>CM029014.1:206039561-207239561 GCA_016801055.1 Panax notoginseng | reverse complement strand
ATAATCCAAGTTTTATATATCATTGATTGTAACTTTTCAAGGACTCAATTTTACAGTACTTTACATCATATGATTTTAACATATTTCAGTTATTCTTTGACCCAAAAAGATGATTACTACACGTATACACTTAAGTTTTAAGTTCTTCAAAAGAAAAAAACCACAAATTTACATTATTGACCTTCGGTCTCAATTAGAGGATTTGTCATAATGTGTTTTTAAGATTATGTATGTTTAATGAGTTTCAAAAGCAATTATTGCAGGGTTCCTAGGAGTATAGTTTTTAATTTAGATTTAGACAACAAAATCAATTAAGATAACTAAAAGATTAATGTCTACATAATATATCTACCTATCTAAGATATTAGTATATATAAAATAGTTCTAAAAGTGACTGCAGAGAAAGAATAAGAAAAAAAAGACGAGTCCTTATTATAATAATATAATAAGACTCCTACAAGATGAGTTTAATTAGCGTCATTTTTCCTATTATAATTGCACTTATAAATTAAAAGTGAGATTCTCTTTTTATGTTATTAGCTACTGATGTATAGAATCTGTATTTTATATTAGAGGGGCAGTTGGGGTGGTTGTTAGTTAGAGGCTTAAAGCCGTTACCAATATACTACTATTTATCCACCACTAAAAAGCGTTCCCACCTTATTACAAAAAATGCTTACAAATCTTGTAGTATATTATATTTATAAGTTTCATAATTATAATTTGGAACATAGATAGGAAGACTCCACTTTTAATTTAATACTAGTAGTGGAGTAGTATATAAAAAGACTGAAAACATCAAGTTGGTTTATTTAAAAAGGTCGTTGTCGATATATTGGCCATTCTAGTTGTTTCTGGCCAGTCAAGTCATCCGGATGCATAGATGTTGAGACGTGTGGGATTGGGTCAAGAAAATTAAGTGTACATCCCATAACATTAATTTGATTAATAAGTAGTTGCACTTTTAATGGCAAAAAATACCTTTTGGCCACTGTGGCTACAGTGATTTAACGAATTAGTCACTTTATTTTTAAAATATTCAATTAGCCCACTAAACTTTTTAAAAATATTCAATCAGGCCATTCTGTCCAAATTGACTAACAGACGTGAAAAAATATCCTACGTGGCTTTTTTGAAAAAAATAAATATTATGTGTATTTGCTGACTGTGCGGCTTTTCTTACGTGGCTTTTAAAAAAAAAATAAATATTACGTGGCTTTTTTGAAAAAAATAAATATTACGTGATACTTTATAATTTTTAAAAAAGCTATTTTTTAAAAAAATAATTTTTTTTTAAAACAAATTTTTTTTAAAAACAGTTTTTTTTAAAACAGTTTTTTTTAAACAGATTTTATAAAAAAAAAGAATTTGTAAAAAAAAGAACTTTTAAAAAAATCTGTTTTTAAAAAAAATATGTTTTAAAAAATATAATTTTTTTAAAAAACAGATTTTTTAAAATATATTAATTTCTACAAAAATTAAAATTAAAGAGTCATTAATTATGTGGTAAAAATTTATTAAAATAATATTAAAATTGAAATAAATATTTTAATTAATGTGAAAACTAATTAAATTTTTTGTTGATAAAAACTAAATTTATTTTCAATATTTTTTGACTTTATCATACTTATACAGATTTTTAAAAAAAATAGAATTTGTAAAAAACAGAACTTTTTAAAAAATCAGTTTTTTAAAACAGATTTTTTTAAAAAAATATAAATTTTTAAAAAAAACAGATTTTTTTTGAAACATAATTTTTTAAAAAATAAACTTTTTTGAAAAACAGATTTTTTAAAAAAACTGTTTTGTTAAAAAAAACGCTTTTTTTTTTTTAAATTCTGTTTTTTTTAAATTTTTTTTTTAAAAAAAGTAATATTTTTTTGAAAAATCTGTTTTTTAAAAAAGTTCCGTTTTTTAAAAACTCTCTTTTTTTAAAAATCTGTTTTACAAAAAATTTGTTTTTTTAAAAAAGTATTTTTTTTAGAAGTCTATTTTTACAAAAATTATGTTTCTTAAAAATATTATTTTTTTTAAAAAAAATACAATTTTTTTAGAAGCTTTTTTAAAAAAACGGAACTTTTTTTTAAAAAAATCTACTTTTTAACAAAATCTGTTTTTTTTAAAAATTATATTTTTTTAAAAAAATAAAAGCAGATTTTTTAAAAAGTTCTGCTTTTTTATAAAAAAAAATTTTAAAAGCTGTTTTTTAAAAAATTCAATTTTTTTAAAAATCTGTTTTTAAAAAAATTCTATTTTTTTAACATATATATTTTTTATAGAATTCTATTTTTTTTAAATATGCTTTTTTTAAAATTTCTGTTTAAAAAAAATTTTATTTTTTTTAAAATTCTTTTTTTTTTAAAATTTTTTTTTTGTTTTATTTTATTATGCTTTTGTTATTTTTAAAACTTTAAAATGTTAAAAAAAAATTAAAATCTGTTTTTGAATTTTTTAAAATTTAAGTATTTTTCAAAAATTTTATAAGTATTTTTATAAGTATAAAAGTATTTTTCAAAACTATTTTAAAAGTATTTTTATATTTTTTTTAAAACAGATTTTTAAAAAAAGAGAATTTTTAAAAAAATCTGTTTTTTAAAAAAAATATATTTTTTTATAAAAAATTTGTTTTAAAAAACAGATTTTTTTAAAAGTTCTGTTTTTTTACAAATTTTTTTTTTAAAAAAAATCTGTTTTAAAAAGAAATCTGTTTTAAAATTTTTTTATTTTTTTTAAAAACATATTTTTTTTTCAAAAAGGCCACGTAATATTTATTTTTTTTAAAAAAAACCACGTAAAAAAAGCCGCACAGTCAGCAAATACACATTATTTATTTATTTTCAAAAAAGCCACGCAGGATATTTTTTCACGTCTATTACTCAATTTGGACGGAATGGCCTGATTGAACATTTTTAAAAAATACAGTGAGTTAATTGAATATTTTAAAAGCACAATAACTATTTCGTTAAATCACTATAACCACAATAGCCAAAAAGTGCTTTTTGCCCCCAATTAAGTGAGACCCTTTCAGTGATTGGACACGATTTTCCCAAAGGCATGACCTGCTTTACTCCCATAGCTCCGTCCAGCCTCCAAAATATGTAAACTCAAATTCCATCTCCATCTCAAATTTCTAAATCCCAAAAAATTACAAGTTAACAGAATATAAATCCATGAAATCCACACAAGAATTACAGAAAATCACCACAAAACTCTTTTAAGAGACCCAAACCAGAATAATCACACAACATATAATAAAGATTTACAAAGAAAAACAAATTAATTCAATATGAGTTTCTTCTTCTTCATTTTCTTCTGTTGCTCGTGTCTGCTTTGTCCTTCTATTTACTGAACAGAATCCATGGTAGTAGATGGTGCACATAGAGATGCCCCAAGCAGCTTGTTTGGAATTAGCATAGGGATTATCGAAGCAGATGGATTATCGAATAAAAAAAACCAAGAGTGCTCAAGTGAGTGTGTAATAACTGCCGTAGGCTCACTGAAGACGTTGTATCATTGTCGCCGACAATCTCTTTTTCCTCTAGATCTTCCAATCGCAAGGATTACCCACAAAATTATCGTATTTTTGAACAAATTCCAGAGTTCAATCATATCTATTTATCTCAATCATACCAAATCTGAAGGAAATTAGCTTGGATCTAGAAGATTTATGAGGAGATGAATAGTTTGATCAAATCTGAAGGAAATTAGAGATGAATCTAGAAAGATTTCAGAGGAGGTGAATAGTTTGATCAAGTCTGAAGGAAATTGAAGATGAATCTAAAAGATTTCAGAGGTGATGAATAGTTTGATCAAATCTGACTGAAATTGAAGATGGATCTAGAAGATTTCAAAGGAAGTAAATAGTTTGATCAAATTAATAGGAAGAAGTTAAATTCAAAAGAAAAAAATGAGGATAAGAGAGAAAAATTAAAATATAAAAAATTCAAAATTTATTCATTATATTAAAAGCTAACATGGCTGCTTATTTGTTTGTTTGTATGTCATTTCTTTTATTTTTTAACTACCACGATGTACTAATTTCTTTTCCATGTCATTTTTTTAAATTTTTTATTTTTATAAAAATGTCATGTAGATAATTAATAGACAGACATTCAATTAATTTAACTAAATGGTATAATCTTAAAATTTTTATTAGTTAAATAAGTTAATTGTATATTTTTAAAGTTTAATGGTCAGCTTACAAATCGACAACCCGAGAAGATAAAAGTGTATTTTGCCTAAATTTTTCTAATTGCTCGAAGGACACTTCCACCCCTTCTATCAAAATGATAAAAAATATAGACAAGCTTGCTTCTTGTTCCCGTCTTTTATCTCTTCAACGTCATTTATTATTTTAATAATATCATTTTTATTTTGACAATAACTTTAAAAAATCTCAAAAAAAAATATATTGATGTAATTACTTCTACAATTTTATTTTAAAGTAGGATTCCCTCCGTCCCATAATAAAAGTCTTTATTACTATTTTGGGTAGTCCCATGTTAAATATCTATTTTCCTTTAATAACCAAACTTTTATACATATTTTTCTATTATACCCGTAACATTAAATATCTCATATTTTTTTTAATTTAATTATCTCTCTATATTTAATGACATTATTATAAATAATTTTATCATTTTTATTCATCTTATTAATATGCCTTAAAATTTTTATCTGGACGGAGGGAGTATATGATTTTATAGAAATAGGAAACGTTACACTTATTTTTCCGTATTTCCTTCCGATTTTACCCTTCCGAAATTATATATGTATAGTCTATAGAGCAAACATTTTTTTTAGGAATTTAGGCGGGAAATAAGAAAGGAGTAGGAAATTGGGAAGATGAGCTCGTCGGGGGTTGAGGCGGAGTCGCCGGACCTTGTGTGTCAGCTCGATAACGTCCAAGGCATGGTCGATGCACTCTCCGCCGTCCGTTGGAAACGCCATCAGGTAAGTTTTCCAATTTTACTCATATACTACACTTCTTCCCGCCAAATACCAAATTTGTCCTCTAGGGTTTTATACAGTTCATCTGCATTATCCTTTCGTTGTTTCTAATGCTTAGGGCGCAGTTGTGGAGTTGTCTGAGCATGGAATCGTGTTGATTGTAGAGGAATCCTCCTGTCTTCAAGCTAAAGTTTATATCCAGCGCGAGGTATTTTTTTTCCTTTGATTTTTCAAGAATTTTGGTTGTATTCCAAAATTAGAGAAATATTTATAAAACCAAGAAACTTTTGTTTTTTCAAACATCACATTTGCTAGAAATATAGTAGCGGTAGAATGATAATATTGGGATGTTTGACAATGGCTCATAAGTTAAATTTTTTTAAATAACTTATAAGTTATTTTTAGCTGTTACTTATAGATAATAGTGTTTGGCACCGGTTTGACTTATAAATTAGAAATTAAGCTAAAATAAGTGTTTGGTTGAAATGAGTATATGTTAAAATAAGTTGTAAAGAGATTACTAAAAAGGAGGGCAAAAGAGTCTTTATATTTTGTCAAACCTACTTATTTTATAATGACTTATAAGTCATTGTTTTGAGAATTAAGAGAATGTTACTTCTCAAAAGCTACTTATAAGTCAATTTATAAGTTCAAAAACAAATCACATACGAACACTCAAATAGTAAAAAACTACTTATGAGCTGGTCAACTTCTAAGTAGTACACGAACAAGCCCTACCTAATGTACAAGTAATGGCATGTTAGGACTTTATATCATTATATCACTTTATAGTCTAAAGTTAGAGATGTAAACTTTAATTCTGAAACAGATTAAAATGGAAAGTGTATAACTAATTTTATAACGAAGGGAGTATTATTCTTAATTTCTTGGCTCCCCAAAGTTAGTGAGCTAAAATCTTACTTCTTGGTTTTAAATTTTGATTTCAATTTTGTAGCTTTTTGTTCGCTATGAATATAGTGCAGAAGCGCGGCATCGATTTGGATTGAGCTTGGGTCTATTTGTGGATTCTCTCAACACATTTTCAGTTCCCGGTCATGCTAGTACTATTGAAATCCAGTATCCAGGGCCTGACATGCAGCTTCTTCTCAAGTATATGTTCTTTTTCCTTTTTGAATCCATCAGAGGTTCTTGTCTGGATTTGTTGTGAACCAAGAAAATTATTTGACTAATCATTTTATTCATTGATTTGATTTTGTGATTACTGATTTATATGTCTTTTCAATCCAATTTGATGTTAGTTGTTCAGATTGGACACTGAAGAAATCACCTCTTTTATACTTTTAAAGCACCTCTTAAGTTTGTTAATTGCACCAATTATGCACGCTAAATTTGTAAGCATAGCTTTTAGTTGGATTCTTGTTAACATTGACCTAAATCCATTCACGCTATGTTTGGCAACTCAATTCTATATTTTAGAATTGGAATTAAAAGCACATTTGCAATTAATTGAAATTTAGTTAAAATTTGGTGCTCAATACCAACTCCAAGGCTTGGAATTGAGTTGCCAAATATTGCATCACTTTTTTTTTGGTTGCAAGTTTGGTATATTCTGTTCTACATACTTGAGTACAAATGTACAATACTCATCTTCCCTCATTTTCTTTTGTTAGATCTGTTGATTCATTAGATGCTTGTATTTACGCGGAGATCAGAACAAGAATCCCGGAAACAATTTCATGGGACAACAACTTTGAACCTGCTGGAAGCACTCCGCTCAGTTTTACTGTTAAGGTATTTCTTTCTTCTGTTAGCAGTGCCTAACTAAAAGTTGAGGCCTCAAAGTTTATAAACTAAAAATAGTATCTTCATTATTGTCTCAGAAAATATAGAACATGGTAGATGTAGAGAACAATAAAAGTGTTTATGACATTAAACCTTACAAGTTTGGATGTTTATTTGTGTTTCAGCTGCTACTCTGCATTAATCTTTATCACAGCAAACATTTTCTTCTTTGTTTATTTTGTTTTCTTTTTCCATTATTTAAAGTTCTTTTCTTTGTTTTATTTTTCACAAATGAAATACATCATACATCTTGGAATTGTCAGGGAAGTTCATTTCTTAATCATCTTTCACTTCACTTTTGACAAGTTCATTCATTATCTGGCTTACAAATATCCCAGTCTCATGTTACATCCTTGCTTAACGGGCACCAACACTAAACTTAGCCTTTGACTGGAGTAGCAAGCTTAGTCATGGTTATTTTGGCATTTTCATTACTTGATCATTTATCATTCCGTATAGTTGGCCTATTTTTTCTGCCCTAGTCATCTATTGCAATCATTAGAATTGGTGTTAAAATGGTATGTTCCACTATTTTGTCTCTTTTTATTAAAGCAAAATTAAACTTTCGACTATTGGCGATTAATCCCCAGTCGGCAGCGTTGAAGGAAGCTATTGATGATCTGGAATGGCCCGGTTCAAGCATCCAGATAATCCTGCAACCAGTTCCTCCGTCTGTTATATTTAAAGGTGAAGGCCATGGGGACTTGCAGGTTGGTTGTCCAGTTGTCCTTCAATAACGAGCAAACATATGTTGCCAGGGGTTTAACCTCTTACCACTTTGACCTATGTCTTTCTTGCAGATTGACTTCATGTATTATGCAAATACTGATCTGTTGACTGCATTCCATTGTGATCATCAAGTTTCTTACAGGTAACAGTTTTGACGCATTACTTGAAAAGCGCCACTTACATTATGCTTGCGACACTAGTTCTTTCCTCGATGCAACAGGTATAAGTACAAGTTCCTTCGTGCAACAACTTCAAATATACCAAGTAGTGTTATCAAAGATAATCGAGGAAGCAAGCTGACTATGGGAAGAGGTGGAATGTTAAAAGTTCAGCACCTGGTTTCAGTTGCAAGATCAACTAACACACATCCCCACATTGACTCTGCTGGCTATCTGCAACCAAGCAGAATTGCTTATATCGAGTTCTTCGTCAAGCCAGAGGTTGATGAAGACGACGCAAACAATTCATAGGTGAATCAAAAAATTGAAAACTGTCCTGTCCTTAATGATCTGTAGGGAGTTCAGAAGAAAAAGAATTGTTATATATGGAATGAAGGTCATGTTGTTATAAGAAGTATTCTTGATGAATTTATAATTACTATTTACCATTAATAGTAATGAATTTCATTTAGGGACTGGGGGATTGAACCCTACGTGAATCAAACATGCAACCTTCTGAACAGGAGTCAGACGTGCTACCATTGCGCCACGGATCCCTTTTTAAGGTTTGTGGAAAGGATTTTTAATAGTTCTCATCTTTAATATGAGAAAATCATTTTCAAATTATTGAATTTCCCCCTTTTTCTTAATTATTCCAATGGCATTTTTGCAACAGTTATAAGAGTGCTATTTTTTTTAAAAAAATAGTATAACAAATCTATACATTGTATGAAGTGTTTAATATTATATAGAATATCTTATTTTGATTCTCAAAACTAAGAAAATAGGTTCAACCGGTGCATAAATACTTTCAACTTACATTAGGACGGAAAAAATTAAAAAATTTATGACTGGGATTTGTGAGTTTATATAGGAATAGGAAATAAAACATCAGTTTTAAAGTTGGATTACTACTTTAACCTTTTATTTATTATTCTTGTGTTTGTAAACAAGGGGTAACGAGGGATTATAAAAAATTAGCTTATATTATTGTGTTTTTCTTACAAATAAGATTTATTCTTGGACCAAAAAAACTTCGGCAAGAAAAATAACCCAAATTTCAATATTCTTTTTTTTCTTCTTAATATTCTTTTTTGTCCTTCAAAAAACTCAAACAAAAGAATTGAACACATTTTTTAAGTTTTCAGTTCATTTTATTTTCTTTTTCTTCGAATATAAACATACAAACACAATATTAATAATATCTGTTTTTTTTATTGTGCTAAACAGTAAACACTACTTTAGTACATGTACTATATCATTCTCCATGGATGCAGATCTAGTTTCATATGGAAACTCCATAAACTTACATACCTGCCACTTGATTAAAAAATAAAGTTAGGAATATGCTTTCAATAAAAAAGACTACTGAAATGAAAATAAAAAGGACTTCATGAAATATGAAGCTCTCTATTAACTGCAAATGATAGCGAAATCCAATTTATTTTCAGCAACAATTTTGCTCAAAAAAAAATTAATACTACTTAAACAAAGACATAAATATGTTCCCTAAAAGAACCAACAAGAGATCCCCAGTAAGAAATGAATGATGAACTCGAACAAGGAAAATTATACATATCACAACTCTGGTAGAAGTGCAATTCAATTTCCCGAATAGAGAAAAAATATATAAAATCGAGATTAATAGACTGCTGAATTTGGTTGCATCATGTCTTTCATCTGCTGTTATAGAAAAAAAGCACATTCTGTCATCAACAGCACATGCTGTTTTTTATGTTTTTTGTGCCTTTATTGCTAATCAGCTATGTTGTTGAAACTATCCCGCTGTGTGTTGTTTGCAACCCTTCGGCCCATAATGATTGGAGCTGCGCTTCACTGCCTTTTTACAAAGATAGCAGTAATGGTTTTGGCATGCCCAGCAGAAGATGTGATTGTTATTGCCAACCTGTTAACGGGGAAAAGGGACATTCCACAAAGCTATAATTTAAGCATCTCTTAAAGTAAAGTGTACCAAAAGCTTTGATATTTTGCACCCATTAAAAACCAACCATACTCAAAAGAAGAAGCAATATAAAATCATATGCCAACCACAATAATGTAAACAAGAAAAGCTAAGCTCCGCATTTGCCAACAGTATGAACTTAAAAGGATACCCAAAAACAGGTTGTGACCCAATCCACGACCCAATGCCAACAACTAAAACTCAGTTAATACACTGAATTATGGGCTTTTTCTACATTGTGAAGCTGTTTTGTTACTTTATTAGAAGGGTCTTTCCACTAGTTTTAAAAGTAGTTTTTATTTTAAATCCCTAGAATAGTGAAATGAGCCAATTACATTAGTATGGGCGAGAGCACATATAAAGTGTCCATCTCTAGTAATAATGACCGTGATGCTACTGGCCTTATCGGCCATACTTCAAAGAAGCAAAAAATTCCCTAACTTGATCCAAGTAAAGATCCCTTTTATGTTAATTTACTAATAAAGTAATTTTTGACGAGTAACATGCTCCCAACAGATGACGTATTTATTCATCTATTGTTTGCTTTAATGGAATTAGAATTAGTATGGTAAAGAACAAGGGCGGAAAATAAAAACTATTGAATGATTTTCCGGGAGACAAACCCTTACCTTCTTCCAGAATAATATCCAAGCTATGGGATATACTATTATAGTATAAAGGATTGATCGAGTGAAGGGTCAGATGTTCTAATATTAGATTTTACTTGGCTTTGTGATGATAAACAGCCATATGGAAGATTTGTTTTTTTCCATCCACATATTAATATTAGGTAAACTTTCTGTAGACATTTTTAACCATCCTGGCAGCTAGTACTAACATTGAAAATTAAAATTGGGTCAGATGGAGGAGCAAGGACGTTCAAGAAAAACATCTTTGTTAGCAGGAGGATCCGGTCTTTGTTCAGGGTTCTTGTCTGACAATTGTCAATAAAGGGAGTATTGAAAAAATAAAATGAATACAGATTAAAAGAAACAAGGATTTGACACGGGTATTCCCTGTCTTTAAAGTGTTTATTGCCTCTTACTACTAAGGTTTGCTAAAGGCTACTAGCAATTCACTTCCAGGATATATGTCAAGTCTGTACTAATTTTTAGCAATAGCAACTCACTTTGAACCTCAATATATGTTGCTGTGTAAAGATGATAGAAGGAAGAAGATGAAGACTATTCAGTTTCATAACTGAATTGTGAGTAAAGAATCATTTGCAAAATAAATGATATAATAATCACATATCAGCTTTGTATCCCATAATGATTAAACAAAAAACTATTTAACCATTAATGAAGTTTATTAATCTGGTTCAATGCTAAAAAGAGGCTCTTGGCTCGGGCGAGGCTCCTAGCGACGATGCGTACGTGCAAAGTGCGCCTAAAGCGCCAATGCGACTTTGCGACCCGAACCCGCACCACGGCCCCCGGGTCGCGGGCGGATGGTGCTTTGCACCACGTCATTGTGACCAACTCCAATCCTTTCTTTTAGTACCACTAATGAATTAAATTATTCCACATATACTTATAAGTTTTATTCTTACTCAATGTGGGACTTAAAGAAAATAATTTTCTTAAACAACAATGAACCTTTTCATATTCTCCACTTTGGATACAATTGAAACACAATATATAATTCTTACTTGAATCATATATTACTCTCTATTAATCTCCTTGTAATAGGACTATCAAATGCACTTTTAATTTAATATAAATTCAATCAATTAATGGGTCTAAATTAATCTCCAAATACTCATGTAAGAAAAGGTGCATTAACAATCCACCACTTGTTTGAAAAACTATTTTTCTTCAAACAATTCTTTATCTATCAACTCTAAAGTTTGTATCCATAATAGGAGGTGTGACGAACATTGAACTTTCTTTTAGTATAAACAACTCAAAGTCATATCAAAATAGATGTGTCCGTAGATTGAACCTATATTTCAAATGATATAATCGGAGTTATCATACACACACAAAACCTCCCTTTACGGTGAGCATAATAATCACTTTGCCCTATTAAAGCCATGTGCAATATCCTGTTTCTTGAGCCTCTAATAGAGTAAACCATAACTCTCTATAAGAAGCGGCTTCACTTCTAGTTCATATAGGCAAAATGTTTCTCTAGCACTCCTGTTGCTATAAGTGCAATACTTTGTTAAGAGCGTAGCTCATCCTCGGTCGTGCAACAAACGTTACTATCATATACTACATATGAGACCAAATTGATAGTAACACAACCAACAATTGTGACTTGTTTTTCCTATTGAACCTATAAACTAGGGGTAACCTAGTAATAGGTTAGGTTCCCATCACCCTTGGCTCAGAATGGTTTAAGTCCCATATCTCGTATAGTCAAACTTATTAAATCTCTCGTCAGAGGCTTAGTAAGTGGATCAACCAAGTTTTTACTTGACTTCACATAGACAATAGTTATGATACCATCATGTATCAATTGTCTCACAAATTCATGTCTTAGACCAATATGTCTAGACTTACCATTATAAGTACCACTATACGCTCTTGTTAGCGTAGTTTCACTATCACAATATAGTAAAATTGGAGACATTGGATTTGGCCATAGATCTATGTCTAACAACATATTTCTAATCCAATCAGCCTCTTTTCCTGCTTGAGCCAAAGCAATAAACTCTGACTCCATAGTAGAGTGAGAAATACAAGTCTGTTTCTTGCTTGCCCAAGAAACAGCACCACTGGCAAGAGTGAAAATCCACCCACTGGTTCTTTTTAGATATCCAAGTACCCTTCCAATAGTTTTTCAATGATCAATATTAGGACTGCTCGTATATCTACTAAGTTTAGAAACTGCAAAAGAAATATCTGGCCGAGTATAATGCATAGACATAAGGCTACCAATAGCACTTGCGTATTCTAGCTGTGCAATAGCTCTACCCTCATTTTCTTTGAGTTTAACTCCATTCTCAAAAGGAGTATTCACCTCCTTGAACTCGAGATGACTAAACTTAGTTAATATTTTCTCAATATAGTGAGATTGATTCAATACATAACCCCCACTATGTTTTTTAACTTTGATGCCTAATATAGTATCTACTTCACCTAAGTCTTTCATCTTAAAGACAGATGATAAATACTTTTTAGTCTCATTTACTCCAACCATATTCGTATCAAAATAGTCAATACCCTCTACTTGTCTATCGGTGCATAAGTATCAAAATAGTCAATACCCTCTACTTGTCTAAAACTTTTTGCTATTAATCTTGCTTTAAAAGCAGAAATAGTACCGTTGGTGTTATACTTTGTTCTAAAAACCCACTTGCACCCTATAGGTTTAGAACCTCTAGGTAAATCTGTCAATACCCAAGTATTATTTTCCAAGATTGAATCTATTTCATCATTTACAGCTTCCTTTCAAAAGGCAGCATTCCTAGAAGCCATAGCTTCTTTAAATGATTTAGGATCAATCTCAAGACTATATACATAGGGTATTTCATTTACCACCTCATTATCTTGGTCCCTTTCCACAAAAAATAATAGAGACTGTGATGAAATGAAATCATCATCTAAATATTTATCTTTTCTAGTTCTAGTACTCCTTCTAGGTCCACTTGGTTGAATTGGAACACTAGGTTCTTCAACCTCAACATTAGACCTTATAGGACCTCTAGGCTCATCAAATTTAGGTATATCCATATTCTCAACATCTTTTGAGAATTTATTTTTAAAAAATTTCACATCTCTGGACTCAGTTATAACATTAGACTCTAAATCAAGAAGCATGTATGCTTTACTATTCTCAGCATATCCAACAAATATACTTCTAATATCTCTAGCTCCTAACTTAGTCCTTTTAGGATCAAGAACTCGAAAATAAGCTATACACTCCCACACTTTAAAATAATTTATGTTAGGTTTTCTGCCTTTCCATATTTCATAAGAACTAGTTTTAATTACAGTACTAGGAATCCTATTTAAAATATGACATGCAGTAAGTGCTTCACCCCATAAATTATTTGGCAAACAAGCATGATTTAACATACAATTAATCATATCATGAAACACACGATTTTTTCTTTCTGCTAAACCATTTTGTTGAGGTGTATATGCTGCACTTGTTTGATGTATAATGTCATTTTCTTCACAAAATGCATCAAAAACATTCAAGCAATATTTCATGCCTCTATCAGAACGTAAAATTTTAATCTTCTTCTCAAGTTGATCTTCTACTTCTAATTTGTATTTTTTTTGAATGAGTTAAATGTCTCATCTTTTGTTCTCAACAAATACACTTAACAATATCTGCTAGCATCATCTATAAAAGTAATGAAATATCGTTTTCCACCCTTTGTCAATATTCAATATCTGCTAGCATCATCTATAAAAGTAATGAAATATCGTTTTCCACCCTTTGTCAATATTCCATTTAACTCACAGATATCAGTATGTATTAAATTTAATAATTGTGATTCTCTATGTATATTTGGAAATGGTTTCCTAACAATTTTTGATTTAACACAAATTTCACATTTCTCAAGTTCAGTATTGCCAATATCAATCAATTTCATTGCATGCATATTTTTCAAATTCTTTGAATTTATATGTCCTAAACGACTATGCCATAAAGAAATTGCACAAGTGATATAAGCAGAAACAGAACTGTTCTTATTAATAGATAATTTGTACATTCCATTACAAGCATAACCCTTTCCAACAAAAACACCATTCTTTGAAAGAATGACTTTGCTGGACTCAACAAAAATTTTAAAACCTTTCCTATCTAAAAGATCAACAGAAATTAAATTCTTTCTAATTTCTGACACAAACAACACATTCAGCAAGGTTAGCTTCTTCCCGGAGGTGAAATTAACTTCCACAGTTCCTTTTCCATCAACTTTAGCCACTGAACTATTTCTCATCTGAACTTCCTGTCCAATAATCTCTTCAAATGTTTTAAACATTTCTCGATTATTACAAATATGAACAGTAGCTCCGGAGTCCAACCACCAACCATTCGGCGCACTTACCATGTTAACTTCAGAAATCATAGTCACATCAAGACTAAGATCAGATATCATGGCAACAAGGTTCTCCTCAACCATGTTAGCGGAGCCACTTTTGCGTTGTTTGCATTCTCTGGCATAGTGTCCAATTTCTCCACAAACATGACACTTACCCTTTCTATTATTAGGATCAGATTTTTTATTTTTCTGTCTAGGATGCTTGAACTTATGATTATCTTTTTTAACTCCAGGTCCTTTCCCTTTAAATGATCTTGCCTCCAAATAGTTTACACTAAACTATCCTTGAATCAAATTCTTAGCTTTGCGTTTTCGGGCCTCCTCCTCAATACGAAGATGCTTCTGAATTTGATCCAAGGAAAAATTCTCAGATTTATGCATCAACTTTTTAGCAAAATCTTTCTAAGATGGAGATAATTTTGCAATTATTGCTCCAACTTGAAAAGTTTCAGGCAAGACAATTTTAAGAACCCTCAACTTATTAACAATAACCTGGAGCTCATGCACTTGCTCCAAAATAGGTTTGTTATCAACCATTTTATAATCAAAATATTTAGATATTAAATATTTATTTATACCTTCTTCCTCAGCCTTGTATTTGAATTCTAAAGCCTCCCAAAACTCCCTTGGTGACTGAATATTGCTGTAGAAATCGTAGAGACGATCCGATAGCGTGTTGAGGATATGTCCACGAGTAAGTTCGTCATCTTCAGTCCTTTTCCTTCTTTGCTCTTTCAGTGCTTCGATGGTATCATTATCTGGCTGCTGACCTTCTATTGGTTTGGGATCTTCTGGAATAGGCTGAAGGTTAGGGTCCAAAACATACGCAATTTTCAAAACTGTGAGTAGAAATTTCAATTTATCTTACCAACGACTGAAATTATTTCAATCAAAACGATCGAACTTGACAAAATCCTGGTTCATGATTTTGAAAGACTCTGTATCCATTTCAATAAACACCTTAAGATTGAAAAAATAAAATGAATACAGATTAAAAGAAATAAGGATTTGACACGGGTATTCTCTGTTCTTAAGGTGTTTATTACCCCTTACCACTAAGGTTTGATAAAGGCTACTAGCAATTCACCTCCAGGATATATGTCAAGTTTGTACTAGTTCTTAGCAATAACTCACTTTGAACCTCAAAATATGCTGCTGTGTAAAGATGATAGAAGGAAGAATATGAAGACTATTCAGTTTCATAACTGAATTGTGAGTAAAGAATCATTTGCAAAATAAATGATATAATAATCACATATCAGTTTTGCATCCCATAATGATTAAACAAAAAACTGTTTAACCATTAATGAAGTTTATTAATCTGGTTCAATGCTAAAAAGAGGCTCTTGGCTCGGGCGAAGCTCCTAGCGACGATGCGTACGTGCGAAGTGCGCCTAAAGCGCCAATGCGACCCGAACCCGCACCACGGCCCCCGGGTCGCGGGACGCGGGCGGGCGCTTGCGGCATTGTGACCAACTCTAAGCCTTTCCTTTAGTACCACTAGTGAATTAAACTATTCCACATATACTTGTAAGTTTTATTCCTACTCAATGTGGGACTAAAAGAAAATAATTTTCTTAAACAACAATGAACCTTTTCATATTCTCCACTTTGGATACAATTAAAACACAATATATAATTCCTACTTAAATCATATATTACTCTCTATTAATCTCTTTGTAATAGAACTATCAAATACACTTTTAATTTAATATAAATTCAATTAATTAATGGATCTAAATTAATCCCCAAATACTTGTGTAAGAAAAGGTGCATTAACAAGTATTGTGCAAAAATCACTATAGAAAGGGAGAATGATATTATAACTTTACATTTGGGAACAGAGTCGAGCAAAACAAGATTATCAACTAATATCTATGACGACCATACTTTAGAGGGTGGTCAGTAATGTCAACTGTTACAAGTGATGCAATTCCAACCAACCAGTAAATAAATTATTTCCTATGAGTTAGAAGTTTCCGACTAGTTCATAGACTTTGTAGTGTCAGAATGCCATGACTTTACATATCATCTGACAGGTGCTCGTGCCCATATGATCCAGACAAAGACAATGATACAAACCTAACAAATTCACTTTCTATTATTTTACCCTGAACATTTTGCACAAGTTAGTCTCAAACTATACAAGTGCAATTTATGCACATCACCAAACTAAACTTCCATACACAAGTCAAACTACAGATTTTCCAAATAGACAAAGCAGGGTCCTTGTGTCTCTTTTTCTTTTCCTCCATTAAAACGACATAGATTCTAGCGGTTCTTAGCACATGCATTTATTTTGCTCATATTGTTAATCTGGATGGTTTATGGTCATCATGATCTTTTGATCTAGTCATAGTGTGACATAAGAGAATACAAGCATTCCTCATTTATCTGTATTGAAAAATACATTTTATATCCAGATTTGTCATGTTCTGTGATTTTTGTCATTGATTAATAATTCATCATTGCATTGTTCCTTCACAGCTAGGACATGTCACCGAGACTAAAATCATGAGAAGTCCACAACCTTGATATTATAATCACCTCAAACCCACTCACCTTTATATTGATTTGACCACAAAGAGGGCATGAATGACCACGATCAGCAAAAAGCTGAGCTTGAATAAGACCCCATTCTTGCCGTCCTATCTCCCGCTCCTCCCAGTCTTGAATCATTTGCTGTGGGAAAAGTTCGCATCCCCCATCCCTTCAATTGGAACAAGCTGATTAGTTTATCTTAATATGTAACATATACAGTCAGCCAGACAAAAGACAAGCGGACAGAATCGATCTTAAACATGCCATAGTGAATCATGTACCTAAAGTGCTCATATCCACTAATTGCCTGATTACAGCGGTAGCAAAAGTACTTCCCACAATTATTACATGCCATCTTGTTGCACCCTTCAGTTCGTGAGATTGCCATCTTGCAGGATGGGCATTGCTTGCCATCACGAAATATTTCTTTGATACTAAGAAGCTCATTTATCATTTCTTGCTCACGACGCTTTTGTTCACCCTTCAGTTGAGTTGAATTCTGTCGCTCCTGCAAGAAAAGAATTTAGAAGTAACATCTTTCTTAAAATGGGTTATCAAAAATATTCTTTCATTTCTTTCATGGAAAAAGCATCTGCAAAGAAATAAGGCAAAGCCTACAACAACAAAAATTGTAATCAAGATAAAAGGAAATCACCAACTAACACCTGACACTAAATTGAGAAATTTGTTCATTAAGCCAATCGAATTTACTCAAACTATAGGGATGTGATACAGTTAATCATGCTGAGACTGAGAAACTTTTAGATGAAAAACCAAGTGCAAGAACTGATACTTCGAAGTCCATTGCAGAATAGCTAGAACTTTGGAAGTTGTAGAACAGCCATGTGAAACTTGATGATATTAGTGGATCCCACACAACAGATAGACCATGTCGAAAGAGGTGTTTTAAAGAATAAAGTGAACAAGTTTAACTGTTCACTTAATAACAGACTCATGAATCGTTTCCAGAGAAACACCATATAACTCAAACAATGAATTGTTCTTTGTGATCAATCTAATTTCCAAACACGATTGCATCCTCTTCCAACTCAAACCGAAGTTTTTCATGATAGTGGGATCTAGAAGAGATTTTCATTTTATATGATAAGCCTAGAAAAAGAAATTTATAGTGGCGTAAGACATTAATATAGCTCAAACTGAACCATGCAAAACAATACAATAGTACCAGACAATTTCCTTTCATATTAAAGCTCATTAGATAAGATTATGTATGCACAGGTTAGAAAAGTCTTTTCTTTTTCATTTTGTTTCCCGATAGATAAAGTAAAACAGTATTTCATGTATGACTTTGGAGACTCGGATGTCCACTAATACCAGGAGAACGGATCAACAAGATTAAGTTATGAACTTAAACATAGTCCAGTATATTCTCCGCACGCGCGGGGATTTGGGGGACGTGGGGGTGAAAAATTGAGCCAAATTAATTAGTGAACCATTAGCGACACCCATTCAAGAGCAATTCTCAGCAGTCATGATAATACCAAATTTTGACTTAACGTTTCTAGGTTCTCTTGACAATTTAATACATCATGTTCAAAACACCACATCGACATTTGAAAAAGGACAACTGCCATTTTCTAGGTGAAGTGGTTTTATTAAGCAAATTATCCTGCTTCTGGACAAGTGAAAAGCATGCCACATCATTCAAAGAGGCACCATACAATCACAACAATATGCATCCAATAAAGACACCAGGTCACGAATCTTACCTGCAAAATTTGGAGCTTCATTTCTGGTGTCATACATGCAATTCCAACGTGACGTCGTTCCCTGCAAAGCGTACAAAAGCTAAAGAAGCATTTAGAGCATTGTGCATGCTGGTCTTCATCTTCTATGCAGGCTGTTTCACATCTTGGGCAATAGGCCACATCAGACATCGACTCAAGTGTTTTCTCTAACATTAGTGACTCCCAATGTTCAAATTCCTCATCACCAAGCAATCGTTTCAATAAACCAGGTGGGACCATGCCCTTACATTTTGCATCAGGGCACAGAAGCTTGGTTATTGTACCTTCCTTTACAAGAATGTCAGCAAAAGTTTTCATGCATGTTAAGCAGAAGAAATGCTGGCATGGCAATCTAATGAACTCTGTACCTGATAAGGAAGAACTAGCAAATCAAAAAGAGATGATTCATAACACTATAACAAAAACTTTTACTGAATCAGAGTTAATAGGTAGGGAACAGTGATGTTTATGTCGTAAAATAAAGATCAGAGTCTGTTCATTAAATTAATCCATAAATCAATTCTGAGATTAATACTCATTCTCTGAACTACAGATCCAAATGGCACCAACTGAGCTTCAATAATGCTTTCTCCACCCCCTCAACCCAGCCCGCCCCCAAAAAAAAGAAAGAAAAAGAAACCGAATAATATATATAAGGAAAAAAAACTACGTTACAGGAAAAAACATAGCAGACATAACGTAGGTGTATGTGGTGTTAATTAAATTTATGGAACACAATGCATATTTTGCAGATGTCTTCCTAGGAGTATGGAATGAAATTCTCCCCCATAACCTATTGGTGAACCTTGTCCAATAGGATTTCAAGAGATATGAAAGGCATTCCACCCGTCCATTTCAATCTCAGGTTCTGTGCAATAGTAGTATAGTACCAATTATATTTTCTGCTGAGGATTTCCCAAATCCCCTAGCACAGTCACCATTTCGTGCACCGTAAGGCTGCTGTTGACTCCCTTTCTCTCTGTCTATGTGTGTGCATGTCTAGAGAGAAAGAGGGGGGGGGGGATGTGCATCTTCTGGTCCCTACAGTTGAAACCCACAAACCACAACATTCACTGACCAACCATGCACCATCATTTTATTATCCACCAACCCCTCAACCTCTCTCTCTCTCTCTCTCTCTCTCTCTCTCTCTCTCTCAGTCTAGCTCTTGCTTGTTATCATGGCATACAGTGGAAGCATGAAAAAATATATATAAATAAAAACAGATGCAGTGCATTTCTAGCCAATGGAATATAAGTACCACACTGACAATGAAGCTCATATTTGGGGGATTGGCTTCGCTATATACATAAGGGTAACAATTGATGTAGCCAACAAGAATCTTCCTATAGGAATTAGTATGAACATATAGGGCAGCATTTTATGTGCCAGGGGTTCAATTGAAGAGACAAAAAGAGAATCCAAAATTAGAGAAGAAGAATGTCAAGCATAACAAATTCATCAGAAAAAGGCCAAGGATAAAAATAGAAAGAGTAGTCAGTTAGTGATTTCTAGAATAAGTATTATGCATTTGAAGTTGTTAGAAGGGTACTAGAGTCTTTTAATTTGTTTCCTTGTTACTAAGAATCCATGTGAATTCTCTCCTATAAATATAGTTAGCTAAGCATTGTATTAGAGATCATGATAGGAATGAAATGTGTGAGATCACAGTTGTGACTCATCCCTACCTCTCTCTCTTCTTCCCCATTCACCTGAGTTCTCATGCCATTCTCTCTAGTTCCACTCAAAATTCTTCTATTCCTCATCCCCAATTCATCTAACTTCTCATCTCCTCTTTCTGTTTTCTCATCCCCTTCACTCTAGCTCTCACCACCAATGTTCGAAAAAGCTAAAAGCGGTACGAGGCATTTTTCTCCGGACGAGGCGAGGCGTAAGTTTCGAGACGGAGCGAGGCGGAAGCCTCAATTTAAAGAAGAAAAAGTCTCCAAAAATGCTAATAAAATCATAAAATAATCTATCAGTATAACTAAGGTCATAAAAGACATAAATAACAACGTCACGTTAATGTATCATTACAAAACATCAAAACAACATAATATCAAATCCATCATTATATAAGTAATGTATCATTTGTATCCAGCGGCCTGAAAAATGGATCAAATCCTAAATCATCCCCACCATCATCTCCATCATCATCCCCACCATCACTAAGAAGATCCTCCATGGAATCATCATCGTATCTAATAGCTCTGTCATCCTCCTCATTGTCAGTGCTAAGATCCTCAAACTCCAGTTCTTCATCTACCAATTGTAATCCCTTCCCTTTATCTATAAATAAACAAATGAATATATATTTAATCCAAATGAGTATGCTTTTTTAAAGAACACTTTAATGCAACTTAAGTAATGACACTAACCTTTTGTTTTAATTTTTGACCGCAAAGTCTTTCTCTTTCTCTTTTGACTTCCTTGTTTACTAGTTGTTCCTTGAGTCCCTTTCCCTCCAAGTGTAATTTCCCTCACATTAGTCTTTCTCTTCCAACTGTCTTTTCATTCTCATGAGTCCCTTCACCCACCTCCATATCATCATTCCCATAAGTCACTTCCGAGATATTCTCATCATTTCCCCCCGCAACCCACTCATTATCAGATGACACTATCAACAACCAACGGATCCTCTTCTGCCGTTAGTGCCTTTTTTTTATGCGTCGATCTTTCAATTTTTTATTGTACATTATCTAAGCCAATGAGTTAAGTCTGGATGCAGACAGTCGATTCCTTCTCTTTGTATGTATCTATATTACAAGTAATTGAGCATTAGTGACATCTCATAAAATATTAATAAATATAGTTGAGAATATAAATGATTTATATCTAATAAATACCTGACTAAAAGTACTCCAATTACGCTCACACGCAGAAGATGAACAAGTCAAACTCAAAATCTTCACTGCAAAGTTTCTTAATTCTGGAGCTTCATCTCCAAATGCAATCCACCAATCAGCTGGATCAATATTAAAACATATATCAATCTTACCGGTACAACGATACTTATCAATAACACGTTTAATCAAAATGAAAGCATATATATACATTAATCGACGGTACTTACCGGGAGAACGTTTCTTACACGTGTTTTTGGCATTTGTGTAGCCAAATAACCCTTGTCTCAATCGGAATGCATCTAATTGCAAATCAGCTTTCGCTTTCCTCGGAATGAGCTTGTCCATACAAGTGTACAATCCAACCTTAATTTCCGCATTGGCACAAAAATTATCATCATATTGAAAATGAGGATTCAAAAAATATGCAACAGCGTGCAAATGCCGATGCAACTGATTGTCCCACTTAGCATCTATTATGCTCAATATCTCTTTATATTCCCCTTCCTCATTATCCAAATTTTTTGCAATCTCTTCTTTTGTATTGTCCATGGCACCATATAAAAATCTCATTCCCGACACCTTCTTTGAATCTGTCATCCTCAATACACTTACTAGAGGTTTTGTGGTCTTAATTGCATATCCCACACTACCCCAAAAATTCCTATCACTTAAAATGATTTTTCTCGCCTCTCTACCTTCAGATTTTTTTGCCCAAGCACAATTTGCCCACTCCCTAGATGTAAACATAACCTCCAAAGGCTGTCTCAAACTATGCATACTCTGGAAAGTTAAATAAGTCGTGGCAAATCTAGTAGCGGCTGGCCGAACAAGGTCTTTATTAGTGTTGGCCCTCATCAATGTCAAGATCCATCCATGATTATATATGAAATTGCTTACCTACAATTACATAATGACATTTATCAAAAAATAATAAGCATTCATTGAATAAAAAAAATTATAACCAAATAATAATAATATTATTATTATTATTTGGTTATAATTACTATTATTATTATTAATAATAATAGTAATTACCTTCTTTGCCTTTGTCAAAATATTTTTATGTTGAGGCAACTCTCCAAGCTTCTTAAGCATCAAATCGATGCAATGCGCGACACACAGTGTCCACCACATACGTGGCCTCTTCTCCATTAACATCCTCCCCGCCACCTTATAATTAGATGCATTATCAGTGACTACTTGAATGACAAGGTTTTCTCCCACTTCCTCAACAACCTCATCAAGTAGTTTAAACATTAAATTAGCATTTTTAACTGCATCAAATGCATCAACAGATTTCAAAAATACAGTGTCATGGGGGTTGTTTACAAGAAAGTTTATTAGTTGTCTTCCCTAATATCTTTCCAACCATCCGATAAGATTGACACCCCCGTATGTGCTCAAGTCTTCTTTACCTCCTCAACAAAGGCATTTGTTCCTCCTTCAATATCCAAGAGCTAAGCTCGTATGGAGTAGGGGGTTTCAAACCACGACCATAATTCCCAATTGACCGACACATATTTATAAATGAAGGACTATCTGCAACATTAAAGGGAATCTCGTTTTCAAAGAAGAATCCACAAATATTAAGACAGACTGCATTACGTGCCTCCTTTGAAAATACGGTACGATTTGTAGTAGCATTATCATCAACATCTACAACAAATCTGTCCATGGCCCCCGAACTCCCCTCATGGAGGCACTACCCACACTTGAACCTCCCAAGGATGGATGACCACCTTAATAAGACCCACTTTGTATTTTTTCAGCTTCATTTCTTTGTTTTTCCTCCTTGGAGTCTATATTTTTCTTCATATATGAAGCAAGCTCTTCCTTCACTTCACTTGTGCTTTTTTGCAAGCCTCAACATTACTATAATTACCTACAAGATGATTTTTCAGTCTTGTAATCCCTCCTTTACAAATTTTCTTACAAAAATTGCATTCCACATATAAATGAGCTTTATTAACTCCCGGCGCTGCAGTGCCATATTTCCAAGCTGGATCTTTCTTACCCATAATAATAATTCACTGTAATAATAAAAAAATATTGTTATTACATTTTGATAACATGATTTTATAAACTTGGCAATCTAAGTCCTAAATAATTATTTTGGTGACATTAGCAAATAACAATTCATGTACACAAAAATTGATACACTAGTAACTGTTAATGCTATTGTGATACACTAGTAACTACATTCAGAACTCAAAACAAAAGAAAACAAAACAGAAAAGAAAACAGAAAACAGAGAACAGAGACTAGACATAAAAAGAAAACAGAGACGCCAGACAAAGTTCAGAACTCAGAAGAAAACAAAAAAGAAAAAGAAAACAGAGAAGGAGAAAAGCCAGAGGAAGAAAAGAAAAAGGAAACAGAGACGCAAGAAGAAGAAACAGAAACGCCAGAGAACGACGACAGACACCGTGACAGTCAGGAGAAGGAGAAGGAGAAGGAGAAGAAAGAGGAGAAGGAAAATACCTGAAAAGTCTTCAGTCGCGATCGCAGAGGAGAAAGGAACAGTCGCGAAAGTCTTCGCCTCTTCGGTAATGGTAAGTCAAGAAAAATCTGATACTTAGGGCTTTTTTTCTCGCCAAATCGAGGCGCAATGCCACGAGGCATAAGCTTCAACAGGAAAAGGCGCAGGTTTCTCCAATTCCAGAATATGCGGCCGCCTCGCAAACTCCTTACGATTCGCTACGAGGCGCGCGCCTCAAGGCGTACGCCTCGAGCGCTATTTCGAACATTGCTCACCACGACTTCTAAAAATCACACAACACAATCAGGACTCCACAGGAGGCCTGACAAAGAATATGACAGTTTTGATGCTTGTTGATGCTATAAATGGAGGAACAGTAATGGTGTTTGGGAGTAGTTTGTGGTGAATTTCATGAGAATTGACTCATTGAGATAGTGGGTGGTGATTCATGGCTGGAAATAGATAATAATTGGAAAAGAAAGATATAAACGGAAAATTTGAGAATAATATATTGCATTATGTCCGTTTATCATATCACAAACCTAAAACTTCAGGGAAGGGATAGACCATTTCAAAGCTCAACTGATAATTGAGACACTGATCCATATATTTTTCAAACTTCTTCAAGTGTAGATACCAGGATTATGAACATAATAATTCTAATTGAAATATCAACATCAAAAATCATATAAACACATGATGAATTTTACAACAGTAATACTTTAGCGACATGAAACATGCTGCCAATCACAAACTTCTTTTATACTAATTTAAGCATATTATATTCTTGATAGGAACAATAGCATTAGAAAATCAAGGTCCGCCATTCTGTTTGAATATGCTCAAGATTACTAAAGACACTTTAGAAACTTGCACCATATAATTAAGAAAAAGCATGTGATATTTCCATGAGCATTTTTATATTTCCAGAAGGGCTAATCCCAATTTAATAGTAAACGGGGAGAGAGCTTGTGAAAATATAAAAAAAGTAAAAACACTTGTGGAGATAACAATTTCCTTGAAGAAATTTCATGGTGTGAAATAGCTTCCATAACTTCTAACAGTTCCCGACATCCATGACTTTTGATACTGTCTTTTTATTCTTAAGTTATAAAACACACATCTCAGTTGAAGGTGAATTAGCCCCATTTCCAATTCTGAAAAAATTATAAGCCACTTTGAAGGTAGAATTTTTGTCAAGACAGAAGGTAAAAATTACCTGGAAATTCACTAAAACATATGCAGCATTCTTGTAAGTTTTTGCAAAAAAATTCAATTCGCTGCTCATCATTGTAACTCTTCACTGAAGGAATATCAACATCTGGGGAGACACATCCTGAAATTGCACGCTTATCTCCAGAGTGTCTCGTGCCATAAGGACCAAGAATTATCTCTTCATCAAAACCAAGATAAGAAAGAGAATAACTGTGTAACCACTCTACCCATTGGTATAAAACCTCCTGCCCTGGCTGTTCCTTCCAAATTGAATCCAACATGCAGCAAAGATTGGAAATTTTAGAGGAATTCAACCAGTGAACAGAGATTGTAAAATGGGGAGGTAGATGGCTCGGATATGATCTAGGTAATAAGCATGTTAACACAATTGGTGGAATAAATTGGACTTTGAAAGAATATGAAAACTCGGGGAAATCATCAGGTTTCATCTCAATATCACCGGAAGAATTCAGTCGTGTGGAGATGGTAAGATCCTTAGGGGTTTCAATATGTACATGAATCTGCAATATAAATCACAATCACAGTAGTAAGATTACTGCTTTTATACACGAGGGAGATTTTTTAAAATCACTACGATACCTGAAAAGATCGTAACCCACTCTGTTTGTCAAGGATGAATACGTTGTCGCCATAAATGGATTCCATTGCAAGTAACTGCATGAAAACAACCACACGTAAATATGAGAGAGAGAGAAGTCAGAGAGAGTTAATTATCCATCTTATTGATCCGATTTTCAAGTTCAAGTAGATTCTAACTGTTTACCTTCCCCTTCAATAAAATACTCTCTCCGTCCCTTAATATATGTCGTTTTAGAGTTGTGCACAAGTATTTTGAAAATGATTGCACAACATTAAATATAATATAAATTGCCTATATTATCCTTGTATTGTAAAAAGAGTGTTGTTTATTGGGTAGAAAATAGTGAGAGAACTAAAGTTATATTTAATACTTAGGGTAATATTAGGAAACTAAGTAATTAATGTTTAATTGAAATTCTCAAACGACAAATATTAAGAGACAAAAACACTTCTCTATAACAACATTTAAAAAGAGACGGAGGGAGTATTAGTTTAGTATTATGGTACTCCCTCTGTTCCACAAAAAGAGGTCCATTTGTTTTTTTTACTAGTCAATTTGCCAAAATCCTAAGATTAGAGATTTATGCGAGTGTATTAGATTTTGATAAATGCAATACTTAATGTTGTAAACTATTTAAAATGTATTATTAAGTATAAGACTGTTATTTCGGAAATTAAATAAGTTCACACGACAATTTGAATTTTAGGATTTAGCAAATTAACTAGGATCAAAGTCAAATGGGACTTCGCAACACAAACCTTTTTCTCACAAATTAGTCTTAATATTTGAGAAAACAATCCACATTCCACTAGGCATCTAGCGAATAATCATAACTGATACCAAATAAATGGACTATATAGTTGGCATGATCGTGTCTTCAAAATCGGATGCACATTTGTATAAAGAAATTCAAGGTGGAAGTAGGAAACAATTTTACAAAAATTGCATGCAGTAATAAACTCTCAAAGAGCATAAAACTATTAAAAATGTTTTCTTTAGTAATAGATTAGAGTGAATAGAGGCTTAATCCAAAAACAATTTTTCTATAAGAACTTATCAGTATGAGGAAACAAACATCTCTTTGGTTTAGATTGGATGAGAAACGGCACAGTTCAAATAATCGGTGATAAATTTTGGCATAAACTTGAAAACCATAACAAACATAATATATATTGCAGCAAACTTCGAGATGCCATTGCTTTAGCATTGTAGTGTATAAGAGTTAATTTAGGAGTTCTAAAAGTTTCTGTTATTAATACCTTAAGAATTCACTTTGCTACAATTTTATAACCATTTAATTTCAACAGAACCTAACCTATCATGAATTCATTATTGAATAAAATATATAACAATGCATAAAAAGCCTATTGAATTTACCTCATCCTCTTGCAATTGATCATTGATTCCCAAAAGCTCCTCTGACAACTCTAGCTGTTCCTCACCTAACCTCAACTCCTCTAGCCTGCTCGCAATATCACCAGCATCCATCTCTAAATTAGAACACTTATTCTTGATTTCATCACCATACAAATCCTTATTCAACACTATCACATTATTCTTCTTCTCTTCCTCTTTCTGTAAATTTTCTTGCTCACAAGAATTCGAACAATTTGATTCATTCACCCCTCTAGAATTCTCCTCCCCATCTCCTTCGCAACAATTCAATGAACCCACCTCAGATTTAACAAAATCAGATTTGACCCAAGAATCTCGTCTGTTTCGCGATGCCCACTTGGAATTTCGGCTATTCCGGGGCGAATTCACGATTTTTGGGACGAATTCTGAGTTGGGTTCTGCCGTTGAGGGTTCAAGGTCATGCTCAGGAGTGGAAAGTACTAATGATAATGATGAAGATGATGTTTGTTTGTGTAAAGGTTTGAGCCTCCAATTTTCATCGCTCTGACGAGGATGATGGTATGTTTGTTTTCGTCTGTCGCCCTTTCCCATGGCGGATTTGCAGAAGAAAGAATTGACGATCAGACACTTTAGATAGGTACAGTTAAAGCTGATTTTCAGAGCTGAAAGAGGGTTTATTGACTAGGTTTGTGAATTTCTATGCTGTCGGAGGTGAGAAAATAATTGTTCGACCAATTAAATGCTAATCGAATTTAATTTTGGAGAAAGTTAGGGTTTGAAGTTGGATATTGTTAGATTTTTTTGACCATAAAAATTATATTTATCTATTTATTTATTTATATTGGACATCCATTTATTAATAAAAATACATGGTAGACAATCGAAAATTTGCATTTCTGTTATTAACCTTGCAGGAGGGGCAAAATCGTCTTCCAGAGATAACCCTGGAAGTCAAATAAGCTCAATCACGGAGATAATCTCGGGATACTCAATTTTCAATCTCGGAGACAATCCCGAGATATTCAGTTCCTGAGACGCCTCCAAAATAGGTATACACAACCCATTTTGAGTCGCCAAATACATGGTACATAATTTAAATACAATTTCATTTATACAATACAATAAAAACGTAGCTGAGAGTTTTAACACGAATATTACCTCATAGGCAATATCCAAACTCAAATAGAATCCTCATTACAATTATTATTACACTATTTTATAGAATAGTGAGGACTACTACATCCACCATCTCGGACCGTCACTCTATTTCCCGACTAGTTCCGGCTATGTTCTCATTTCTTGGAGAGAATAATGAAAACAAAGGGTGAGCTCAACTAGCCCAATAAAGAATATTATGACTAAGATAATGCAGAATAAATTATCGTTAGCCTTTAACAGAGTTAAACTGATAGAATACAATTGACAACAAGTTTAACTGCAGCGGAACAAATAATCCATTAGAAGAGTCAAGTAGAGCATGATATCTACTATCTTTTTTGATTTAAAAGTTCATCATCAATATTTTATTATTGTAGCACAGCTAAATAAATAATCCACATCACTGAATTATCCATGCACTACAGGCCAATGATATTTATTAGTATCACATCCACGAATTATTCATGCACTACGGACCAAGGATATTTGTTATTATCACTAATAATCATGATCATGCCAACAACTGTCCATCAATGCACTACGGGGCAACGAGAACTTTTATCACATCATTTATAACATTACATGTCATGATTATACTGATATATACAATGGCGAAGCCATAATTTTTTGTCAGTGGGGTCGAAATTATTACTGAATTACAAATAATTTGGCGGGGGGTTCGGGGGCAGCGCCCCCGAGCCAATTTTTTTGATACTTTATACTTTCGAGTATATATATATATTACAATGAAAATATAATGAGTAATAATATATGGTATATATACACTATATTGACTCATACTAGACTTTTTTAATCACAATTGTTCGTAAGTAAGTAATTCATTATTTATTTTTAAAAATAATATAAATTAGATTATTATTTAGTTTAAAATATTATAGAGAGATACATATATTAAGAGGATATGAGTCATATGTGATTAAAATTTGATTGACAAAGTTATAAATTTTCAATTTGACCCCGCATAATAGAAAATTTATAAAATTTTAGTGGGGTCAATTTATATATAATACTTAAAATTTTTAAAATTTACCTTACATTATAAAATAAATTTTTTTTTCAGTAGGGGCGATTGACCCCATAGAACTCTATGTGGCTTCGCCACTGGATATATAGTCATAATCATACCAATCAACAGTCCATCTATGCACTACGGGCCAAACATGACTTTCATCACAATATAAGCATGAGGATGATGACAATGTTATAAGAATTTAATAAAATGAAAGAAATGATAAATTTTAAAGATTTATAATTTAATTTATCCAGATTTCAATAATGTCAAAATTGTCGACATGATACTACTTTGTGGAGTAAAATTCAAGAATAATATTGTATCAAAAATAATTTGGACAGAAAAAAAATTAATTTTTGTCATGAATAGTATCCCAGGTGAATAGTACCCGAGTGAATAGTATCCCGTGAATAGTACTTCGTGAATAGTACCCCGTGAATAGTACCCTGACATGAAAAGTTTAAAATTTAACAAGAATGTTCAGCAAAATATTCTTATAAAAAGATACTAGATGAAGCGCAAATTTCAAGGGTATTCTACTAATTTTAAGGAGTATAGAAGCAATACTTAACAAAATGAGTGTAGAATTCAGAATCTGAAATGAAATAATATTACTTACATACTACAGAGTATGGAAGAAAATATTATTTCATACAAATATTGAACAAAAATAATATCTCTTACCTTAAAAAGAGAGTACTTCTGACTGGTATAGCGGGAATATTCTTAAAAAAAACTTGAACTGTTTTCTATACTCAAACCTTTCTTAAACTCTAAAGAAATACGCTCAATATTATAAAAGAAGAATTCTATGATTCTGGTATGATTTTTATTTTTAAACTGAGCATCCTATTTATAGGAGAATAGAAAGATACTATTTAAGAAAAAAAATCACGGACGCACAATGAAAAGAATCACAGGCGAATTTCGTTCGGCTGAAAAAAATTTAATTTTCACTATGCAGCACTATGTAATAAAATATTCTAATATATATATATATATATATATATATATATATATATATATACTAACATACTTTATAACAAAATTGAGATAATTTTCTACCGATGATTTTGAAAAATGGGTAAGTGGGAGTCCATATAATAAGCAAAATTTACAACAAATAATTCAATAAAAATCCCTCTATTTATCTCAACTCACTTGGCTTCACAAAATATATTTTTAATAATATTTATTCATCATTAATATTATAATTCGCAATATTAACAACCCATTTTGAGTCGCCAAATACATGGTACATAATTTAAATACAACTTCATTTATACAATACGATAAAAACGTAGCTGAAAGTTTTAACATGAATATTGTCTCATAGACAATATCCAAACTCAAATAGAGTCCTCATTACAATTATTATCACACTATTTTATAGAATAGTGAGGACTACTATAACCACCATCTCAAACCGTCACTCCATTGCCCGACTAGTCCCGGCTATGTTCTCATTTCCTAAAGAGAATAATGAAAACAAAGGGTGAACTCAACTAGCCTAGTAAAGAATATTATGACTAAGATAATGCAGAATAAATTATCGTTAGCCTTCAACAGAGTTAAACTGATACAATACAATAGACAACAAGTTTAACTGCAGCGGAACAATCAATTCATTAGAAGAGTCAAGTAGAGCATGATATCTACTATCTTCTATGATTTAAAAGTTCATCATCAATATTTTATCGCTGTAACACAGCTCAATAAATAATCGACATCACTGAATTATCCATGCACTATGGGCCAATGATATTCATTAGTATCACATCCACGAATTATCCATGCACTACGGACCAAGGATATTCGTTATTATCACCAATGGTTTTGATCATGCCAACAACTGTCCATCAATGTACTACGGGCCAATGAGGACTTTTACCACATCATATATAACATCACAGGTCATGATTATACCGATACTTAGTCATAATCATACCAAGAAACAGTCCATCTATGCACTGCGGGCCAAAGATGACTTTCATCACAATATAAACATGAGAATGATGACAATGATATAAGAATTCAATTAAATGAGAGCAATGATAAATTTTAAAGATTTATAATTCAATTTATCCAGAATTCAATAATGTCCAAATTGTCAACATGATACTACTTTGTGTAGTAAAATTTAAGAATAATATTGTATCAAAAATAATTTGGACAGAAAAAAAATTAATTTTTATCATGAATAGTACTCGAGTGAATAGTACCCCGTGAATAGTACTTCGTGAATAGTATCTTGTGAATAGTACCCCGACATGAAAAGTTTAAAATTTAACAAGAATGTTCAGAAAAATATTCTTGTGAAAAGATATTAGATGAAGCGCAAATTTCAAGGATATTCTACTAATTTCAAAGAGTATAGAAGCAATACGTAACAAAATGAGTGTAGAATTCAAAATCTGAAACGAAATAATATTACTTACATACTATAGAGTATGGAAGAAAATATTATTTTATACGAATATTGAACAAAAATAATATCTCTTACCTTAAAAAGAGAGTACTTCTAACTGGTATAGCGGGAATATTCTTGAAAAAAACTTGTACTGTTTTCTACACTCAAAGCTTTCTTAAACTCTAAAGAAATATGCTCAATATTATAGAAGAAGGATTTTCTGATTCTGGTGTGATTTTTATTTCTAAACTGAGTATCCTATTTATAAGAGAACGGAAGGATACTATTTAAGTAAAAAAAAATCACAGACGCACAATGAAAAGAATCACGGGCGAATTTCGTTCGGTTGAAAAAAATTTGATTTTTACTATGCAGCACTATGCAATAAAATATTCTAATATATATATATATATATATATATATATATATATATATATATATACACACACTAACATACTTTATAACAAAATTGAGATAATTTTCTACCGATAATTTTAAAAAATGGATAAGTGGGGGTCCATATAATAAGTAAAATTTACAACAAATAATTCAATAAAAATCCCTCTATTTATCTCAACTCACTTGGCTTCACAAAATATATTTTTAATAATATTTATTCATCATTAATATTATAATTCGCAATATTAACAACCAGATCATTCCCACGAAAGAGGGGGCTTTCTGATGAGGATTTCTCCTTATTGGCGCACAATTAGGTGATCAAACCCCTTTTCTCGACAGAATTTTCTAGACATTGTCAATAATATAAATAATAATATGAATAACTTTGTCGTCTCAATTATTGATTTAATAATATAAAATATAGTGACAATAATTGAATCAATAATGTGAGATATTATGCAGCCATTACTGTGGTAATAATTGAAATAAACTGAGTGACTTCTCACGTAAGCATCAATAATCAAAGATACTATACAATACCGTGTGCTACTATGCAACCACGTGTATTACTGTACTTTTATCACCGAATATTTCAACAGTTAACGGTAAAACTTTTGCCGTTATTTTTATAAAAAGTTATTTTTGTTGTTTTCTAACTGCGACAATAATTCCCTTGTGGGGTCCACCAATGATTGTGCCGTCGTACGAATATTTCCCGACCAAACGAATATTTTATGACAACTTGCTTACTTTGCAAAATTTTTAAATATTACCCACAACCATAATATTATATCAAATCCACACCTTATTATTTAAAAAGATATTTCAAGAAAAATTAATCTTTATTCATAAAAGTTGGGGTCTTACAGTTCAAATCTCGGAGACAACCCCAGGATACTCAGTTCCAATCTCGAAGATAATCCCAAGGGATGCAGTTTCGGAGATAACCTAGAAAAGTCAGTTTCAACCTCGGAGACAACCCCGAGACACTCAGTTCCAGCCCCGAAGATAACCCCGAGAGGTCAAGCACACCTCAGAGATAACCCTGAGGACATTCAGCATTCATAGCAGCCCAATCTCAGAGATAACTCTAAGCAACGTTTGCTACATTTGTACAAAGCCGGAGATAACCCCAGTGAGGGGCAAAATTGTCATTTTGCCATCTCGATACTACATTCACGTCGTCTCAACATCATTTCAATCAACATTTCATACAAAAGTGTCCCACAAGAGCCATAGCTCAAATTCTGAGTGACTACCAAACAAGAGAGCACACTGGATAGAATTTGAAGACTCAGAGATCTGGTCATGGACTCATCTTTCTGGCTTCGTACAACTTCTAATCCCATGTCATTGTGTAGCTCTCGACAACAGCATTCCGAAAAGGTACATCACGCCTCTATCGGATGCCCAAATTGAAAGTTATGAAGGTTCAAGCGAAAAGCGCGTTGCACGAGTGCACGTACTTCGAGACGATAGGACCCGGGGCAACCCAGGCAGCCGCAGGTAGGCCCACAGCCATCTGGTTTTTAAATGAGCTCTTGGTTGCTCATTTTTAAAAAGAGAAAAAATAGAAAAAGGCAAGAAAACTCTGTCTATTTCAGCCTGTAAACACTTCTAGAGTGCTTTAAACTGAGTGATTCTTCTTCCTAAACACTTGTGAGCTTGTGTTTTGCTACATACTAAAATTTAACCGGTGAAAATAGAGTTTTCAGGCGTAAAAAGCTATCTGAAGTCTTCTTGGCAGCCCACTGTAAGATATTTCAGATTTTGAAGCTTTTTATCACTTCTGTACATATATACCTACTAGCGTTGAGAGTCGCGTTGTGTGGATATGCCCGGATCGTCGATCCGTGGCTTTTTGGCTTTTTAATGCTTTTATATCTATATAAATACTTATATATATATATATATATATATATATATATATTTACATTTTAGTCAGGCCTAGAGATCACTTTGTGGCCATTTACTACTTTTATATATACATATATATTTACATTTAAAAGTCCTGCCTGAAGTTTACTTCGTGGTAGTTGATCGTTCATATATATATATATATATATTTACAGTTATATATATATATATATATATATATATATATATATATATATATACTGTTTTATCAGCCTGCAGGCTAGATTTGCCTAAATCTGACTATTTCTCACTTTAAGCGGTTCATGGTGACTAAACTGGAACCGTTGAAGCTGAAATGGTTTAGATTTACTCAAATCTAGTTCTTTTTCTAGCTTTTATCAGCCTGTGGGTTATATTTGCCTAAATCTGGCTATTTCTCACTTTAACCAATTAATGGTGACTAAACTAGAACCGTTGAAGCTGGAATGCTTAGATTACTCAAATCTAGTTCGTTTTCTAGCTTTTGTACATATTGCTTTCACATGTGAGCCTAGGAATCATGTGATCACAAATTCAGCTCTTGAATCTAGATTCGGTTCCCGTGATGGACATTTTCAGCTGCAGCCAGCTTGTAAATTATCTACGGTGTCTGAATTTTTTTAGATGGCTATCATGCCCACAAGGGGTTTGACACTGTTATGTACCTTATTTTCTCGAAGATGCTTCGCATTTCGAAAATAAAAGCAATCAAGTCGAACATATAATAAAATGAAAGTATCAAAGGCTTCAATTACTATTGAGCACAAGGGTTTGAAAAACCTGTTTTACAAAACATCATTGCTACATCTCGTTAAAATTGAACTTTTATACAAAAGTCAAACCCTTTGTATATAAGTGCGAACGAGGCATTACACTACTTCTAAATAACTACACAGAGACCTAACTCACACACACACATACGCGGATAAAAGTTTTAATGAAAAGTGGCGGTAACCGTGTTGTCACGGAGTCGGGGGGTGCCTAATACCTTCCCTCCGCTTAATCAAGCCCCCAGACCCTAACGAATTTCTGTTTTGCAGACTAGTTAAACAGTGTCACATTACTAGGTCTTTGTGCAAACCTTTTCTCGGTTGAGTTGGTGCAACCATTTAAAAATACCAAATGGCGACTCTTACAGTCAAATCGTTGACATACACATGTCGGACCTTTTTAAACTTATTTTTTCAAACAAATCTCACCTAACATGAGAATACCAAAAGACAAAAACAGAAAGGGACAAATAAAAATTCCGACGTCAACATACATCATTCATCATTTATTAAATGATAATTTAGTTTATTTATATAAATCTCTATATTATATATGTTATGATTTATGTGTATAAATAAATGATATACACAAAAGATATAAATCATATGTAATAAATAAATAAATAATTTATAACTCAGGATGATTTGGAGATATTATGATGTAGGTTATAGTACTTTTAACGAAGATAATTTATCTTGATCATGGAAGTTGGACTTCTAATTAAAGTACTAGTGCATTTATAGTGTGTATTAAACGGATCATGTGATAATATTTTATAAAATATTTTCACATAAATACAAGTTTGTGAAATTTCTTAATTTTGAAATAATAATGGACTTAATATTATTATTATTATTATATATATATATATATATATATATATATATATATATATATATATATATATATATATATATATATATATATATATATATATAAATTTGATGTTTCAATGAGTGAGATTACATCGTGTTAATTAATACATCGGATTGTCGATTAAAATATATATTTAATTAATATTAGGAACAATATTATTGTCAGACCATCTATAAGATTTTTTATAAGATAATATATCATTGACCATGTAATCTTGGTCGAGTCTTTTAATATTTATTATTAAACGAATTGATTTAATTGTTAAATCACAGAGATAAATTATGGACTTATGAAATTAGTTTAAATGTATCAAAATTATATTAAATGATTATAAAATATTTATGTATATTTATAGAAAAAATATTTACAGTTTATTAGTAAAGGGTTTATTTAATTAATTTCTAGATTGAGCTACAATTATAATTATTTAATGGATTTAATTGTAATTAATATTTTTTTAAATATTATTATTATATAATAATATCTAGACAAGTATTGGAGTCAGAAGATGAACTCCTTAGGATCCCCTTTCTAGTCTAATATTGACCAGATTCTTAAGAGAGGTTAATGATAAATGTTATTATATTTATCATTGATCAGTAACGTATTTGACGACTATTCTATAAAAAAAATATCAAATTTCGTATCCTCTTTTTCAACATAGCTAGAGTTTTTTCTAGAAGGGTGTTTTGGAAGCCACACTCTAGGTTCAACATAAGGTCATAGGAGGAAAGATCTTGAGGATACTAAAAACTGTACGAATTTTCAAAATGTACTAATCCAACTAAGCACTAGGTAACAAATTCGTATTTTAGATATCTGGTATATATATTTGTTGTTTCGCATAAAACCATAAAAATGATCATGATTTTATTTATATTTTTTAAAACCTATTTTTGAAAAAAATTATCAACATATATAATTTTAAGTTTAAAGTAAATTCAAATTGAATTTGAAATTAGTGAGCTTTTTTAAATAATTAAAGAGTTTAAAATCTATCTTCAATCTATAAAGCAGGGCATCCGCTTGGTCTCTTTGGTCATACCAAACTTTTTCTCAAAATCCAATCCTTAAGTTTGAAAGTTTTCACATTTTATCCTCAAAATTAAATACTCCCTTCGTTCTCAAAAGCTTTTGACTGAAGGTATAATTTGTTTTGTTCTCAAAAGAATGACCTAAGGTATATAAAGTGAATAGTAAACCTGTCATTTAGTGGGGTTCATTAATTAAATTTTTTTTAAATACTCATCAATTTATATAATATTGTATAAATAAAACACGAGTAAAGTTCAAAAAATACTTGTGGTTTACCTAACACTCTGTTTCTGAGTTTTGGACAAAAAAGAAAAGAATATAAAACTTAAATTAGAGCAGAAAAGAAAAGTATAGAAAATTTAAAGTTTTTCTTTGTGCTGTTTCTGAGTTTTTAATAGAAAATTTAAAATTTTTCTTTTCTTACGTTTTTGAATTCCAATGAAATGAAAAGAAAAATATCACTTTTATAAATGTACCCTTCTATTAATTATAATCATTGAACCATGAATAAAAATATACGAGATAAATTTAATCAAAGAAAAAAAATTCCATAATCAAATACAAATATCCAAATAATTGTTGGGTGTGAACCAAAGTTTAGAAGGTGAAGTACTACATGTGGCAAGAAAAAGGGAAAACAATTCTCAGTTATTTAAATATCATTATCAGTAAACAGAATTTTGCTAAAAAGCAAGATAATATGTATATTTGATACTAGTAACAAATAAACTTGCAAATTAAAGTTCAAACAACAAATAAAGAATACACACACACACACACACACACACACACACACACACACACACATATATATATATATATATATATATATAAATATGTATGAACGTATATATAGTGAGAGATTCAAAAGAGAGATAATACCAAACCTTGGTGTAGTGTTGGGACAAGAATTATAAAAGGGTTTTGCAGGGGAGCGTTCAACAAGAGGAATTGTGAAAGAATTCAAAAAAGGAGAAGTTATTGCGGTATAACTACTGGTGGTGGCAGATGAAGAAGAAGTTGTTCCCACCAAAAAGTTTCTTTCTCTTTACCGGCTTAGCTTTATTAGATAAAAATAAATTGGGGATATGAGTTATAATTTAAAATTTATTATATTGAAAGTTGAGGATAATATGAGAATTATAAAAATATTACTAATTCTAATTTTTTTCCGTCCAAATCAGGCCAATTTTGGACGGAAAACTTTAGCAGAAAAATTGACCAAATTTTCTATCAATTTATTTTCTTTTTCATTTATTAAAAAACTTAGAAATTAGAAAGAAAACTTAAATTTTTCGTCCATTTCTTATCTTTTCTGTTCATTTTAAAACTCAGAAACAGAGTGAAAATCTTGAGTCATCACCTGTGGTTCATAAACTATCAATTTACCACTTGTAATTTTCTCTCAAGTATCAAGTTACCTCATTTCCATCTAAATTAACAGTAAATGATCTTTAATTATCCAAAAGCGAGCGAACTAAACTCCAACGAACATATTAACCTTGCAAATGTCTAAAATAGTCATCATTCATAGTATAACAACTAACCACTTAAGATTTTATCCATTGTTGATTGATTTCGCAATCAAAACATACGTGCAAGTATACATGGTCAATAAATAATAAAGTGCAAGTAGAGTATAGTTTTCACGAGGAATTATTTAATAAAAATTACCAAATATTAACTTTTAACCAAATTAATTTTATTTAAACAAGTGATTAGAGTGATTTTCCAATTAAAACTAAATTAAATTAACTAAAACTAATTTTAACACAAAGATTTGATTCAGTTGATAAAGACTTAAGACTACAATATTCTCAATTATGCAACATAAATCAATTACCCAATTTCTCCAATTATTAAATCCACATGAGTTGATATCAGAAATTCAATGTATTTATAAGCCCTTTTCCAAGTGATCAATTAAAAATATTTAATTCAATTAATTCTGCGACATTCCTATACAAAATAAAAGAATTAAATTCATTAATCATTAATTCTCAGTTGTTACATGCAGTGAAAAGAGATATCCGTATTCAATTCTCAACCCTAATTATTTATTTCATGCAAATAACTACGAATACATGTTATCACATTCAGTTCTAACCCTAGATTTCATCTCTCAAATCCATATAGTGTAACATGGTAATTATTGATTAGACAATTAATCAATAAACACAAAATATAACAGACAACTCAATTTGAATCAATAATTGGATTAATATAGATAATCAATTCATAAGCATAAAATGTTCAATTGTAGCCTTAATTGAAAAATTAGTTCATACCGAAAATTAAAACAAAAAATCCCATGGAAAACATAAGAATTAAATTATAGGGAGAAAAGAAGAATAAAAACTCAGTAATTGACTCTAGTCTTCAATCTCCAATATGAGTTCCTTGTGTTCTCCCTTGAATCTCCCAGTCCAATCTCCAGTCTCTGTCTCAAATGCGTGCCTCTTCGTTAATTAGAAGCTCTTTTTCCCTTTTTACTTGAAGTTCCCCCCATCACAATTAGGCTTAGAGTCTCCAAATCCTAAAAGAAATTAACCCAGTCAACGGATTTTTCGTTCACTTCCTGATTCCCAATGCCCCAACATTCAAATCCTTCACAAAACGAATGCCCCACCATTCAACTTCCACTTATTTACGAAACTGCCACTGCTCTTTCTGCCTCCCAATGCCCCAGCATTCAAATCCTACACAAAATGAATGCCCCAACATTCAAATCCTTCACAAAATGAATGCCCCAGCATTCAACTTTTATTTATTTACAAAACTGCCACTGATTTACCCAAAATTGCCATATTTACCCTTTCAGCTGCATTAACCTACAACATACATACTAAACAAATAAAATGTCCTAAAATACTTAAAAACAAACAAAATATTAAGTATAAAAATACCTAATTCATGGGTATATTACCCACTCATCATCCATCACTAATTTTTCAATTTTTCTCATCTACAAGCTTACAAAATCACCCAAAAAAAATTTAGGTAATTTTTTTAGTTATATTTAAAAGCATACTCTCTTCGTTCTAAAATTAGAGATACAATTTGACTTTTAAGTCAAACAAGGTCATATTAAACTTCAAATTGATGTAAATTTATTTAATACAATTATTACACTAGTATGTAAAAAAACTATTAATCACAAAATTTATTTCATTATAAACTTCTATGAGTTATACTAATTTTGAAGTTTAATATGTCGTCTAACCTCAAAAATCAAAATTATATATCTAATTTTGGAACGGAGAGAGTAATATCTTATTTTTTGGTTAAATTTATTATAATATTTAAAAAAAATTATTCATATATTAATTTACTCATTATATGTTTTATATTATTCTTCTTTTTTCATGCTTAGGGCATTTAATGTCTTTATCAAGCTCTGTTGGAAGACTGAATAATGGGGACTTGAGATATAGTTTCAAAATGTGTATTTGTGAAAGAAAAGCAAGCATAAAAAATGCTTAAATATAAATTATTACCTTAAACTATTAATATTTTTTTAGTTTGGACCTTTCAATTTTTTCAATCAGACGATTAAACTATCAATTTTTTTTCACTTCAGTTTAATTACAGCTGCCACGTCATAAATTGATGATGTAACTATGACATGCGGTGTATATGGGATTATGTGGTAAATTAAGAATATTTTTTAATTTAATTTAGATCATTTTATATTATAGAATTAAAAGTCAGAAACTGTTGGGATATTTCACATGAATTCCACATTGGATAAATTCAAGAGTGTAGATGGATTAATAAGTATGTTAGAGCCTCAACTTAATAGGTTAACCTTTTAGGTAAGGTGTGACGCCCCCAAAATAGGTCCATTCCACCCAACCTATTCTGAGTTGCCAAATACATGGTACAGAAACAACTACAACTTCATTAATACAATTGTCGTGCAAAATACGACAACACATAAACTCTGAGTTTAAATACAAATATTATCTTCTAGACAATATCCACACTCCAATAAGTCCTCATTATAATTATTGATACACTATTTTACAAAATAGTGAGGACTACTAAAATAACTATCTTGAACCATCATTCCATACCCCGACTAGTACTCGCTACATTCTCGCCTCTTGAGAAGAAAAATGGAACAAAAAGGAAAAGGGTGAGCTCAACTAGCCCAGTAAAGAATATTATGACTAAGATAATATAGAACAAATTATCGTTAGTCCTCAACAAGAAAAAAATCTGATAGAATACAATAGACAATAAGTTTTAGATCAACAACTGCAGCGGAAATAACAATTCATTAGAAGAGTTAAGTAGAGAATGAAATCTACTATCATCTATGAATTTAAAAGTCCATCGTCGATATTTTATCCCTATAACATCAATCAATATACATCTTGAATCAAATAGTCATCTTTGCACTACAGGCCAAAGATATTAATCAGTCGGTCATGTTCATCTCAACACCTGTTCATCTTTGCACTACGGGCCAAAGATATTCATCATAAAATCATTAATCTTTGCACTACAGGCCAAAGATATTCAGTTATATCATCATTTAGGACTGAGGATGATGAAAAATCTTTTAAAAAAAATGAATCCAGTGAAACAAAAGAATAAATATTAAGGATTCGTATTTCAAACAATCCGAGTTCAAAAATACTTCATAAATAATCATAGCGAAGTAAAATTCAAGAATGATCAAAATATGGATACAATCAAAGCTAGTATCCATAATAGATATCTTGGACACAGAAAAAAATTTTAATTTTTCTGTTAATAGTATCGTATTTATGAATAGTGCCGTATACGTGAATAGTGTCATATACGTGAATAGTAACCTCGACACTAAAAGGTAGAAATTCCACAAGAAAGAAAAAATCATCATGCTTCGTGAATAGTACTCGTAAATAGTAACTCGTGAAGAGTAACTCATGAATAGTAACTCGTGAATAGTAACTCGTGAATAGTAATCCCGACATGAAAAGATAAGAATTTCACAAGAAAAATCTTACCAATATTCCGGTATAATGATATTGAAAGAAATAATATCATTGATAAAAAAATTACATCCCTTACCTCGAAAAGACAGTACTTCTGACTGGAATACTGGATATAGTGCTGAAGAAAACTTGCACCATATAACAACACTCAAAGTATCAAAATACTCACAAGAATATGCTCAATATATCGAGAGAGAAAGAGAGAGAATATTTCAGTTTCTGGTGTGATTTTCAATTCTAACCCAAGCACCCTATTTATAGGAAAATACTTAGAACACCAAAACAGAAAATTTAATAAATTAATAATATAATTTTCTTAATTTCCTTAGCACACCACACCAGCTGATTTCAACCATTAACATGTGCCACTCAAATGGAAAAAACATTTTTCTTAATAAAAATAATTAAAACTTCCAAAAATCAATTATTTCAGAACTTCGAAACTTCAATAATTTATAATAAATAGCCCTTTTATCAGAAAATTCAAATCTCGCAATTTTTTATAGGAAATTCAATTCTCTACAACTTTGCAGAAGAAAGTTTTTCCAAATTTCAAACAGAAATTGATCGAAATCCACAAACGGGCGATTTTACAGTCTATAATCAAATTTCAGTCAAAAAATGGGGTCCACCGACACACAAAACTTGTGTTAATCATTTAATGCAACAAAAATACTCTTCCTCCTTATATACTCATATATCCCACATTCATTGTAAAAATATCACCATTATTATATTATTAAAATATAATAATATATTTAAATGAATTATTTTATTAGAAAAAGATAAAATATTAATTTTCAACAATTGTCACATTAAAAATTTTCTCCATCTATATCAACATAAAATCAATATTTTTCTCATCATATAAATCAATAACTAATTATTCACAAATAATATTACAGAATCACAGTACTGGCAACCAGGCCGTTCCCAAGAAAGAGGGGGCTTTCCAATAAGGATCTCTCCTTACTGGCGCGCAATTAGGTGACCAAACCTCTCCTTAGACAGAACTTTCTAGACATTGCTAATAATGTTATCTAATAATATTATTCGGATAATATGAATTATTGCTTCGATAATAGAAAATACTGTGTAGTGACAATTATTGAAACAACAGTAATATAAAATATCAACGTAAAAATTATTGAATCAATAAAATAAAATACTGAATTGTAATTACTATAACAATTATTAAGTAGTGCCTTCTTACGTAAGAATCAATAATTGGTGCAATACCGTGTGCTATTGTGCAACAACGCGTATTACTGTGTTTTAACCATCGGGTATTCCAACAGTATAAACGGTAACAACTACGCCGTTATTTATAAACAACTTATACTTGTCGTTTTCTTCATCCAATCGCTTTTCATTATGAGGCCCACAAAAGGCTGCGCCGTCGTACGAATATTCCCCGACAACAAGAATATTCCACGACCAAACGAATATTTCCCGACAATAATAAATATTTTATAACCACTTGCTTATTTAAAAAATTTGCGCATTTTACCCATAACTAACCTCATTAATCAATTCAATTCTTACTATTTTAAAATAATAAATAGAGAAAATTAAATTTCATTTATTAAAAATATTGGGTCTTACATAAGGAGGTGGTCCAACATGCTTATTAGGCCCGTCTACACAGGTGTGCGCTGCATGGTGATGAATTGATGTGGGATGGATCGAATAATTCCGCTACAAATTGGTATCAGAGCATAGGTATAACACGTGGTAACGATGACATCAAATTCATCGGTAACAAAGTTTGATGTGATGAAGTTTGATGGGACTGGGAATTTTGGGCTTTGGCAACAGAGGGTAAAGGATCTGTTGGTACAACAGGGATTGGTAAAGGCGTTAAAGAAGAAACCAGATTCCATGACGATGGATGATTGGGATGAACTCTAAGCGAAGGCGGTAAGTACAATTCATTTGTGTCTAGCAGACGAGGTTATGTATCACGTGATCGGTGATGAATCGCCATCAGGTGTATGAAGTAAATTAGAATCCAGGTATATGTCAAAGTCGTTGACAAATAAATTGTTTCTGAAGAAAAAACTGTTGGGCTAAAGATGATTGAAGGTTCAGAGCTTATTCAACACATTCACACGTTCAATCAAACAATTAGTGACTTGCTAAGGATTGAAGTGAAATTTGAGGAAGAAGACCAAGCGTTGATGTTATTGTGTTCTCTACCGGGTTCCATGGAGAATCTTGTGACGACCCTCTTATGGGGAAAAGAAACTCTGAAATTGGAAGAAGTCACTTCTGCTCTACTGATGTTTAACCAGCGAAAGCAACAATCCGAGGGTATTTCGGGTGAAGGGTTGATGGTAAAAGGTGGAGAGCAACGTGGCAGAAAATCGGATAGAGGGAAACCAGGAACGTATGGGAAATCTAAGTCGAGGGGCAAGACTCCTAAACCAAAGGAGGGTAAGTGTTTCAGATGTCGCGAGACAGGACACTTCAAAAGGGATTGTCCATATAAGAATAAGGGTGAAGGAACAGGGAAGCAATCATAATCTACAAAATCGACAAACGTCGTGGAGGAATCATCGGATGATGGGGATATGTTATCAGTGTCAACAAACACAGACGTGACAGACTCATGGATTTTGGATTCAGCATGTTCATTTCATATGTCACCTAACAGGGAGTGGTTTGACACCTACAAGTCGGTGAACTGTGGGACAGTTCTAATGGGTAACGATGCTTCGTGCAACGTCATTGGGATAGGCACAGTGAAGATAATGATGTTCGATGGTGTTGTAAGAACTTTGGCTGAGGTGAGGCATATTCCAGGTTTAAGGAAGAATTTGATTTTATTGGGAACTTTAAACTCAAATGGCTGTGAGTTCAAAACTGGTGGTGGAGCCATGAGAGTGACAAAGGGTGCCCTGGTAATAATGAAAGGTACTAAGGTTAACGGGAATATCTATCGGATGATAGGGAGTACAGTTGTAGGTGGAGCTGCTGCCACCACAGCGGAAGATATTGATGATACTACACTATGGCATATGCGGTTAGGGCATATGGGAGAACGTGAGATGCTAGAATTACATAGGAGAAATCTGCTGAAAGGGATAAAGTCGTGCAAGTTAGACTTCTACAAGTTCTGCGTCTTGGGAAAACAGTGTAAGGTAAAGTTTAAGAGTGCGGCGAACAAAATGAATGGGAAACTTGACTATGTGCATTCTGATGTATGGGGGCCAGTGAGAGTAGCTTCGAAAGCGGGATCGCTGTATTTTTTAACTTTTATCAATGACTTTTCGAGAAAGGTTTGGGTGTACTTCATGCGGCACAAGTCTGAGGTCTTTGAAAAGTTCAGGGTGTGGAAAGCTGAAGTGGAAAATCAAACAGGCAGAAGAATTAAGTGCCTCAAGTCAGATAATGGGACAGAGTACAAGTACGAGCCATTTGTGATTTTTTGTGGAGAGCACAGGATACAATGTCACTGGACTATCGGGAAAACTCCACAGCAGAATGGAGTGGCAGAGAGAATGAACAGAACTATAGCAGAGCGGGCACGGTACATGAGACTAAATACAGGGATTTTAAAGGATTTCTGGACAGAAGCAGTGAGTATGGCAGTTTACATAATAAACAGGTCGCCAAGTACTGCTCTGGGTAATAAAACGGCACAAGAGGTATGGACAGGTAAGGAGGTAGACTACTCGGGTATGAGGATCTTCGGATGTCCAGCCTACGTTCACGTTTCGGGTGATGAGAGATCAAAGCTTGATGCCAAGTCCAAACAGTGTATCTTTCTTGGTTATAAGAAAGGTGTAAATGGGTACAAGCTTTGGGATCCGAATTCAAAGAAGACAGTGATCAGTAGAGATGTGTTTTTTGATGAGACTTCCATGGTTAAGTCACAACAGGAAGGTCAGAAAACTGAGGCTGGTGGAGAGATCAGCAAACAGCAGCAGGAAATTCAAATTGAACTGGAGAATTATGACACTGAAAATTCACCACCAGTGGAACAAGAAAATGAGCAGCAGCAAGACGAAAGCATAGCCGCAAGGAGACCCAGACGCACTATCAAACCACCGGAGAGGTACAGATTTGATGATATGGTTGCATATACTTTATCTACTACTAGTGGGGACCCGCCCACGTTTCAGGAAGCTATTGCTAGTTCTGAAAGGGACAAATGGTTGGAGCCCATGGCGGAGGAGATGGAGTCGTTGAAGAAAAACAAGACTTGGGAATTGTCAAAATTACCTGAGGGAAAGAAACCAGTGGGGTGCAAGTGGGTGTACAAGAAAAAGGATGCTGTATCAGAAAAGGAAAAGGAACGGTTTAAGGCTCGATTGGTAGCAAAGGGATACTCGCAGAGGAAGAGAATTGACTATGATGAGGTGTTTTCTCCGGTGGTGAGACATACCTCAATCAGGATTATTTTGGCATTGATGGCTAGCTATGATCTGGAATTAGAGTAGCTGGATGTGAAGACAACCTTCCTTCATAGTGATTTGTAGGAAGTTATATTCATGGAGCAGCCTGAGGGATTCAAGCAGCCGGAGACTGAGCACATGGTATGCAGGTTGAAGAAGTCACTATATGGGCTGAAACAGTCTCCAAGACAATGGTACAAGAAGTTTGATTCCTTCATGATCCGGATTGGGTTCACTCGATGTGAGTATGATTGTTGTGTTTACGTGAAAAATCTTGAGGATGGTTCTTATATTTTTCTGTTACTATATGTGGATGACATGCTTATTGCTGCAAAGAGCATGATTGAAGTAAACAAGTTGAAGAACTTGTTGGGAGATGAGTTTGACATGAAGAACTTGGGTGCTACTAGGAAAATACTTGGGATGGAGATTCACATGAATAGAACAGCTGGTAAGCTGTGGTTGACACAGAAGAACTATGTGGAGAAAGTGTTGGAGAGGTTTAGTATGGCTAATGCTAAACCGGTTAGCACTTCATTAGCGAGTCATTTCAGGCTATCTACAGCACAGTGTCCGAAATCGACGGAAGAAATTCAGGATATGTCAAACGTGCCCTATGCGAGTGCAGTTGGTTGTTTGATGTATGCGATGGTGTGTACGAGACCCGATTTGGCACATGCAGTCAACACAGTGCGCAAATACATGGCCAATCCAGGTAGGGAGCACTGGAAAGCTGTTAAGTGGGTGTTCAGATATCTGAGAGGAACGACAACTCATGGGATTATGTTTGCCAAGCAACAGACTCAAATTTCAGTTGTAGGGTATGTGGACGCGGATTATGCTGGAAGGTTGGATGATTTGAGATCTACAACAGGGTATGTGTTTACTTTAGCAGGTGGACCGATTTGTTGGAGATCCATGGTGCAATCTCTAGTAGCTCTATCTACTACTGAATCTGAGTACATGGCATTGGCTGAGGCTGGCAAAGAAGCATTGTGGTTGAAGGGTTTTGTGAATGAGCTGGGCATAGATCAAGGTGGAGTACAACTATATTGTGATAGTCAGAGCGCCATTTACTTGGCAAAGCATCAAGTGTATCACGCAAGGACCAAGCATATTAGTGTAAGGTATCACAAGGTGAGGGAGCTGATAGCTACTGGGGAAGTGATATTGGAAAAGGTGCATACTTCTGAAAATGCAGCTGACATGTTGACAAAGACTGTGACCGCGGACAAGTTCAAGCATTGCTTGGACTTGATCAATATCTTCAAATGTTAGTTTGGAGGATTACCCCTCGAGACTGGATAGGACAAGTGACGTATCTTCTGAAGAGACGAGGTTATTCGTCAAGGTGGAGATTTGTTGAGAACTTGTGACTCATAATAAAGAAGCCTTTCAGGGTTGCACCGGAGGTCTCGGGGGGGGGGGGGGTGCGGGGCTATGGTACTGCCATGGTAGCGCAGGGCGCGCTGGAGCTAGCAGGAAGGTAGTGCGGGACGCGCTGTCTCGGCAGGAGGCGTCTGGGCTAATAGCGCGGGGCGCGCTGCGGAAGCCCCTGGAGCAGCACGGGCTGCGCTGCGTCGGCAACTCTGTTTTGTTGGTTGTTAATTGGATTGAGTATTATGGGTAATTGACCATAATATGAAGTAGGGTTGGAATATGATTAGTAAGTATATATACTATCTATTGTAAAACCCTATGTAACCAAGAAATCATCAATAAACAACTAGACGCCGCATGTGGAGTACCCAAATTGGGGAACCACGTAAATCTCTTGTGTTCTTCCTAATTCTCTATCGTTAGTTTGTGTGTGTGTGATCCTATAATTCTAACAGAAATGTAAAAAATAATTAACCATTAACAAATCCATCAAATTATCGTCATCTTTAACGCACCACCATCCTAACCGCGTTGCCACCAGATTTATAACCGGTCATAGAGGCGAGGAGTTGCCACCGTTGAAACCATACCAAACCTTAACCACCGTCATCACCTCCCTTGAATACCAAAAATTTAGAGAAAAAAGAAAAGAAAATAAATGAGATAAATTAAGCAAATACAATGAGATTTCAACACCAAAATTAGTGACACATAGTAGAGGCGACAACTTTAACACTTCTTCTTCTATTTTTTTCCTTTTCTCGATCGGAAATGTGACTTATAGCTTGCAACAAATGTTAAATCAAAACTTTGTATTTTTAATCAGAAATTTCTAGTGACGGTAAAATAATGGCGACAATCGGAGGTAGTGGTGAGGGGCGGGTAAGATTCCACTCTCCTCAAGACGCGCAAGAAACCCATCACTTCCCAAATCTGCGTTAGTGACATATTATCTCATAAAGAAAAAAAGAAATAGAATAAGATGATGAAAAATCATCTCCACAACCATAGCACAACCACAACCACTCTCTTTATCTCTCTTTGCAATAATTTTGAAAAGTGAGGAACCCAAACACTTTTTCTTTGTTTTGATGATTTTAGGTGCAAATTTTTTCAGATGATGTATTTGGACTGACTAGTTATTAATGATATGTTTTTTAAGCTTGAGGTTTTTGACTACCAAATTTTTAACTTCAAAAAGAGGGCGAGCAGGAGGATTATGAAGAAATGTGTAATGATCTTATCTCAGTTTTACCTTTTATTTTGTTTTTTTTCCTGCTTAGTTATTAATTTTTGTTGTTGTCAAAGAAAAAAATGTTTGATTTGATTTAAGTTTAATTGATCAAGACTTGATTCAATTTTTTATCTAGATTAATTTAATAACTTTATTTAGTCTTGACTAAATGCTTAATTGTTTTGATTTTATTAAATTTTGCTACACTTTATTACTTTTTTGTCATTTTAAAAATAAATATTTTTAAAAACACATCATAAGTAATATCCTACGTGTCCTAACCATGTCATCAATTTATGTCGTGACAGTTGCAATTAAACTAAAAAAAAATTGATAGTTTAATCACCTGATTGAAAAAATTGAAAGGTCAATCACCGAAGTAGAAAAAGATCAATAGTTTAAGGTAGTAATTTATATTTAAGCGTAAAAAATAATTTTCATCTGTTATAACACCAAAATTTATCAGGCAAAACTAATGATTTAGTCATTGTAGTTGGCAAGTTTTACTTAATACATCACTGAACTTTTAAAATTGTGTCATTCCATTAAATTGACTGAACGTTCGTTAAACCTTTTTGACTTTTTTTTCCTATGTGGCTTTTAAAAGAAAATGAAAAATAAAAAGAAATGACATGACATGACCTAATCTAACATGGTTTACGCGGCAAAATCATTTCATCTTCCTTAGCTCGTTATAAACTCACGCATCTGGGCTTTTGCAAACTAGGGTTCCATCTGAACACACCCAATTTGGAGATCGATTTTCCCAAAATTAGTAGGGGAAATTAGGGTTTTTGCTATATTTCATCTCCTCAAACCATTCAAACACCAGAGGAACGTTAATGACATATTCTCTTAACAGATCGTTGTCGGTTGCTACAAACTAGGGTTCCAGCTCAATCTATCACAAATAAGGAGATTGATTGAACCAAAATCAAAGGGGAAAAGTAGAGATTTTCATCTTCTCAAACCATTTGAATACCTAAAAGTTTGTTAATGGCATCTTCAGATAGCAGATCCTTGATGGTTGCTCCAAAGAGGGTAGAATGCTTCTACCGTCTATCTGCATCCATTTGTGTCTCCACAAAGAACAAATCAAAGGGAAGAAGGTTCTATGGATGTCATTTTTACCCAGGTATAAATTTGTATATTATTGTAATGTATTTTGGATTCAATTTGGTTGGGTGTTTTTTTCTTTTACAAGACGTTAATAAATATTGTGAATTTTTTCAATGGTTGGACATAAGTTTTCAAAATTAATTTCATGGTTGTGGTGAAATGAGTTCTGCTTCAAGGAATGAAGATGGAGCTGATTTTTTGAGAAACAAAACAAGAAAGCTGAAAGAGAAGTTAAATAATTTAAAAAAAGAGGCCTTAATATTGGAGTTAGAATCTGTCAAACTAGGAGAGGCAAATAAAAAATTACAATTGTATATGATATTGTCATGGATGGTGACTTGTGTTGTATTAAGTTATGTTTTCATGAATTTTTAAGCATTTAAAGTTATGTAATGAAGTTATGTTTTCATTTCATGACTTTGTAAGCATTTTAAGCCATGTACCATGAAATTATTGTAATGTATTTTGTATTCTGATGACTTTTTATTCATTATATCTCAAGTTTTGTGATGTATTTTGAGCAAATGAAAAGAATACGTGCCTTGTCCATGCCCTGCATTGTGACAAAAACACATGCAACTCCTTCAATCTATCTCAGGCCAAAACACATGCAGTGACAAAACAATTCATGCCTTGTTTTGTGACCAAAACACATGCCTTGTTTTGTGACCAAAACACATACATTACAAATATAATTTAAAAAAGAAAATGACAAGTTCTACCCTATATCATTGCATACCAAGCCAATCAAACAAAATATTGACATTCTGATAATTATAACCATTGCACATTTTCAAAAATTTGTCATTAAGCATCATGTGACATGCAACCATTCTACATTACCACAAATGTACTATAAAACATCTAACCATCCAACGTATCAAAGGGTTACAATCATATCAAAAGTATTCTAAATCAGTCCCAAAAAATATATTAAAGCTGCCCAAAAAAATATACTAAAGCTGACCCAAAAGATATACATCCACTGTGTCTGCCTTCATTGTCTCCCATCTGCAGTTCTACTTGTAGAATGTGTTCCACCACTATCTCTTGATCTTTGCCTCATAGTTACATTCCTTTCCCCAGTTGATGTCCCATTTCTAATTGTACCGCTTTGTTTTCTTTTCACCTATTATGCCCCAAATGTCAATATGTACATTCCAAAATTGAAGGAAACATATAATGAAAGTAGTATGCCCTCAAGCCAATCACATTGGATGCGATAAACATTTACTTTGTAATCTTATTTATTTATTAATAAAAGAATTTTTTTTATTTGAAGGCATTCTTTATCCATGTTTAATTAGTTGAATTAAATAAATGTGATAAACCCATAGTTTTAGAGCAATACTTTTAGAATCATGATATTGATCATGCTAATAAGATCTAAATTATAGATAACTCAAAAATAAAATATTCATAATCGTTGGATCACTAATGTGGGGTTATCGATTTAGGATAGATTTGTACATATTATGCATGCTCTGTTGAAGAGGATGATTGATCTCATAATCATTTGTGTTGAGAAACTAAAACAAGTATGTAGGTGCTTATTAGAGAATAATTTCACTAAACGTGACTCGCTTTAAGAAACACATAATGGAGTTTTACTTGCATGACAATAGGAGTTCCTATAGTGATAGTACAAGTGGTCCTTGGACTTGAGATCATCATAGTACCTTGTGTATTCTGAGTTATACTTTATCATATTCCTCAAAACTTTTTGGGTATATCAAATGGTATGTTTGGGTATAATAAAGTGTATATGGAGGTAGATGAATGATCAACAAAGGATCTAGCTACCAGTTCTAGTAAAAGGAGATAATGTCCTATGTAATTCAATAAGTTACAACTCAGAAATCCTTGGCCAAGGTGAATGAAAATTAGAAAGAAGTTTTTAATTTATATTAATTAAAGTTGTGCATTTGTGAATCAAAAAGCATATAATTAAATAAATAAGACTTGTTAATAATTCCATGTCTTATGTTTAATCGGGACATTGTATGACAGAATGATTGAATTGTACGATAACTATTTACTGAATATGTTCTTTGTGATTAAATGTTGATTTTATATTATCCGGATAGTCATGATACATTATTGTAAGGTGTCACTCATGTTGTAGAATAAATATTATTTATTTATATTTGAATTAAAGGAGTTTAATTCATTATAAATAATATTATAATGGTTCTAATTTATTTATTCTACTACTAGGTTAATATTGAACCTAAATGGTCACACTTTAAAAGAGAAATATAATTTTAGAAGTAATTCGCTTAATAATAATAAATTAAGAATATTTAATTTATTAGTGGAATAAATTAAATATCTTAATATTTGTATATAATAACATATTTTAGAAATAATAACTATAAATTAATAAGAGGAGTCTTATTATTATTATTATTATAAATTAATTGGCTTAATAATAATAAATTAATTATATTTAATTTATTAGTGGAATAAATTAAAAAACTTAATATTTATAATTAAGTATTTAGAGAAATATTAATTATAAATTAATAAGTGGAGTCTTATCCTAATTAGATTGAGAATTAAATTAAAACCATAAATCCTAAAGAGTTTATGAGTAGGAAAAGTCTATATAAGGAGAGAGACCTTATGATATATTAAGGTTGCCACAGAGAGTCAGTATTTTGATACAACGTAAGTATTCTCAAAACCTAAGGAGTCAGAAGAGAGAAAATTAGGGCTAGCCACCCAAGGTATTAAAGAACCTAAATTTACTTTTTCAATTACTATTCTCTTGGTGGATCACTGATAGGGGCATTGCACACTTGAGTAGCGAACATTTGATCCATGGACTTGAAAAGTGTGGAGGATCAAATGATTTGAACTTGAAGATCATAGCAAGGAATTATATTATTTTCATAAGGTATATTTTTTTATCTCACCTCAATTAATAATATTGCATAAGGTGATTCTTGGTATTGCAAAAAAAATTTAAAATATTATTTTTGCCAAAAAAGTTAAATATGATTTGTGACATGCTTCCATTGGTTTACAATGTTGATTATATATATGTCTTGTTTCTGTAAACCAACATATAAATGATACAAAATTAAATAACTCAAATTGAGCTTTGGCCTTCTACCAATAAGTTGTGCTACTGGACCAATTTGTTCTTGGGCAGGTGTGTTCCTACAACCAAGTTTATTATGTCCATATTTCTTGCATTTGAAACACATCATTGAAGTCTCTTTCCTTAAAACTTTACCATTGTTCTTTGGTTCTTCATTTGGATATTTCCTTCTACATATCTTTGGCCTTCCAATCTATCTTTTAGTCAATGGAGGCAACAAGATTAGTAAGTCAGTAGTAGGCCAACCATTGCTACAACTCATGGGCTTTAACAGGTGGTTATATGACTTGAGATAGGTTTTAATATAGTAACAAGGGTGCACAAAATCCTCAATAGGCCTCTCTTGATGAAGTATCCCAGTAGCAACATGATGGAAATGTACTTCAGATAACTACCACACTCCACAAGAGCAAGTATGTTTCACTATATCTACCATATATTTACCACACATGTCACTTACCTCATACATACGCCCCCATCTCAGTGGTGATCATAGTACTTTGTCAATTCGAAAGACATATAACTTTAGTTAGAATCCAAGGACATAATTTACCATCTTGTTTTAGCATCTGATCTCTCTTGGTATAGATTGTAAGACCCCAAATTTTTATGAATAAAGAATTAATTTTCTCTAAATATTATTTTGAATAATAAGGTGTTTGTCGACTTCGGGATTTTTATTTGTCCCTTTCTGTTCTTGTCTTTTGGTGTTCTCATGTTAGGTGAGATTTGTTTAAAAAAATAAGTTGTGAAAAGGTCCGACATGTATATGTCGAAGATTGGACTGTAAGAGTCGCCAATTGGTATTTTTAAATGGTTGCACCAACTCAACCGAGAAAAGGTTTGCACAAAGACCTAGTGATGTGACACTGCTTAACTGGTCTGTGAAACTGAGATTCATTAGGGTTCGGTGGCTTGATTAAGCGGAGGGAAGGTGTTAGGCACCCCCCGACTTCCGTGGTGACACGGTTACCGCCACTTTTTAATTTAAACTTTTATCTGAATGTGTGTGTGTAGGTCAATGTGCAATTATCTGGAAGTAGTGCTATGCCTCGTTTGCACCAATATACAAAGGGTTTGACTTTTGTATAAAAAGTTCAATTTGAATGTGATATGGCAGTGATGTTTTGTAAAATAGGTTTTTTTTATGCTCAATAGTAATTGAGGCCATTGATACTTCCATTTTATTAAGTGTTCAACTTGATTGCTTTTATTATTTTCGATATGCGAAGCATCTTCAAGAAAATAAGATACATAGTAGCGTCGAACTCCTTGTGGGCATGAGAGCCATATAAGAAAATTCAGACACCGTGAATAATTTACAAGCTGACTGCAGCTGAAAATGTCCATCACGGGAACCAAATCTAGATTCAGAAACTGAATCTGTGATCACATGATTCCTAAGCTCACATGATGATGCAATATGTACAAAAGCTGTAAACAGTTATATATATATACATATAAATATATATATATATATATATATATATATATATATATATATATATATATATATATATTTACATTTCACGTCCTGTCTGAAGTTTAATTCGTGGCGGTAAATGGCCACAAAGTGATCTCCAGGCCTGACAGAATGTAAATATATATATATATATATATATATATATATATATATATATATATATATATATATATATAAAAAGCTATAAACGCACCGGATATCACACCCAGGCTTAATCGAATCGAATTCGATAATAGTATATATATATATATATATATATATATATATATATATATATATATATATATATATATATATATATATATATATAAAAGCCACGGATCGACGATCCGGGCATACACACGCAACACGACTCTCAACATGAATAAGTATGTGTGGATGGAAGCGGAGAAAGGCTGGAAGAAATCTGAGATGTCTTACAGTGGGCTGCCAAGAAGACTTCAGATAGCTTTAAATGAATGAATACTCGGTTTCCACCGGTAAAATATAGCAAAGCACAAGCTCACAAGTGTTTGGAAAAAGAAAGCACTCAGTTTAAAGTGTGTACAAAGTAAAATGGATAGGGCTTCCTCGACTTTTCTCTCTTTAAAATGGCCACCCCAGGCCCTCTATTTATAGAGGGGGCAGCCGCAGGTCCACCTGCGACTACCCGGGGTGCCCCGGGCTCCGTGGGCCCTACCGTCTCGAAGTACATGCACGCATGCAACGTGTTTGTCCTCTCAAACATTCATAACTTTCAATCCGGGCATCCGATTGAGGCGTATAATACCTTTTCGGAATGCTGTTGTTGAGAGCTACATAATGACACGAGATAAGAGGTTGTACAATGCCGGGAAGATGGGTCCATGACCAGATCTTCAAGTCTTTAAATTATATCCGATGTACTGTCTTGCGTAGTATTCACTCGGGATTTTAAGCTATGGTTCTTGTGGGACACTTCTGTGTAGAATGTGGTATAAAATGATGTTGAGATGGCATAAATGTAGTATTGAGGTGGCAAAATGATGATTTTACCCCTCACCAGGGTTATCTCTGGCTCTAGGCTGATTTAGCAGTCGTTGCTCAGGGTTATCTCTGAGATTGGGCTGCTGTAGGTACTGAATGTCCTTAGGGTTCTCTCTGAGGTGTGCCTGACCTCCCGGGATTATCTCCAGGGTTAGAACTAAGTGCCTCGGGGTTATGTCCGAGGTTGGAATAGACTCTTGGGGATTAGAACAGACTTTTTCGGGGTTATCTCCGGAACTGAAACTGCATCTCTAGGGGTTGTCTCCGAGGTTGGAACTGAATCTCTTGGGGTTGTCTCCAGGACTAGAATTGAGTATCTCGGTGTTGTCTCCGAGATGGAAAATTGAGTATCTTGGGGTTATCTCCGGGATTGAGTTGTTTTGACCTCCAGGGTTATCACTGGAAGACGATTCCGCCCTCCTGTAAGGTTAGTAACAAAAATGCAAAATTTTGAGTGTCTACAGATGCCCCTCTTTATCATATTCAAGCAATGTAATGGAATTGATATGATAAAGAATACTAGACACTTGAAATGCGACAGGATAATTATGATGCAATGTAATGCAGCATGATGTAAATGTATGCTGAATATGGCCTATTGGACCATTTTCCAATGGGATGTAATGACTATTTGCTCCCACGACTTCCGTTAGGGATTGGAGTTATCACTAATAATCCTGATAAACTGCTTGAATGTCTACTCCAAAGCTTACCGGAATTTCTAGGATGTTGAGTTTTAGCCTAGTTATAGTGATTTTGAAAACAAATCGTAAGGTTTTGAAACACAAATCATGATAAACTTGGTGTATTTTAAATTCTGATCTTTCTAGTCTATATTTATGTCTTACTTGTGTGAACATATGTATATGAAGTGTGTTATAAATTTGCTTTACATATTAGATTGATTTAGCATGAGTTTTAAAAAGGAAACTTGTAGATTTTTTCAAAATGATGATCATAATATTCTTTAAGTTCTGACTTTTAAACACTTGAACATAGCTTGAATATGTGTACAAATAAGCATAAGATGTTGTTTTAAGTTGTCTTGCATAAAGGAGGTTGCATAGTGGATTCATATAGGTTTTAGAACTAATTTTGAAAAGCATGATGTGAATCACATTTTGACTATATGTACAAACATAAAAGCATCTTTTATGACTCTAAGAATGATTGATATATGCATTCAACTAGTTAAGCGTAATATAGACTAGTCAAGCATGTTTCAAAGAAGGTTTTCGAGTAACGGATTATACTAGATATGTGCAAGTAAACTAAATACATGCAAGCATGCGTAGTAAGAATGGTTTAATATCTATATGTGATATATTAGGCAATAGGATCACCCTTTTGCATAATAAATTCTCTTAACCTCATTAAATGAAAACTTTCAGAATGAAACTTTGAGATTTGAAAAATAATCTTAAAATGAGCTTAAGGAACATAAAACTAAGTCCAGAACCTTTTAATGTGCGTATCATGATATGTTTATGCTAAATACTAAACTATAGCCATGTTATTTGAAAGTTCAAGTTTGGTATGATCAGGGAGCAGCGCGGCCGCACCACTCCCAGGACAAAATGTAGCGCGACCGCGCCATATGCCAGAACAGTCTGACTATTTTATTGGCAAGCAGAACCTTACAACATGTGTACATTAACGTCTTAAGCTGTAATACATGATTAGAATAATGTTTGAAGTGTTCAAGAATGTAATGGTGATATACAACCATGAATCTAAAAGCTTTTACAAGTTTTCAATGTTAAACTTCTAAAAGTAAGAACAACGCTGATGTGGTAAGAATATGATCTACTGTGTAATTAAGATAAGACTAAAAATATATGTTTAGTATCTGTGAATTACACTTGTGTATCATGGCTGTATAAGATAGTAGGTTTACATGTTGAACTTGTATAACTAATGTGTTTATACATAAATAGGATAATATAGTTCATTGGAGTGGGTTTAAGCTATAAGTTGATAATCAACACGAAAGTCAAGTTTCCTAACTTATTCAATTTTGGATTTTGTGCAAGTTCTCGAACTTCATTTGATTCTCATATTGAATGCAAGTTTCCTAAGTTCTTTACATTGTATATATTGTATAATCCGAATTGTTACCCTATCAACCATATTTATTTCCAATAAATATCTATTACTATTCAGAAATCATTGATGTATTTTGATGATTATTGCAAGCATTGAACTTATAGTTCTTGAATGCATTATAAAAGTTGTCTAAGCCATTGATTCGGCTAGACCATTATCGTATAATAGAAAGCTATCCAAACCAAATTAACTTGGTGCGGACTCTTATAATTGACTGAGATGAACAACCCTCCTTGAAGGGGGAATTATATAATTGTCAGGAGACCGACATGCGTACATGAGTATGATTAAAGGTTATGCATAACATAGGGTACTTTAGGCTGATCACCTATTGTACTCGTTTTATTGGATTTTCAGTATAATACTGTTAATTCTAGTAGAAGTTCATAGTCCTTAGTGACTGCTTAGTATTCAGTGTTTTGAAATCTCGAAATGATTAAGTATTGAATCTTATTGATAATTTCTGTCCTTAGCGACTATTGTTGAGAACCATTGATACTTCTTGCTATCCTTAAACTATCATTTATTCTCGAGAAATTAAAAACCATTTTGAACACCGTTATTGTTATATTACTTGCTAAGCAAACTTGTTTCTCATTCTTGATTTCCCTAAAAATATTTCAGTTAAGGCAAAGCAAGGCGAACACTCGGGCACTAATAAGAGCAAGGGCAAAGCTACGGAGTAGCTTCATATTTATTTAGAAATTTTATAATTATGTAAAGACATAAATTGTGTTATGTATTAGTTATGTCTAAACATTGTTAAAGTATGTTTAAGTTATGTAATAGATGTTTAAGTTACGAAACCTTGGGATGTGAATGATTATACTAAATAAATATAATCTATTCTGTTATTTTCGTTGCATGAGATATTATGTAGTCATTAGATATATAGTACGTGGCGAACCGAATTCGTGATGCGAGTAGTCCGAATTTGGGGGACGTCACAAGCAGACCCATCCACTCTTCATTAATAAGTTAAATACATCATCAATGGTAATCTGGTCACCGTCAATATCGAACCAGAATACCCAGTCTATGTACAAGGTGACATTCCTTTGATCAAACTCAAAGATGGAGCTGAGCTAGCCAATTTTCAAGCCTTTGAAGTGAGCAACACACATTATCAACTTATCAGGGTCCCAGCCTTGAAGCCAAAGATTTCTTCTGAAGTGATGTCCGTCGGTAAAGAAATGATGTCTTTGGATTTCTGTCCTTATAAAGGGTTAGGGAAAAATCATCAAGGGATCAAACATCCAATCCAAATATCTAGACAGGAAAGACTAGATTAGGCTATGGATCTAATCACAAGAATAGTCACAAGCATTAGCCAGTTTAGATATCCACCATTTTACTACCAGATCTCACGAATACAGGATTCGTGAAGCCAACAAGGAAAATCCCTGTGATGGTATCAGGTATGCTGATTCCTAAGGTTAACCTAGTCAGTGAAAAGGAAATGTAGACTCCTGTTAAGGAAAGCAAGGAAAAGAATGAAAGTTTCCTGCAAGAAGTGCAAGATCGATTGACAAAGATGCATTTGTTGGCACATGCTGAGGGTAGGAATGAGGATATCCCAGATGATGATTATTTAGAAGATCAAATCCTGATCCCTTGCATAAATAGGGCTAAGGAGAACCGTTCAAAGAAAAGTAATGACCCAGATGTGAGTTCAGTCATTGTCATCATATAAGAGGAGGAGGATATCAACCCCTTAATCACAACTGTCAGCAAAGACCTGAACCTGGACAACTGGAGCAACACTCCTTGCATTTGTCGAAAAGCGTAAAAGGGCAGAAAGTTTATCTGCCCTGAAGTGTAGATATTATATAATGCTTACTTTTGTTGCATAGTACTAGTAGTTACTTTTGTCATGCTTTTATTAATTGTAAGACCCCAAATTTTATAAAATAAAAGTATTCAATTTTTCTATTTAGTAAATAGTTAAATTGATAAAAGTTTAAAGTTATGGGTGAAATTATTTTTTTTCAAAATAAGCAAGTGATTATAAAATATTCATTGTTGTCGGGGAATATTCGTTTGGTCGTAGAATATTCTTGTTGTCGGGGAATATTCGTACGGCGGAGCAGCCATTTGTGGGCCCCATAACAGAATAACTGTCGGATGAAAAAAATGACAAATATGAGTTTTTATAAATAACGACGTAGTTGTTACCGTTAACACTGTTGGAATACCCGGTGGGTAAAGTAAATTAATATGCGTTGTTGCATTGTAGGCCACAGTATTGCACATTTTTTTTTTGAATTATTGATTCTTACATAAGAAGACACTACTCAATAATTGTTACAGTAATTACTGCTCAATATTTTATTTTATTGATTCAATAATTGTTACGTTGATATTTTATATTATTGTTATTCAATAATTGTCATTGCATAGTATTTCCCATTATCAGATCAATAATTTATATTATTTGAATAATATTGTTAGATAGCATTATTGACAATGTCTAAGAAAGTTCTGTCTAAGGAGAGGTTTGGCCACCTAATTGCGCGCCAGTAAGGAGAAATCCTTATCGGAAAGCCCCTTCTTTCCTGGGAACGACTTGGTTGTCATAATTGTGATTCTTTAATATTATTTGTGATAATTAATTATTGATTTATATGATAAGAAAATATATATTTTTATATGGATATAAATGAAGGAATTAATGCTGAGGTGTTTTATCAGTATTTTGTCGAAATAAAGAACAAAATTTGGAAATTTTCAGAAAATTAGTTTATTACTTGATTTTGTAAAATCCATAACTCTTTGTGTATAATGATTTAGGAGATGAGCCATATATCAAAAGAAAGCCCTGGAAGTAAGCTAAACGCAAAAAATTGAATCACCCAAATATTCTATGTGGATTTTTCGTGGTGACTGTTTGAGTAAAACTGGTACGAGGGACTTATAGTCTGAAAATCAAATCAGTGTTCTTAAGCTCTATTGCGTAAGTTATAATTTTGATCCGACCGTTGGATCGTTGTGATTTTTAGATATATTATACATATATAAGTTGAGTATATGTCCACAAATTTTGAACCGTTAAAAATTAACGTATGATTTGTTATGAATTTTATGAGGTATTAAAAATCATCCATTTGTGGATTTCGGTCATTTTCTGTTTGGAATTTGGAAAAATTTAAGGCTACAAAGTTGTAGAGAATTTGATTTTGTGTGGAATGGACATAAAATTTGAATTTTTCTGATAAAATGGCTATTTTATAGGAATTGTTGAAATTTCGTAAAATAAAATATTTTTATTAAAATTATGGGTGGGACCCACTTTTGTTTTTTTTCCAAAACATGTACTGGAATTTTTGGTTCAACTGTAGAGGCTGGTCATGGAAGGATGCGTAGGAGAAAAAAAAAATATTATTATTTTATTAATTTAGTCTCCTTTGACGTTCTAGCATTTTCCTATAAATAGGTGCTTAGGTTAGAATTGAAAATCACACCAGAAACATAAGTTTTTCTGTCTATATTATCGAGCGTATTTTTGTAAGTATTTAGATACTTTGAGAGTTGCTATTCAGTGCAAGGTTCCTTCGGCTTTACATCCGATATTTCAGTCAAAAATACTGCTCTTTTGAGGTAAGGGATAGTAAGAGGTGTTATTTTCTTCATAATAATGTTATTCTTTCAATATTATTATACCAAAATATTGGTATGGGTTTTATTGTAGAATTTCTACATTTTTCATGTCGGGATTACTATTCACGTGTACGACACTATTCACGTATACGACACTATTAATGTATATGACACTATTTACGTATATGATATTATTTACGTATACGGAACTATGTACGAATACGAGTTACTATTCACGAGTTACTATTCACTGGTACTATTTACGACAAAATTGGTTTCTTTTTCTGACCAAATTATCGTTGATTTATGAATCTTACTCTTGAAATTAAATGCAGTTATTGATCATATTATTTTTATTATCATATATAACATTTTTATAATCATGGTGATGAAGTTTCTCTTTGACTTGAGTGTAAAGATGGGTAGATTATTGGTATGATCGTGACTATGGGTTCCCTTTGGCCAGTAGTGCAAAGATGAATTATTGACTAGTATGATCATGACCATTGAATTTATAATTGAATATCTTTAACTTAAGTGCAAAGGTGAATTTATCAACATGGTTATAATTATTGTTTATATAAATTCTGAAATGATTATATATTTCTTTGAGATATTAATATCTTTGGCTTACGTGTGTGACGCCCCAAAAATAGGTATATATCACTTATTCTGAGTCGCCAAATACATGGTACAGAATACAAATACAATCGTTAATATACGACAAGATAGCTGTGATTTTTAATACAAATACTGTCTGTTAGACAATATCCACTCTCAGAATAAGTCCTCGTTATATTTATTGTCACACTATTTAACAGAATAGTGAGGACTACTAATACTATCATCTGGTCCATCACTCCGTTTCCCGACTCGTCCCAGCAATATTCTCATTTCCTGAAGAGAACAATGAAAGAAAGGGTGAGCTCAACTAGCCCAGTAAGAAATATTATGACTAAGATAATGCAGAATAGATTATCATTAGCCTTAAACAGTGTTAAACTGATACAATATAACAAACATCAAGTTTAACTGCAGCGGAACAAGCAACCCATTAGAAGAGTCAAGTAGAGAATAAAATCTACTATCTTCTATGATTTAAAAGGTTTTTCATGACTTTTATCGCTGGAACTCAGCTTAAAAATAATCCACATCATCGAATCACCCATGCACTACGGCCAAGGATATTCTTTAGTATCACGACCACAATTATCCATGCACTACGGGTCAAGAATATTTGTGTATTCATTAATGGTCACGATCATGCCAACCACTGTCCATCAATGCACTACGGGCCAATGAGGACTTTTACCACATCATTTGTAACATTACGGTCATGATTATATCGAATAATCTCTGGTCATAATCATACCAAGCCCATCTATGCACTACAGGCCACATATGACTTTCAACAGAATATAAACATGAGGATGATGACAATGATATAAGAATTCAATAAAACAAGTTCAAGAATTAATTTATTTAGGAACCAATAACGTCCAAATTGTCAACATGATACTGCTTTGTGGAGTAAAATCAAGAATGCTCGGAAGAATATTTTCATGAAAAGATACTAGATAAAGAATAGAATAACAAAAAAAATTACCATGCATGCGATAGACCGCACAGACAGGTTCTTCTAACAGAAAAATAAATAATAGAACCAGGTCATGCGTAAACGCACCGACATGATATTTCGACAGAATAATAAATAATGGAACTAGGTCTGGCGTAAACGCACCGACAGGATATTACGACAGAATAATAAATAATGGAACCAGGTCCGGCGTAAACGCACAGACATGATATTCTGACAGAATAATAAATAATGAAACTAGGTCCGGCATAAAGCACAGACAGGATGTTCCAACAGAATAATAAAAATATAATAAAAGAAGAATTTCACCAAGTATAGGGTAGCCTGCGTATACAGGTTATTCCAACAGAATAATAAAGAATGGAATAATAGAAGTTCTCTTCATGAATAAGAAAGAAAGAATACCCTTTACGAGCACAACAAATAATATCCCTTACCGTAAAAGAAACTTGATATCGGAGTAGTGAAGTAGCAAAATACTTTTCTTCTTTCTCTCTATAGTTTCTCTCTCTAGATTTTCAGTGAATTCGTAAGAAAATAATGAAGGAATGAGCTTCTATTTATAGAAAAATAGACTGCATAGTAACTAACTCATGAACGGTCTAGATTGATTTACTTTAATCTGACGGTCCATATTTAAAGCAAAATCTTTTAAATAAAATATAATATATTCTATTTATAATCTAATAAAACGAATAACTTTATAAAAGATTTTACTATGCAAACACTATACAAGCACTATGCAAATACTATGCATAATAAAATATAATATATTCTAATTATTATTTAATAAAACAGATAACTTTATAAAAGTATTCTATTTTATATAAAAAGATTTTATTATTAGCCTAATAAAACGAATAACTTTATAAAAGTATTCTATTTTATATAAAAAGCTTTTCTATTTTATTGCATTAATAATACCAATAAAACAAAACTGAGTGACTTATCACGTAAGCATCAATAATCAATACCGTGTGCTACTATGCAACCATGCGTATTACTGTACTTTTACTATCGAGTAGTTCAACAGTATTAATGGTAAAACTTCCGCCGTTATTTTTATAAAGTATTTTTGTTGTTTTCTCAATTCAACAATAATTCCGTTGTAGAGTCCACCAATGATTGTGTCGTCGTACGAATATTCCCTGTTAAAACGAATATTCCCCGACCAATCGAATATTATATAGCAACTTGCGTACTTTACAAAATTTATAAATATTACCCACAACTATAACATTATATCAATTTCACTCCATAATATTCAAAAATGATATTTATAGAAAATTCATCTTTATTTATAAAAGTTGGGGTCTTACAACCTCCCCTTCTTATGAAATTTTGTCCTCGAAATTAGGGTACGTACCTGGTATATCGAAGAGGTAAGGATACCTTGACTTCATTTCAGATTCTAACTCCCAGGTCATTTCCTCAACATTGTGGTTTCTCCACAAAACTTTGACTTGAGGTATAACCTTGGAGCGTAGAATATGTTCCTTCTTATCCAAGATTTGAACAGGAACCTCTTCATACGTTAAATCTTCCGCTATTTCGTCCGGTTTTAACTTAATAATGTGGTTCGGGTCTTCCACATATTTACGTAACATGGATATGTGAAAAATATTATGAACACGAGACATACTTGGCGGTAAAGCGAGTCTATAGGCCACAGTTCCTACTCAATCGAGGATTAAAAATGAGCCAATGAATCGATTATTGAGCTTTCCTCTCTTTCTAAATCTCGTAACTCCTTTCCATGGAGCAACTCGTAACAACACATGATCTCCTATATCAAATTCCACGTCCTTTCGATGAAGATTAGCATAACTCTTTTGTCGATCATGTGAGATTTTTATACGTTGCCGGATCATTTAAATCTTTTTTGTAGTCATACGTACCAACTCCGGTCCCAACAACGTTGCTTCACCCACCTCATCCCAGCATACTGGAGAACGACACTTTCTTCCATACAACGCTTCGAATGGAGCCATGCCAATACTTACTTGATAGCTGTTGTTGTAGGAAAACTCCACCAATGGTAAGAACTTGTCCCAACTTCCCTTGAAATCAAGGACACAGAGTCTTAATGAATCTTCAAGAGTTTAAATAGTCCTCTTCGACTGCCCGTCCGTTTGAGGATGATATGTCGAAATAAATCGTAAATCCGTGCCCATAGCTTTTTACAAACTAACCCAAAATTGTGAAGTTAATCTTGTGTCTCGATCAGAAACTATGGATACTGGCATACCATGCAGCCTTATAATCTCGTTTATGTACATACGAGAAAGACATTCAAGTGTATAAGTTTCTCGTATTGGTAAGAAATGAGCAGACTTGGTCAATCTATCAACAATGACCCAAATTGCATCAATGCCTTGAGAAACCTTGGGAAGACCAGTAATGAAATCCATGGTAATGTGCTCCCACTTCCATTCTGGAATTTTAAGTGGTTGCAATGGACCTTTTGGTACTTGATGCTTCGCTTTAACTCGTTGACAAGTTAGACACCTTGAGATAAACAGCGCTATCTCTCTCTTCATTTGCTCCACCAAAATGTATGATGAAGATCACGATACATTTTAGTACTCCCAGGATGGATTGCAAACGGTGTGTTGTGCGCCTCCATCATGATTTTATACTTTAAATCAGGGTCGTTAGGAACACAAAGTCTGGAGTTGACTCGAAGTATTCCTTCTTCATCGATTCTTGCTTCTGGCATAGCACCTTCTTGCACTTTCTTCCTCATACGCATCAGCTCCAGGTCTGTAGCTTGAGCAGCTTTAACTTTATCAATTAAAGTCGGTTCTACTCGTATATTCGCCATCATCACATGGGTCCCTGGAGTCTTTAACTCTATCTCCATCCTTTGCAAGTCACACGAAATGGGCCTTTGCGTTGACAATATCGCACTCGTACTTGTATATGATCTTCTACTCAATGCATCAGCAACCACGTTCGCTTTTCCAGGATGGTATTGGTTGGTATGATCATAATCTTTCAACAGTTCCAGCCAACGTCGTTGTCACATGTTGAGTTCCTTTTGAGTGAAGAAATATTTGAGGCTTTTATGATCCGTAAAGATCTCCACTTTCTCCCCATACAAGTAATGCCTCCAAATTTTAAGTGCGAAGAAAACAGCTGCCAACTCTACATCATGAGTAGGATAATTCCTCTCATATTCTTTGAGTTGTCTTGAGGCATAGGCTATGACTTTCCCAGTTTGCATGAGAACACATCCCAAACCTTTGTCCGAAGCATTACTGTAGATGACAAATCCCTTCGAGCCAAATGGTATTGTCAGAACAGGTGCTGAAATGAGTCTCCTCTTGAGTTCTTGAAAACTCTTCTCACATTCTTCGATCCAACCGAACTTTGTATCTTTCTGAGTCAGCTGAGTTAATGGAGTAGCGATTCGAGAAAATCCTTCCACGAATCTCCGACAATAACCAGCTAAACCGAGAAAGCTACGCACTTCGGTCACTGATTTAGGTTGGTCCCAGCTTTGAATTGCTTCAATCTTTGTCGGGTCAATAGATATTCCATGACTTGATACTACGTGCCCAAGGAATGCTACTTCCTCAAGCCAGAACTCACATTTCTTCAACTTGGCATAAATCTTGTATTCACGAAGCTTTTGGAGTGTCAGCCTCAAGTGTTGCTCATGATCTTCACGGCTTTTGGAATAAATAAATAAGGATGTCATCAATAAAGACGACCACAAAGTGATCCAAATATTCCTTGAATACTCGGTTCATCATATCTATGAAGGCAGCATGAGCATTAGTCAATTCAAAAGAGATGACTAAGAATTCATAATGCCCGTACCGAGTTTTGAAGGCAATCTTTGGAATATCCTCAGTTCTAACCTTCAGCTGATGATATCCAGAACGAATATCGATTTTTGAAAAGAATTGTGCTCCTTGCAACTGGTCAAACAGGTCATCAATACGTGGCAATGGGTACTTATTTTTGATGGTGACATGATTCAACTCCCGATAATCAATACAAAGTCGCATACTCTCATCTTTCTTCTTCACGAATAGAACAGGAGCACCCCAAGGAGAAGTACTAGGACGAATAAAGCCAATGTCTAACAATTTCTGTAGTTGGGTCTTTAACTCCTGAAGTTCAATAGGAGCCATTCGATATGGGGCTTTGGAAATCGGTTTTGTACCGGGTTCAAGGTCGATACAAAATTTAATTTCACGCTCTGGGGGTAGGCTAGGAAGTTCTTCAGGGAATACGTCAAGAAATTCATTAACAATAGAAATATCATTCAAAACTGAAGTATTTTTGTTTAAATCCGTGACATGAGCTAAGAAAGCTTGACATCCATTTTTCAATAAACGAATAGCTTTATGGCTTGAGATGACAGTGATTGATTTTAATGGTTTGGTTGTTTGAATTCGCATAATAGGTTGATTAGGAATATGAAAGCTAACAACCTTACGAAAATAATCAATTTTTGCATTATGAGTAGTTAACCAATCAATCCCTAGAATTACATCAAATGCAAGTATTTTCAATGAAATAAGATCGACAGGTAATGTGAGGGTACCGATTTGAACCAAACAAGACTTATAAACAGCGGATGTAATGAAGGTTTCTCCCAACGGAGTTTCCATAGATAAGTCAAAGTTTAATTTCTCCGGAGTCAAATTTAATCGTTGAGCGCAAATAGGAGAAATAAAAGAATGGGTAGAACCGGTATCAAATAAGGTATAGACTTCGCTAGAATTTATGATAAGCTTACCCGTGATGACCTCGTTCGGGTTCCTTACTTTCTGGGAGGTCACAACAAACGCTCTCCCTTGCGCTACCGGTTTTGTCTTTTCTGGGACGTCCTTTGGTGCCTCCATCCTAGCTGAACTTGTCTTCGGTGAACGACAAAATCGGGTTAGGTGACCTTTTCTTCCACAATTATAACATGCTTTGGACGACATCGCGCAGTTTGGACTGATGTGTCCCTCCCCTCCGCATTTGAAGCATGTGATCGATGGTCGTTCTCCTTCCTTAACCACGGGTGCTGGTGCTGACGTCTTTCCATCATTGTTGAATCTCCTCTTCTTAAAATGTCCATTCTTATTGTTTTGGCCATGATTACCACCGAAGTGGTTACCATTTCTGGCCTGCTGATTCCCTCCATGCTTGTTGTCACCGCTTCGATGACTGCTTTCACTGGTATTATCATTTTGCCTGTTGCTCTCTTTTGGTTACGTTGACTCGTTATCGCGCTCCACTAACTGAGCCCTATTTACAACATCTGAATACAAACACAGTTTATGAGAAATAAGATGTTGACGTATCTCCGGCTTCAAACCTCTTAAAAACATCCGCGTCATTCTCTCTTCATTATCCACCAAGTGGGACGCAAACCGGAACAGCTCGGCAAACTTAGCTTCGTACTGCGACACGATCATATTATTCTGCTCCAACTTGATGAACTCTACCTTCTTCATGTGACGAATACTTTCGGGAAAGTACTTGTCATTAAACAGTTCTTGGAACTTCTCCTAAGACATCTTCAGTGCAGCAGGTTGAGTACGCTTTACCGATTCCCACCAGTAATCTGCCTCTCCTCGCAACATAAAGGTGGCAAAGGGAACCTTTTGCTCCTCGGCGCATCCCAAGACATCAAATATCTTGGTGATCTGCTTTATCCACGTTTCCGCCTTAAGTGGTTTTGGTTCTCCAATAAACTCCGGTGGTCCCAGCTCCTTTAACTGTTTAGCGGTGACCGTCCGAGAGTTTTCAGTGTTTTCACATATATTTTGGACAGGAGCCGCTCTCGCCTGCTGTTGCATGAATTGCATAAAGCCTCTGAACATTCCATCATTCATCATTTGGTCAGTGTTGTTGTTTGCATGAGGATTATCGCCTTCCTAATGCACATTATCCTGATTATTGATATGTGGTGAATCAACGGTCACCTGTGCTGCATTGCTATTCTCAACATTCTCGGATGTCATTTTCAAATACTGCCACAAAACAAGGGTTAAATAACATATCACATATTATCTCTATACTCTGATCGACCAATTAAATGCCAAATAAACTTAGGTAGGTCATACTGGCGGAGGAATTCCCCGTCTCTCCCCTCCTAGTTCTAGTCTCACATTTTAGCCAGGGATCATATCCCTAAGCTCTGATACCAACTGTGACGCCCCCAAAATAGGTATACATCACCTATTCTGAGTCGCCAAATACATGGTACAGAATACAAATACAATCGTTAATATACGACAAGATAGCTGTGATTTTTAATACAAATACTGTCTTTTAGACAATATCCACTCTCAGAATAAGTCCTCGTTATATTTATTGTCATACTATTTAACAGAATAGTGAGGACTACTAATACTATCATCTGGTCCATCACTCCGTTTCCCGACTCGTCCCAGCAATATTCTCATTTCCTGAAGAGAACAATGAAAGAAAGGGTGAGCTCAACTAGCCCAGTAAGAAATATTATGACTAAGATAATGCAGAATAGATTATCATTAGCCTTAAACAGTGTTAAACTGATACAATATAACAAACATCAAGTTTAACTGCAGCGGAACAAGCAACCCATTAGAAGAGTCAAGTAGAGAATAAAATCTACTATCTTCTATGATTTAAAAGGTTTTTCATGACTTTTATCGCTGGAACTCAGCTTAAAAATAATCCACATCATCGAATCACCCATGCACTACGGCCAAGGATATTCTTTAGTATCACGACCACAATTATCCATGCACTACGGGTCAAGAATATTTGTGTATTCATTAATGGTCATGATCATGCCAACCACTATCCATCAATGCACTACGGGCTAATGAGGACTTTTACCACATCATTTGTAACATTACGGTCATGATTATACCGAATAATCTCTGGTCATAATCATACCAAGCCCATCTATGCACTACATGCCACAGATGACTTTCAACAGAATATAAACATGAGGATGATGACAATGATATAAGAATTCAATAAAACAAGTTCAAGAATTAATTTATCCAGGAACTAATAACGTCCAAATTGCCAACATGATACTGCTTTGTGGAGTAAAATCAAGAATGCTCGGAAGAATATTTTCATGAAAAGATACTAGATGAAGCGCAAATATCAAGGATATTCCACTAATTTCATAGAGTATAAAAGTCAAAACTATAACCAACTGAATATAATAAAGAATGGAATAACAAAAGAAATCACCATGCATGCGATAGACCGCACAGACAGGTTATTCCAACAGAATAATAAATAATGGAACCAGGTCATGCGTAAACGCACCGAGAGGATATTCTGACAGAATAATAAATAATGGAATCAGGTCTAGCGCAAACGCACATACAGGATATTCCGACAGAATAATAAAGAGCGGAATATTAGAAAAATTTTACCATGTATGCGGTACTTCGCATAAACAGGTTATTCCAACAGAATAATAAGAATGGAATAACAGAAGAATTTCACCAAGTATAGGGTATCCCGCATATACAGGTTATTCCAACAGAATAATAAAGAATAGAATAACAGAAGTTCTCTTCACGAATAAGAAAGAAAGAATACCCCTTACGAGTACAACAAATAATATTCCCTACCTTAAGAAAAACTGAATACTGGAGTAGTGAAGTAGCAGAATACTTTTCTTCTTTCTCTCTATAGTTTCTCTCTCTAGAGTTTTAGTGAATTCGTAAGAAATAATGAAGGAATGAGCTTCTATTTATAGGAGAATAGACTGAATAGTAACTAATTCATGAACGGTCCAGATTAATTTACTTTTAAATGGACGGTCCATACTGATTCACTATTAAAACCTTAAAGCAACGGTCCATACTGATTCACTATTAAAACTTTAAAGCAACGGTCCATACTGATTCACTATTAAAACTTTAAACCAACGATCTATAATGATTTAATATTAAAACTTTAAACCAACGATCCATATTGATTTACTAATATAATTTCAACCAACGGTCTGAAAAATTAGCACATCTCCTCATGGAATAATATTGTACCAAAAAATGATTTGGACCGAAAAGAAATATATCTTACGGGTGAATAGTACCCCGTGAATAGTAACTCGTGAATAGTAACTTATGAATAGTAACTCGTGAATAGTAACTCATGAATAGTAACTCGTGAATAGTAACTCATGAATAGTAACTCGTGAATAGTAATTCATAAATAGTAACTCGTGAATAGTAACTCGTGAATAGTACTCCGACACAAAAAGGGTCCCAAATACCCAATTGAACAATATAATCTCCAGACATCAATTATACTAACACAAATAAGTATAACACAATGGAACTATAAAATTCATCTTTAATCAACACAAACTTATTCATCATTAATATTATAATTCACAATATTTAACAATCAGGTCGTTCCCAGGAAAGAGGGGGCTTCCGATAAGGATTTCTCCTTATTGGCGCGCAATTAGGTGACCAAACCTCTCATTGACAAAACTTCTAGACATTGTCAATATTGCAAATAATCATATGAATAACTTTTTCGTCTCAATTATTGATTTAATAATATATCATATTATGCAGATGATACTGTGACAATAATCGAATCAATAATATGAGAGATATGATGCAGCAATTACTGTAGCAATAATTGAGTATAACTGAGTGACTTCTCACGTAAGCATTCATAATCAATACCGTGTGCTACTATGCAACCACGCGTATTACTGTACTTTTACTACCGGATAATTCAACAGTTTTAACGGTGACACCTCTGCCGTTATTTTTATAGAAAGATAATTTTATCGTTTTCTAACTACGACAATACTTCCGTTGTGGGATCCACCAATGATTGTGCCGTTGTACGAATATTCTCCGACAAAAAGAATATTCCCCGACCAATCGAATATTATACAACAACTTGCATATTTTGCAAAATTTGTAAATATTACCCACAACTATAACATTATATCAAATTCACACCATAATATTAAAAAAATTATTTCGAGAAACTTAAATCTTTATTCATAAAGCTGGGGTCTCACAAACGAGGACTTTTATCACATCATTCGTAATATTACGGTCATGATTACACCGAATAATCCCTAGTTATAATCATACCAAGTCCATCTATGCACTACATGCCACAGATGACTTTTAACAAAATATAAACATGAGGATGATGATAATGATATAAGAATTCAATAAAACAAGTTCAAGAATTAATTTATCCAGGAACCAACAATGTCCAAATTGTCAACATGATACTGCTTTGTAGAGTAAAATTTAAGAATGCTTAGAAGAATATTTCCATCAAAAAATACTGGATGAAGCGCAAATATCAAAAATATCCCACTAATTTTATGGAGTATAAAAGCCATAACTTTAACCAACTGAGTATAATAAAGAATCGAATAACAAAAGAATTCACCAAGCATGCGATAGACCGCACAGACAGGTTATTCTAACAGAAAAATAAATAATGGAACCAGGTCATGCATAAATGCACCGACAGGATATTCCGACAGAATAATAAATAATGAAACCAGGTCCGGCGTAAACGCACCGACATGATATTCTAACAGAATAATAAGGATGAAACCAGGTCCGGCGTAAAATGCATAGACAGGATATTTCAACAGAATAATAAAGACGGAATCAGGTCCGGCGTAAAACGTACATACAGGATATTCCAACAGAATAATAAAGAATGAAATAACAGAAGAATTTCACCAAGTATAGGGTAGCCCGCGTATACAGGTTATTCCAACAGAATAATAAATAATGGAATAACAAAAGTTCTCTTCATGAATACAAAAGAAATAATACCTCTTACCTTAAAAAGAAGAGTACTGGATATATGAGTAGTGAAGTAGCAGAATACTTTTCTTCTTTCTCTTTATAATTTCTCTCTCTAGAGTTTCAGTGAATTCGTAAGAAATAATGAAGGAATGAGCTTCTATTTATAGAAGAATGGACTGCATAGTAACTAATTCATGAACTGTCCAGATTGATTTACTTTTAATCGGACGATCCATATTTAAAGCAAAATCTTTTAAATAAAATATAATATATTCTATTTATAATCTAATAAAACGAATAACTTTATAAAAGTATTTTGTTTTATATAAAAAGATTTTACTATGCAAAATACTATGCAGGCACTATGCAACACTATGTAAAATAAAATATAATATATTCTATTTATAGAATAACTTTATAAAAGTATTTTGTTTTATATAAAAAGCTTTTCTGTTTTAATACATTAATAATACTAACAAAACAAAATTGAGTGACTTATCACATAAGCATCAATAATCAATACCGTGTGCTACTATGCAACCACGCGTATTACTGTACTTTTACTACCGAGTAGTTCAACAGTATTAACGGTAAAAATTTCGTCGTTATTTTCATAAAATATTTTTATCGTTTTCTCAATCCGACAATAATTTCGTTGCGGGGTCCACCACTGATTGTGCCGTTGTACGAATATTCCTTAATAAAATGAATATTCCCCAACTAATCGAATATTATACAACAACTTGCGTACTTTGTAAAATTTATAAATATTACCCACAACTATAACATTATATCAAATTCATTTCATAATATTTAAAAATGATATTTATAGAAAACTCATCTTTATTAAAAAAAATTGGGGTCTTACAACCTCCCATTCTTATGAAATTTTGCCCTCGAAATTAGGGTACGTACCTGATATGTCGAAGAGGTAAGGATACCTTGATTTCATTTCAGATTCTAACTCCTAGGTCATTTCCTCAACATCGTGGTTCCTCCATAAAACTTTGACTTGATGGAGCGTAGAACATGATCCTTCTTATCCAAGATTTGAACAGGAACCTCTTCATACGTTAAATCTTCTGCTATTTCGTCCGGTTCTAACTCAATAATGTGGTGTGGGCCTTTCACATATTTACGTAACATAGATATGTGAAAAATGTTATGAACACAAGACATACTTGGCGGTAAAGCGAGTCTATAGGCCACAGTTCCTACTCGATCAATGATTAAAAATGGGCCAATGAATCGAGGATTAAGCTTTCCTCTCTTTCTAAATCTCGTAACTCATTTCCATAAAGCAACACGTAACAACACATGATCTCCAATATCGAATTCCACGTCCTTTCGATGAATATTAGCATAACTCTTTTGTCGATCATGTGAGGTTTTTATACGTTACCAGATCGTTTAAATCTTTTTCGTAGTCATACGTACCAACTCCGGTCCCAACAACGTTGCTTCACCCACCTCATCCCAGCATACTGGAGAACGACACTTTCTTCCATACAACGCTTCGAATGGAGCCATGCCAATACTTACTTGATAGCTGTTATTGTAGGAAAACTCCCCAATGGTAAGAACTTGTCCCAACTTCCCTTGAAATCAAGGACATAGAGTCTTAATGAATCTTCAAGAGTTTGAATAGTCCTCTCCGACTGCCCGTCCGTTTGAGGATGATATGCTAAACTATACCGTAAATCTGTGCCCATAGATTTTTGCAAACTAACCCAAAATCGTGAAGTGAATCTTGAGTCTCGATCAGAAACTATGAATACTAGCATACCATGCAATCTTATAATCTCGTTTATGTACATACGAGCAAGACGTTCAAGTGTATAAGTTTCTCGTATAGGTAAGAAATGGCCGACTTGGTCAATCTATCAACAATGACCCAAATCGCATCTATACCTTGAGAAACCTTGGGAAGACCGGTGACGAAATCCATAGTAATGTGCTCCCACTTCTATTCTGGAATTACAAGTGGTTGAAATGGACCTTTTGGTTCTTGATGCTCTGCCTTGACTCGTTGACACGTTAGACACCTTGAGATAAACAACGCTATCTTTCTCTTCATATTACCACACCAAAATATATGTCGAAGATCAGGATACATTTTGGTACTCCCAGGATGGATTGTAAACGGTGTGTTGTGCACCTCTATCATCATGTTATACTTTAAATCAGGGTCGTTAGGAACATAAAGTCTGGAGTTGACTCGAAGTGTTCCTTCCTCATCGATTTTTGCTTTTGGCATAGCACCTTCTTGCACTTTCTTCCTCATACACATCAACTCTAGGTCTGTAGCTTGAGCAACTTTAACTTTATTAATTAAAGTCGGTTCTACTCGTATATTTGCCATCATCACATGGGCCCCCAGAGTCTTTAACTCTATCTCCATCCTTTGCAAGTCATAAAAAATAGGCCTTTGCGTTAACAATATCACACTCGTACCCGCATATGATCTTCTACTCAATGCGTCAGCTACCACGTTCGCTTTTCCAAGATGGTATTAGAGGGTATGATCATAATCTTTCAACAGTTCAAGCCAACGTCGTTGCCGCATGCTAAGTTTCTTTTGGGTGAAGAAATATTTGAGGCTTTTATGATTCGTAAAGATCTCCACTTTCTCCCCATACAAGTAATGCCTCCAAATTTTAAGTGCGAAGACAACAGCTGCCAACTCTAGATCAAGAGTAGGATAATTCCTCTCATATTCTTTGAGTTTCCGAGAGGCATAAGCTCTGACTTTTCCATGTTGCATGAGAACACATCCTAACCCTTTGCCTGAAGCATCACTGTAGATGACAAATCCCTCCGAGCCAGATGGTATTGTTAGAACAGGTGCTGAAATGAGTCTCCTCTTGAGTTCTTGAAAACTCTTCTCACATTCTTCACTCTAATCGAATTTTGTATCTTTCCGAGTCAGCTGAGTTAATGGAGTAGCGATTCGAGAAAACCCTTCTACGAATCTCTGATAATAACCAGCTAAGCCGAGAAAGCTACGTACTTCGGTCACTGATTTAGGTTGCTCCCGGCTTTGAATAGCTTCAATCTTTGCTGGGTCAACAGATATTCCTTGACTTGATACTACGTGCCTAAGGAATGCTACTTCCTCTAGCCAGAACTCGCATTTCTTCAACTTGGCATAAAGCCTGTTTTCACGAAGCTTTTGGAGTATCAGCCTCAAGTGTAGCTCATGATCTTCACGACTTTTAGAATAAATAAGGATGTCATCAATAAAGACGACCACAAAGTGATCCAAATATTCCTTGAATACTCGGTTCATCATATCTATGAAGGCAGCATGAGCATTAGTCAATTCAAAAGAGATGACTAAGAATTCATAATGCTCGTACCGAGTTCTGAAGGCAGTATTTTGAATATCCTCAGTTCTAACCTTCAGCTGATGATATCCAGAACGAAGATCAATCTTTAAAAAGAATTGTGCTCCTTGCAACTGGTCAAATAGGTCATCAATGCGAGGCAACGGGTACTTATTTTTGATGGTGACATGATTTAACTCTCGATAATCAATACAAAGTCGCATACTTCCATCTTTCTTCTTTACTAATAGAACAGGAGCACCCCAAGGAGAAGTACTAGGTCGAATGAAACCGATATCTAACAATTCCTGCAATTGGGTCTTTAACTCCTGAAGTTCAATAGGAGTCATCCGATATGGGGCTTTGAAAATGGATTTTATACCGGATTCAAGGTCAATACAAAATTCAATTTCACGCCCTGGGGGTAGGCCAGGAAGTTCTTCAGGGAATACGTCAGGAAATTCATTAACAATAGAAATATCATTCAAAACTGACGTATTTTTGTTTAGATCTGTGACATGAGCTAAGAAAGCTTGACATCAATTTTTTAATAAACGAATAGCTTTATGGCTTGAGATGACAATAATTAATTTTAATGGTTTGGTCGCTTGAATTCGCTTAGTAGGTTGATTAGGAATATGAAAGCTAACAACCTTACGAAAACAATCAATTTTAGCATGATGAGTAGTTAACCAATCAATCCCTAGAATCACATCAAATGCAAGTATTTTCAATGAAATAAGATCAACAGGTAATGTGAGGGTACCAATTTAAACCAAACAATACTTATAAACAGTGGATGTAATGAAGGTTTCTCCCAACGGAGTTCCCACAGATAAGTCAAAGTCTAATTTCTCCGGAGTCAAATTTAATCGTTGAGCGCAAGTAGGAGAAATAAAAGAATGGGTAGAACCGGTATCAAATAAGGTATAGACTTCGCTAGAGTTTATGATAAGCTTACCCGTGATGACCTCGTTCGGTTTCCTTGCTTTCTGGGAGGTCACACCAAACGCTCTCCCTTGAACTACTGGTTTTGACTTGTCTGGGATGGTATTTTGTGTCACCATTCCAACTGGACTTATCTTCGGTGCACGACAAAATCGGGCTAGGTGACCTTCTTTTCCACAATTATAACACGCTTTGGATGGCATCACATAGCTTGGACTGATATGTCCCTCCCCTCTGTATTTGAAGCATATGATAGGTGGTCGTTCTCCTTCCTTAACAACGGGTGTTGGTGCTGACGTCTTTTCATCATTGTTGAATCTTCTCTTCTTGAAATGTCCACTTTTATTGCCTTAGCCATGATTACCACCAACGTGGTTATCATTTCTGGCATGTTGATTCCCTCCACGTTTGTTGTCACCACTTCGATGGCTGTTACCATTGATATTTTCATTCTGCCTGCTGCTTCCTCTTGGTTGCATTGACTCGTTATCGCGCTCTAATAACTGAGCCCTATTTATAACATCTGAATACAAACACAGCTTATGAGAAATAAGATATTGACGTATCTCCGGTTTCAAACCTTTTAAAAACATCCGCGTCATTCTTTCCTCATTATCAACCAAGTGGGACGTAAACCGGGACAACTCAGCAAACTTAGCTTCGTACTGCGACACGGTCATATTATTCTGTTCCAACTTGATGAACTCTACCTCTTTCATGTGACGAATACTTTCGGGAAAGTACTTGTCATTGAACAGTTCTTGAAACTTTTCCTAAGACATCTTAAATGCGGTAGGTTGAGTACGCTTTACCGATTTTCACCAGTAATCTGCCTCTTCTCGCAACATAAAGGTGGCAAAGGGAACCTTTTGCTCCTCGGCGCATCCCAAGACATCAAATATCTTGGTGATCTGCTTGATCCACGTTTCTGCCTCAAGTGGTTTTGGCTCTCCAACAAACTCCGGTGGTCCCAGCTCTTTGAACTTCTTAGCGGTGACCGTCCGAGAGTTTTTAGTGTTTTTACCTATATTTTGGACAGGAGCCTCTCCCGCCTGATGTTGCATGAATTGCATAAAGCCTCTAAACATTTCATCATTCATCATTTGGTCAGTGTTGTTGTTTGCATGAGGATTGTCGCCTTCCTGATACACATTATCCTGATTATTGATATGTGGAACCTCAACGGTCTCCTGTGCTCCATTGCTATTCTTAACATTCTCGGATGTCATTTTCAAATACTGCCACAAAACAAAGGTGAATTGACATGTAACATAATATTCCTATACTCTGATCGACTAATTAAATACCAAATAAACTTAGGTAGGTCATACTAGCGAAAGAATTCCCCGTTTCTCCCCTCCTTGTTCTTATCTCACATCTCAGCCAGGGATCATATCCCTAAGCTTTGATACCAACTGTGACGCCCCCAAAATAGGTATACATCACCTATTCTGAGTCGTCAAATACATGGTATGAAATATAAATAAAACTTAATTATACAACTGTCGTGTAAAATACGACAAAACATAAGCTGTGAGTTTTAATACAACACTTTCTTCTAACCAGTATTCAAACTCAAAATAAGTCCTCAATACATTTATTTTCATACTATTTCATAGAATAGTGAGGACTACTAATGCTATCATTTGAACCGTCACTCTATTCCCCGACTAGTCCCCACTACGTTCTCATTTCCTGAAGAGAACAATGAAAGCAAAAGGGTGAGCTCAACTAGCCCAGTAAGAAATATTATGACTAAGATAATGCAGAATAAATTATTGTTAGCCTTCAATAGTGTTAAACTGATAAAATATAACAAACATCAAGTTTAACTGCAGCGAAACAAGCTATCCATTAAAAGAGTCAAGTAGAGAATAGCATCTACTATCTTTTATGATTTAAAAAGTTTTTCATTACTTTTATCGCTGAGACTCAGCTTAATAAATAATCCACATCATCCCTGCACTACGGTCAAGGATATTCATTAGTATCACGACCACAAATTATCCATGCACTACGGACCAAGGATATTTGTGTATTCATCAATGGTCATAATCATGCCAACAACTGTCCATCAATGCACTACGAGCCAATGAGGACTTTTACCACATTTCTCGTAACATTACGGTCATGATTACACCGAATAATCTCTGGTTATAATCATACCAAGTCCATCTATGCACTACATGCCACAAATGACTTTCAACAAAATATAAACATGAGGATGATGACAATGATATAAGAATTCAATAAAACAAGTTCAAGAATTAATTTATCCAGGAACCAACAACGTCTAAATTGTCAACATGATACTACTTTGTAGAGTAAAATTTAAGAATGCTCAGAAGAATATTTTTATGAAAAGATACTGGATGAAGTGCAAATATCAAAGATATTCCACTAATTTCATGGAGTATAAAAGCCACAACTTTAACCAACTGAGTATAATAAAGAACGGAACAACAAAAGAATTCACCAAGCATGCGATAGACCACACAGACAGGTTATTCCAACAGAAAATAAAATAATAGAACCAGGTCATGCGTAAACGCACCGATAGGATATTCCGACAGAATAATAAATAATGGAACCAGGTCCGGCGTAAACGCACCGACATGATATTCCAACAGAATAATAAAGACGGAACCAGGTCCGGCGTAAAACGCACAGACAGGATATTCCAACAGAATAATAAAGACGGAACCAGGTCCGGCGTAAAACACATAGACAGGATATTCCAATAGAATAATAAAGAATGGAATAACAGAAGAATTTCACCAAGTATAGGGTAGCCCGCGTATACAGGTTATTCCAACATAATAATAAATAATGAAATAACAGAAGTTTTCTTCATGAATACAAAAGAAATAATACCCCTTATCTTAAGAAGAAGAGTACCGGATATAAGAGTAGTGAAGTAGTAGAATACTTTTCTTCTTTCTCTCTATAATTTCTCTCTCTAGAGTTTCAGTGAATTCGTAAGAAATAATAAAGGAATGAGCTTCTATTTATAGAAGAATGGACTGCATAGTAACTAATTCATGAACGGTCCAGATTGATTTACTTTTAATCGGACGATCCATATTTAAAGCAAAATCTTTTAAATAAAATATAATATATGCTATTTATAATATAATAAAACGAATAACTTTATAAAAGTATTCTGTTTTATATAAAAAGATTTTACTATGCAAAATACTATGCAGGCACTATGCAACACTATGCATAATAAAATATAATATATTCTATTTATAGAATAACTTTATAAAAGTATTCTGTTTTATATAAAAAGCTTTTCTGTTTTATTACATTAATAATACTAATAAAACAAAACTGAGTGACTTATCACATAAGCATCAATAATCAATACCGTGTGCTACTATGTAACCACACGTATTACTGTACTTTTACTACCGAGTAGTTCAACAGTATTAACGGTAAAACTTCCGCCGTTATTTTCATAAAATATTTTTGTCGTTTTCTCAATCTGACAATAATATCATTGCGGGGTCCACCAATGATTGTGCCGTTGTACGAATATTCCCTGATAAAATGAATATTTCCCGACCAATCGAATATTATACAATAACTTGCGTACTTTGCAAAATTTATAAATATTACCCACAACTATAACATTATATCAAATTCATTCCATAATATTTAAAAATAATATTTATAGAAAACTAATCTTTATTAAAAAAAATTGGGGTCTTACATTTATAATCATGGTGATAAAATTTCTCTTTGACTTAAGTGTAAAGATGGGTAGATTATTGGTATGATTGTGACTATGGGTTCCTTTTGGCCAGTAGTGCAAAGATGAATTTTTGACTGGTATGATCATGACCATTGAATTTATAATTGAATATCTTTAACTTAAGTGCAAAGATGAATTTATCAACATGGTTATAATTATTATTTTTATAAATTCTGAAATGATTATATATTTCTTTGAGATATTAATATCTTTGGCTTACGTGCAAAGACGAACTGTTGATTGATAGCTTTGGCCCGTAGTGCATGGATAATTCGTGGTCGTGATACTATTAAGTTGAGCCTCAGTATTATTAGTTTTACAGTTGTATATCTTTGGCCTGTAGTGCAAAGATGGACTGTTGATTATTGGTTTTACAGTTGTATATTGGTTTTACAGTTGTATATCTTTGGCCTGTAGTGCAAAGATGGACTGTTGGTTATTGGTTTTACAGTTGTATATCTTTGGCATGTAGTGTAAAGTTGGACTGTTGATTTACTTGATTATAAATATGAATTATGATTTAATTATAATCTGTAGTGCTTCAGGTAAAGACAGGTGATGAGAGTTCTCTTTGTCTTGGGTATCACCAAGAACTATTGATGATTATTACAGGAATGAAATATTAATGATGGACTTTTAATCTAGAGGAGATAGTAGACATTATGTTCTACTTGACTCTTCTAATGGATTGTTAATTCCGCTGCTATTATGGTTGGAAACTTTTATCTTCTACCATATGTTCTAAATCTCTGATTTATTACTGATGAAGGCTATTGATAATTTAATTGTCTTTAGTCATGATATTCTTTACTGGACTATTTGTGCTCACCCTTTTGCTTCACAATTCCTTTCAGGTAATAAGAATGTAGTTGGGTTGAGCGGGGGTAACAGAGAAATAGAACGGTGGTCTCTAGCTGTGGATGTTCTCCCTAAGTAGTATAGAAAAGTGTGTTGTATTTTATATATTATTTAGTAGTTATATTTGGTGAATCAAATAGGGTGAGGCAAACCCAACGTTGAAAGGGTGTTTTGCCACTATCATACAAGATGTCTAACGACATGCGACTTCGTGTTATCATAAGACAGGGTTGTGCTCATCCACTTACTGAGTATATCTATGAGCACTACCTATATAATCTTAGAGTTTGGATGAAATATAATTCTCAATTAGAGACAGTGGAGATAATTATATGTCAAGAGAAGACTTACCATTGGAGAGAATATGATAGTAATCTTCTCATTTTTCTTTGTGGTCTATCGGGTCAACCAAGGATAATTCTGTGGGCATATGATATCTATCATAACCTAGAAGCATGGCCTCCCATGTAAGAAGGTTTCCTTGAGTATTTTCTGAAGATTTTAATTTCTAAAATAGTTATTGACTGTACCTTTATATAAGGTGCTATTGTGATGTGCTATCAAATGTTGGGATGAGAGTCACAGTTGGTATATATTTGTATCAAAACTTACAACATATGTGTTGTTGTATTTTGCGCGACAATTGTAATAATAAAGTTATAGTTATTTTCTGTACCATGTATTTGGCGACTCAGAATTGGTTGGGTGGAATGAACCTATTTTGGGGGTGTCACGTTAATGCTTTGTATTATTGAGCAGTTTCATATAATAAGTGAAGGCATTTTGTTTTCAGGACTCCGAGCCTGGATTAGTTTAGCTTTGCTGATGAAATTCCAAGTCTCAGCATTGACTACAACTTTGATGTAGAGCTTGACTCTGACTTGATGGGGATCGATCAAGAAGAGATAGATGACTATGAGGTACCTAAGGAGATCAAAGAATGGATCGAAGACAAACCCAAACCAAACCTTGATCAAACCACCACTGTCAATATCAGAACCTCAGAAAATCCTAAAGAAATCCAAATAGGCAACGACCTTACCCCAATCCAAAGAATCGACCTGATTGAACTCCTAACTCAGTTCCAGGATGTATTTGCATGGTCGTCAGCCTGTTTACTGACATTGTCATTCACTGAATGCCCATTAAAGAGGCATTCAAGCTTGTTAAGCAGAAACTCAGGAGACTAAAACCTGAATGGAGTCTAAAGGTTAAAAAAGAAGTTGTCAAGCAATTTAAAGTAGGCATTATCATGTTATCAACCTACCCTGAATGGTTGTCCAATATAGTTCATGTGCCTAAACCCGGAGGGAAGGAACGAGTGTGCGTGGACTACCAAGATTTGAACAAAGCATGTCTCAAAGATAACTTCCTAGTACCTTTCATCCATATACTGATAGACAACATGGCGCGGTATGGCATGTACTCTTTTTTCTATTGTTTCACCGGGTATCACCAAATCATGGTTGCCAAAGAAGATAGAGAGAAAAAAGCCTTCATCACCCCCTGGGGAACATTCTGCTATATGCGTTTGTCTTTCAGCCTTATCAATGTTGGTGCCACCTATCAACGAGCCATGATGGCCCTTTTCCATGACATGATGCATAAGGAGATAGAGGTGTATGTGGATAATATCATTGTTAGGTCCAAAACGGAAGATGACCACGCCAACTATCTCAGAAAGCTATTCAATCGGCTTTGCAAATATAACTTGAAGCTAAATCCAGCCAAGTGTGCATTCGATGTCAAATTCGACAAATTATTGAGATTCCTTGTAAGCAACAAAGGCATTGAGATCCCGCCAAGATTAAAGCCATCACTGAGATGCATGTACCACAAACAGAAAAAGAGATACGAGGATTCCTTGGGAGAATCAATTTTATAAGCAAATTCATCTTCCAACTCACTGCAACTTGTGAGCCCATCCTCAAGTTATTGAGGAAAAATTCTTCTGGAAAATGGAATGAAGACTGTTAAAAAGCCTTCCTCTCAATCAAGAAGCAACTGGTGGAAGCTCCTATTTTGGTACCACCAATTGACAAAGTTCCCTTGTTCATGTACATATCACTCAATGCCAATGCCATGGGTTGTATGCTGGGAAAGAAAGATGATAAAGGCAAGGAAAGAGATATCTATTACCTCAACAAGATATTTAGTAGTGGTGAACAGAAGTACACATTGATTGAAAAGACCTGTTGTGCTTTAACGTGGGTCGCCATGAGATTACAACATTATCTCCATTGTCACACAACTAATCTCATATCTCACATGGATCCTTTGAAGTACATATTCAGCAAGACCATGTTAAATTGTAGATTGTCCAAATGGAAATTAATCCTCCAGCAATTTGACATCATCTACGTGACTTAAAAGTCCATCAAATGTCAAGGAATTACGGATCAATTGGCCAAAGCACCATCAGGGGATTTTGAACCCTTGAAAACTTATTTCCCAGATAATGGGATAATGACTATTCAACAAAACCCTCAAGGAGATACTGGCCAATTCTGGAAACTGTACTTCGAGAGGACTAAAAACATGGAATGTGCGGGAATAAGAGCAGTTCTTGTATTTATCACGGGAGAATAGTATCCCATGTCCATCAACTATATTTTGTCAACACCAACAACACAGTTGGGTATGGAGGTTGTATAATGGGATTGAAACTGGCCCAAACCATGGGTATCCAATAGTTAGCAGTTTTTAGAGATTCCGAGTTTGTCATCAAACAAACCACCGGGTTATATCACACCAAAGAATTGCATTTGCTGCCCTACCATCGGCAGGTCATCAAGATAGCTATGAAGTTCGAAGAAATAACCTTTATCAACATACTTCGAAATAGAAATGATTTTGAGGATGCATTAGTAACACTGACTTCTTGAACCACGTATCAAATGGGAGAAAAATTCTTGATATCGAATTTGTAAGCCAGAAGGCGCCAGTTGTAACGCCCCCAAATCCGGGTCCCTTCAACCTTGGACCTGGTACGTCACGATACATCATCTTTATACATATTTTATAAAGTAATACGGAATTATAAACATAAATTATTTAGTACACATGGTTCTGTAACATTTCCCGAGGTCTACAACCTTTATCTTAATACATACCTTTAATAATTCATAAGGTATACATCATCAATTTACGTCAGTTATCATAATAGATAAATATCCATATAAAAATAATCTCCATCTTTTTCTTTGCCTTTGTCATTCTTTGAGCATTCGAGTTAAACTGAAATATATTCATGATACAGCAAGGCTGAGCAACTACTTTGCTCAGCAAGTTTAAATACAATAAATATATATCATGATTGAAAGAAAGAATAAGCTTTCAAGTTTTCAACAATATAATGATTGTGAAAGAGCATGAATCAAATTTCAATACATAGATGATTGAATTAATAACACTGAGTGGTCAACAATGACTATGAACAAATACTTTGGTAATGAAGGTGATCAGCCTTTAATACCTGATAAACATATGCAATGTGCACTAAGTGCGAATCAATAATCATAGATGTAGAATAATTGTCAATAATTAAACCACTAGCATTCTTGAAAATTATTAACTCGAGTTTGAGTTAGAAAACTTGTCTGTACTGTTGATTACTGTTAAGCAATCTATTTTAATCTCTTATGAAAGACCTATCATTAATAAGATCGATCTTCCAATTAGCATAATACACTTTATATCACAATACTATTCCTCGAATAAAAAATTAGCTAATATTTAGCCACATAATCAAACATTGAATAATTCTTTAACTCGTTAGTAATATTATTATCCCTTAATAATATTACTATCACTTAACCATTATCTTAAACTCTTGTCTAATATTATTATTCCTTTAATAATATTTTATCTCACTAGCACATTCGCTTTATTTTTCATTTTACGATTTTTCGCATTTTTACGTTATATTATATATATATATATATATATATATATATATATATATATATATATATATAAAGCCATGTTGTTTCTGTTCTATTTTCTGGTATCAGATAACTTTAGAGCCATGTTGTTTCTGTTCTAGTTGCCAGTAAGATCTCAGTAACTATTCATCTGTAACTATTTTCAAAATTTCTCTTTTATTCTTATTCCGAAGTCACCTGATTTACTGCAGTCCACCTTATTCGTGTCAAACCTTTGTAAGCCTCTTGAGTGAGCAGTGTTGGTTTTTGAACATTGGTATGAGTTTGTTTAAGGTAATAAGGTATGAATGGAAGAATAATGAATAAAATTTTATTTTGAACTTGGTAAGGATGAGTAGGTTGTTTAGATCTAACTCTTCAGCTAGTAACCGGTCAACTTTGCCTCCTGTCCCAGACATAGTTAACCAGGAAACTCACAGTTATGAAAATATCAGTCAAGCCCTACACAATTGGAATATACCTAGGGTCTCCCCTAAGAAAATTTATCAGTCAACATTTTTAGACAATTTTAAAACTGATTATAATGTCAAAACGGTTGAAAAGGTTTGTGTCATTAATAAAGAATACGAAAATTGTAGTCTTTTGTCTCCAGAAGTTTTTAAAAAACATAGAAAGAAATATTATAATTTTATTCACATCGGATTGGTACAAGTGGCAGTTAAACCCTTAAACATTAAAGGAATAAATTCAAGTATCTATCTCTGCCTTAGAGATGCACGATTCTTGAATTATTATCCTAGCATGATCGGCGAAATGGAATCAAGTCTGCATAATGGACCTATCCATTTTAATTGCTTTCCTGATTTCACATTGAGCCTAAGTGATCAACATTTATTAAAAGCCTTGACATTAAACATTAAGACTGCTGGTGAAATTACTCACATGATTGAGGGTTCTCAGCCCATTGCTTTGATCTACAGGATTTATTATAAGACCATGAAAACGAATTTAAATGTTCATGCTCTTAATAAAAGTCCGAAAGATCACACTGTCTTAATCCAAAGTTCAACTAGTGATGCTAATATCCAGATTCCGAGGACCATCCTCTGGAAAGATATTACCCTCCCTAGTCAATGGACTCTTCCCAGTGAAATTACTCAGCAACCTGTTGTTAACAACTTGTTAAATATTGAAAATGTTAGGCAATTTTCTGATGGTAAAGTATTTTACAGTTCATGCAAAATTAAATGAGGGAGACTCGTGTACAAAATACGGGTGGAAATGATAGCAACGCGCGGTTTGTCACAGCCAAGCAGTTCAAAGAGTTGGGATGACCAGAATTTATGGGAAAGCCAGATCTGATCAAGGCGAAAACGTGGGTTAAACAAATTACCAAGATATTTGATGTTTTGGGATGCACGGAGGAACAGAAGGTTCCATTCGCCACCTTTATGTTCCATGGTGAGGCAGATTACTGGTGGGAATCTGTGAAGCGTACCCAGCCAGCCGCGCTCAACATGTCTTGGGAAACATTTTAGAAACTGCTCAATGACAAGTACTTTCCAGAAAGTATTCGTCATATGAAGGAGGTAGAGTTTATTAGACTGAAACAAAATAACATGACGGTGTCCCAGTATGAGGCGAAGTTTGCAGAGTTATCTAGGTCTGCGCCTCATTTGGTAGAGAATGAGGAACGTATGACGCGGATATTTCTGAGAGGTCTGAAACCTGAGATTCGGCAATATTTTATTTCTCATAAATTTTCTTTATATTCAGATGTTGTCAACAGGGCTCAATTATTAGAGCGAGATAATGAGTACGTTCAACCGAGGGACCACAACCAGGGTCATACCGGTGGCAGCAGTCATCGGAGCAATAACAACCAGCGTGGAGGAAAAAATACGGACAAAAGCGGTAACCACTCTGGTGGTAATCGTGGCCATGATAATAGAAGAAGCGACTTGGGGAGAGATTTTAAAAAGAGAAGGTACAACAATGACAATGTGAAGACGTCAGCACCATTATCAACTGTTTCTAAGGGAGGAGAACGATCACCGATTATATGTTATAAATGCGGGAAAGAGGGACACGTCAGCCCAAACTGCCCACAACAGTTTAAGGTATGTTATAATTGTGGAAAGGAATGTCATATCGCTCGAGATTGAACTGTAGCAAAACCAAGTCCAGCGGGGATGGTGACTCCAAAGGCTGTCCCAGATAAGTCAAAATCAGCAGTTTCTGGAAGAGCATTTGTGGTGATTGGCCAAAATACGAGGAACCCGAACGAGGTGATCACGGGTAAGCTAATCATAAACTCTTACGAAGTTTATACCTTACTAGATACCGGTTCTACCCATTCATTTATCTCTCCTGCTTGTGCTCAACGTTTAAACTTGACTCCGGAGAAATTAGATTTTGACTTATCTGTGGAGACTCCATTAGGAGAAACTTTCATTACGTCCACTATTTATAAATTTTGTTTGTTCTAAGTTGGCACCATCACATTACCTGTTGATTTTATCTCTTTAAAGATACTTGCTTTTGATGTGATTTTAGGGATTGATTGGTTAATTACACATCATGCCAAAATTGATTATTTTCGTAAGGTTGTTAGTTTTCATATTCCTAACCAACCTGTTATGCGAATTCAAGCAACCAAACCACTAAAGTCATTCACTGTTATATCACAATATAAAGCCAGTCGTTTATTAAAAAACGGATGTCAAGCTTTCTTAGCCCATGTCATGGACTTGAACAAAAACATGTCAGATTTGAATAATATTTCTGTTGTTAGTGAATTTTCTGACGTATTTCCTGAAGAACTTCCCGATCTACCCCCAGAACGTGAAGTTAAATTCTTTATTGATCTTGAACCTGGTACAAAACCCATTTCTAAAACCCCATATTAAATGGCTCCTATTAAACTTCAGGAGTTAAATGTCCAACTACAAGAGTTGTTGGACATCGGTTTCATTCGCCCTAGTACATCTCCTTGGGGTGCTCCTATTTTATTCGTAAAGAAGAAAGACGGGAGTATGCGACTTTATATTAACTATCAAGAATTAAACCATGTTACCATCAAGAATAGGTATCCGCTACCTCGCATTGATGACCTATTTGACCAGTTGCAAGGAGCACAATTCTTTTCAAAGATCGATCATCGTTCTGAATATCATCAGCTGAAGATTAAAATTGAGGATATTCCGAAGACTGCCTTTAGAACTCGGTACGGGCATTATGAATTCTTAGTGATGAACCGAGTATTCAAAGAATATTTGGATCAGTTCGTTGTTGCCTTTATTGATGACATCCTCATATATTCCCAAAGCCATGAAGATCATGAGCACCATTTGAAGCTGGTACTTTAAAGGCTTCGTGAAAACAAGCTATATGCCAAGCTAAAAAAATACGAGTTCTGGCTTAAGGAAGTAGCATTTCTTGGGCACGTGGTGTCAAAACATGGAGTATCTGTTGACCCAGCGAAGATTGAAGCAATACAAAGTTGGGAGCAACCGAAGTCGGTGACTGAAGTACGTAGCTTTCTGGGTTTAGTTGGTTATTATCGGAGATTTATGGAAGGATTTTCTCGAATCGCTACTCCGTTAACTCAGCTAACTCGGAAAGATACAAAATTCGTATGAAGCGAGGAATGCGAGAAGAGTTTTCAAGAGCTTAAGAGGAGGCTTATTTTGGCACATGTTCTGACAATATCATCTGGTTCGGAGGGATTTGTTATCTATAGGGATGCTTCAGGCAAAGGGTTAGGATGTGTTCTCATGCAACATGAAAAAGTCATAGCCTATGCCTCGCGATAACTCAAAGAATATGAGAGAAATTACCCTACTCATGATCTAGAGTTGGCAGCAGTCGTTTTCGCGTTAAAAATCTGGAGGCACTATCTATATGGGGAGAAAGTGGAGATATATTCAGACCATAAAAGCATCAAATATTTTTTCAACCAAAAGGAACTCAACATGCAGCAACGACGTTGGCTCGAACTGTTGAAAGATTATGACCATACCATTCAATACCATCCTGAAAAAGCGGACGTGGTAGCTAACGCATTGAGTAGAAGATCATATGTGGGAACGAGTGCAATGTTGTCAAAACAAAGGCCCATTTTGTGTGATTTACAAAAGATGAAGATAGAATTCAAGACTCCAGGGACCCATACGATGATGTCAAGTATACGCATAGAACTAACTTTAATCGATAAAGTTAAAGTTGCTCAAGCCATAGACCCGGAGCTGATGCGTATGAAGAAGAAAGTACAAGAAGGTGTTATCCCAGAAGCAAGAATCGATGAAGAAGGAATACTTCGAGTCAACTCCAGACTTTGTGTTCCTAACGACTCTAATTTAAAGTACAAGATCATGATGGAGGCACACAACACACCGTTTGTAATTCACCCTGGAAGTACCAAAATGTATCGTGATCTTCGACATACATTTTGGTGGAGCAATAAGAAGAGAGAGATCGCAAAGTTTATCTCGAGGTGTTTAAGTTGTCAACGTGTAAAGGCGGAGCATCAAGTGTCAAAGGGTCCATTGTAACCACTTGAGATTTCAAAATGGAAGTGGGAACACATTACTATAGATTTCGTTACGGGTCTTCCCAAGGTTTCTCAAGGCATAGATACGATTTGGGTTATTGTTGATAGATTAACCAAGTCTGCTCATTTCTTGCCTATACGGGAGACTTATTCCCTTGAACGTCTTGCTCGTATGTACGTGAATGAAATTGTGAGGTTTCATGGCATGCCAGTATCCATAGTTTCTGATTGATACCCAAGATTCACTTCACAATTTTGGGTTAGCTTGCAGAAAGCTATGGGCACGAATTTACGATTTAGTTCGGCATACCATCCTCAAACGGACGAACAATCAGAGTAGACTATTCAAACTCTTGAATATCTATTAAGACTCTGTGTCATAGACTTCAAAGGGAGTTGGGATAAGTATTTACTATTGGTGAAATTCTCCCACAATAACAGTTATCAGGCAAGTATAGGCCTGGCTCCATTCGAAGCATTGTATGGACGAAAGTGTCGCTCTCTAGTATGTTGGGATGAGGTGGGTGAAGCAACATTATTGGGACCAGAGTTGGTATGTATAACTACAGAAAAGATCCAAATGATCCGATAACGTATACAAACGGCACAGGATCGACAAAAAAGCTATGCGGATCTTCATCGAAAGGACGTGGAATTTAGTATTGGGGATCATGTATTGTTGCGAGTTGCTCCATGGAAGGGAGTTACAAGATTTGAAAAGAAAGAAAAGCTCAATCCACGATTTATTAGTCCATTTCAGATTCTTGACTGAGTAGGAAATGTGGCCTATAGACTCGCGTTACCTCCAAGCATGTCTCGTGTTCATAATGTTTTTCACATATCTGTGCTTCGTAAATATGTGAAAGACCCGAACCACATTATTGAGTTAGAACCAGACGAGACAGCTGAAGACTTAACGTACGAGGAGATACTTGTCAAGATCTTGGATAGGAAGGAGCATGTCCTACGCACAAAGGTCATACCACAAGTTAAAGTTTTGTGGAGGAACCATGCTATTGAGGAAATGACCTGGGAGTTAGAAACGAAAATAAAAGCGAGGTATCCTCACATTTTTGAAACACCAGGTACGTACGTCAATTTCGAGGACGAAATTTCATAAGGAGGGGAGGTTGTAAGACCCCAACTTTTATGAATAAAATTGAATTTTCTCTATTTATTATTTTGAAATAGTAAGGTTAATTTGATTAATGTGGTTAGTTATTAGTAAAATACGTAAATATTTTAAATAAGCAAGTGGTTATAAAATATTCATTGTTGTCGGGGAATATTCGTTTAATCGTGAAATATTCTTATTGTCAGGGAATATTCGTACGACGACGCAGCCTTGTGTGGACCCCATAACGGAAAGCGATTGGATGAAAAAAATGACAAATATGAGTTTTTATAAATAACGGCGTAGTTGTTACCGTTAACACTATTAGAATACCCGGTAGTTAAAACACAGTAATATGCGGTGTTGCACAATAGCACATGGTATTGCACCAATTATTGATTCTTACATAAGAAGACACTACGCAATAATTGTTACAGTAATTACTGTTTAATATTTTATTTTATTGATTCAATAGATGTTGCGTTGATATTTTATATTGTCGATTCAATAATTGTCATTTCACAGTATTTTCCATTATCAGATCAATAATTCATATTATTTGAATAATATTATTTGATAGCATTATTGGCAATGTCTAAGGAAGTTCTGTCTAAGGAGAGATTTGGTCACCTAATTGCGCGCTAGTAAGGAAACATCCTTATCGGAAAGCCCCTTCTTTCCTGGGAACGACCTGGTTGTCATTATTGTAATTCTGTAATATTATTTGTGAATAATTAATTATTAATTTATATGATAAGGAAAATATTTATTTATGTGGATATAAATGGAGGAATTTTTAAAAGTGACAATTGTTGAAAATTGATATTTTATCTTTTCTAATAAAATAATTTATTTAAATATATTATTATATTACAATAATATAATAATGGAAATATTTTTACAATGAATGTGTGATATATGAATAAATGAGGTGGAAGAGTATTTTTGTTACAATAAATACTAAAATCATGTTAAATATGTTAGTGGGCCCCGTTTTTGACTAAAATGTGATTATAGCCTGCAAAATCGTCCGTATGTTGATTTCGGTCAATTTCTGTTTTGAATTTGGAAAAACTTAAAGCTACAAAGTTGTAGAGAATTAAATTTTCTATAGAATGGATATAAGATTAGAATTTTTCTGATAAAAGACTATTTATTATGAATTATTGAAGTTCAAAAATAATTAATTTTTGGAGTTTTAAATAATTTTGTTTAGAAAAACGTTTTTTTCATTATTGTGGGCCCCATTGGTGGCTGCATTTAGATTGTCAAGAGGTGGGCGTGAAATTTTTTTATAAATATATTATTTTATTAAATTTTTTACTTTGGTGTTCTAAGCATTTTCCTATAAATAGGGTGCTTAGGTTAGAATTAAAAATCACACCAGAATCTGAAGTTTTCTCTTTCTATATTATTGAGCGTATTTTTGTGAGTATTTAGATACATTGAGTGTTGCTATACGGTGCAAGTTTCCTTCAGCGTTGTTGTAAGACCCCAACTTTTTATAAATGAAATTAAATTTCCTCTATTTATTATAGTAAGGGTTGATTTGATTAATATGGTTAGTTATGGGTAAAATGCGCAAATATTTTAAATAAGCAAGTGGTTATAAAATATTCATTGTTGTTGAAAAATATTCGTTTGGTTGTGAAATATTCTTACCGTCGGGGAATATTCGTACGACGACGCATCCTTGTGTGGGCCCCATAACGAAAAACGACTGGATGAAGAAAACAACAAGTATGAGTTTTTATGAATAACGGCGCAGTTGTTACCGTTAACACTGTTGGAATACCCGGTGGTTAAAACACAGTAATACGCGGTGTTACACAGTAGCAGACGGTATTGCACAAATTATTGATTTTTACGTAAGAAGACACTACTCAATAATTGTTACAGTAATTACTGTTCAATATTTTATTTTATTGATTCAATAATTGCTACGTTGATATTTTATATTATTGTTGTTTCAATAATTGTCACTACACAGTATTTTTCATTATCAAATCAATAATTCACACTATTTTAATAATATTATTAGATAGCATTATTGGCAATGTCTAGAAAGTTCTGTCTAAAGAGAGGGTTGGTCACCTAATTGCGCGCCAGTAAGGAGAAATCCTTATTAAAAAGCCCCCTCTTTCCTGGGAACAGCCTGGTTGTCAGTATTGTGATTCTGTAATATTATTTGTAAATAATTAATTATTGATTTATATGATAAGGAAAATACTTATTTTATATGGATATAAATGGAGAAATTTTTAGAAAAATGACAATTGTTGAAAATTGATATTTTATCTTTTCTGATAAAATAATTCATTTAAATATATTATTATATTTTAATAATATAATAATGATGATATTTTTAATATGAATGTGTGATATATGAATAAATAAGGAGGAAGAGTATTTTTGTTGCAATAAATGATAAAAATATGTTAAACATGTCGGTGGGTGTAAGACCCCAACTTTTTATAAATGAATTTTAATTTTCTCTATTTATTATTTTAAAATAGTAAGGGTTGATTTGATTAATATGGTAAGTTATGGGTAAAATCAGAAAATATCTTAAATAAGCAAGTGGTTATAAAATATTCTGGTTGTCGAGGAATATTCGTTTGGTCGTGGAATATTCTTACTATCGGGGAATATTTGTGCAACGGCGCAGTCTTGTATGGGCCCCATAACGAAAAGCGATTGAATGAAGAAAACGACAAGTATAAGTTGTTTATAAATAACGGCGTAGTTGTTACCGTTAATACTGTTGCAATACCCGGAGGTTAAAACACAGTAATACGCGTTGTTGTACAGTAGCACACGGTATTACACCAATTATTGATTTTTACGTAAGAAGGTACTACCCAATAATTGTTACAGTAATTACTGTTCAATATTTTATTTTATTGATTCAATAATTGCTACGTTGATATTTTATATTATTGTTGTTTCAATAATTGTCACTACACAGTATTTTCCATTATCAGATCAATAATTCATATTATTTGAATAATACTATTAGATAGCATTATTGGCAATGTCTTGAAAGTTCTGTCTAAGGAGAGATTTGGTCATCTAATTACGCACCAGTAAAGAAAAATTCTTATTGGAAAGTCCCCTCTTTCCTAGGAACGGCCTGGTTGTCAGTATTATGATTCGGTAATATTATTTGTGAATAATTAATTATTAATTTATATGATAAGAAAAATATTCATTTTATGAGGATATAGATGGAGAAAATTTTTAATGTGACAATTGGTTAAAATTGATATTTTATCTTGTGTGATAAAATAATTTATTTAAATATATTATTATATTATAATAATATAATAATGGTGATATTTTTATAATGAATGTGGGATATATGAATAAATGAGGAGGAAGAGTATTTTTGTTATTAAAAATATTTAAAACATATTTTTCATGTTTGTGGACCCCATTTCTTGACTGAAATGTGATTATAGCCTGTAAAATCGTCCGTATGTGAATTTCGGTCAATTTCTGTTTGGAATTTGGAAAAACTTAAACTTACAAAGTTGTAAAAAATTGAATTTTCTATGGAATGAACATAAGATTCGAATTTTTCTGATAAAAGGGCCATTTGTTATGAATTATTGAAATTCCAGAATAATTGATTTTTAAAGTTTTAATTATTTTTTTTAAGAAAAACGTTTTTATTATGTTGGTGGGTCCCACTAGTATTGAAAGCATGCTGAATTCAGTTTCTTTGGTGTGCAAAGAAATTTTTTTAATATATATTAATATTTTATTAAATTTTTTACTTTGATGTTCTAAGCATTTTCCTACAAATAGTGTGCTTAGGTTAGAATTGAAAATCACACCAGAAATTAAAATTTTTTCTCTCCATATTATTGAGCGTATTCTTGTGAGCATTTTGATATTTTGAGTGTTACTATACGGTACAAGTTCTTTCAGCACTATATCCAGTATTCCAGTCAGAAGTACTATCTTTTTGGAGGTAAGGGATGTTATTTTTTTTAATGATATTATTTCTTTCAATATCATTATGCCGGAATATTGGTAAAACTTTTCTTGTGAAATTCTTGTCTTTTTGTGTCAGAGTTACTATTCACGTATACGGCACTATTCACAAATACGACACTATTCACAGAAAAATAAAAAAAAATTCTTTGTCCCGGATGTTTATTTTTGTTACTAGCTTTGATTGTATCCATGTTTTGATCTTTATTCTTGAATTTTACTCCACTATGATATATTATGGGGTATTTTGAAAATGGATAAACCAAAGTACGAATCCCTAATATTTGTTGTGACGCCCCTAAAATAGGTATACATCACCTATTCTGAGTCACCAAATACATGGTATAGAATACAAATACAATCTTTAATATACAACAAGAGAACTATGAGTTTTAATACAAATACTGTCATCTTGACAATATCCACTCTCAGAATAAGTCCTCATTATATTTATTGTCATACTATTTAACAGAATAGTGAGGACTACTAAAACTATCATCTAGTCCATCACTCCGTTCCCCAACTCGTCCCAGCTATATTCTCATTTCCTGAAGAGAACAGTGAAAGAAAGGGTGAGCTCAACTAGCCCAATAAGAAATATTATGACTAAGATAATGCAGAATAAATTATCATTAGCCTTAAACAGTGTTAAACTGATACAATATAACAAACATCAAGTTTAATTGCAGCGGAACAAGCAATCTATTAAAAGAGTCAAGTAGAGAATAAAATCTACTATCTTTTATGATTTAAAGGGTTTTTCATCATTTTATCGCTGGGACTCAGCTTAATAAATAATCCACATCATCGAATCACCCCTGCACTACGACCAAGGATATTCTTTAGTATCACGACCACAATTATCTATGCACTACGGCCAAGAATATTTGTGTATTCATTAATGATCATGATCATGCCAACAACTGTCCATCAATGCACTACGGGCCAATGAGGACTTTTACCACATCATTTGTAACATTACGGTCATGATTATACCGAATAATCCCTGGTCATAGTCATACCAAGTCCATCTATGCACTACAGGCCACAGATGACTTTCAACATAATATAACATGAGGATGATGACAATGATATAAGAATTCAATAAAACAAGTTCAAGAATTAATTTATCCATGAACTAATAACGTCCAAATTGTCAACATAATACTTCTTTGTAGAGTAAAATTTAAGAATGCTATAAAAAGATACTGGATGAAACGCAAATATCAAGGATATTCCACTAATTTCATGGAGTATAGAAGTCAAAACTTTAACCAACTGAGTATAATAAAGAATGGAATAACAAAAGAAATTACCATGCATGCGGTACTTCGCATAGACAGGTTATTCCAACAGAATAATAATAACGGAACCAGGTCAGGCAAAATTCGTACCGACAGGATGTTCCAACAGAATAATAAAGAATAAAATAATAACAGAAATCACCATGCATGCAGTACTTCGCATAGACAGGTTATTCCAACAGAATACTAAATAATGGAACCAGGTCAGGCGTAATACGCACCGACAGGATGTTCTAACAGAATAATAAAGACGGAATCAGGTCTGGCGTAAAACGCATAAGCAGGATATTCTAACAGAATAATAAAGAATAGAATAACAGAAGAGTTTCACCAAGTATAGGGTAACCCGCGTATACAGGTTATTCCAGCAGAATAATAAAGAATGGAATAACAGAAGTTCTCTTCATGAATACAAAAGAAATAATACCCCTTACGGGTACAACAAATAATATCCCTTACAGATACAACAAATAATATCTCTTACCGTAAAAGAAACTTGATATCGGAGTAGTGAAGTAGCAGAATACTTTTCTTCTCTCTCGCTATAATTTCTCTGTCTAGAGTTTCAGAGAATTCGTAAGAAAATAATGAAGGAATGAGTTTCTATTTATAGAAAAATGGACTGCATAGTAACTAACTCATGAACGGTCTAGATTGATTTACTTTAATCTGACGGTCCATATTTAAAGCAAAATCTTTTAAATAAAATATAATATATTCTATTTATAATCTAATAAAACGAATAAGTTTATAAAAGATTTTACTATGCAAATACTATGCAGTCACTATGCAAATACTATGCATAATAAAATATAATATATTCTAATTATTGCCTAATAAAACAGATAACTTTATAAAAGTATTCTGTTTTATATAAAAAGATTTTACTATTAGCCTAATAAAACGAATAACTTTATAAAAGTATTCTATTTTATATAAAAAGTTTTTCTGTTTTATTACATTAATAATACTAATAAAACAAAACTTATAATATATATATATATATATATATATATATATATATATATATATATATATATATATACAATCAACAATAATTGAATTAAATAACGTGAAATACTATGCAGCAACTACTGTAGCAATAATTGAACAAAACTGAGTGACTTCTCACGTAAACATCAATACTCAATACCGTGTGCTGCTTTGCAACCACGCGTACTACTGTACTTTTACTACCGAGTAGTTCAACAGTTTTAACGGTAAAACTTCCGTCGTTATTTTCATAAAAATATTTTTGTCGTTTTCTCAATCCGATAATAATTTCGTTGTGGGGTCCACCAATGATTGTGCCATCGTACGAATATTCCCTATTAAAATGAATATTCCCCGACCAATCGAATATTATATAAAAACTTGCATACTTTGCAACATTTATAAATACTACCCACAACTATAACATTATATCAAATCTACACCATAATATTAAAAAATTTTATTTCAAGAAAATTAAATATTATTCGTAAAATTTAGGGTTTTACAATCTCCCCTCATTATGAAATTTTGCCCTCAAAATTTACGTACGTACCTAGTATGCCGAACAAGTGAGGATACATTGACTTCATTTCAGATTATAACTCTTGAGGTATAACCTTTGAGTGTCGAATATAATCCTTCTTATCCAAGATTTTAACACGTATCTCCTCATACGTTAAATCATCCGCTATCTTGTCCGGTTCTAAATTAATAATGTGGTTTGGGTCGTCCACATATTTACGTAACGTCGATACGTTAAAAACGTTATGAACACGCGACATACTTAGCTGTAAAACGAGTCTATAAGCCACAGTTCCTACTCGATCGAGGATTTCAAATGGGTCAATTAAATCGAGGGTTGAGACTTCCTCTCTTCATCGATTCTTGCTTCTAGAATAACGCCCTCTTGAACCTTCTTCTTCACATTCATCAGCTCTGAGTATGTAGCTTGAGCGGCTTTAACTTTATCGATTAAAGTCGATTCTAATCGTATATTCGTTAACTTTGCTTGGGTCCCTAGAGTCTTTAACTCTATCTTCATCATTTGTAAGTTATACGAAATGAGTCTTTGTTGTAAGACCCCGAATTTTATGAAATAAAAGTATTCAATTTTTTTTATAATTACTATTCAGTAAATGATTAAATTGATAAATGTTAAAGTTAATGGTGATATATGAATTTTTTTTCAAAATACACAAGTGGTTATAAAATATTCATTGTTGTTGGGGAATATTCGTTTGGTCGTGGAATATTTTTTCTGTCGGGGAATATTCGTACGACGGCGCAGCCATTTGTGGGCCCCATAACAGAATAACTGTCGGGTGAAGAAAATGACAAATTTAAGTTTTTACAAATAATGGCGTAGTTGTTACCGTTAACACTGTTAGAATACCCAGTGGTTAAAATACAGTAATACGCGTTATTGCACAGTAGCACACAGTATTGCATAGTATTTTTGAAATTATTGATTCTTACGTAAGAAGGCATTACTCAAAAATTGTTACAGTAATTACTGTTCAATATTTTATTTTATTGATTCAATAATTGCTACGTTAAAATTTTATATTATTGTTGTTCAATAATTGTTACTGCACAGTATTTCTCATTATCAGATCAATAATTCATATTATTTGAATAATATTATTAGATAATATTATTGGCAATGTCTAGAAAGTTCTGTCTAGGGAGAGGTTTGGTCACCTAATTGCGCGCCAGTAAGGAGAAATTCTTATTGGAAAGCCCCCTCTTTCTTGGGAACGGCCTGGTTGTCATAAATGTGATTCTGTAATATTATTTGTGAATAATTAATTATTGATTCATATGATAAGGAAATATTTATTTTATGTGGATATAAATGAGGGATATATTTTTGTGGTTAAAAATGAAGGAGTTAATGTTGAGGTGTTTTATCTGTATTTTTGTCGGAACGGAGGTATTGAAAATCAAATTAAGGTTTTTAAGATATTTTGCGAGGGTTATAATTTTTAATCCGACCGTTGGATCGTGGTAATATTTGGATATGTTATACATATATAAGTTGAGTATATGTCCACAAATTTTGAATCGTTAAAAATGAACGTATGATTTGTTATGAATTTTACGAGATGACTGGTTCAGAAATTGTTGAATTTTCGGAGTTAATCATTTTGGTAGAAAATTCTAGAATTGGTGGGCCCTACTCTTGGTTGGTGAAGAAATATGCTGAAATTTTTATTCAAATGTTGTGGGTGGGAATAGTAGCAGGTAAAGCCATCAGATTGCAGGTTAAGTCTGCTTCGGCGTGCTAACATTTTCCTATAAATAGAGGGCTAAGTTAGAATTAAAAATCACACCAGAAACATAAGCTTTCTCTCTTTCTCTCTCTATATTATGAAGCATATTTTATGAGTATTTAGATACTTTGAGAGTTGCTATTCAGTGCAAGTTTCCTTCGGCTTTGCATTCCAGTCAGAAATACTGCACTTTTGAGGTAAGGGATAGTAAGGGATTTTAAGGGTTGTTATGTTTTTCAGTTTCGGAATTTTTCTGAACTTTAAAAATTCTAGAAAAATTTAAAATGTTTAATTGATGAGTTTTCTTGACTGTGTCCAAAAATGGTGATTTTTGGATGTATATATTAAGAGTTATGAATTTTACGAGAAAAGACTATTTTAAAAGTAACCGCTTATAACTCCTTGTGGTTAACTCTAAAATTGATGAAATTTTTATTGAGAGTACATCTATATAATATTAGTGTACTCTGTGAATTTTGGAATTTTTGGATAAAAGTATAATTTATGATAAATGTGTAAATATTCGACGATTTTGGCCATATGAAAAATAGTAAATGAGTTTTAAAAATTCTGAGAAAAATATATGTTCAATATGGGACTATATTCTGATAAATCTCAGAAAAGAAATATTTTTGGAACTGATTTGGTATTTTTTATAAAAATGGACTAGTTATGAGTAAATGAATTAAATATGTTATGTGAAGTAAAAAAATTGAAAAATAGGATTTTATGGGTTGAGAATCCTATATGAGGTATATGCAGATTTTTTATGAGGGTTTTTGATTATTGGTGATGAAATCTTATGAGTTTAGCATTTTAGTATGATTAAATGTATTATTTAGTAAAGTGTAAACAATTAAAATAGATTGTTTATAAGCTTAAGAAATATTATTCTTTCAATATCATTATACCGAAATATTGGTATGTATTTTATTGTGGAATTTCTACCTTTTTGTGTCGAGTTACTATTCACGAGTTACTATTCACGGGTACTATTCACGACAAAATTGGTTTCTTTTTCTGACCAAATTATAGTTGATTTATGAATATTACTCTTGAGATTAAAGCTATATGTTAATCATATTATTTTTATAACCCTAATGATGATATTTCTCTTTGACTTGAGTGTAAAGATGGGTAGATTTTTGGTATGATCATGACTATGAGTTCTCTTTGACCAATAGTGCGAAGTTGAATTGTTGATTGGTATGATCATGACCATTAAATTTATAAGTGAATATCTTTAGCTTAAGTGCAAAGGTGAATTGATCAATATGGTTATAATTATTGTTTATATAAATTCTGAAATGATTATATATTTCTTTGAGACATTAATATATTTGGCCTGTAGTGCAAATATGAACTGTTGATGAATATATTTGGCCGTTAGTGCAAATATGAACTGTTGAGAAATTTTTTTGGCCTGTAGTGCAAAGATGAATTATTGATGAATATCTTTGACCTGTAGTGCAAAGATGAATTGTTGATGAATATCTTTGGCCCGTAGTGCAAAGATGACATGTTGCTAAATATCTTTGGCCAGTAGTGCAAAGATGAACAGATGTTGAGATGAACATGACCAAGTGGTGATACAAATGAATATCTTTGGCCGTAGTGCAAAGATGAAGTTATTAGTATGATTATGAACATGAAATGTGATTTGGTGTAACCATGATCTTTGATGTTTCAGGTAAAGATAGGTGATGAAAATTATCTTCGTCCTGGATGAGAAGAGGAATTTAGAACTACAGTTATGATTATGAGTTATTTATATGATTGTGGACCAGAATTGTTGATTGATGTTACAGGGATAAAACATTGTTGGTGGATTTTTAACATGGAGAAGATAATAGACTTTATAGTCTATTTGACTCTTCTAATGGATTGCTCGTTCCGCTGCAACTATGGTTGAAATTTTTATCATTTACCATATGTTCTAAATCTCTGATTTATTATTGATGAAGGCTATTGATAATTTAATTATCTTTAGTCATGATATTCTTTACTGAGCTAGTTGTGCTCACCCTTTTGCTTCACAATTCCTTTCAGGTAATAAGAGTGTAGCTGGGTCGAGCGAGGGTAACGGGGAAATAGAACGGTGGTCTCTAGTTGTAGATGTTCTCCCGAAGCAGTATAGAAAAGGTCATTTAGTAGTTTTATTTGGTGAATCCAATAGGGTAAGGTGTACCTAACGTTAGAATGGTGTTTTGCCACTATCATACAAGATGTCTAACGACATACAACCTCGTGTCATCATAAGACAGGGATGTGCTCATCCACTTGCTGAGTATATATACGAGCACTACCTATATAATCTTGGTGTTTGTTTGGAGTATAATTCCCAATTAGAGACAGTGGAGATAATGATATGTCAAGAGAAGACTCACCATTGAGAAGAATATGATAGTAATCTTCTCATTTTTCTTTAGGGTCTATTGGGTCAACCAAGGATAATTCTGTGGCCATATGATATCTATCATAACCTAGACGCATGGCCTCCCATGTACGAAGGTTTCCTTGAGCACTTCCCAAAGATTCTAATTTCTAAAACAGTTTTTGAGTATACCTTTATGTAAGGTGTCATTGTGAGGTGATGTCCACGGTTGGAACATGAGTCACATTTGGTATATATTTGTATCCAAACTCACAACATATGTGTTGTTGTATTTTGCACGACAATTGTTGTAATAAAGTTGTAGTTGTTTTCTGTACCATGTATTTGGCGACTCAGAATAGGTTGGATGAAATGGACCTATTTTGGGGTTGTCACATTTGGTATTAGAGCTTAGGGATATGATCTCTGGCGGAGATCGGGGAATACAACTAGGAGGGGAGAGATGAGTAAATCCTACGCTAGTGTGTCCTACCTAAGCTTATTTGTTGGTCAGTCATAATATTGGGATATTATGTGATATGTTAATTTGTTTAATTAACCCTTGTTTTATGGCAGTATTTGAGACTGGCAGCTGAGAATGCTAACAATGGAGTGAATGAGACTGTAGGGATACCTCTAATCACTAACCGTGATAATGTGATGTCAGACGAAGAAGGAATTAGAGATATCCATGTGGTGAGTGAAGAATTGATAGTTGCACTCGAGATAGTCGCAGAGGTAACAGCTGAGACTGAGGAAGAAGAGGAAGAAGAAGTACCTGAGGAGAGTTTATTAGAGGTATTATATGATCAAAATGTAGAATTTCAAAATCGTATTCATGAGTTAGAAGAGCAGGCAGAAGAACGACAGGCGGTCGTGGAACAAAAGGATGCAACAATTCAAGCTTGTGTTACCCGATATGTGATGCTTGAACAGAAGCATTCTTTGGCAGAGTATAAGATGATAAAAATAGAATCTGAGCTGAAAGAAGAAAAAACTGAACGAGTGAGAATAAGTGATGCATGGGCAAAAGCCGCACGACACGTGGATATTGTGGAAAGAGATGTTCGATCTAAGAAGGCTAAAATAGATGATATGAATTTCTCTTTTTGGAAAGCAATTGGGAGAACCCAACATCGAGTTTTGAATTACCCTGTACATAGCGGTCAACCTGAATCCGATATGGATCGAAGATTGATAATTCAGATCATGAATGAGGAGTACGAAGAGGCAGTTGAGGGAGGAACATGTCCTATAGAAAGGTATATTCTAACGGTAATGATGACGCCAAATGCTACTCCAGACAAGTCAAAGCCGAGTAGTTCGAGGGATGGCGGTTGTCATGACTTCCCAACAAATGAGGAACCCAAATGAAGTTATCATGGAAGATGAGCAATGGAGAAATCATGATGATCTGAGAGATAGAATATGAAATGGAAGCAAAGTATTCTCAACTCTTCGAAATACCAGGTACGTAAATTTCGGGAACAAAATTTCATAAGGAGGGGAGATTGTAAGACCCCGAATTTTATGAAATAAAAGTATTCAATTTTTCTTATAATTACTATTCAGTAAATGGTTAAATTGATAAATGTTAAAGTTAAGGGTGATATATGAATTTTTTTTTCAAAATACACAAGTGGTTATAAAATATTCATTGTTGTCGGGGAATATTCGTTTGGTAATGGAATAGTCTTTCTGTCGGGGAATATTCGTACGACGGCGCAGCCATTTGTGGGCCCCATAACAGAATAACTGTCGGGTGAAGAAAACGACAAATTTAAGTTTTTACAAATAGCGGCGTAGTTGTTACCCGTTAACACTGTTAGAACACCCGGTGGTTAAAATACAGTAATACGCGTTATTACGCAGTAGCACACGATATTGCATAGTATTTTTAAAATTATTGATTCTTACGTAAGAAGGCACTACTCAATAATTGTTACAGTAATTACTGTTCAATATTTTATTTTATTGATTCAATAATTGCTACGTTGAGATTTTATATTATTGTTGTTCAATAATTGTTACTGCACAGTATTTCCCATTATCAGATCAATAATTCATATTATTTGAATAATATTATTAGATAACATTATTGGCAATGTCTAGAAAGTTCTGTCTAAGGAGATGTTTGGTCACCTAATTGCGCGCCAGTAAGGAGAAATTCTTATTAGAAAGCCCCATCTTTCCTGGGAACGGCCTGGTTGTCATAAATGTGAGTCTGTAATATTATTTGTGAATAATTAATTATTGATTCATATGATAAGGAAATATTTTTGTGGTTAAAAATGAAGGAGTTAATGTTGAGATGTTTTATCTGTATTTTTGTCGGAACGGAGGTATTGAAAATTAAATTAAGGTTTTTAAGATATTTTGCGAGGGTTATAATTTTTAATCCGATCGTTGGATCGTGGTAATATTTGGATATGTTATACATATATAAGTTGAGTATATGTCCACAAATTTTGAACCGTTAAAAATTAACGTATGATTTGTTATGAATTTTACGAGATGACTGGTTCAGAAATTGTTGAATTTTCGGAGTTAATCATTTTGGTGGAAAATTCTAGAATTGGTGGGCCCCACTCTTGGTTGGTGAGGAAATGTGCTGAGATTTTTATTCAAATATAGTGGGTGGAAATAGTAGCAGGTAAAGCCATCAGGTTGCAGGTTAAGTCTGCTTCGGCATGCTAACATTTTCCTATAAATAAAGGGCTAAGTTAGAATTGAAAATCACACCAGAAACATAAGATTTCTCTCTTTCTATCTCTATATTATGAAGCATATTTTGTGAGTATTTATATACTTTGAGAGTTGCTATTCAGTGCAAGTTTCCTTCGGCTTTGCATTCCAGTCAGAAATACTGCACTTTTGAGGTAAGGGATAGTAAGGAATTTTAAGGGTTATTATGTTTTTCAGTTTCGGAATTTTTCTGAACTTCAAAAATTCTAGAAAAATTTAAAATGTTTAATTGATGAGTTTTCTTGACTGTGTCCAAAAATGGTTATTTTTGGATGTATATATTAAGAGTTATGAATTTTACGAGAAAAGACTATTTTAAAAGTAACCGCTTATAACTCCTTGTGGTTAACTCTAAAATTGATGAAATTTTTATTGGGAGTACATCTATATAATATTAGTGTACTCTGTGAATTTTGGAATTTTTGGATAAAAGTACAATTTATGATAAATGTGTAAATATTCGACGATTTTGGCCATATGAAAAATAGTAAATGAGTTTTAAAAATTCTGAGAAAAATATATGTTCAATATGGGACTATATTCTGATAAATCTCAGAAAAGAAATATTTTTGGAACTGATTTGGTATTTTTTATAAAAATGGACTAGTTATGAGTAAATGAATTAAATATGTTATGTGAAGTAAAAAAATTGAAAATAGGATTTTATGGGTTGAGAATCCTATATGAGGTATATGCAGATTTTTTATGAGGGTTTTTGATTATTGGTGATGAAATCTTATGAGTTTGGCATTTTAGTATGATTAAATGTATTATTTAGTAAAGTGTAAACAATTAAAATAGATTGTTTATAAGCTTAAGAAATATTATTCTTTCAATATCATTATACCGAAATATTGGTATGTATTTTATTGTGGAATTTCTACCTTTTTGTGTCGAGTTACTATTCACGAGTTACTATTCACGGGTACTATTCACGACAAAATTGGTTTCTTTTTCTGACCAAATTATAGTTGATTTATGAATATTACTCTTGAGATTAAAGCTATATGTTAATCATATTATTTTTATAACCCTAATGATGATATTTCTCTTTGACTTGAGTGTAAAGATGGGTAGATTTTTGGTATGATCATGACTATGAGTTCTCTTTGACCAATAGTGCGAAGTTGAATTGTTGATTGGTATGATCATGACCATTAAATTTATAAGTGAATATCTTTAGCTTAAGTGCAAAGGTGAATTGATCAATATGGTTATAATTATTGTTTATATAAATTCTGAAATGATTATATATTTCTTTGAGATATTAATATATTTGGCCTGTAGTGCAAATATGAACTGTTGATGAATATATTTGGCCGTTAGTGCAAATATGAACTGTTGAGAAATTTCTTTGGCCTGTAGTGCAAAGATGAATTATTGATGAATATCTTTGGCCTGTAGTGCAAAGTTGAATTGTTGATGAATATCTTTGGCCCGTAGTGCAAAGATGGCATGTTGTTGAATATCTTTGGCCAGTAGTGCAAAGATGAACAGATGTTGAGATGAACATGACCAACTGGTGATACAAATAAATATCTTTGGCCGTAGTGCAAAGATGAAGTTATTAGTATGATTATGAACAGGAAATGTGATTTGGTGTAACCGTGATCTTTGATGTTTCAGGTAAAGATAGGTGATGAAAATTATCTTCGTCCTGGATGAGAAGAGGAATTTAGAACTACAGTTATGATTATGAGTTATTCATATGATTGTGGACCAGAATTGTTGATTGATGTTACAGGGATAAAACATTGTTGGTGGATTTTTAACATGGAGAAGATAATAGACTTTATAGTCTATTTGACTCTTCTAATGGATTGCTCGTTCCGCTGCAACTATGATTGAAATTTTTATCATTTACCATATGTTCTAAATCTCTGATTTATTATTGATGAAGGCTATTGATAATTTAATTATCTTTAGTCATGATATTCTTTACTGAGCTAGTTGTGCGCACCCTTTTGCTTCACAATTCCTTTCAGGTAATAAGAGTGTAGTTGGGTCGAGCGAGGGTAACGGGGAAATAGAACGGTAGTCTATAGCTGTGGATGTTCTCCCGAAGCAGTATAGAAAAGGTCATTTAGTAGTTTTATTTGGTGAATCCAATAGGGTAAGGTGTACCCAACGTTGGAAGGGTGTTTTGCCACTATCATACAAGATGTCTAACGACATACAACCTCGTGTCATCATAAGACAAGGATGTGCTCATCCACTTGCTGAGTATATATACGAGCACTACCTATATAATCTTGGTGTTTGTTTGGAGTATAATTCCCAATTAGAGACAGTGGAGATAATGATATGTCAAGAGAAGACTCACCATTGGGAAGAATATGATAGTAATCTTCTCATTTTTCTTTAGGGTCTATTGGGTCAACCAAGGATAATTCTGTGGCCATATGATATCTATCATAACCTAGACGCATGGCCTCCCATGTACGAAGGTTTCTTTGAGCACTTTCCAAAGATTCTAATTTCTAAAACAGTTTTTGACTATACCTTTATGTAAGGTGTCATTGTGAGGTGATGTCCACGGTTGGAACATGAGTCACACTTGGTATATATTTGTATCCAAACTCACAGCATATGTGTTGTTGTATTTTGCACGACAATTGTTGTAATAAAGTTGTAGTTGTTTTCTGTACCATGTATTTGGCGACTCAGAATAGGTTGGATGGAATGGACCTATTTTGGGGTTGTCACATTTGTGTTAACAACATCTCACTAGCATACAATCTTCTACTCAACGCATCAGCTACCACGTTCTCACTTCCACGATGATATTGAATGGTACGATCGTAATCTTCAACAGCTCGAGCCAACGTATTTGGCGCATAATACGTTTGTTTTAATTGAAGAAATATTGAGGGTTTAAGAAATGGGTTTTGTACTGGGGTTAATACAAAATTCGATTTCACGCTTTGGGATAGGCTAAGAAATCTTCAAGAATACGTCAGGAAATTTATTAACAATAGAAATATCGTTCAAAACTGTGACCCTCATCCAAGACTTGGATAGCACGTCATATTGATACCTATCAACTTGTCATCATCATTCACGACGTCACCTACAGAAAGTCTGGCTTTGGTGCATTCCACAAAAGAAAGTCAACAACGAAAGGACCGGGGCTCTTTACTTATGGCTTCATATGACAATGATTGACTTTAGTGGTTTGATTGCTTGAATTCGCATAACAGGTTGGTTAGGAGTATGAAAGCTAACAACCTTACAAAAAGTATGATGAGTAGTTAACCAATCGTTTCTAAAAATCACATCAAATACAAGTATTTTCAAAGAGATAAAATCGACAGGTAACGTGAAAGTATTAATTTGAACAAGATTTATAAATAGTGGAGGTAACGAAGGTTTCTCCCAACTGAGTTTAAACAGATATATCAAAGTCTAACTTCTCCGGAGTTAACTTCAAATATTGAACACAACTAGGTGAAATAAAAGAGTGAGTAGAACCGGTATCTAACACGGTATAGACTTCACAAGAGTTTATGACTAACATACCCGTGATAATTTTATTCAGGTCCTTGTCACGAAAAAAAATGCTCTCTTTTAAACTACCGGCTTTGACTTTTCTGGGACGGCCTTTGGTGCCTCCATCTTAGCTGAACTTGTCTTCGGTGAACGATAAAATCGGGCTAAGTGACCTTCTCTTTCATAATTATAACATGCTTTGGACGGCATCACGCAGTGTGGACTGATGTGTCCCTCCCCTCCGCATTTGAAGCATATGATAGGTGGTCGTTCTCCTTCCTTAACAACGGGTGCTGGTGTTGACTTCTTTCCATCATTGTTGAATCTCCTCTTCTTGAAATGTCCATTCTTATTGTTTTGACCATGATTACCACCGAAGTGGTTACCATTTCTAGCATGTTGATTCCCTCCATGTTTATTGTCACCGCTTTGATGACTGTTATCACCGGTATTATCATTTTATCGGCTACTCTCTTTTGGTTGCGTTGACTCGTTATCGTGTTCCACTAACTGAGCCCTATTTACAATATTTGAATACAAACACAGTTTATGAGAAATAAGATATTGACGTATCTCCGGCTTCAAACCTCTTAAAAATATTTGCGTCATTCTCTCTTCATTATCAACCAAGTGGGACGCAAATCAGGATAACTCGACAAACTTGGCTTCGTACTGCGACACGGTCATGTTGTTTTGCTCCAACTTGATAAATTCCACCTCCTTCATGTGACGAATGCTTTCGGGAAAGTACTTGTCATTGAACAGCTCTTGGAACTTCTCCCAAGACATCTTGAGTGCGTCAGGCTAGGTACGTTTTACAGATTCCCACCAGTGATCTGCCTCTTCACGCAACATAAAGGTGGCAAAGGGAACCTTTTGCTCCTCGGAGCATCCCAAGACATCAAATATCTTGGTGATCTGCTTTAACCACGTCTCCGCCTTAAGTGGTTATGGCTTTTCCAAAAACTCCGGTGGTCCCAGCTCCTTGAATTGCTTAGCGGTGACCAACCGTGGGTTGCCATTGTTTCCTCTTGCATTATGAACAGGAGTCGCCTTCGGTTGATGTTGCATGAATTCTAAAAAACTCCTAAACGTACCGTCGTTTGTCAATTGATCAGTGTTGTTGTTTACATGAGGATTATTGTCTTCCTGTTGCACATTGTCCTAATTATTGTTCTGTGGAGATTCAACGATCTCCTGTGCTCCATTGCTTATCTCAACATTTTCAGATGCCATTTTCAAACACTGCCACAAAACAAGGGTTAATTAACATATCACATATTATCTCTATACTCTGACCGACCAATTAAATAACAAGTAAACTTAGGTAGGTCATACTAGCGAAGAAATTCTCCGACTCTCCCCTTCTAGTTCTTATCTCACATCTCAGCCAAGGATCATATCCCTAAGCTCTGATACCAACTGTAACGCTCCCAAAATAGGTATACATCACCTATTCTGAGTCGCCAAATACATGGTACAAAATACAAATACAATCTTTAATATACAACAAGAGAACTGTGAGTTTTAATACAAATACTGTCATTTAGACAATATCCACGCTCAGAATAAGTCATCATTACATTTATTATCACATTATTTAACAGAATAGTGAGGACTACTAAAACTATCATCTGGTCCATCACTCCGTTCCCCAACTCGTCCCAGCTATATTCTCATTTCCTGAAGAGAACAATGAAAGAAAGGGTGAGCTCAACTAGCCCAGTAAGAAATATTATGACTAAGATAATGCAGAATAAATTATCATTAGTCTTAAACAATGTTAAATTGATGCAATATAACAAACATAAAGTTTAACTGCAGCGGAACAAGCAATCTATTAAAAGAGTCAAGTAGAGAATAAAATCTACTATCTTTTATGATTTAAAAGGTTTTTCACCACTTTTATCGCTGGGACTCAGCTTAATAAATAATCCACATCATCGAATCACCCCTGCACTACGACCAAGGATATTCTTTAGTATCACGACCACAATTATCCATGCACTACGGGCCAAGAATATTTGTGTATTCATTAATGGTCATGATCATGTCAACAACTGTCCATCAATGCACTACGGGCCAATGAGGACTTTTACCACATCATTTGTAACATTACGGTCATGATTATACCGAATAATCCCTGGTCATACTCATACCAAGTCCATCTATGCACTACAGGCCACAGATGACTTTCAATATAATATAACATGACGATGATGACAATGATATAAGAATTCAATAAAACAAGTTCAAAAATTAATTTATCCATGAACGAATAACGTCCAAATTGTCAACATAATACTTCTTTGTAGAGTAAAATTTAAGAATGCTATGAAAAGATACTGGATGAAGCGCAAATATTAAGGATATTCCACTAATTTCATGGAGTATAGAAGTCAAAACTTTAACCAACTGAGTATAATAAAGAATGAAATAACAAAAGAAATTACCATGCATGCGGTACTTCGCATAGACAGATTATTCCAACAGAATAATAATAACGGAACCAGGTCAGGCAAAATTCGTACCGACAGGATGTTCCAACAGAATAATAAAGAATAAAATAATAACAGAAATCACCATGCATGCAGTACTTCGCATAGACAGGTTATTCCAACAGAATACTAAATAATGGAACCAGGTCAGGCGTAATACGCACCGACAGGATGTTCTAACAGAATAATAAAGACGGAATCAGGTCTGGCGTAAAACGCATAAGCAGGATATTCTAACAGAATAATAAAGAATAGAATAACAGAAGAGTTTCACCAAGTATAGGGTAACCCGCGTATACAGGTTATTCCAGCAGAATAATAAAGAATGGAATAACAGAAGTTCTCTTCATGAATACAAAAGAAATAATACCCCTTACGGGTATAACAAATAATATTCCTTATAGATACAACAAATAATATCCCTTACCGTAAAAGAAACTTGATATCGGAGTAGTGAAGTAGCAGAATACTTTTCTTATCTCTATCTATAATTTCTCTATCTAGAATTTCAGTGAATTCGTAAGAAAATAATGAAGGAATGAGCTTCTATTTATAGAAAAATGGAATGCATAGTAACTAACTAATGAACGGTCTAGATTGATTTACTTTAATCTGACGGTCCATATTTAAAGCAAAATCTTTTAAATAAAATATAATATATTCTATTTATAATCTAATAAAACAAATAACTTTATAAAAGATTTTACTATGCAAATACTATGCAGGCACTATACAAACACTATGCATAATAAAATATAATATATTCTAATTATTGCTTAATAAAACAGATAACTTTATAAAAGTATTCTGTTTTATATAATAAGATTTTACTGCTAGCCTAATAAAACGAATAACTTTATAAAAGTATTCTATTTTATATAAAAAGCTTTTCTATTTTATTACATTAATAATACTAATAAAACAAAACTTATATATATATATATATAGAGTCCGGATCCAGTCCGGATCCAGTCCGGGATCCCGGACTCTATAAAATCCGGACCTTTATTATTATTATTTTTTTTGTTTTTTTTTTTTGAAACAACTTAAAAAAAATAAAAAAAAATTATGGAACTGAAATTTTTTCATAATAAAGTGTTTTGGGCGTGATTTGGGTACGTATAACAAAACATGGTGGTACAGTCTGTGCAGACTGTACCACCACTTTTTGGTATAGGTATTCAAAACACGCCCAAAACACTTTATTATGGAAAAATTTCAGTTCCATAAAATATTAAATATTTTTTTTAAGTTATTTAAAAAAAAAGCAAAAAAAAAAAAAAAAGGTCCGGATTTTAAGAAAATCCGGACTCCCTGATAGGATCGGCTGTGTGTATATATATATATATATATATATATATATATAACAATCAACAATAATTGAATCAAATAACGTGAAATACTATGCAGCAACTACTGTAGCAATAATTGAATAAAACTAAGTGACTTCTCACGTAAACATTAATACTCAATACCGTGTACTATTATGCAACCACGCGTATTACTGTACTTTTACTACCGAGTAGTTCAACAGTTTTAATGGTAAAACTTCCGTCGTTATTTTCATAAAAATATTTTTGTCGTTTTCTCATTCCGACAATAATTTCGTTGTGGGATCCACCAATGATTGTGTCGTCGTACGAATATTCCCTGTTAAAACGAATATTCCCCGACCAATCGAATATTATATAACAACTTGCATACTTTGTAACATTTATAAATACTACCCACAACTATAACATTATATCAAATCCACACCATAATATTAAAAAAATTTATTTCGAGAAAATTAAATATTATTTGTAAAATTTGAGGTTTTACATTTGTTCTTTTGTCTCACTAGATTCGTTTTCTTTAAAATATTTTTTATCATCCTCAGTCCTAAATGATGATATTATTGAATATCTTTGGTCTGTAGTACAAAGATGAATGATTAACTGATGAATATCTTTGGCCCGTAGTGCAAAGATGAACAGGTGTTTAGATGAACATGACTAACTGGTCATACAAATAAATATTTTTGGCTTGTAGTGCAAAGATGAATATTTGATTCAAGATGTATATTGATTGATACTACAGGGATAAAATATTGATGATGGACTTTTAAATCTTAGAAGATAGTAGAATTCATTCTCTATTTAATTCTTCTAATATATTGTTATTTCCGCTGCAGTTGTTGATCTAAAATTTGTTGTCAATTATATTCTATCATATTTTTCCCTGTTGAGGACTAACGATAATTTGTTCTATATTATCTTAGTCATAATATTTTTTACTGGGCTAGTTGAGCTCACCCTTTCCTTTTTGTTCCATTTTTCTTCTCAAGAGGCGAGAATGTAGCGAGTACTAGTCGGAGTATGGAATGATGGTTCTAGAAAGATGGTTTAGTAGTCCTCACCATTTTTTTTAAAATAAAGTATCAATAATTATAATGAGGACTTATTTGAGTGTGGATATTGTCTAGAAGACAATATTTGTATTTTAAACTCAAAGTTTAAGTGTTGTCGTATTTTGCACGATAATTGTATTAATAAAGTTGTAGTTGTATCTGTACCATATATTTGGCGACTCAGAATGGGTGTTGTATACCTATTTTGGGGGCGTCACAGTGGGCCCAATTTTTGACTGAAATTTGATTATAGCTTGTTAAATCGTCCGTATGTGGATTTCAGTCAATTTATGTTTGGAATTTGAAAAAACTTAAACTTACAAAGTTGTAGATAATTGAATTTCCTATGGAATAGACATAATATTCAAATTTTTCTGATAAAAAGGCTATTTATTATGAATTATTGAAGTTCCGAAATAATTAATTTTTGAAGTTTTAAATATATTTTTTAATAAAAATGTTTTTTGCAATTGGGTGGGCCCACAGGTATTGTAAACATGCTGAAATCAGTTTATCTAAGGTGGATGTGAAAATTTTTTAATTATATTAATATTTTATTAAATTTTTTACTTTGGTGTTCTAAACATTTTTCTATAAATAGGGTGCTTAGGTTAGAATTGAAAATCACACCAGAAACTGAAGTTTTTTCTCTCTATATTATCGAGCATATTTTTATGAGTATTTTGATACTTTGAGTGTTGTTATACGATGCAAGTTTTCTTCAACACTATATCCAGTATTACAATCAGAAGTACTGTCTTTTTGAGGTAAGGGATGTTATTTTTTTTTGTAAATGATGTTATTTCTTTTAATATCATTATACTAAAATATTGGTAAGATTTTTCTTATGAAACTTTTGTCTTTTTGTGTCGGGGTTACTATTCACGTATACAGCACTATTCATAGAAAAATTAAAATTTTCTTTTCTTGTCCAGGTTGTTTATTATGGTTACTAGCCTTGATTGTATCCATGTTTTGACCTTTATTCTTGAATTTTACTCCACTATGGTATATTATGGGGTATTTTTGAACATGGATAAATCAAAGTACGAATTCCTAATATATGTTCTTTTGTCTCACTGGATTCGTTTTTTTTAAAATATTTTTCATCATCCTCAGTCCTAAATGATGATATTACTGAATATCTTTGGCCTGTAGTGCAAAGATGAATGATTTCCTGATGAATATCTTTGGCCGTAGTGCTAAGATGTACAGGTGTTTAGATGAACATGACCAACTGATGAATATCTTTAGCCTGTAGTGCAAAGATAAATATTTAATTCAAGATGTATAATGATTGATGTTACAGGGATAAAATATTGATGATGGACTTTTAAATCTTAGAAGATAGTAGAATTCATTCTTTACTTAACTCTTGTAATGGATTGTTGTTTCCGCTGCAGTTGTTGATCTAAAACTTATTGTCTATTATATTTTATCAGATTTTCCCCTGTTGAGGACTAACGATAATTTGTTCTATATTATCTTAGTCATAACATTTTTTACTGGGCTAGCTGAGCTCACCCTTTTTCTTTTTTGTTCCATTTTTCTTCTCAGGAAGCGAGAATATAACGGGAAGTAGTCGGGGTGTGGAGTGATGTTCCAAGGCAGTTGTTATTATAGTCCTCACTATTTTATAAAATAATGTATCAATAATTATAATGAGGACTTATTTGAGTGTCGATATTGTCTAGAAGATAATATTTATATTTTAACTCACAGTTTATGTGTTGTCGTATTTTGCACGACAATTGTATTAATAAAGTTGTAGTTGTTTCTGTACCATATTTTTGGCGACTCAGAATGGGTGATGTATACCTATTTTGGGGGTGTCACAGTTGGTATCAGAGCTTAGGGATATGGTCTCTTGTGGAGATCGGGGAATAGAACTAGGAGGGGAGAGACGAGTAAATCCTTCGCTAGTGTGTCCTACCTATGTTTATTTGTTGATTTGTCAGAATATAGGGATATTATGTGATATGTTAATTTCTTTAATTAACCCTTATTTTATGGCAGTATTTGAGAATGACAACTGAGAATGTTAACAATGGAGTAAGTGAGACCGTTGAGACACCTTTAATCACCAATCAGGAGAACGTGCAACGGGACGACAATGTTCCTCCTGTAAACAACACCACTGATCAGACGATGAATGATGGGATGCTTAGAAGCTTTTTGCAGTTCATGCAAAATCAGACGAGGGAGACTCGTGTACAAAATACGGGTGGAAATGATAACAACGCGCGGTTTTTCACAGCCAAACAGTTCAAAGAGTTGGGATCACCAGAATTCTGGGAAAAGCCAGATCCGATTAAGGCAGAAACGTGGGTCAAGCAAATTACCAAGATATTCGATATCTTGAGATGCACAGAGGAACAGAAGGTTCCATTCGCCACATTTATGTTCCATGGTGAGGCAGATTACTGGTGGGAATCTGTGAAGCGTACCCAGCCAGCCGCGCTCAACATGTCTTGGGAAACATTTTAGAAACTGCTCAATGACAAGTACTTTCCAGAAAGTATTCGTCATATGAAGGAGGTGGATTTTATTAGACTGGAACAAAATAACATGACGGTGTCCCACTACGAGGCGAAGTTCGTGGAGTTATCCAGGTTTGCACCTCATTTGGTAGAAAATGAGAAATGTATGACGCGGATGTTTCTGAGAGGTCTGAAACCCGACATATGTCAATTTCTCATTTCACATAAATTTTCTCTATATTCAGATGTTATCAACAGGGCTCAATTATTAGAGCGAGGTAATGAGTATGTTCAACCGAGGGACCACAACCAGGGTCATACCGGTGACAGCAGTCATCAGAGCAATGATAACCAACGGGGAGGAAAAAATACAGACAAAAGCGGTAACCACTCTGGTGGTAATCGTGGCCATGATAATAGGAGAGGCGAGTCAAGTGGAAATTTCAAAAAGAGGAGATTCAACAATGACAATGTGAAGACGTCAGCACCAGTATCAACTGTTTCGAAGGGAGGAGAACGACTACCGATCGTATACTATAAATGTGGAAAAGAGGGACACATCAGCCCAAACTGTCCACAACAGTTCAAGGTATGTTATAATTATGGAAAGGAAGGGCATATCGCTCGAGATTGTACTGTAGCGAAACCAAGTCCAGCGGGGATGGTAACTCCAAAGGTTGTCTCAGACAAATCAAAGTCAGTGGTTCCTGCAAGAGCGTTTGTCGTGACTGGCCAAAATATGAGGAACCCGAATGAGGTGATCACGGGTAAGCTAATCATAAACTCTTACGAAGTTTATACCTTACTAGATACCGGTTCTACCCATTCATTTATCTCTCCTGCTTGTGCTCAACGTTTAAACTTGACTTCGAAGAAATTAGATTTTGACTTATCTGTGGAGACTCCGTTAGGAGAAACTTTCATTACGTCCACTGTTTATAAATCTTGTTTGATCCAAGTTGGCACCATCACATTACCTGTTGATCTTATCTCTTTAAAGATACTTGCTTTTGATGTGATTTTAGGATTGATTGGTTAACTACTCATCATGCCAAAATTGATTGTTTTCGTAAGTTTGTTAGTTTTCATATTCCTAACCAACCTGTTATGCGAATTCAAGCAACCAAACCACTAAAGTCAATCACTGTTATATCAAACTATAAAGCCATTCGTTTATTAAAAAACGGATGTCAAGCTTTCTTAGCCCATGTCATGGACTTGAACAAAAACACGTCAGATTTGAATAATATTTCTGTTGTTAGTGAATTTCCTGACGTATTTCCTAAAGAACTTTCCAGTCTACCCCCAAAACGTGAAGTTGAATTCTTTATTGATCTTGAACCTTGTATAAAACCCATATCGAATGGCTCCTATTGAACTTCAGGAGTTAACTGTGACGCCCCCAAAACAGGTATACATCACCCATTTTGAGTCGCCAGATACATGGTACATAAATTCAAATACAACTTAAATATACAACAGTCGTGTAAAATATGACAAAACATAATCTAAGAGTTTTAATAAGAATATTGTCATCTAGACAATATCCACACTCAATAGAGTCCTCATTACATTTATTGTCACACTATTTAACAGAATAGTGAGGACTACTAATGCTATCATCTGGACCGTCACTCCGTTTCCCGACTAGTCCCAGCTATATTCTCATTTCTTGAAAAGAACAATGAAAGAAAGGGTGAGCTCAACTAGCCCAGTAAGAAATATTATGACTAAGATAATGCAGAATAAATTATCCTTAGCCTTCAACAGTATAACAACTGATAGAATACAATAGACAACAAGTTTTAGATTAACAACTGCAGCGGAATAAGCAATCCATTAGAAGAGTCAAGTAGAGCATAATATCTACTATCTTCTATGATTTAAAAAGTTTTTCAACAATTTTATCACTGAGACTCAGCTTAATAAATAAAATCGAATCATCCATGCACCACAGCCAAGGATATTCATGTAATCATCAAGAATCATAATTATTCCGAATAATCCCTGATCATAATCATACCAACAACTGTCCATCAATGAACTACAGGCCAATGAGAAATTTAACCACATCATTCGTCACATTACGGTCATGATTATACCGAATAATCCCTGGTCATAATCATACCAAGTCCATCTTTGCACGTAAGCCAAAGATGACTTTCATCACAATATAAGAATGAGGATGATGACAATGACATAATAATTCAATAAAATAAGTTCAAAAATAAATTTTAAAGATTTATAATCTAATTTATCCATAAATCAATAACGTCTAAATTGTCAACATGATACTGCTTTGTAGAGTAAAATTCTAGAATAATATTCATGTACCAAAATAATTTGAACAGAAAAGAAATATATTTTTTGAGTAAATAGTATCCCGTGAATAGTACCCCGTGAATAGTACTTCGGGAATAGTACCTCGTGACTAATACCCCGACATGAAAAGTACTTCAAATACCCGAGTGAATAATATTCGGGTGATTAGTAATTTGGGTGAATAATAACCCGTGAATAGTAACTCGTGAATAGTACTCCGGCACGAAAAGTGCCCCGAATACCCGAGTGAATGATACTAGAGTGAATAGTAACTAGGTGAATAATAACCCGTGAATAGTAACTCCTAAAAAAATACCAAAGAAAATGATATTCCATTACGAGTACAAAAGAAATGATATCTCATACGAGTATAATAGAATATACGAAACTGTAAATAGATTTTCATCCGCTATGCGGTAATCCACGTAGACAGATCATATCCAACAGAATAATAAAGAATGGAATAACAAAAAAATTTACCAGGCATGCGGTAGACCGCACAGACAGGTTATTCTCAACAAAATAATAAAGAATGGAATAACAGAAGAATTCATCAGGCATGCGATAGACCGCACAGACAGGTTATTCCAATAGAATAATAAATAATGGAACCAGGTCATACGTAATACGCACAGACAGGATATTCCAACAGAATAATAAAGAAGAATGGAACCAGGTCATGCGTAATCCGCACAGACAGGATATTCCAACAGAATAATAAAGAATGGAATAACAACAGAATTTCACCATGTATGCGGCACTTCGCATAGACAGGTTATTACAACATAATAATAAATAATGGAATAACAGAAACTCTCTTCGTGAATACGAAAGAAATATTACCCCTTACGAGTACAACAAATAATATCCCTTACCTAAGAAAAAACTGGATACTGGAATAGTGAGGTAGCAGACTTCTCTTCTTCTTTCTCTCTATAATTTCTATATAATAATTGCTCTTGTGAGACTTAGTGAATTGGTGAGAAATGAAAAAAAAAATGAGTTTCTATTTATAGGAAAATATAGTTTCAATAATTGCACATTTTGGAGCTCGAAATATTATAGTATAATACCTTCCTCTTTTTCTTCATTTTTAATTTAGTCCTGTAAGTATTACCAAACTTACACCACCTCCCCTAATAGTAAATCATGTGAATTAATAGTTCATTCATGTGACTCAATAGTATAATCATGTGAAAAAACTAATTACAGTATGGTACCTCCATCTATACCTCCATTTTTAACTTAGTCATGCAAGTATTATCAATATTGCACCAACTCCCCTAATAGTACAAGAATGTGAATCAATAGTACACACATGTGAATAAATAGTTATAAGCATGTGAAATAATAGCAATTAATTGCTCATTTATCTGGTTAATTACCCGATTGGTCAATATAACCTCCAGACATCAATTATTATTGAAATAAATATCGATTTCCACCAACACTAATAATCCCAACACAATGGAACTATCAATTTCATCTTTAATCAACACGAACTTATTCATTATTAATATTATAACTCACAATATTTAACAACCAGGTCGTTCCCAGGAAAGAGGGGCTTTCCAATAAGGATTTCTTCTTATTGGCGCATAATTAGATTATCTAACCTCTCCTCGACAGAACTTTCTAGACATTGTCAATATTACAAATAATAATATGAATAATTTTTTCGTCTCAATTATTGATTTAATAAAATAACATATTATGCAGATGATATTGTGACAATAATTGAATCAATAATATGAGAGATATGATGCAGCAATTACTGTAGCAATAAATGAGTATAACTAAGTGACTTCTTACGTAAGCATCAACAATCAATACCGTGTGCTACTATGCAATCACGCGTATTACTGTACTTTTACTACCAGGTAGTTCAACAGTTTTAACGGTAATACTTTCGCCGTTATTTTTATAAAATGATAATTCTGTCGTTTTCTAACTACGACAATACTTTCGTTGTGGGGTCCACCAATGATTGTGCCGCCGTACGAATATTCCCTGATAAAAATAATATTTCCCGACCAAACGAATATTTTATAACAACTTACATACTTTGCAAAAAAATTTACATATCACCCTTAACTTTAACCTTTTATCAATTTAACCATTTACGAAATAAAATAATAATTATAAGAAAATTGAATACTTTCATTTCATAAAATTTGGGGTCTTACAATCTCTCCTCCTTATGAAATTTTGCCCTCAAAATTTACGTACGTACCTGGTATGCCGAAGAGGTGAGGATACCTTGATTTCATATCATTTTCCAACTCTTAAGGTATAACCTTTGAGTGTCGAATATGATCCTTCTTATCCAAGATTTTAACACGTATCTCTTCATACGTTAAATCTTTTGCTATCTCGTCTAGTTCTAATTCAATAATGTGGTTCGAGTCGCCCACATAATTACGTAATATCGATACGTGAAAAACATTATGAACACGACATACTTGGCGGTAAAACGAGTCTATAGGCCACAGTTCCTACTCGATCGAGGATTTTAAATAGACCAATAAAATCAAGGGTTGAGATTTCCACTCTTCATCGACTCTTACTTCTAGAATAACGCCTTCTTGATCCTTCTTCTTCACATTCATCAGCTCCGGGTCTGTAGCTTGAACAGCTTTAACTTTATCGATTAAAGTCGATTCTACTCGTATATTCGTTATCTTCACGTGGGTCCCTAGAGTCTTTAACTCTATCTTCATCATTTGTAAGTTATACGAAATGAGTTTTTGTGTTAACAACATCGCACTCGTAAACGCATACGATCTTCTACTCAATGCATCAGCTACCATGTTCGCTCTTTCACGATGATATTGAATGGTATGGTCATAATCTTCAACAGCTCGAGCCAACGTCTTTGGCGCATTATACGTTCCTTTTGGGTGAAGAAAGTATTTGAGGGTTTAACAAATGGGTTTTGTACTGGGGTCAATACAAAATTCGATTTCACGCTATAGGGGTAGGCTAGGAAGTCTTCAGGAATACGTCAGGAAATTTTTTAACAATAAAAATATCATTCAAAACTGTGACTCTCATCCAAGACTTGGATAGCACATGTAATGACGGTTTCTCCTAACGGAGTTTCAACCGATAAGTCAAAGTCTAATTTCTTCGGAGTCAAATTTAAATGTTGAGCGTAAGCAAGATAGATAAAAGAATGGATAGAACCGGTATCTAATAAGGTATAGACTTCGCAAGAATTTATAATTAACTAACCCGTGCTAACTTCGTTTGGGTTACTCGCTTTTTGAGAAGTCACAAAAAACGCTTTTCCTGAAACCATCGACTTTGTTTTGTCCGTATCCACCTTTGGTGCCACCGTCCCAGCTGGACTTGATTTCGCTATAGGACAAAATCGAGCTATGTGACCGTCTTTTCCACAACTAAAACATACCTTAGACGGCTGTGAACAGTTTGGACTTATGTGTCCCTCCTCTCCGCATCTGCAGCATCTAATTGGCGGTCGTTCTCCTTCCTTGAAGATGGGTGCTGGTGCTGCTGTCTTTCCATTGTTGTTGAGCCTTCTCTTCTTGAAATTTCCACTCCTATTATCTTGGCCATGATTACCACCGAAGTGGTTACCATTCTTGGCATGATAATTTCTCCCACGATGGTTATCATTGTTCCGATGGCCGTTGCCACCGGTACGATTATTATCGTGTTGTTGGTCGTTACCTTTTGGTTGGGCTGACTCATTATCGCCCTCCAATAACTGAGCCCTATTCACAACATCTAAATATAAACAAAGTTTGTGAGAAATGAGGTATTGACGTATATCGGGTTTCAAATCTCTTAAAAACATTCGCGTCATTCGCTCCTCATTATCGACCAAATGGGATGCAAACCGAGATAACTTCACAAATTTAGCCTCGTATTGCGACACGGTCATATTTTTTTGCTCCATTGTACATCTCAAAATTTTTAGATGTCATTCTCATATACTGTCACAAAACAAGGGTTAATTAACATATCACATATTATCCCTATATTCTGACCAACCAATTAAATACCAAATAAACTTAGGTAGGTCATACTAGCGAAGGAATTTCCCATCTCTCCCCTCCTAGTTCTTATCTCACATCTCAGCCAGGGATCATATCCCTAAGCTTTGATACCAACTGTGACGCCCCCAAAACAGGAATACATCACCCATTTTTAGTCGCCAGATACATGGTACAAAAATTCAAATACAACTTAATTATACAACAGTCGTGTAAAATACGACAAAACATAATCTAAGAGTTTTAATAAGAATATTGCCATCTAGACAATATCCACACTCAATGGAGTCCTCATTACATTTATTGTCAAACTATTTAACAAAATAGTGAGGACTACTAATGCTATCATCTGGACCGTCACTCTGTTCCCCGACCAGTCCTATCTATATTCTCATTTCCTTAAGAGAACAGTGAAAGAAAGGGTGAGCTCAACTAGCCAGTAAGAAATATTATGACTAAGATAATGTAGAATAAATTATCCTTAGCCTTCAACAGTATAACAACTAATAGAATACAATAGACAACAAGTTTTAGATTAACAACTGCAGCGGAATAAGTAATCCATTAGAAGAGTCAAGTAGAGCGTAATATCTACTATCTTCTATGATTTAAAAAGTTTTTCAACAATTTTATCGCTGAGACTCAGCTTAATAAATAAAATCGAATTATCCCTGCACCACGGCCAAGGATATTCATGTAATCATCAATGGTCATGATTATACCGAATAATCCCTGGTCATAATCATACCAACAACTGTCCATCAATGAACTACAGGCCAATGAGAACTTTCACCACATCATTCGTCACATTACGGTCATGATTATACCGAATAATCCCTGGTCATAATCATACCAAGTCCATCTCTGCACGTAAGTCAAAGATGACTTTCATCACAATATAAGAATGAGGATGATGACAATGACATAATAATTCAATAAAACAAGTTCAAGGATAAATTTTAAAGATTTATAATCTAATTTATCTAGAAATCAATAACGTCCAAATTGTCAACATGATACTGCTTTGTAGAGTAAAATTCAAGAATAATATTCATGTACCAAAAATAATTTAGACAGAAAAGAAATATATTTTTCGGATAAATAATATCCCGTGAATTACTGCGAATAGTACTTCGGGAATAGTACCTCGTGAATAGTACCCCGACATAAAAAGTACCCCAAATATTCGAGTGAATAATATTCAGGTGAATAGTAATTTGGGTGAATAGTAACCCGTGAATAGTACTCCGACACGAAAAGTACTCCGAATACTTGAGTGAATGATACTAGAGTGAATAGTAATTATGTGAATAGTAACCCGTGAATAGTAACTCCTAAAAGAAAAATACCAAAGAAAATGATATTCCATGACGAGTACAAAAGAAATGATATCTCATACGAGTATAATAGAATATATGAAACTGCAAATGGATTTTCATCCGCCATGCGGTAATCCACGTAGACAGATCATTTCTAACAGAATAGTAAAGAATGGAATAACAAAAGAATTCACCAAGCATGCGATAGACCGCACAGACAGGTTATTCCCAATAAAATAATAAAAAATGGAATAACAGAAGAATTCACCAGGCATGCGATAGACCGCACAAACAGGTTATTCCAACAGAATAATAAATAATGGAACCAGGTCATGCGTAATACGTACAGACAGGATATTCCAACAGAATAATAAAGAATAGAACCAGGTCATGTATAATCCGCACAGACAGGATATTCTAACAGGTTAATAAAGAATAGAATAACAACAGAATTTTACCATGTATGCGGTACTTCGCATAGACAGGTTATTCCAACATAATAATAAAGAATGGAATAACAGAAGCTCTCTTCATGAATACGAAAGAAATAATACCCCTTACGAATACAACAAATAATATCCCTTACCTTAGAAGAAACTGAATACTGGAATAGTGAGGTAACAGACTTCTCTTCTTCTTTCTCTCTATAATTTCTCTATAATAATTACTCTTGTGAGACTTAGTGAATTGGTGAGAAATGAAGAAAGAATGAGCTTCTATTTATAAATAAATATAGTTTCAATAATTGCACTTTTTGGGGCTCGAAATATTACAGTATAATACCTTCCTCTTTTTCTTCATTTTTAATTTAGTCTTGTAAGTATTACCAAACTTACACCACCTCCCCTAATAGTAAATCATGTGAATTAATAGTTCATTCATGTGACTCAATAGTATAATCATGTGAAAAAACTAATTACAGTATAGTACCTCCATCTATACCTCTATTTTTAATTTAGTCATGCAAGTATTATCAATATTGCACTAACTCTCCTAATAGTATAAGAATATGAATCAATAGTACACATATGTGAATAAATAGTTATAAACATGTGAAATATTAGCAATTAATTGCTCATTTATCCGGTTAATTACCCGATTGGTCAATATTACCTCCAGACATCAATTATTATCGAAATAAATATCGATTTCCACCTAATAATCCCAACACAATGGAACTATCAATTTCATCTTTAATCAACACGAACTTATTCACCATTAATATTATAACTCACAATATTTAACAACCAGATCGTTCCCAGGAAAGAGGGGCTTTCCGATAAGGATTTCTCCTTATTGGCGCGCAATTAGATTATCTAACCTCTCCTCGACAGAACTTTCTAGACATTGTCAATATTGTAAATAATAATATGAATAACTTTGTCGTCTCAATTATTGATTTAATAATATAACATATTATGCAGATGATACTGTGACAATAATTGAATCAATAATATGAGAGATATGATGCAGCAATTACTGTAGCAATAATTGAGTGTAACTAAGTGACTTCTTACGTAAGCATCAACAATCAATATCGTGTGCTACTATGCAACCACGTGTATTACTGTACTTTTACTACCAGGTAGTTCAACAGTTTTAACGGTAATACTTCTGCCGTTATTTTTATAAAATGATAATTCTGTCATTTTCTAACTACGACAATACTTTCATTGTGGGGTCCACCAATGATTGTGCCATCGTACGAATATTCCCCGACAAAAAGAATATTCTCCGACCAAACGAATATTTTATAACAACTTACACACTTTGCAAAAAATTTCACACATCACCCTTAACTTTTACCTTTTATCAATTTAACCATTTACGAAATAAAATAATAATTATAAAAAAATTGAATACTTTCATTTCATAAAATTTGGGGTCTTACATTAGATGTCAAACTACAATAGTTGTTGGACATCGGTTTCATTCGTCCTAGTACATCTCTTTGGAGTGCTCTTATTTTATTCGTAAAGAAGAAAGACGGGAGTATGCGACTTTGTATTGACTACCGGGAATTGAACCATGTCACCATCAAGAATAGGTATCCGCTACCTCGCATTGATGAAATGTTTGACCAATTGCAAGGAGCACAATTTTTTTCAAAGATTGATCTTCATTCTGGATATCATCAGCTGAAGATTAAAACTGAGGATATTCCGAAGACTGCCTTTAGAACTCGGTACGGGCATTATGAATTCTTAGTCCTGTCTTTTGGATTGACTAATACTAATGCGGCTTTCATGGATATGATGAACCGAGTATTCAAGGAATATTTGGATCAGTTTGTTGTTGTCTTTATTGATGACATCCTCATATATTTTAAAAGCCGTGAAGATCATGAGCACCATTTGAAGCTAGTACGTCAAAGGCTTCGCGATAACAAGCTATATGCCAAGCTGAAGAAATGCGAGTTCTAGCTTGAGGAAATAGCATTCCTTGGGCACGTGGTGTCAAAGCTTGGAGTATCTGTTGACCCGACAAAGATTGAAGCAATACAAAGTTGGGAGCAACCGAAGTCGGTGACCGAAGTACGTAGCTTTTTGGGTTTAGCTGGTTATTATCAGAGATTTGTGGAAGGATTTTCTCGAATCGCTACTCCGTTAACTCAGCTGACTTGAAAAGATACAAAATTCGTATGGAGCGAGGAATGCGAGAAGAGTTTCCAAGTGCTTAAGAGGAGACTCATTTCGGCCCCTGTTCAGACAATACCTTCTAGTTCGGATGGATTTATTTTTTACAGCGATGCTTCAGGTAAAGGGTTAGGATGTGTTCTCATGCAACATGGAAAAAGTCATAGCCTATGCCTCGCGACAACTCAAAGAATATGAGAGAAATTACCCTACTCATGATCTAGAGTTGGCAGCAGTCATTTTCGCGTTAAAAATCTGGAGGCACTATCTATATGGGGAGAAAGTGGAGATATTTTCGGATCATAAAAGCCTCAAATATTTCTTCACCCAAAAAGAACTCAACATGCGGCAACGACGTTTGCTCAAGCTGTCGAAGGATTACGACCATACCATTCAATACCATCTTGGAAAAATGAATGTGGTAGCTGACGCATTGAATAGAAGATCATATGCGGGAACGAGTGCGATGTTGTTAACACAAAAGCCCATTTTGTGCGATTTACAAAAGATGAAGATAGAATTCAAGACTCCGGGGACCCATGCGATGATGTCAAGTATATGCATAGAACTAACTTTAATCGATAAAGTTAAAGTTGCTCAAGCCACAGACCCGGAGCTAATGTGTATAAAGAAGAAAGTACAAGAAGGTGTTATCCCAGAAACAAGAATTGATGAAGAATGAATACTTTGAGTCAACTCTAGACTTTATGTTCCTAACGACTTTGATTTGAAGTACAAGATCATGATGGAGGCACACAATACACCGTTTGCAATCCATCTTGGAAGTACCAAAATGTATCGTGATCTTCGACATACATTTTGGTGGAGCAATATGAAGAGAGAGATCGCGAAGTTTATCTCGAGGTATTTAACTTGTCAACATGTAAAGGTGAAACATCAAATGCCAAAGGGTCCATTGCAACCACTTGAGATTCCAAAATGGAAGTGGGAACACGTTACCATGGATTTCGTTACGGGTCTTCCCAAGGTTTCTCAAGGCATAGATGCGATTTGGGTTATTGTTGATAGATTAACTAAGTCTACTCATTTCTTGCCAATACGGGAGACTTATTCCCTTGAACGTCTTGCTCGTATGTACGTAAATGAGATTATGAGATTGCATGGCATGCCAGTATCCATAGTTTCGGATCGTGACCCAAGATTCACTTCACGATTTTGGGTTAGCTTGCAGAAAGCTATGGGCACGGATTTACGATTCATTTCGGCATACCATCCTCAAACGGATAGACAATCAGAGAGGACTATTCAAACTCTTGAAGATCTATTAAGACTCTGTGTCCTAGACTTCAAAGGGAGTTGGGATAAGTATTTACCATTTGTGGAATTCTCCTATAACAACAGTTATCAAGCAAGTATAGGTGTGGCTCCATTCGAAGCATTGTATGGACGAAATTATCGCTCTGCAGTATGTTGGGATGAGGTGGGTGAAGCAACATTGTTGGGACCAGAGTTGGTACGTATAACTACAGAAAAGATCCAAATGATCCGACAACGTATACAAACGGCACAGGATCGACAAAAGAGCTATGCGGATCTTCATCGAAAGGACGTCGAATTTAGTATTGGGGATCATATATTATTGCGAGTTGCTCCATGGAAGGGAGTTACGAGATTTGAGAAGAGAGGAAAGCTCAATCCATGATTTATTGGTCCATTTCAGATTCTTGACCGAGTAGGAAATGTGGCCTATAGACTCGCGTTACCTCCTAGCATGTCTCGTGTTCATAATATTTTTCACATATATGTGCTTTGTAAATATGTGAAAGACCCAAACCACATTATTAAGTTAGAACCAGATGAGATAGCCGAAGACTTAACGTACGAGAAGGTACCTGTCAAGATCTTGGATAGGAAGGAGCATGTCATACGCACAAAGGTCATACCATAAGTTAAAGTTTTTTGTAGGAACCATGCTATTGAGGAAATGACCTGGGAGTTGGAAACGGAAATGAAAGCGAGGTATCCTCACATTTTTGAAACACCAGGTACGTATGTCAATTTCGAGAACGAAATTTCATAAGGAGGGGAGGTTGTAAGACCCCAACTTTTTATAAATGAAATTGAATTTCCTCTATTTATTATAGTAAGGGTTGATTTGATTAATGTGGTTAGTTATGGGTAAAATGCGCAAATATTTTAAATAAGTAAGTGGTTATAAAATATTCATTGTTGTTGGGAAATATTCGTTTGGTCGTGGAATATTCGTTTGGTCGTGAAATATTCAAACGACGGCGCAGCCTTGTGTGAGCCCCATAACGGAAAGCGATTGGATGAAGAAAACGACAAGTATGAGTTTTTATGAATAACGACGTAGTTGTTACCGTTAACAATGTTGGAATACCTGGTGGTTAAAACACAGTAATACACGGTGTTGCACAGTAGCACACGGTATTGCGCCAATTATTGATTCTTACGTAAGTAGGCACTACTCAATAATTGTTACAGTAATTACTGTTTAATATTTTATTTTATTGATTCAATAATTGCTACGTTGATATTTTATATTATTGTTATTTCAATAATTGTCACTACACAGTATTTTCCATTATCAAATCAATAATTCATATTATTTTAATAATATTATTAGATAGCATTATTGACAATGTCTAGAAAGTTCTGTCTAAGGAGAGGTTTGGTCACCTAATTGCGCGCCAGTAAGGAGAAATCCTTATTGGAAAGCCCCCTCTTTCTTGAGAACAGCCTGATTGTCAGTATTGTGATTCTGTAATATTATTTGTAAATAATTAATTATTGATTTTTATGATAAGAAAAATATTTATTTTATGTGGATATAAATGGAGGAATTTTTAGAAATGTGACAATTGTTGAAAATTGATATTTTATCTTTTTTGATAAAATAATTTATTTAAATATATTATTATATTTTAATAATATAATAATGATGATATTTTTACGATGAATGTGTAATATATGAATAAATGAGTAGGAAGAGTATTTTTATTGTAATAAACGATAAAAACATGTTAAACATGTCGGTGAGCCCAATTTTTGACTGAAATTTGATTATAGCATGTAAAATCGTCCATATGTGGATTTCAGTCAATTTCTGTTTAGAATTTGAAAAAACTTAAACTTACAAAGTTGAAGAGATTTGAATTTCCTATAGAATGGACATAAGATTTAAATTTTTTTTTCATAAAAGGGCTATTTATTATGAATTATTGAAGTTCCGAAATAATTAATTTTTGAAGTTTTAAACATTTTTTTTAATAAAAATATTTTTTTCCAATTGGGTGGGCCCCATAGGTATTGTAAATATGCTGAAATCAATTTGTCTAAGGTGGGTGTGAAATTTTTTTAATTATATTAATATTTTATTAAATTTTCTGCTTTGGTGTTCTAAGCTTTTTCCTATAAATAGGGTTCTTATGTTAGAATTGAAAATCACACCAGAAACTAAAATTTTCTCTCTCTATATTATCGAGCATATTTTTGTGAGTATTTTGATAGTTTGAGTGTTGCTATACAGTGTAAATTTTCTTCAGCACTATATCTGGTATTCCAGTAAGAAGTACTGTCCTTTTGAGGTAAGGGATGTTATTTTTTTTTCGTAAATGATGTTATTTCTTTTAATATCATTATACCAGAATATTGGTAAGATTTTTTTTGTGAAATTTTTATCTTTTTGTGTCGGGGTTACTATTCACGTATACGGCACTATTCACGTATACGGCACTATTCATAGAAAAATTAAAATTTTATTTTCTTGTTCAAGTTGTTTATTATGGTTACTAGTGTGACGCCCCCAAAATAGGTATACAACACCCATTTTGAGTCGTCAAAATACATCGTATAGAAACAACTACATCTTTACTATTATAACATAAGAACTGTGAGTTTAAATACAAATATTGTCATCTAGACAATATCCACAATTAAATAAGTTCTTATTACAGTTATTGATACATTATTTCACAAAAATGGTGAGGACTACTAAAATAACTTCTAGAACCATTATTCCATACCCCGACTAGTACTTGCTACATTCTCGCCTCCTGAGAAAAATGGAACAAAAAGGAAAATGGTGAGATCAACTAGCCCAGTAAAGAATATTATGACTAAGATAATACAGAATAAATTATCGTTAGTCTTCAACAGGGAAAAAAATCTAATAGAATACAATAGACAATAAGTTTTAAATCAATATTTGCAGCGAAAAATAATAATTCATAGAAGAGTTACATAGAGAATGAAATCTACTATTATCTATGAATTTAAAAGTCCATCATCAATATTTTATCCCAGTAACATCAATCAATATTCATCTTTGCGCTACAAGCCAAAGATATTCATCAGTTGGTCATGTTCATCTCAACACATGTTCATCTTTGCACTACGGGCCAAAGATATTCATCAGAAATCATTCATTTTTGCACTACAGGCCAAAGATATTCAGTTATATCATCATTTAGGACTGAGGATGATGAAAAATATTTTAAAAGAAACGAATCCAGTGAAGCAAAATAACAAATATTAAGGATTCGTATTTCGATTTATCCATGTCCAAAAATACTTTATAAGTAATCATAGTGAAGTAAAATTCAAGAAAGATCAAAACATGGATACAATCAAAGCTAATATCCAAAATAGATATTTTGGACGAAAAGAAAAAAATTTCATTTTTTGGTGAATAGTAACTCGTGAATAGTAACTCGTGAATAGTAATCCCGACATAAAAAGTTTTAAATTTGATAAAAATTTCCAACCAATATTTCGGCATAATGATATTGAAGAAATAATATCATTTTTGAATAAAATAACATCCTTACCTCAAAATAACGGTACTTTTGATCGAAATATCGAATAGAAAGCCGAAGGAAACTTGTACCGAACAGCAACTCTCAAAGTATATAAATAATCACTAAAATACGCTCGACAATATAGAGAGAAAGAAAACTTGTTTCTGGTGTGATTTTCAATTCTAAACTAAGCGTCTATTTATAGGAAAATGCTAGAACGCCATAGGAGACTAAATAATAAATTAATATTATTTTAAACAACCATTCTACGTATGCTAATCAAGACTCAAGACCAGCCCCTCAATGCTGAAAATTTCAGCAGCCCATGTGTTGTCAAACAAGAGTGGGTCCCACCCATAATTTAATAAAAATCATTTTATTTTCCGAAACTTCAACAATTCATAGAAAATAGATAGTTTATCAGAAAAATACGAATTTTATATCCATTATGCCTGAAATCGAATTCTCTACAACTTTGTAGCTTTGAGTTTTTCTAAATTCCAAACATAAAATATAAGAAATCCACAAACGGATGATTTTTAATACATGTACACCGATAAAATACTAATAAAATACTTCAGCATTAATTCTTTCATTTTTATCCTCATAAAAATAAATATATCCATCATTTATATCCACATAAAATAAATATTTCATTATCATATGAATCAATAATTAATTATTCACAAATAATATTACAGAATCACATTTATGACAACCAGGCCGTTCCCAGGAAAGAGGGGGCTTTCCAATAAGAATTTCTCCTTACTGGCGTGCAATTAGGTGACCAAACCTCTCCTTGATAGAACTTTCTAGACATTGCCAATAATGTTATCTAATAATATTATTCCAAATAATATGAATTATTGATCTGATATTGGAGATGTTGTGCAGTGACAATTATTGAGCAACAAAAATATAAAATATCAACGCAGCAATTATTGAAGCAATAAAATAAAATATTGAACAGTAATTACTGTAACAATTATTGAGTAGTGCCTTCTTACGTAAGAATCAATAATTGGAGCAATACAATGTGCTACTGTGCAACAACGCATATTACTGTGTTTTAACCACCGGGTATTCCAACAGTATTAACGGTAACAACTACGCCGTTAATTATAATAACTTATACTTGTCGTTTTCTTCATCCAATCGCTTTCCGTTATGGGGCCCACAAAAGACTGCGCCGTCGTACGAATATTCCCCGACGGGAAGAATATTCCACGACCAAACGAATATTCCTCGACAACAATGAATATTTTATAACCACCTGCTTATTTGAAATATTTTAAATTTCATTTATTAATAATTTGGGGTCTTACAACCTCCCCTCCTTATGAAATTTCGTCCTCGAAATTGACGTACGTACCTGATTTTTCGAAAAGATGAGGATACCTCGCTTTCATTTATGTTTCCAACTCCCAGGTCATTTTCTCAATAGTATGGTTTCTCCACAAAACTTTAACTTGTGGTATGACTTTCTCACATTGTCGCGAGGCATAGGCTATAACTTTCTCACATTGCATGAGAACACATCCTAGCCCTTTGCCTGAAGCATCGCTGTAGATAACAAATTCATCCAAACCAGATGGTATGGTCAAAACAGGTGCCGAAATGAGTCTCCTCTTAAGCTCTTGAAAACTCTTCTCGCATTCCTCGCTCCATACGAATTTGATATCTTTTCGAGTCAGCTGAGTTAACGGGGTAGCGATTCGAGAAAACCCTTCCACGAATCTCCGATAATAACCAGCTAAGCCCAGAAAGCTACGTACTTCGGTCACCGTCTTTGGTTGCTCCCAACTTTGTATTGCTTCAATCTTCCCCGGGTCAACAGATACTCCATGTTTTGACACCACGTGCCCTAGGAATGCTACTTCCTCAAGCCAGAACTCGCATTTCTTCAACTTAGCATATAACTTATTTTCACGCAGTCTTTGGAGTACCAGCTTCAAATGGTGCTCATGATCTTCACGGCTTTTGGAATATATGAGGATGTCATCAATAAAGACAACAATGAACTAATCCAAATAATCCTTGAATACTCGGTTCATCATATCCATGAAAGCCGCAGGAGCATTAGTAAATCCAAAAGACATGACTAGGAATTCATAATGCCCGTACCGAGTTCTGAAGGCAGTCTTCGAAATATCCTCAGTTTTAACCTTCAGCTGATGATATCCAGAACGAAGATCGATCTTTGAAAAGAATTGTGCTCCTTGTAACTGGTCAAACAGGTCATCAATACGAGGTAGCGGATACCTATTCTTGATAGTGACATGGTTTAATTCCCGGTAATCAATACAAAGTCGCATACTCCCGTCTTTCTTCTTTACGAATAAAACAGGAGCACCCCAAGGAGATGTACTAGGACGAATGAAATCGATGTCTAATAACTCCTGTAGTTGGACTTTTAACTCCTGAAGTTCAATAGGAGCCATTCGATATGGGATTTTAGAAATGGGCTTTGTACCCGGTTCAAGGTTAATAAAGAATTCAACATCACGTTCTGGGGGTAGACTGGGAAGCTCTTCAGAAAATACGTCAGGAAAGTCAATAACAACAGGAATATTATTTAAATTTGACGTGTCTTTATTCAAATCCATAACATGGTCTAAGAAAGCTTGACATCCATTTTTTAATAAACGAATGGCTTTATGGCTTGATATAACAGTGATTGATTTTAATGGCTTAGTTGCTTGAATTCGTACAACAGGTTGTTAGGAATATGAAAACTAACAACCTTACGAAAATAATCAATTTTGGCATGATGAGTAGTTAACCAATCAATCCCTAAGATCACATCAAAAGCAAGTATCTTTAAAGAGATAAGGTCAGCAGGTAATGTGATGGTGCCAACTTGGATCAAACAAGATTTATAAACAGTGGATGTGATGAAAGTTTCTCCTAACGGAGTCTCCACAGATAAATCAAAGTCTAACTTCTCCGAAGTCAAGTTTAAACGTTGAGCACAAGCAGGAGAAATAAATGAATGGGTAGCACCAGTATCTAGCAAGGTATAAACTTCGCATGAATTTATGATTAGCTTACCCGTGATCACCTCGTTTGGGTTCCTCGCATGTTGACCAGTCACGACAAACGCTCTTCTAGGAACCGTTGACTTTATCTTTTTCTGGGACAGCTTTTTGAGTCACCATCCCCGCTGGACTTGGTTTTGCTACAGTGCAATCTCGAGCGATATGTCCTTCCTTTCCATAATTATAACATACCTTAAACTGTTGTGGGCAGTTTGGGCTGATATATCCTTCTTTTCTGCACTTATAGCATATAACCGGTGGTCGTTCTCCTCCCTTGGAACCAGTTGTTGCTGGTGCTGATGTCTTCGTATTGTCATTGTTGAATCTCCTCTTTTTAAAATCTCTTCCCTACTCGCTTCTTCTATTTTCATAGCCACGATTACCACCAGAGTGGTTGTCGTTCTTGTCTGTATTTTTCTTTCTCCACTGGTTATCATTGTTCTGATGACTGTTGTCACTGATATGATCCTGATTGTGGTCCCTCAGTTGACCGTACTCGTTATCTCGCTCTAATAATTGAGCCCTGTTGACAACATCTGAATAGAGAGAAAATTTATGAGAAATGAGATATTGACATATGCCGAGTTTCAAACCTCTCAGAAACATCCTCGTTGTAACAACCCAAAAATAGGTCCATACCATCCAACCCATTTGGAGTCGCCAAATACATGGTACAGAAAATAACTACAACTTTATTACAACAATTGTCGTATAAAATACAACAACACATATACGGTGAGTTTGAATACAAATATATACCAAATGTGACACATGTCCCAACCGTGGACAGCACCTCACAGTGACACCTTACATAAAGGTATAGTCAAAAACTGTTTTAGAAATTAAAATCTTTGGAAAGTACTCAAGGAAACCTTCGTACATGGGAGACCATGTGTCTAGGTTATGATAGATATCACATGGCCACAGAATTATCCTTGGTTGACCCAATAGACCCCAAAGAAAAATAAGAAGATTACTATCATATTCTTCCCAATGGTGAGTCTTCTCTTGACTTATCATTATCTCCACTGTCTCTAATTGAGAATTATACTTCAAACAAATACCAAGATTATATAAGTAGTGCTCGTAAATATACTCAGCAAGTGGATGAGCACATCCCTGTCTTATGATGATACGAGATTGTATCTCATTAGACATCTTGTATGATAGTGACAAAACACCCTTCTAACGTTGGGTTCGCCTCACCCTCAACAGCTATAGACCACCGTTCTATTCCCCTGTTATCCCCCACTCGACCCAGCTACACTTTTATTACCTGAAAGGAATTGTGAAGCAAAGGGTGAGCACAACTAGCTCAGTAAAGAATATCATGACTAAAGATAATTAAATTATCAATAGCCTTCATCAGTAATAAATCAGAGATTTAGAATATATGGTAGATGATAAAAAAATTTAACCATAGTTACAGCGGAACGAGCAATCCATTAGAAGAGTCAAATAGATCATAAAGTCTATTATCTTCTCCATGTTAAAAATCCACCAGCAATGTTTTATCCCTGTAACATAAATAAACAGTTCCCATCCACATTCATATGAATAACTCATAATCATATTTATGGTTCTAAATTCCTCTTCTCATCCAGGACAAAGATAATTTTCATCACTTGTCTTTACCTGAAACATCAAAGCTCATGGTTATACCAAATCACAGTTCCTGTTCATAATCATACTAATAATTTCATCTTTGCACTACAGGCCAAAGATATTCATTTGTACCAGTTGGTCATGTTCATCTCAACACATGTTCATCTTTGCACTACTGGCCAAAGATATTCAACAACATGTCATCTTTGCACTACGGGCCAAAGATATTCATCAACAACTTATCTTTGCACTACAGGCCAAAGATATTCCTCAACAGTTCATATTTGCACTACAGGCCAAATATATTATTATCTCAAAGAAATATATAATCATTTCAGAATTTATATAACCAATAATTATAACCATGTTCATCATTTCACCTTTGCACTTAAGCTAAAGATATTCAATTATAAATTCAATGGTCATGATCATATCAGTCAACAATTCAACTTTGCACTACTGGCCAAAGAGAACCCATAGTCATGATCGTACCAAAAATCTACACATCTTTACACTCAAGTCAAAGAGAATTTCAACATCAAGGTTATAAAAATGTTATATATGATAATAAAAATAATATGATCAAAACATGGATTTAATTTCAAGAGCAATATTCATAAATCAACTATAATTTGGTTAGAAAAAGAAACTAATTTTGTCGTGAATAGTAACTCATGAATAGTAACTCGTAAATAGTAACTCATGAATAGTAACTCATGAATAGTAACTCCGACATGAAAAAAGTAGAAATTCCACAATAATATATATATCAATATTTCGGTATAATGATATTGAAAGAATAATATTTCTTAAGCTTATAAACAATTTATTTAAATTGTTTACACTTTACTAATTAATGCATTTAATCATCATAAAATGCCAACTCTTAAGATTTCATCATCAATAACCAAAACCCTCATCAAAAATCTGGATATACCTCATATAGGATTCTCAAGCCATAAAATCCTATTTTCCAATTTTCTTACTTCACATAACATATTTATTTTATTTACTCATAACTAGTCTATTTTCATAAAAAATACCAAATCAGTTCCAAAAATATTTCTTTTCTGAGATTTAGCAGAATATAGTCCCATATTGAACATATATTTTTCTCAGAATTTTTAAAATTTATTTACTATTTTTCATATGGTCAAAACCGCCGAATATTTAGACATTTATCATAAATAGTACTTTTATCCAAAAATTACAAAACTCACAGAGTACACTGATATTATATAGATATATTTCCAATAAAAATTTCATCAGTTTTGGAGTTAACCACAAGGAGTTATAAGCGGTTACTTTGAAAATAGTCATTCCCCGTAAAATTCATAACTCTTAATCTATACATCCAAAAATTACCATTTTTGGACACAATCAATAAAACTCATCAAAATATCATTTCAAATTTTTCCAAAATTTTCTGAAGGTCAAAAGAATTATGAACTGAAAAATATAATAACCCTTAAAATCCCTTACCTCAAGAGAGCAGTACTTCGGATGAAAAACCGGAGGAAACTTCTACTAAATAGCAACTCTCAAAGTATCTAAATACTCTCAAAATTATGCTTGATAATATAGAGAGAAAGAAAACTTGTTTCTGTTGTAATTTTCAATTCTAACATAAGCACATATTTATAGGAAAATGCTAGAACGCCAAAGGAGACTAAATAATAAAATATTATTTTTCACCTTCTACGCATGCCACCAACCAACTTTGAAAGCCATTAGCCATATTTGAATAAATTAGCAGCCCACATGTAGTAAAACAAAAGTGGGTCCCACCCATAATTTAATAAAAATTATTTTATTTTTCGAAACTTCAAAAATTCATAGAAAATAGCCCTTTATCAGAAAATTCGAATCTCGCGATTTTTTATAGGAAATTCAATTCTCTACAACTTTGCAGAAGAAAATTTTTCCAAATTCTAAACAAAAATTTACCGAAATCCATAAACGGATGATTTTACAGGCTATAATCAAATTTCAGTCAAGAAATGGGGTCCACCAACACACAAAATATGTGTTAATCATTTAATACAACAAAAATATTCTTCCTCCTCATATACTCATATATCTCACATTCATTGTAAAACTATCACCATTATTATACTATTAAATATAATAATAAATTATTTTATCAAAAAAGATAAAATATCAGTTTTCAACAATTGTCACTTAAAAAAAATTTCTCCATCTATATCCACATAAAATTAATATTTTTCTTATCATATAAATTAATAATTAATTATTCACAAATAATATTACAGAATCACAGTACTGGCAACTAGGCCGTTCCCAGGAAAGAGGGGGCTTTTCAATAAGAATTTCTCCTTACTGGCGCGCAATTAGATGACCAAACCTCTCCTTAGACAGAACTTTTTAGACATTGCCAATAATGCTATCTAATAATATTATTCAAATAATATGAATTATTGATCTGATAATAGAAAATACTGTGCAGCAACAATTATTGAAACAACAATAATATCAACACAGCAATTATTGAATCAATAAAATAAAATATTGAACAGTAACTACTGTAACAATTATTCAGTAGTGCCTTCTTACGTAAGAATCAATAATTTCAAAAATACTGTGCAATACTGTGTGCTACTGTGCAATAATGCGTATTACTGTATTTTAACCATCGGGTATTCCAACAGTGTTAACGGTAACAACTACGCCGTTAATTATAAAAACTCAATTTTTATCGTTATCTTCATCCGGCCATTTTTCGTTATGGGGCCCACAAATAGCTGCGCCGTTGTACGAATATTCTCCGACAGAAAGAATATTCCACGACCAACGAATATTCCCCGATAACAATGATTATTTTATAACCACTTGTTTATTTTAAAAAAATTTTATATTTCACCCACAACTTTAACTTTTTATCAATTTAACCATTTACTGAATTGTAATTATTAAAAAAATTGAATACTTTTATTTCATAAAATTCGGGGTCTTACACTCGTCATACGTTCCTCATTCTCCACCAAATGAGGTGCAAACCTGGACAACTCTGCAAACTTCGCCTCGTACTGAGACACCGTCATGTTATTCTGCTCCAGACTAATAAACTCTACCTCCTTCATATGACGAATACTTTCAGAAAATGACTTGTCATTGAACAAGTTTTGAAATGTCTCCCAAGACATGCTGAGTGCGGCTGGATGGGTACGCTTCACAGACTCCCACCAGTAGTCTGCCTCGCCACGGAACATAAAGGTGGCGAATGGAACCTTCTGTTCCTCCGTGCATCCCAAGACATCGAATATCTTGATAATTTGCTTGACCCACGTTTCCGCTATGATCGGATCCGGCTTTCCCTTAAATTCTGGTGGTCCCAATTCTTTGAACTGTTTAGCTGTGACAAACCGTGAATTGCTATCATTTCTTCCTGTATTTTGAACACGAGTCTCCCCCGTCTGGTTTTGCATGAATTGTAAAAAACTTCTAAACATCCCATCGTTCATCATCTGCTCATTGGTGTTATTCACAAGAGGAACATTGCCAGCCTGTTGCATGTTCTCCTCGTTGATGAGCACAGGTGTCTCCACGGTCTCATTTACTCCACTGTTAACATTCTCAATCGACATTCTCAAATACTGCCATAAAATAAGGGTTAATTACATAAATTAACAAATCACATACTACCCCTATATTATGACTGACCAATAAATAAGCTTAGGTAGGACACACTAGCGAAGAATTTACTCGTCTCTCCTGTAAGACCCCAACTTATTAATGAATAAAATCAAATTTTCTCTAAATATTATTGTGAATAATAAGGGGTTAATTTGATATAATACTTTGGTTATGGGTGAAATGTGCAAATTTTGCAAAATAAGCAAGTGGTTATAAAATATTCATTTTGTCGGGGAATATTCGTTTGGTCGTGAAATATTTTTGCTGTCGGGGAATATTCGTACGACGACGCAACCTTGTGTGGGCCCCATAACGGAAAGCGATTGGATGAAGAAAATGACAAGTATAAGTTATTTATAAATAACGGCGTAGTTGTTACCGTTAATACTGTTGGAATACCCGGTGGTTAAAATATAGTAGCACACGGTATTGCACCAATTATTGATTCTTACGTAAGAAGGCACTACTCAATAATTGTTACAGTAGTTATTGTTCAATATTTTATTTTATTGATTCAATAATTGCTGCGTTGATATTTTATATTATTGTTGTTTCAATAATTGTTGCTGCACAGTATTTTCCATTATCAGATCAATAATTCATATTATTTGAATAATATTATTAGATAACATTATTGGCAATGTCTAGAAAGTTCTGTCTAAGGAGAGGTTTGGTCATCTAATTGCGCGCCAGTAAGGAAAAATCCTTATTGGAAAGCCCCCTCTTTCCTGGGAACTGCCTGGTTGTCATAAATGTGATTCTGTAATATTATTTGTGAATAATTAATTATTGATTCATATGATAAGGAAATATTTATTTTATGTGGATATAAATGAGGGATATATTTTTGTGGTTAAAAATGAAGGAGTTAATGTTGAGGTTTTTATCAGTATTTTTGTCGGAATGGAGGTATTAAAAATCAGGGTTTTTGAGATATTTTACGGGGGTTATAATTTTTAATCCGACCGTTGGATCGTGGTAATTTTTGGATATGTTATAAATATATAAGTTGAGTATATGTCTACAAATTTTGAACCGTTAAAAATGAACGTATGATTTATTATGAATTTTACGAAATGACTGGTTCAGAAATTGTTGAATTTTCGGAGTTTATCATTTTAATGGAAAATTCTAGAATTGGTGGGCCCCACTCTTGGTTGGTGAAGAAATGTGCTGAGATTTTTATTCAAATGTGGTGGGTGGGAATAGTAGCAAGTAAAGCCATCAGGTTGCAGGTTAAGTCTGCTTCGGCGTGCTAGCATTTTCCTATAAATAGAGGGCTAAGTTAGAATTAAAAATCACACCAGAAATAAGTTTTTTCTCTTTCTCTCTCTACATCATTGAGTGTATTTTGTAAGTATTTAGATACTTTGAGAGTTTCTATTCATCAGAGCAAGTTTCTTTCAGCCTTATACCGGTATTCCGACCAGAAGTACTGATATTTTGAGGTAAAGGATATTATTTTCTTCTTAATGATATTATTTTCTTCAATATCATTATGTTGAAATATTGATATGAGTTTTTATCAAATTTGGAACTTTTTGTGTCGGGGTTACTATTCACGTATACGGTACTATTCACGTATACGGCACTATTCATGAATACAGCACTATTCACCGAAAAATAAAATTTTCCCTTTTTTGTCTAAGATGTCTATTATGGTTACTATCTTTGATTGTATCCATGTTTTGATCTTTATTTTTGAATTCTGCTTCACAATTGATTATTATGAAGTATTATTGATCTTGGATAAACTGTTATACGAATCCCTAATATTTGTCCTTCTGTCTCACTGGATTCGTTCTCTTTAAGAAATTTTTCATCATCCTCAGTCCTAAATGATGATATTACTGAATATCTTTGGCCTGTAGTGCAAAGATGTATGATTACTTGATGAATATTTTTGGCCTGTAGTGCAAAGATGAACAGGTGTTGAGATGAACATGACTGACAGGTGATACAAATGAATATCTTTGGACTGTAGTGCAAAGATGAATATTTGGATAAAGATGATTATTAATTGATGTTACAGGGATAAAATATTGATGATGGACTTTTAAATCTTAGAAGATAGTAGAATTCTTTCTCTACTTAACTCTTCTAATGGTTTGCTGTTTCCGCTGCAGTTGTTGATCTAAAACTTGTTGTCGATTATATTCTATCAGATTTTTTCCTGTTTAAGACTAACGATAATTTGTTGTATATTATCTTAGTCATAATATTCTTTACTGGGCTAGTTGAGCTCACCCTTTTCCTTTTTGTTCCATTTTTCTTCTCAAGAGGTGAGAACATAGCAGGATCTAGTCGGGGTATGGAGTGATGGTTCTAGAAAGATATTTTAGTAGTCCTCACTATTTCTGTAAAATAGTGTTTGAATAATTGTAATGAGGATTTATTTGAGTATGGATATTATCCAGAAGACAATAATTGTATTTAAACTCACAGTATGTGTTGTCGTATTTTGCACGACAATTGTATTATTAAAGTTGTAGTTTACTTTCTGTACCATGTATTTAGCGACTCAGAATGGGTGTTGTATACCTATTTTGGTGGCGTCACAGTTGGTATCAGAGCTTAGGGATATGATCCCTGGCTGAGATGAGAGACAAGAACTAGGAGGGGAGAGACGGGGGATTCCTTCGCTAGTATGACCTGACTAAGTTTATTTGGTGTTTATTTGATCGGTCAGAGTATAGGGATAATATATGACATGACTATTAACCCTTATTTTATGGCAGTATTTAAGAATGGCAGCTGAGAACGGTACTAATAGAGTAAATCAGACCGTGAAGACACCTTTGATCACCACCCAGGGGAACGTGCAACAGGAAGGCAATATTCCTCCTGTAAACAACGTTACCGAGCAAACGATGAATGATGGAATATTTAGGAGCTTTTTGCAGTTCATGCAAAATCAGAAGATGGAGACTCGTGTGGTAAATACGGGTGAAAATGATAACAACGCGCGGTTTGTCACAGCTAAGCAGTTCAAAGAATTGGGACCACCAGAATTTAAGGGAAAGCCGGATCCGATCATGGCGGAAACATGGGTCAAGCAAATTACCAAGATATTCGATGTCTTGGGATGCACGGAGGAACAGAAGGTTCCATTCGCTACCTTTATGTTCCGCGGTGAGGCAGACTACTGGTGGGAGTCTGTGAAGCGTACCCAGCCTGACGCACTCAACATGTCCTGGGAAACATTTCAAAAACTGGTCAATGACAAGTAATTTCCTGAAAGTATTCGTCATATGAAGGAGGTGGAGTTTATCAGACTGGAACAAAACAACATAACGGTGTCCCAGTACGAGGTGAAGTTTGCAGAGTTATCCAGGTTTGCACCTCATTTGGTCGAAAATGAGGAACGAATGACAAGGATGTTTCTGAGAGGTCTAAAACCCGAGATTCGGTAATATCTTATCTCTCATAAATTTTCTTTATATTCAGATGTTATAAACAGGGCTCAATTATTAGAGCGAGATAATGAGTATGTGCAACCGAGGGACCACAACCAGGGTCATACCGGTGGCGGCAGTCATCGAAGCAATGAAAACCAGCAGGGAGGAAAATATTCGGACAAAAGCGGTAACCACTCTGGTGGTAATCGTGGTCGTGATAATAGAAGGAGCGAGTCGGGAGGAGATTTCAAGAAGAGAAGGTACAACAATGATAACGTGAAGACGTAAGTACAAACATCAACTGTTTCTAGGGGAGGAAAACGACCACCGGTCGTATATTACAAATGTGGAAAAGAGGGACATATCAGCCCAAACTGCCCACAACAATCCAAGGTATGTTATAACTGTGGAAAGGAGGGTCATATAGCTCTAGAGTGTTCTGTAGCAAAACCAAGTTCAGCGGGAATGGTGACTCCAAAAGTTGTCCCGGATAAGTCGAAATCAGCGGTTCCTGGAAGGGCGTTTGTTGTGACTGGCCAAAACGCGAGAAACCCGAACGAGGTGATCACGGGTAAGCTAATCTTGAATTCTTGCGAAGTTTATACTTTACTAGATGTAAGACCCCAATTTTTATAAATAAAGATGAATTTTCTATAAATATCATTTTTGAATATTATGGAGTTAATTTGATATAATGTTATAGTTGTGGGTAATATTTATAAATTTTGCAAAGTAAGCAAGTTGTTATAAAATATTCGTTTGGTAGGAGAATATTCTTTTTGTCGGGGAATATTCGTACGACGGCACAATCATTGGTGGACCCCACAACGGAATTATTGTCGGATTGAGAAAACGACAGAATTATCTTTCTATAAAAATAACGGCTGAGGTGTTACCGTTAAAACCGTTAAAACTGTTGAACTACTCGGTAGTAAAAGTACAGTAATACGCGTGGTTGCATAGTAGCACACGGTATTGATTATTGATGCTTACGTGAGAAGTCACTCAGCTATACTCAATTATTGCTACAGTAATTGCTGCATCATATCTCTTAAATTATTGTCATAGTATCATCTGTATAATATGTTATATTATTAAATCAATAATTGAGACGTTGTGGTAAGTTTGGTTATTTTATGGGGGGCCATATGTCATCATCTAAGAGTCTCTTGGTCAATAGTAATTACCTTCGTCAATAGTATTTACCTTGGTCAATAGTAATTACTTTCGTCAATAGTAGTTGTCCCTTCAATATTACCAAGAGTCATTTGACCCTTCGTTAAGACCAAGAGTCATTTGACCCTTCGTTAAGACCAAGAGCCACCCTCAGTTTTTCTATAAATAGAGGCCTAGGGCTTCATTATTTTTCACGAATTCATTCAAGCTATAGAGAGAGAAAGTATAGAGAGAATAAGAGAGAGAGAATAAAAGTATTCTGCTACATCACTTTTCCAATATCCAGTTCTTTTAAGGTAGGGAATATTATTTCTTTTATATTCATGAAGAGAACTTCTGTTATTCCATTTGTTATTATTCTGTTGGAATAACCAGTATACGCGGTCTACCCTATACTTGGTGACATTCTTCTATTATTCTGTTGGAACATCCTGTCTGTGTGTTTTACACCGGACCTGGTTCCGTTTATTATTCTGTTGGAACATCCTGTCTGTGTGTTTTACACCGGACCTGGTTCCGTTTTATTATTATTCTGTTGGAATATCCTGTCTGTGTGTTTTACACCGGACCTGGTTCCATTATTTATTATTCTGTCGGAATATCCTGTCTGTGCGTTTACGCCGGACCTGGTTCCATTATTTATTATTCTATTGGAATAACCTGTCTGTGCGGTCTATCGCATGCATGGTGATTTCTTTTGTTATTCCATTCTTTATTGTACTCAGTTGGTTAAGTTTTGACTTCTATACTCCATGAAATTTGTGGAATATCCTTGATAGTTGCGTTTCATCCAGTATCTTTTCAAGAAAATATTCTTCTAAGCATTCTTGAATTTTACTCCACAATGCAGTATCATGTTGACAATTTGGACGTTGTTAATTCCTGGATAAATTAATTCTTGAACTTGTTTTATTGAATTCTTATATCATTGTCATCATCCTCATGTTTATAAAATGTTGAAAGTCATCTGTGGCATGTAGTGCATAGATGGACTTGGTATGATTATGACCAGGGATTATTCGGTATAATCATGACCGTAATGTTACAAATGATGTGGTAAAAGTCCTCATTGGCCCGTAGTGCATTGATGGACAGTTGTTGGCATGATCATGACCATTAATGAATATACGAATATCCTTGGCCGTAGTGCAGGGGTGATTCGATGATGTGGATTATTTTATTAAGCTGAGTCCCAGCGATCACAGTGTTGAAAAACTTTTTAAATCATAAAAGATAGTAGAGTTTATTTTCTACTTGACTCTTTTAATGGATTGCTTGTTCCGCTACAGTTAAACTTGATGTCTATTATATTTTATCAGTTTAACATTGTTGAAGGCTAATGATAATTTATTCTGCATTATCTTAGTCATAATATTTCTTACTGGGCTAGTTGAGCTCACCCTTTCTTTCACTGTTCTCTTCAGGAAATGAGAACGTAGCTGGGGCAAGTCGGGGAACGGAGTGATGGTCCGAATGATAGTATTAGTTAGTAGTCCTCACTATTCTATGTAATGGTGTGTTAATAAATGTAATGAGGACTCCTTTTGAGTATGAATACTCTCTAGAAGATAATATTTGTATTCAAACTCACAGTTTATGTTTTGTCGTATTGTACACGACAGTTGTATTATTAAGTTGTATTTGTATTCTGTACTATGTATCTGACGACTCAAGATGGGTGATGTATACCTATTTTTGTATCTGACGACCCAAGATGGGTGATGTATACCTAATTTTGGGGGCGTCACAGTTGGTATCAGAGCTTAGGGATATGATCCCTGGCTAAGATGTGAGAATAGAACTAGGAGGGGAGAGACGGGGAATTCCTTCGCTAGTATGACATACCTAAGTTTATTTGCATGGTATTTAATTGGTCGGTCATAATATAAGGATAATATATGACATATCAATTAATTTTTATTTTGTGGCAGTATCTGAAAATGGCATCTGAGAATGTTGAGAATAGCAATGGAGCACAGACGACTGTTGATTCACCACATATCAATAATCAGGATAATGTGCATCAGGAAGGTGTCAATCCTCATGCAAACAACAACACTGACCAAATGATGAATGATCAAATGTTCAGAGGCTTTATGCAATTCATGCAACAACAGGTGAAAGCGGCTCCTGTCCACAACGTAGGTGGAAATACTGGAAACTCTCTGGCGGTCACCGCTAAACAGTTTAAGGAGCTGGGACCACCGGAGTTTAAGGGAGAACCCAAACCACTTGTAGCTGAAACATGGATAAAGCAGATCACCAAGATATTTGATGTCTTGGGTTGCTCCGAGGAGCAAAAGGTTCCCTTTGCCGCCTTTATGTTGCGAGGAGAGGCAGATTACTGGTGGGAATCGATAAAGCGTACTCAACCTGCCGCACTGAAGATGTCCTGGGAGAAGTTCCAAGAGCTGTTTAACGACAAATACTTTCCCGAGAGTATTCGTCACATGAAGGAGGTGGAGTTCATCAAATTGGAGCAGAATAATATGACCGTGTCGCAGTACGAGGCAAAATTTGCGGAGTTATCCCGGTTTGCGTCCCACCTGGTGGATAATGAAGAAAGAATGACGCGGATGTTTTTAAGAGGTTTGAAGCCGGAGATACGTCAACATCTTGTTTCTCATAAACTGTGTTTGTATTCAGATGTTGTAAATAGGGCTCAGTTGGTGGAGCGCGATAACGAGACAACGCAACCAAAAGAGAGCAGCCGGCAAAATGATAATACCAGTGAGAGCAGTCATCGAAGCGGTGACAACAAGCGTGGAGGGAATCAACAGGCCAGAAATGGTAACCACTTCGGTGGTAATCAGGGCCAAAACAATAAGAATGGACATTTCAAGAAGAGGAGATTCAACAATGATGGAAAGACGTCAGCACCAGCACCTGTCGTTAAGGAAGGAGAACGACCACCTATCATATGTTTCAAATGCGGAGGGGAGGGGCACATCAGTCCAAACTGCGCGATGCCGTCCAAAGCATGTTATAATTGTGGAAGAGAAGGTCATTTAGCCCGATTTTGTCGTTTACCGAAGACAAATTCAGCTAGGATGGAGGCACCAAAAGCCGTCCCAGAAAAGTCAAAACCGGTTGTGCAAGGGAGAGCGTTTGTTGTGAACTCCCAGAGAGCAAGGAACCCGAATGAGGTCATCACGGGTAAGCTTATTATAAACTCTAAAGAAGTTTATACTTTATTTGATACCGGTTCAACCCATTCTTTTATTTCTCCTACTTGCGCTCATCGATTAAATTTGATTCCGGAGAAATTAGACTTTGACTTATCTGTGGAAACTCCGTTGGGAGAAACCTTCATTACCTCCACTGTTTATAAGTCTTGTTTGGTTCAAGTTGGTACCCACACATTACCTATCGATCTGATTTCATTAAAAATACTTGCATTTGACGTGATTCTAGGGATTGATTGGTTAACTACTCATTATGCAAAAATTGATTGTTTTCGTAAGGTTGTTAGTTTTCATATTCCTAATCGACCTATTATGCGAATTCAAGCAACCAAACCATTAAAATCAATCGCTGTCATCTCAAGCCATAAAGCTATTCGTTTATTGAAAAACGGATGTCAAGCTTTCTTAGCTCATGTCACAGATCTAAACAAAAATACGTCAGTTTTGAATGATATTTCTATTGTTAATAAATTCCCTGACGTATTCCCTGAAGAACTTCCTGGCCTACCCCCAGAGCGTGAAATTGAATTTTGTATCGATCTTGAACCCGGTACAAAACCCATTTCCAAAGCCCCATATCGAATGGCTCCTATTGAACTTCAGGAGTTAAAGACCCAACTGCAGGAATTGTTAGACATTGGTTTTATTCGTCCTAGTACTTCTCCTTGGGGTGCTCCTGTTCTATTCGTGAAGAAGAAAGATGGAAGTATGCGACTTTGTATTGATTATCGGGAGTTGAATCATGTCACCATCAAAAACAGGTACCCATTGCCACGTATTGATGACCTGTTTGACCAGTTGCAAGGAGCACAATTCTTTTCAAAGATCGATCTTCGTTCTGGATATCATCAGCTGAAGGTTAGAACTGAGGATATTCCAAAGACGGCTTTTAGAACTCGGTACGGGCATTATGAATTCCTAGTCATGTCCTTTGGATTGACTAATGCTCCTGCTGCCTTCATGGATATGATGAACCGGGTATTCAAGGAATATTTGGATCACTTTGTGGTCGTCTTTATTGATGACATCCTTATTTATTCCAAAAGCCGTGAAGATCATGAGCAACACTTGAGGCTGGTACTCCAAAAGCTTCGTGAATACAAGCTTTATGCCAAGTTGAAGAAATGCGAGTTCTGGCTGGAGGAGGTAGCATTCCTTGGGCACGTAGTATCAAGTCGTGGAATATCGGTTGACCCGGCAAAGATTGAAGCTATTCAAAGCTGGGAGCAACCTAAATCAGTGACCGAGGTACGTAGCTTTCTTGGTTTAGCTGGTTATTATCGGAGATTCGTGGAAGGATTTTCTCGAATCGCTACTCCATTAACTCAGCTGACTCGGAAAGATACAAAGTTTGGTTGGAGCGAAGAATGTGAGCAGAGTTTTCAAGAACTCAAGAGGAGACTCATTTCAGCACCTGTTCTAACAATACCATCTGGCTCGGAGGGATTTGTCATCTACAGTGATGCTTCGAGCAAAGGGTTGGGATGCGTTCTCATGCAACATGGAAAAGTCATAGCCTATGCATCAAGACAACTCAAGGAATATGAGAGGAATTATCCTACTCATGATCTAGAGTTGGCAGCTGTTGTCTTTGCACTTAAAATTTGGAGGCATTACTTGTATGGGGAGAAAGTGGAGATCTTTACGGATCATAAAAGCCTCAAATATTTCTTCACTCAAAAGGAACTCAACATGCGACAACGACGTTGGCTTGAACTGTTGAAAGATTATGATCATACCATTCAATACCATCCTGGAAAAGCGAACGTGGTAGCTGACGCATTGAGTAGAAGATCATATGCGGGTACAAGTGCAATATTAACAACGCAAAGGCCCATTTTGTGTGACTTGCAAAGGATGGAGATAGAGTTGAAGACTCCAGGGACCCATGTGATGATGGCGAATATACGAGTAGAACCGACTTTAATCGATAAAGTTAAAGCTGCTCAAGCTACAGACCTGGAGCTGATGCGTATGAGGAAGAAAGTGCAAGAAGGTGTTATGCCGGAAGCAAGAATCGATGAAGAAGGAATACTTCGAGTCAACTCCAGACTTTGTGTTCCTAACAACCCTGATTTAAAGTATGAAATCATGATGGAGGCGCACAACACACCGTTTGCAATCCATCCTGGAAGTACCAAAATGTATCATGATCTTCGTCATACATTTTGGTGGAGCAATATGAAGAGAGAGATAGCGTTGTTTATCTCAAGGTGTCTAACTTGTCAACGAGTCAAAGCGGAGCATCAAGTACCAAAAGGTCCATTGCAACCACTTGAAATTCCAGAATGGAAGTGGGAGCACATTACCATGGATTTCGTTACCGGTCTTCCTAGGGTTTCTCAAGGTATTGATGCGATTTGGGTCATTGTTGATAGATTGACCAAGTCTGCTCATTTCTTACCGATACGAGAAACTTATACACTTGAACGTCTTGCTCGTATGTACATAAACGAGATTGTAAGACTGCATGGTATGCCAGTATCCATAGTTTCTGATCGAGACCCAAGATTCACTTCACGATTTTGGGTTAGTTTACAAAAAGCTATGGGCACGGAGTTACGATTTAGTTCAGCATATCATCCTCAGACGGACGGACAATCAGAGAGGACTATTCAAACTCTTGAAGATCTATTAAGACTCTGTGTCTTTGACTTCAAGGGAAGTTGGGACAAGTTCTTACCATTGGTGGAGTTTTCCTACAACAACAGTTATCAAGCAAGTATTGGCATGGCTCCATTCGAAGCATTGTATGGAAGAAAATGTCGTTCTCCAGTATGCTGGGATGAGGTGGGCGAAGCAACGTTGTTGGGACCGGAGTTGGTACGTATGACTACAGAAAAGATTCAAACGATCCGACAACGTATAAAAACCTCACAAGATCGACAAAAGAGTTATGCTGATCTTCATCGAAAGGACGTGGAATTTGATGTAGGAGATCATGTGTTCTTACGTGTTGCTCCATGGAAAGGAGTTACGAGATTTGGAAAGAGAGGAAAGCTAAATCCTCGATTCATCGGTCCATTTTTAATCCTCGATCGAGTAGGAACTGTGGCTTATAGACTCGCTTTACCGCCAAGTATGTCTCGTGTTCATAACGTTTTCCACATATCCATGTTACGCAAATATGTGGAAGACCCGAACCACATTATTGAGTTAGAACCGGACGAAATAGCGGAGGATTTGACGTATGAAGAAGTTCCTGTTCAAATCTTGGATAAGAAGGAACATATTCTACGCTCCAAGGTTATACCTCAAGTCAAAGTTTTGTGGAGAAACCACGATGTTGAGGAAATGACTTGGGAGTTAGAATCAGAAATGAAATCAAGGTATCCTTACCTCTTCGACATACCAGGTACGTACCCTAATTTCGAGGGCGAAATTTCATAAGAAGGGGAGGTTGTAAGACCCCAATTTTTATAAATAAAGATGAATTTTCTATAAATATCATTTTTGAATATTATGGAGTTAATTTGATATAATGTTATAGTTGTGGGTAATATTTATAAATTTTGCAAAGTAAGCAAGTTGTTATAAAATATTCGTTTGGTCGGAGAATATTCTTTTTGTCGGGGAATATTCGTACGACGGCACAATCATTGGTGGACCCCACAACGGAATTATTGTCGGATTGAGAAAACGACAGAATTATCTTTCTATAAAAATAACGGCTGAGGTGTTACCGTTAAAACCGTTAAAACTGTTGAACTACTCGGTAGTAAAAGTACAGTAATACGCGTGGTTGCATAGTAGCACACGGTATTGATTATTGATGCTTACGTGAGAAGTCACTCAGCTATACTCAATTATTGCTACAGTAATTGCTGCATCATATCTCTTAAATTATTGTCATAGTATCATCTGTATAATATGTTATATTATTAAATCAATAATTGAGACGTTGTGGTAAGTTTGGTTATTTTATGGGGGGCCATATGTCATCATCTAAGAGTCTCTTGGTCAATAGTAATTACCTTCGTCAATAGTATTTACCTTGGTCAATAGTAATTATCTTCGTCAATAGTAATTACCGTCGTCAATAGTAATTACCGTCGTCAATAGTATTTACCTTGGTCAATAGTAATTACCTTCGTCAATAGTATTTACCTTGGTCAATAGTAATTACTTTCGTCAATAGTAGTTGTCCCTTCAATATTACCAAGAGTCATTTGACCCTTCGTTAAGACCAAGAGCCACCCTCAGTTTTTCTATAAATAGAGGCCTAGGGCTTCATTATTTTTCACGAATTCATTCAAGCTATAGAGAGAGAAAGTATAGAGAGAATAAGAGAGAGAGAATAAAAGTATTCTGCTACATCACTTTTCCAATATCCAGTTCTTTTAAGGTAGGGAATATTATTTCTTTTATATTCATGAAGAGAACTTCTGTTATTCCATTTGTTATTATTCTGTTGGAATAACCAGTATACGCGGTCTACCCTATACTTGGTGACATTCTTCTATTATTCTGTTGGAACATCCTGTCTGTGTGTTTTACACCGGACCTGGTTCCGTTTATTATTCTGTTGGAACATCCTGTCTGTGTGTTTTACACCGGACCTGGTTCCGTTTTATTATTATTCTGTTGGAATATCCTGTCTGTGTGTTTTACACCGGACCTGGTTCCATTATTTATTATTCTGTCGGAATATCCTGTCTGTGCGTTTACGCCGGACCTGGTTCCATTATTTATTATTCTATTGGAATAACCTGTCTGTGCGGTCTATCGCATGCATGGTGATTTCTTTTGTTATTCCATTCTTTATTGTACTCAGTTGGTTAAGTTTTGACTTCTATACTCCATGAAATTTGTGGAATATCCTTGATAGTTGCGTTTCATCCAGTATTTTTTCAAGAAAATATTCTTCTAAGCATTCTTGAATTTTACTCCACAATGCAGTATCATGTTGACAATTTGGACGTTGTTAATTCCTGGATAAATTAATTCTTGAACTTGTTTTATTGAATTCTTATATCATTGTCATCATCCTCATGTTTATAAAATGTTGAAAGTCATCTGTGGCATGTAGTGCATAGATGGACTTGGTATGATTATGACCAGGGATTATTCGGTATAATCATGACCGTAATGTTACAAATGATGTGGTAAAAGTCCTCATTGGCCCGTAGTGCATTGATGGACAGTTGTTGGCATGATCATGACCATTAATGAATATACGAATATCCTTGGCCGTAGTGCAGGGGTGATTCGATGATGTGGATTATTTTATTAAGCTGAGTCCTAGCGATCACAGTGTTGAAAAACTTTTTAAATCATAAAAGATAGTAGAGTTTATTTTCTACTTGACTCTTTTAATGGATTGCTTGTTCCGCTACAGTTAAACTTGATGTCTATTATATTTTATCAGTTTAACATTGTTGAAGGCTAATGATAATTTATTCTGCATTATCTTAGTCATAATATTTCTTACTGGGCTAGTTGAGCTCACCCTTTCTTTCACTGTTCTCTTCAGGAAATGAGAACGTAGCTGGGGCAAGTCGGGGAACGGAGTGATGGTCTGAAGAATAGTATTAGTTAGTAGTCCTCACTATTCTATATAATGGTGTGTTAATAAATGTAATGAGGACTCCTTTTGAGTATGAATACTCTTTAGAAGATAATATTTGTATTCAAACTCACAGTTTATGTTTTGTCGTATTGTACACGACAGTTGTATTATTAAGTTGTATTTGTATTCTGTACTATGTATCTGACGACTCAAGATGGGTGATGTATACCTATTTTTGGGGGCGTATCTGACGACCCAAGATGGGAGATGTATACCTAATTTTGGGGGCGTCACACTAGATACCGGTTCTACCCATTCTTTTATCTATCCTGCTTGTGCTCAACGTTTAAACTTGACTCCGGAGAAATTGGACTTTAACTTATCTGTTGAAACTCCGTTGGGTGAAACCGTCGTTACATCTACAGTTTATAAATCTTGCATAATCCAAGTTGGCATTATCACATTACCTGTTGATCTTATCTCTTTAAAGATACTTGTTTTTGATGTGATTTTAGGAATTGATTGGTTAACCACTCATCATGCTAAAATTGATTGTTTTCGTAAGGTTGTTAGTTTTCATATTCCTAACCAACCTGTCATACGAATTCAAACTACTAAACCACTAAAATCAGTCACTGTCATATCAAGCCACAAAGCTATTCGTTTATTGAAAAACGGATGTCAAGCTTTCTTAGCCCATGTTATGGATTTGAACAAAGACAAGTCAGATTTGAATAATATTTCTATTGTTAGAAAATTTCCCGATGTATTTCCTGAAGAACTTCCTGGTCTACCCCCAGAATGTGAAGTTGAATTCTTAATTGACCTTGAACCCGGTACAAAGCCCATTTCTAAAACTCCATATCGAATGGATCCTATTGAACTTCAGGAGTTAAAAGTCCAACTACAGGAGTTGTTGGACATCGGTTTTATTCGTCCTAGTACGTCTCCTTGGGGTGCTCCTGTTTTATTCGTAAAGAAGAAAGACGGGACTATGCGACTTTGTATTGACTATCGAGAATTGAACCATGTCACCATCAAGAATAGGTATCCGCTACCTCGCATTGATGACATGTTCGACCAGTTACAAGGAACACAATTCTTTTCAAAGATCGACCTTCGGTCTAGATATCATCAGCTGAAGATTAAAACTGAGGATATTCCAAAGACTGCCTTCAGAACTCGGTACAGGCATTATGAATTCTTAGTCATGTCTTTTGGATTGACTAATGCTCCTGCTACCTTCATGGATATGATGAACCGTGTATTCAAAGAATATTTGGATCAGTTCGTTGTTGTCTTTATTGATGACATCCTCATCTATTCCAAAAGCCGTGAAGATCATGAGCGCCATTTGAAGCTGGTACTGCAAAGGCTTCGTGAAAATAAGCTATATGCCAAATTGAAGAAATGCGAGTTCTGGCTTGAGAAAGTAGCATTCCTTGGGCACGTGGTGTCAAAACATGGAGTATCTGTCGACCCGACGAATATTGATGCCATACAAAGTTGGGAGTAACCGAAGTCGATAACCGAAGTACGTAGCTTTCTGGGCTTAGCTGGTTATTATCGGAGATTTGTGGAAGGATTTTCTCGAATCGCTACTCCGTTAACTCAGCTAACTCGAAAAGATACAAAATTCGTATGGAGTGAGGAATGTGAGAAGAGTTTCCAAGAACTCAAGAGGTGACTCATTTCGGCACCTGTTCTGACAATACCATCTGGTTCGGATGGATTTGTTATCTACAGCGATGCTTCAGGAAAAGGGTTAGGATGTGTTCTCATGGAACATGAGAAAGTCATAGCCTATGCCTCATGACAACTCAAAGAATATGAGAGGAATTATCCTACTCATGATTTGGAGTTGGCAGCAGTCGTTTTTGCGTTGAAGATCTGGAGACACTACCTGTATGGGGAGAAAGTGGAGATCTATACAGATCATAAAAGCCTCAAATATTTCTTCACCCAAAAGGAACTCAACATGCGGCAGTGACGTTGGCTCGAGCTGTTGAAAGATTACTATCATACCATCCAATATCATCTTGGAAAAGCAAATGTAGTAGCTGACGGATTGAGTAGAAGACCATATGCGGGTACAAGTGCAATGTTGTTAACACAAAGGCCCATTTTGTATGACTTGCAAAGGATGGAGATAGAGATGAAGGCTCCAAGTACCCACATGATGATATCAAATATACGAGTAGAACCGACTTTAATCGATAAAGTTAAAGCTGCTCAAGCTACGGACATGGAGCTGATGCGTATGAAGAAGAAAGTGCAAGAAGGTGCTATTCCAGAAGCAAGAATCGATGAAGAAGGAATACTTCGAGTCAACTCCAGACTTTGTGTTCCTAACGATTTTAACTTGAAGCATAGAATAATGATGGAGGCACACAACACACCGTTTGTAATCCATCCTGGGAGTACCAAAATGTATCACGATCTTCGACATACATTTTGGTGGAGCAATATGAAAAGAGAGATCGCGGAGTTTATCTCGAGATGTTTAACTTGTCAACGTGTAAAAGCAGACCAAAGGGTCCATTGCAACCACTTGAAATTCTGAAATGGAAGTGGGAACACATTACTATGGATTTTGTTACGGGTCTTCCCAAGGTTTCTCAAGGCATAGATGCGATTTGGGTTATTGTTGATAGATTAACCAAGTCCGCTCATTTCTTGCCGATACGTGAGACTTATTCCCTTGAACGTCTTGCTAGTATGTACGTGAACGAGATTGTGAGATTGCATGGCATGCCAGTATCCATAGTTTCTGATCGTGACCCAAGATTCACTTCACGATTTTGGGTTAGCTTGCAGAAAGCTATGGGCACGGATTTACGATTCAGTTCGGCATACCATCCTCAAACGGACGGACAATTAGAGAGGACTATTCAAACTCTTGAAGATCTATTAAGACTTTGTGTCCTAGATCTCAAAGGGAGTTGGGATAAGTACCTACCATTGGTGGAATTCTCCTACAACAACAGTTATCAGGCGAGCATAGGTGTGGCTCCATTCGAGGCGTTGTATGGAAGAAAATGTCATTCTCCAGTATGCTGGGACGAGGTGGGTGAAGCAACATTGTTGGGACCAGAGTTGGTACGCATTACTACAGAGAAGATCCAAACGATTCGACAACGTATACAAACGGCACAGGATCGACAAAAGAGTTATGCGGATCTTCATCGGAAGGACGTGGAATTTAATATTGGTGATCATGTATTATTACGTGTTGCACCATGGAAGGGAGTTACAAGATTTGGGAAGAGAGGAAAACTCAATCCAAGATTTGTTGGTCCATTTGAGATTCTTGAGCGAATAGGAAATGTGGCATATAGACTCGCATTACCTCCAAGCATGTCTCGTGTTCATAATGTTTTTCACATATCTATGCTTCGTAAATATGTTAAAGACCCGAACCACATTATTGAGTTAGAACCAGACGAGATAGCTGAAGATTTAACGTACGAGGAGGTACCTGTTAAGATCTTGGATAGAAAAGAGCATGTCCTACGCACGAAGGTTATACCACAAGTTAAGGTTTTATGGAGAAATCATGCTATTGAAGAAATGACCTGGGAGTTGGAATCAGAAATGAAAGCGAGGTATCCTCGCCTTTTTGAAACATCAGGTACGTACGTCAATTTCGAGGACGAAATTTCATAAGGAGGGGAAGTTGTAAGACCCCAACTTATTAATGAATAAAATCAAATTTTCTCTAAATATTATTGTGAATAATAAGGGGTTAATTTGATATAATACTTTGGTTATGGCTAAAATGTGCAAATTTTGCAAAATAAGCAAGTGGTTATAAAATATTCATTTTGTCGGGGAATATTCGTTTGGTCGTGGAATATTCTTGCTGTCGGGGAATATTCGTACGACGGCGCAACCTTGTGTGGGCCCCATAACGGAAAGCGATTGGATGAAGAAAACGACAACTATAAGTTATTTATAAATAACGGCATAGTTGTTACCGTTAATACTGTTGGAATACCCGGTGGGTAAAATACAGTAGCACACGGTATTGTACCAATTATTGATTCTTACGTAAGAAGGCACTACTCAATAATTGTTACAGTAGTTATTGTTCAATATTTTATTTTATTAATTCAATAATTGTTGCGTTGATATTTTATATTATTGTTGTTTCAATAATTGTTGTTGCACATTATTTTCTATTATCAGATCAATAATTCATATTATTTGAATAATATTATTAGATAACATTATTGGCAATGTCTAGAAAGTTCTGTCTAAGGAGAGGTTTGGTCATCTAATTGCGTGCCAGTAAGGAGAAATCCTTATTGAAAAGCCCCCTCTTTCCTGGGAACGGCCTGGTTGTCATAAATGTGATTCTGTAATATTATTTGTGAATAACTAATTATTGATTCATATGATAAGGAAATATTTATTTTATGTGGATATAAATGAGGGATATATTTTTGTGGTTAAAAATGAAGGAGTTAATGTTGAGGTTTTTATCAGTCTTTTTGTCGGAATTGAGGTATTAAAAATTAGAGTTTTTGAGATATTTTGCGGGGGTTATAATTTTTAATCCGACCGTTGGATCGTGGTAATTTTTGGATATGTTATACATATATAAGTTGAGTATATGTCCACAAATTTTGAACCGTTAAAAATGAACGTATGATTTATTATGAATTTTACGAGATGACTGGTTTAGAAATTGTTGAATTTTCGAGGTTTATCATTTTAATGGAAAATTCTAGAATTGGTGGGGCCCACTCTTGGTTGGTGATGAAATGTGATGAAATTTTTATTCAAATGTGGTGGGTGGGAATAGTAGCAGGTAAAGCCATCAGGTTGCAGGTTAAGTTTGCTTCGGCGTGCTAACATTTTCCTATAAATAGAGGACTAAGTTAGAATTGAAAATCACACCAGAAACAAGTTTTCTCTCTTTCTCTCTCTACATTATTGAGTGTATTTTGTAAGTATTTAGATACTTTGAGAGTTTTTATTCATCAGAGCAAGTTTCTTTCAGCCTTATACCGGTATTCCGACCAAAAGTACTGATATTTTGAGGTAAAGGATATTATTTTCTTCTTAATGATATTATTTTCTTCAATATCATTATGCTGAAATATTGATATGAGTTTTTATCAAATTTGGAACTTTTTGTGTCGGGGTTACTATTCACGTATACGGTACTATTCACGTATACGGTACTATTCATGAATACGGCACTATTCAGGGAAAAATAAAATTTTTCCTTTTTATCCAAGATGTCTATTATGGTTACTATCTTTGATTGTATCTATGTTTTGATCTTTATTTTTGAATTCTGCTTCACAATTGATTATTATGAAGTATTATTGATCTTGGATAAACTGTTATACGAATCCCTAATATTTGTCCTTCTGTCTCACTGGATTCGTTCTCTTTAAGATATTTTTCATCATCCTCAGTCCTAAATGATGATATTACTGAATATCTTTGGCCTGTAGTGCAAAGATGTATGATTACTTGATGAATATCTTTAGCCTGTAGTGCAAAGATGAACAGGTGTTGAGATGAACATGACTGACAGGTGATACAAATGAATATCTTTGGCCTGTAGTGCAAAGATGAATATTTGGATAAAGATGATTATTAATTGATGTTACAGGGATAAAATATTGATGATGGACTTTTAAATCTTAGAAGATAGTAGAATTCTTTTTCTACTTGACTCTTCTAATGGTTTGTTGTTTCCGCTACAGTTGTTGATCTAAAACTTGTTGTCGATTATATTCTATCAGATTTTTCCCTGTTTAAGACTAACGATAATTTGTTGTATCTTATCTTAGTCATAATATTCTTTACTGGGCTAGTTGAGCTCACCATTTTCCTTTTTGTTCCATTTTTCTTCTCAGGAGGTGAGAACATAGCAGGATCTAGTCGGGGTATGGAGTGATGGTTCTAAAAAGATGTTTTAGCAGTCCTCATTATTTCTGTAAAATAGTGTTTGAATAATTGTAATGAGGATTTATTTGAGTGTGGATATTGTCCAGAAGACAATATTTGTATTTAAACTCACAGTATGTATTGTCGTATTTTGCACGACAATTGTATTATTGAAGTTGTAGTTTACTTTCTGTACCATATATTTGGCGACTCATAATGGGTGTTGTATACCTATTTTAGGGGCGTCACATCTCCCCTCCTAGTTCTATTCCCCGATCTCCGCCAGAGATCATATCCCTAAGCTCTGATACCAACTGTGATGCCCCCAAAATAGGTATACAACACCCATTCTGAATCGCCAAAATACATGGTACAGAAACAACTACATCTTTACTATTACAACATAAGAACTGTGAGTTTAAATACAAATATTGTCATCTAGACAATATCCACACTCAAATAAGTTCTCATTACAGTTATTGATACATTATTTCACAAAAATGGTGAGGACTACTAAAATAACTTCTAGAACCATTATTCCATACCCCGATTAGTACTCGCTACATTCTCGCCTCCTGAGAAAAATGGAACAAAAATGAAAAGGGTGAGCTCAACTAGCCCAGTAAAGAACATTATGACTAAGATAATACAGAATAAATTATCGTTAGTCTTCAACAGGGGAAAAATCTAATAGAATATAATAGACAACAAGTTTTAAATCAATATTCGCAGCGAAAAATAATAATTCATAGAAGAGTTACATAGAGAATGAAATCTACTATTATCTATGAATTTAAAAGTCCATCATCAATATTTTATCCATTTAACATCAATCAATATTCATCTTTGCACTACAAGCCAAAGATATTCATCAGTTGGTCATGCTCATCTCAACACATGTTCATCTTTGCACTACAGGCCAAAGATATTCATCAGAAATCATTCATCTTTGCACAACAGGCCAAAGATATTCAGTTATATCATCATTTAGGACTGAGGATGATGAAAAATATTTTAAAGGAAACGAATCCAGTGAAGCAAAATAACAAATATTAAGGATTCGTATTTCGATTTATCCATGTCCAAAAATACTTTATAAGTAATCATAGTGAAGTAAAATTCAAGAATGATCAAAACATGGATACAATCAAAGCTAGTATCCAGAATAGATATTTTGGACGAAAAGAAGAAAATTTCATTTTTCGGTGAATAGTAACTCGTGAATAGTAACCCCGACATGAAAAGTTCTAAATTTGATAAAAATTTCCAACCAATATTTCGGCATAATGATATTAAAGAAATAATATCATTTTTGTATAAAATAACATCCCTTACCTCAAAATAACGGTACTTTTGATCGGAATATCGGATAGAAAGCCGAAGGAAACTTGTACCGAACAGCAACTCTCAAAGTATATAAATAATCACTAAAATACGCTCGACAATATAGAGAGAAAGAAAACTTATTTCTGGTGTGATTTTCAATTCTAACCTAAGCGTCTATTTATAGGAAAATGCTAGAAAGTCATAGGAGACTAAATAATAAATTAATATTATTTTAAACAACCATTCTACGCATGCTAATCAAGACTCAAGACCAGCCCCTCAATGCTGAAAATTTCAGCAGCCCATGTGTTGTCAAACAAGAGTGGGTCCCACCCATAATTTAATAAAAATCATTTTATTTTCCGAAACTTCAACAATTCATAGAAAATAGACCGTTTATCAGAAAAATACGAATTTTATATCCATTATGCCTGAAATCGAATTCTCTACAACTTTGTAGCTTTGAGTTTTTCTAAATTCCAAACATAAAATATAAGAAATCCACAAACGGATGATTTTTAATACATGTACACCGATAAAATACTAATAAAACACTTCAGCATTAATTCCTTCATTTTTATCCTCATAAAAATAAATATATCCATCATTTATATCCACATAAAATAAATATTTCCTTATCATATGAATTAATAATTAATTATTCATAAATAATATTACAGAATCACATTTATGACAACCAGGCCGTTCTCAGGAAAGAGGGGGCTTTCCAATAAGAATTTCTCCTTACTGGCGCGCAATTAGGTGACCAAACCTCTCCTTGACAGAACTTTCTAGACATTGTCAATAATGTTAACTAATAATATTATTCCAAATAATATGAATTATTGATCTGATATTGGAGATGTTGTGCAGTGACAATTATTGAGCAACAAAAATATAAAATATCAACGCAGCAATTATTGAAGTAATAAAATAAAATATTGAACAGTAATTACTGTAACAATTATTGAGTAGTGCCTTCTTACGTAAGAATTAATAATTGGTACAATACAGTGTGCTACTGTGCAACAACGCGTATTACTGTGTTTTAACCACCGGGTATTCCAACAGTATTAACGGTAACAACTACGCCGTTAATTATAAACAACTTATACTTGTCGTTTTCTTCATCCAATCGCTTTCCGTTATGGGGCCCACAAAAGACTGCGCCGTAGTACGAATATTTTCCGACAGGAAGAATATTCCACGACCAAATAAATATTCCCCGACAGCAATGAATATTTTATAACCTCCTGCTTATTTGAAATATTTGCGCATTTTACCCATAACTAACCTCATTAATCAATTTAACCCTTACTATTTCAAAATAATAAATAGAAGAAATTTAAATTTCATTCATTAATAATTTGGGGTCTTACAATTAGCATTAATTGTATCCATGTTTTGACCTTTATTCTTGAATTTTATTCCACTATGGTATATTATGGGGTATTTTTAAATATGGATAAATCAAAGTATGAATCCCTAATATCTGTTCTTTTATCTCACTGAATTCGTTTTCTTTAAAATATTTTTCATCATCCTCAGTCCTAAATGATGATATTACTGAATATCTTTGGCCTGTAGTGCAAAGATGAATGATTTCTTGATGAATATCTTTGGCCGTAGTGCTAAGATGTACTGGTGTTTAGATGAACATGACCAACTGATGAATATCTTTGGCCTGTAGTGCAAAGATGAATATTTGATTCAAGATGTATATTGATTGATGTTACAGGGATAAAATATTGATGATGGACTTTTAAATCTGAGAAGATAGTAGAATTCATTCTCTACTTAACTCTTCTAATGGATTGTTGTTTCCGCTGCAGTTGTTGATCTAAAACTTATTGTCTATTATATTCTATCAGATTTTTCTTTGTTGAGGACTAACGATAATTTGTTCTATATTATCTTAGTCATAACATTCTTTACTGGGCTAGTTGAGCTCACTCTTTTTCTTTTTTGTTCTATTTTTCTTCTCAGGAAGCGAGAATATAACAGGAAGTAGTCGGGTGTGGAGTGATGTTCCAAGGCAGTTGTTATTATAGTCCTCACTATTTTGTAAAATAGTGTATCAATAATTATAATGAGGACTTATTTGAGTGTGAATATTGTCTAGAAGATAATATTTGTATTTTAACTCACAGTTTATGTGTTGTCGTATTTTGCACGACAATTGTATTAATAAAGTTGTAGTTATTTCTGTATCATATTTTTGGCGACTCAGAATGGGTGATGTATACCTATTTTGGGGGTGTCACAGTTATATCTGATATTTCAGCCAAAAGTACTATTCTTTTGAGGAGGCGAGAATATAGCGAAAACTAATCGGGATGTGGAGTAATATTTTCAGTCGGTTGTTTTAGCAGTCCTCACTATTTTATAAAATAGTGTGATAATAATTATAATAAGGACTTCTTTTGAGCTTTAATACTGTCTATTAGATAATATTTGTATTTAAACTCACAGTATATGTGTTGTCATATTTTGCACGATAATTGTATTTTATAGTTGCATTTATTTTTGTACCATATATTTGGCGACTCAGAATGGGTGATGTATACCTATTTTGGGGGCGTCACAAAAACCTCACAAGATAGACAAAAGAGTTATGTTGATCTTCATCGAAAGGACGTGGAGTTTAATGTTGGAGATCATGTGTTGTTATGGGTTGCTCCATGGAAAAGAGTTACGAGATTTGAAAAGAGAGGAAAGCTCAATCCTCGATTCATTGGCCCTTTCGAAATCCTCGATCGAGTAGGAACAGTGGCTTATAGACTTGCCTTACCACCAAGTATGTCTCGTGTTCATAGCGTTTTTTATATATCCATGTTACGTAAATATGTGGAAGACCCGAACCACATTATTGAGTTAGAACCAGACGAAATAGCGGAAGATTTAACATATGAAGAGGTACCTGTTAAAATCTTGGATAAGAAGGAACATATTCTACGCTCCAAGGTCATACCTCAAGTCAAAATTTTTTAGAGAAACCACGATGTTGAGAAAATGACCTGGGAGTTAGAATCTGAAATGAAGTCAAGTTATCCTCACCTCTTCGACATATCAGGTATGTACCCTAATTTCGAGAATGAAATTTCATAAGAAGGAGAGTTTGCAAGGCCCCAACTTTTATGAAAAAAGATTAATTTTCTCGAAATATATTTTTGAATATTATGGTGTGGAGTTTGATATAATGTTATAATTGTGGGAAATATTTATAAATTTTATAAAGTAAGCAAGTGGTTATAAAATATTCGATTGGTCGGAGAATATTCTTTTTGTCGGGGAATATCCGTACGACGGCACGATTATTGGTAGACCCCACAACGGAATAACTGTCGGATATAGAAAGCGACAAAAATATCATTTTTATAAAATAATGGTAAAAGTTTTACTGTTAACTGTTGAAATACCCGATAATAAAAGTACAGTAATACGCGTGGTTGCATAGTAGCACACGGTATTGTACAGTATCTTTGATTATTGATGCTTACAGAAGTCACTACTCAATAATTGTTATAGTAATTATTTTTTAATATTTTATTTTATTGATTCAATAATTGCTACGTTGATATTTTATATTATTAATTCAATAATTGTCATTGCACAGTATTTCAAATTATCAAATCAATAATTCATATTATTTGAATAATATTATTATTTGTATTATTGACAATGTCTAGAAAATTCTGTCGAGAAAAGGTGTTTGGTAACCTAATTGCGCGTCAATAGGGAGAAATTCTTATCGGAAAGCCCCCTCTTTCCTGGGAACGACCTGGTTGTCAATATTGAAATTTTGTAATATTATTTATGAATAATTAATTATTGATATATATGATAAGAAAATATTTATTCAATATAGATTTAAACTGAGGAATTTTTAGCATGTGTCATTTGTTGAAAGTTGATATTTTATCTTTTCTGATAAAATAATTCATTCAAATATATTATTATAATATTACATTATAGCAGTATGATGTGATTATATAATAGTATGCTTTTTTATAATTTGAATGGTAACATTATTATAGTAAATTCATGGTATAAAAGTAGAAGGAGGTGGAAGAGAACAAATTAAATCTGAATTCCTATGATGTAAGCGGTGATGTCATTGGATGATGAGGTAAGCGATGATGTCATCAGACGATGAGGTAAGCAATGATGTAATATGATCGATGATGTCATAAATTATGGCAAAAAGACTATTTTACCCTTACTTTGCCAAGCCTATAAATAGAAGCTCATTTCTTCATTATTTTTCACCAATTCATTCAAGCTATAGAGAGAGAAAGTATAGAGAGAATAAGAGAGAAAGAATAAGAGTATTCTGTTACTACACTATTGCAGTATCCAATCTCCTACTAAAGTAAGGGGTATTATTTCTTTCGTATTCGTAAGTGATATTATTCTTGTTCAATATTCGTAAGAAATAATATATTCTTCCATACTCTGTAGTATGTAAGTAATATTATTTCGTTTCATATTTCTAATTCTACACTTATGTTGATAAGTATTGCTTCTATACTCCATGAAATTAGTAGAATATCCTTGATATTTGCACTTCATCCAGTATCTTTTTATGAAAATATTATTCTGAGCATTCTTGATAAGTTTTAACCTTTTTATGTCGGAGTTCTATTTACGGGATACTATTCATGAAGTACTATTCACGAGATACTATTCACTCGGGTACTATTCACCTGTGGTACTATTTATGACAAAAATTAATTTCTTTTCGGTCTAAATTATTTTTGATACAATATTATTCTTGAATTTTACTCCACAAAGCAGTATCATGTTGACAATTTGGACGTTTTTAAATTCTGGATAAATTAAATTATAAATCTTTAAAATTTATTCTTTACTTTCATTTAATTGAATTCTTATATCATTGTCATCATCCTCATGCTTATATTATGATGAAAGTCATATGTGGCTTACGTGCATAAATGGACTGTTGATTGGTATGATTATGACCAAGGATTATTCGATATAATGATGACCGTAATGTTACAAATGATGTGGTAAAAGTTATCATTAGCCTGTAGTGCATTGATAGACAGTTGTTGGTATGATCATGACCATTGGTGATACTAATGAATATCCTTGGCCTATAGTGCAGGGATGATTCGATGATGTAGATTATTTATTCAGCTGAGTCTCAGCGATAAAACTGTTGATAAACTTTTTAAATCATAGAAGATAGTAGATATCATGCTCTACTTGACTCTTCTAATAGATTGCTTGTTCCGCTGCAGTTAAACTTGATGTTTATTATATTTTATCAGTTTAACACTGTTGAAGGCTAACGATAATTTATTCTGTATTATCTTAGTCATAATATTTCTCACTGGGCTAGTTGAGCTCACCATTTGCTTTCATTGTTCTCTTCAGAAAATGAGAATATAACTGGGACTAGTCGGGGAATGGAGTGACGGTCCAGATGTTTGCATTAGTAGTCCTCATTATTATGTAAAATAGTGTGATAATAAATGTAATAAGGACATATTTTGAGTTTTAATACTGTCTAGATGACAATATTTGTATTAAAACTCACAGCTTATGTTGTGTCGTATTCTACACGATACTTAACAGTTGTATAAATTAAGTTTATATTTATATTCTGTACCATGTATTTGGCGACTCAGAATGGGTGGTGTATACCTATTTTGAGGGCGTCACAGTAATATTATTATGGAGAGCATTATTTCCTCATGTGTTTTTAATGGTTCCTTTTCGCATGAAAGTAGGATCCACTGTATGTTAATCTAAGAGAGAATAGTGTGAAAATATCAAAAATACATATGAAAATATCAATTTTTTATTATTATATAATTCAAATCTATTTTATACATTCATTTGTGATGTGAGTGATTAACTATTTAGTTAAGTAAGTTACTCCCCCCGTTCTTTAATATATGTCGTTTTAGGGTTGTGCACAAATATTAAGATAATGATTGTATAGCATTAACTATAATATCAATTATTTATGTAAGACCCCAACTTATTAATGAATAAAATCAAATTTTCTCTAAATATTATTGTGAATAATAAGGGGTTAATTTGATATAATACTTTGGTTATGGGTGAAATGTGCAAATTTTGTAAAATAAGCAAGTGATTATAAAATATTCATTTTGTCGGGGAATATTCGTTTGGTCGTGGAATATTCTTGCTGTCGGGGAATATTCGTACGACGGCGCAGCCTTGTGTGGGCCCCATAACGGAAAGCGATTGGATGAAGAAAACGACAACTATAAGTTATTTATAAATAACGGCATAGTTGTTACCGTTAATACTGTTGGAATACCCGGTGGGTAAAATACAGTAGCACACGGTATTGTACCAATTATTGATTCTTACGTAAGAAGGCACTACTCAATAATTGTTACAGTAGTTATTGTTCAATATTTTATTTTATTAATTCAATAATTGTTGCGTTGATATTTTATATTATTGTTGTTTCAATAATTGTTGCTGCACAGTATTTTCCATTATCAGATCAATAATTCATATTATTTGAATAATATTATTAGATAACATTATTGGCAATGTCTAGAAAGTTCTGTCTAAGGAGAGGTTTGGTCATCTAATTGCGCGCCAGTAAGGAGAAATCCTTATTGGAAAGCCCCCTCTTTCCTGGGAACGGCATGGTTGTCATAAATGTGATTCTGTAATATTATTTGTGAATAATTAATTATTGATTCATATGATAAGGAAATATTTATTTTATGTGGATATAAATAAGGGATATATTTTTGTGGTTAAAAATGAAGGAGTTAATGTTGAGGTTTTTATCAGTATTTTTGTCAGAATGGAGGTATTAAAAATCAGAGTTTTTGAGATATTTTGCGGGGGTTATAATTTTTAATCCGACCGTTGGATCGTGGTAATTTTTAGATATGTTATACATATATAAGTTGAGTATATGTCCACAAATTTTGAATTGTTAAAAATGAACGTATGGTTTATTATGAATTTTACGAGATGACTGGTTCAGAAATTGTTGAATTTTCGGAGTTTATCATTTTGATGGAAAATTCTAAAATTGGTGGGCTCCACTCTTGGTTGGTGAAGAAATGTGCTGAGATTTTTATTCAAATATGGTGGGTGGGAATAGTAGCAGGTAAAGCCATCAGGTTGCAGGTTAAGTCTGCTTCGGCGTGCTAACATTTTCCTATAAATAGAGGGCTAAGTTAGAATTAAAAATCACACCAGAAACAAGTTTTCTCTCTTTCTCTCTCTAGATTATTGAGTGTATTTTGTGAGTATTTAGATACTTTGAGAGTTTCTATTCATCAGAGCAAGTTTCTTTCAGCCTTATACCGGTATTCCCGCCCGAAGTACTGATATTTTGAGGTAAGGGATATTATTTTCTTCTTAATGATATTATTTTCTTCAATATCATTATGCTGAAATATTGATCTGAGTTTTTATCAAATTTAGAACTTTTTGTGTCGGGGTTACTATTCACGTATACGGCACTATTCACGTATACGGTACTATTCATGAATACGGCACTATTCACCGAAAAATAAAATTTTCCCTTTTTGTCCAAGATGTCTATTATGGTTACTATCTTTGATTGTATCCATGTTTTGATCTTTATTTTTGAATTCTGCTTCACAATTGATTATTATGAAGTATTATTGATCTTGGATAAACTGTTATACGAATCCCTAATATTTGTCCTTCTGTCTCACTGGATTCGTTCTCTTTAAGATATTTTTCATCATCCTCAGTCCTAAATGATGATATTACTGAATATCTATGGCCTGTAGTGCAAAGATGTATGATTACTTGATGAATATCTTTGGCCTGTAGTGCAAAGATGAACATGTGTTGAGATGAACATGACTGACAGGTGATACAAATGAATATCTTTGGCCTGTAGTGCAAAGATGAATATTTGGATAAAGATGATTATTAATTGATGTTACAGGGATAAAATATTGATAATGAACTTTTAAATCTTAGAAGATAGTAGAATTCTTTCTCTACTTGACTCTTCTAATGGTTTACTGTTTCCGCTGCAGTTGTTGATCTAAAACTTGTTGTCGATTATAATCTATCAGATTTTTCCCTGTTGAAGACTAACGATAATTTGTTGTATATTATCTTAGTCATAATATTCTTTACTGGGCTAGTTGAGCTCATCCTTTTCCTTTTTGTTCCATTTTTCTTCTCAGGAGGTGAGAACATAGCAGGATCTAGTCGGGGTATGGAGTGATGGTTCTAGAATGATGTTTTAGCAGTCCTCACTATTTCTGTAAAATAGTGTTTGAATAATTGTAATGAGGATTTATTTGAGTGTGGATATTGTCCAGAAGATAATATTTGTATTTAAACTCACAGTATGTGTTGTCGTATTTTGCACGATAATTGTATTATTGAAGTTGTAGTTTACTTTCTGTACCATGTATTTGGCGACTCAGAATGGGTGTTGTATACCTATTTTGAGGGCGTCACAGTTTATATTGCCCTTGTATTAGAATAAGATATTGTTATTTATTAGATAGAAAATAGTAAGAGAACCAAAGTTATATTTAATACTTGGGGTAATATTGAAAACTAAACAATTAATGCTTACTTGAAATTCTCAAATAACTCATACTCCCTCTGTTCCTAAAAGATTATCGTTTAAGGTTAATGCACACAGATTAAAGAATATAATTAATATATAGCAAAAATATTATACTACTCTTATTAATTATCTCAACCAATTATTCATTTTCCAATGTTTCTTATTCAACCAATTACTACTTGGATTATAGCATTGAATTGAATAAGAATCATTGGGAATGGAAGAAAATTTTAAATAGGAGAAAACTTTAACTAAGGGTAAAGTATGAAAAAAATAACTAATGTGTATTGATAAACTCAAGACGACAATCTTTTTGGAATAAAAATTACTTCCTAAAATGATAATCGTTTAGGAACGGAAGGAGTACTTATTAAAAAATAAAAATATTTCTCTAAAATAACTTATATTAAAGAACGGAGGAGAGTATAATATATAGTCAAATGCAAATTAGTTAATGTAAACATTTAACTAATTGCTTTTAAAGACAATTTCTTTTTTATCAATTAAGTCATCTTTCTGGGACGGAGGGAGTACTAAACTACTAATTTGGGTAGGTGTAATTTTTTTTTTTATGAAAATAACAACTCCAAAAAATCATAATTATTATAAAATATAAAAACTGTAATATATAGCTTGATAAAAAAACTAAAGAGAAATAATTGAAATTGAATGTATATAAATATATATAAAAATTCTTCCTTATACCCGAAATAGAATTTAAAAACTGGTTTAATTGAGAAGGAAAAATGAGTGCGTGACACGTGTTCGGACCAAATTAGAATAGGGGGCCCCACGGACTGTAACACTGAGGTACGAGTACCGTGCGTTATTGGTCCCAGTTAAGGGTGAAAAGTCAGCATCTGACAGAATCTTCCCAATTCAACGACCCTACACAATTGGTTTGCTTAATTTTGATATCGCGACCGCTCCAATTTTTTTAGAGGCATATTTTTTACATATATTTAAATGACATTTAAATTATTTTTTTTTATAAAAAATTTTGTTTCAACAAATCTTATAAATTATTTGAGAGACATCTAAAAAATAATAATAATAATAATAATAATAATAATAATAATTAGACCGGCCGCCGAGCCCGGTCGCCACCCACGGTCCCCTAAACTTTTTCATTTTCTTAAGCCGAGAGGAAGGTCTTTTATTTAGACTTTGCTTATTATTCCAAAACATAATTTTGTTAGATTTTTTTATTTTTATTTTTTAACTATCAAATTATTATTATACCAAGATAACAATTATATTTTTGTCCAAATTTCAAATTTTCAGTGAAATAAATTAGAAAATTAGACTTGAAAATTATAAAACGTTATTGACAAAATTACACATATAGTCTAGTATTTTTTTTATATTTTTTTACAATTAAGTTTATGTTAAAATTTTGTTACAATACCTGAAAATCATTTCTCTCTAAGTTTAATACTTTCCTTATGCAGAATATGTTTGATAAACTTATTTATAAATAGTTTCTATGATTAATGTATTATATTACAAATAAATGTTTATTTATTATTTTAAAAGAATTATGTTTCAACAATTATTCATAAGACAATTATGGGTGTCACAAACCCTCTCTAAATAAACAGTATATAAGTTAACATATTTAAAATTATTAGTTTTTGTTACAAATGTTTTAATTGCAAGTCCTTTTTTTCTATAATTTCTACTAAAAAATTAATTTGTAATATATATATAAAAAATAGCTTTATGGAAATACGTATATATTTGTTACAATTGAAACCGAAATATATTAGATAAAGGATTTTTAAGTATTTTAGTTTGTTATTCTCAATTATTTACAACATCAAAATTCTTCTGAAATTACTTTTAAATTAATAATATTTTAATAAAATATTGTAATTATCACTTTCAAAACCCTATGTTTTTGGGTTTTGGACGAAGAAAATAAAAAAAGCTCCATTTATAATAATAATAAAAGAATTAAAAATCTTGTGCAACCAACGATCGAATCATTATTGACTCAGTGATGTCATTAATATATAAAAAAATATTATTAGCAATTAATAAAATTTAAAAAAATCTTATTTTTTATGAACTAAAACATAATAAAGTTGAGTTACAATATTACTAAAAGTATTTAATTTTAATATTAAAAAAAATTGATACAAAAATATATTAAAAAATAATTAAAATCGAATTACTGAGTTAACTTAATCGGGTTCTACCGGATTTTAACCAAAAATAAGTTATTAATTCAATTCTAATTTTTATGGGTTGAACCCACGGTGCAGTCCGGATTTTAAAACCATAACTAGTAATTGCAATGCGAAAGTACAGCACGCGCTCTTGTCTTTCGTGGACTAGTACCAATTGTAGGTTGAGTTACGTGTCGTAGATAATACTACTTCATTTGTTGAGTTATGAACCGAATAATAATCATTACGTTTAATAATAATTGATCTGGTCACAGTTAAGTCATAAGTGTAAGGGTATTAATTAATTAAACCAAGCCTTGTCATACGTGTCAAAATCAATAAGCTTAGAAATTATGGGTTAACATTTATGTATTTAAAATAATACAAAATTCCCTCCAAAGAATGAGTAAAAATAAAAAACAAAAATACATACACTCTCAGCTACAAATTTAAATATAAATAAATATATATATATATATATATATATATATATATATATATATATATATGTTCATTTTAAAATAAAAATATACTATATTTCTAATTTATTACTTGTTTTAAACTTTCAACTCTAACATTATACTTATTTATACCACTATTACTAAATTCTTAAGACATATATATATATATATATATATATATATATATATATATATATATATAACCGTGTAAAGTTATTTTTAAAAATATTTTTATGTAAAATTTATTTTCAATTTTGGAATGAGAAGAGTATTTGAGAAAGTAAAAATATATGTTAAAATCAGTATGCAATACATATTGAAGATAAATATCTCCTATGTTTTTCTTTTGACATCTTTTTCATATTTTCCCTAAACTTTTACTATTGAAATGCATCTATAAAATTGAACTCAAGTATAGCTTCTAAAAGAAAAATAAAATTAGAAGATGTATTTTGACTATTAAACTAATTTAAAATATTAATTATTTCTCATTTCATTCCTTAAAAAATATATTTTAAGTATACTTTTGATGCATATGAATAAATTTAAAGTAGAAAAGAGTATCAAATAAGATCTATTTTTACTCGGTAAACACTACATATAGTATAATAAAGAATTTTTTTTATTTAAATTAATAGACCTCACCTAAGTACTTTGAAACAAAGTTATCTTTGTATATTATTTTAATGTACTCTCTTCGTTTCCATAATATATGGCGTTTTAGATGATTTTATTTTTTTCAAATTATTTGTCATTTTATATAATATATGAGAATTAACTACAATCTTTCCAAAATTACTTCTCATGGGAAAATGTTACATATGAGAGAGAGTATGAGATAAGTATAGTAATTATGTGAATTTAAGAGTATTATAGACAATTGATATTATATTTAATGCTGTACAATTATTTTTTTAATTCTTCTGCACAACTCTAAAACGTCATATATTATATGAGAGAGTAATAATTTACAAATTACTTCAAAAAGTCAAAATATGTATCTAACATTAAAATATGAAAAAAAAATGTTATTTATGATATTTAGTGTACATTGTTTGTAAATTTATGCACATCCATGATTTATTTAGAATACATATGAAGAATAATGTTTGGCTCTTCTTTGTCACCCTAAAAATTAATTAATTAACCCAGGTTAAATAGTTGCAAGATGTTAGAAACAACTATTTTTTTTCTTTCCATTTTTCCTACTTTGCATCATATACACTCATAGTGAGAGGAGAGAGAGAAAAAAAAAACAAATGCTTTGTAAAAAGATGTCTCTTTTGTACTCATTTGTAAAGGGAAAATGGAAAAGACGTCTCTTTTGCATTTGCATTTGCATTTGCATTATGCACACATTATAAAGAAAAACAGACTTGTCGGTCTATAATTTAAGTGCCATTGTTGCAGGTGGTAGAGAGAGAGAGAGAAAAAAAAGAATCAAATCTTTGATTGATAGGTATAGAAAGAAGATGGAAGCAATTATTTCATTATTTTAGGCTCAGATATTCTACTGAACTTGAAAGGTAAGCTTCTTCTTCTTCTTCACTACCATTTTTCTACTCTTAATTTCTGCAACTATTTTTTATGGTGTTTTTTGTTGTATGCCCACTTTATGCTTCTTCATTTCCTTCGCTAAAATGGACTGTGGGTATTGTTCAATGTTCCCTTTAGCACTTGCCAAGTTGACTCTCTTTTTCTTTTTAAAAGTAGATGGTTGTGAATTTGTGATGGACTGTAATTTATTGGACATTTCTATTTGATTTTGTGTTGATTTTGTTGAAGAGGTGATTTTTGTTAATATTTATTACAATACATTAAAATCTAGCTTTTGGGTAGTTTTAAAAAAAATTCCCTTGATTTCATCACCTCAATTTTAGATTTAGCTTCTGGATGCTTCTTACAGCTATATGATTCCTCAGTTTCCTCATATTTTTTCTGGGTTTTCTGGGTTTGCATCAAAGGCTCAAATTATGTTGGTGTCACTGATTTATGCCCTCTTATATTGTTACTTTGGCTAAGATGAGGAATTCTGTGTATTATATTCATATTACATTTAGGATTTGATAATTTTGCATAAACAGTGGACTCTTATTCTTTTTTTCTTTCTTCTCTCTCTTTTGGGGAAGGGGAAGAAGGGATTTTCTTAATAATTATAATTAAGTGTGTTATTGGCTTTCTAATTCCGTACTGTTATTGGCTTTTGTAGAACTTGATTTACTGCCTTACATACTATTCTTGCTACTTAAAATAAAACCCAAGTTATATATCCTTAGGGATAATGGTTTCAAGATCTTATTCAAACCTGTTTGATCTTACTTCGGGAAATTCTCCAACTTTTGGACGAGGGGGTAAGAGGCTCTCTCGAGTTGCAACCGTTGCCGGGGTGTTATCTGAGTTAGATGATGAAAGTACGAATAGCGTTGGCTCTGATGCTCCCTCATCCATCTCTCAAGAACGAATGATCATTGTGGGGAACCAACTTCCACTTCGGGCACATCGAAGATCGGAGGGTGATGGAGGGTGGAACTTTAGTTGGGATGAGGATTCCCTTCTTCTACAACTCAAAGATGGCCTTGGGGAAGATGTAGAAGTCATTTATGTTGGTTGTCTTAGAGAAGAGATTGACCCAAATGAAGAAGATGAGGTGGCTCAAACTTTGCTTGAAACCTTCAAATGTGTGCCAGCTTTCATCCCTCCCGACCTTTTCAGTAAATTCTATCATGGTTTCTGTAAGCAGCATCTCTGGCCTTTATTTCACTACATGCTCCCTCTCTCGCCAGATCTTGGAGGCCGTTTTGATAGGTCTTTGTGGCAAGCTTATGTCTCGGTCAACAAGATTTTTGCAGACAAAGTAATGGAAGTGATCAGCCCTGATGATGATTTTGTTTGGGTTCATGATTACCATTTGATGGTTTTGCCAACATTTTTGAGGAAGAGGTTTAATAGAGTCAAGCTTGGTTTTTTCCTCCATAGTCCATTTCCATCTTCAGAGATATACCGGACTCTACCTGTAAGAGACGAGATTCTGCGAGCACTCTTGAACTCTGACCTCATTGGCTTCCATACTTTTGATTATGCAAGGCACTTTCTTTCTTGTTGTAGTAGAATGCTTGGCCTTTCTTATCAGTCTAAGCGAGGTTACATCGGCCTTGAGCACTATGGCCGCACTGTGAGCATTAAGATTCTCCCCGTTGGAATACATATGGGCCAACTCCGAAATGTGCTGGACCTTCCTGAGACTGAGTCAAGGGTCGCTGAATTAAAGTATCAGTTTGGGGATCAGACTGTTTTGCTTGGGGTTGATGACATGGACATATTTAAAGGAATAAGCTTAAAACTTTTGGCCTTTGAACAATTGCTTACACAACATCCTGACAAGAGGGGTAAGGTTGTATTGGTTCAAATTGCAAACCCTGCCAGAGGCCGTGGAAAAGATGTACAGGAGGTTCAGTCCGAAACTCATGCCACAATTGAAAGAATAAATCGAACTTTTCGACGACCAGGTTATGAGCCAGTTGTTTTGATTGATACCCCACTTCAGTTTTATGAGAGAATTGCATATTATGTAATTGCAGAGTGTTGTCTTGTTACAGCAGTGAGGGATGGGATGAATCTAATACCATATGAATATATTATATGTCGGCAAGGAACTGATAAGCTTGATGGTACTTTGGGCCTCAATCCATCCGCACCGAAGAAGAGCATGCTAGTTGTTTCTGAGTTTATTGGGTGCTCCCCATCACTTAGTGGTGCAATTCGCGTCAACCCTTGGAATATTGACGCTGTGGCTGAAGCTATGGATTCTGCCTTAATAGTTTCTGAGGCAGAGAAGCAATTGCGGCATGACAAGCACTATAGGTATGTGAGCACCCATGATGTTCCATACTGGACACGCAGCTTTTTACAAGATCTTGAAAGGGCATGTAGAGATCATGTGAGGAGGAGGTGCTGGGGTATTGGTTTTGGTTTAGGGTTCCGGGTAGTTGCTTTGGATCCAAATTTCCGGAAGCTCACAGTTGAACATATTGTGTCGGCCTATAAGAGAACAAAAAACCGAGCAATTCTTTTAGATTATGATGGTACTATGATGCTTCAGCGTTCAATCAGCGCGAGTCCCAATGCAGAGGCTGTTGGATTGTTAAACAACCTGTGCAAGGACCCCAAGAATGTAGTGTTCATTGTTAGTGGAAAGGATAAGAAGACTTTAACTGAATGGTTTTCTTCTTGTGGAAAACTAGGAATTGCAGCAGAGCATGGTTATTTTCTAAGGTACGAACCTTATATTTTACTCTCTTTGACCTTTATATTTAATACTTTGTTTTGGAAGCAATTGTATCTGAACCTCTTGAAGCATCCAACTAATTTGTCGGGCTCATTAATCACCCACAAGAGCTATGCACCGTGCAAGTTCAAACTTAAGTATGTATCCCTTGGATTTGACAAGAGTTAATAATGCTACCTCCCTCTATTAAAGTTGAGTTCATTCTTATATTAAACTCATTGTTGGAACTTTGTTGAGTAAAGAACATCAAGATAGTAATTTAGTATGTTAACAAGTTAGATTCTGCAACAACATGTTTAAAGATGGCAATATATTCCACATGAACCAGATCATTCTTGGTTAGGACAATGATATCCCGAAGTTCAGCCTGTAGTGAGATTGGCTGGACCCATGCTCTATACAAATATGGCAGGACTCACAGTTGACAGTTTCACCAAAATGTGGACGTGTATGATGTTGGATCGTATATGTTGTTATCCAGAATTCTTAACTTCTGATGTTCATTGCTTTTGATTAGTTGGGGGAAGGAAAAACTGGAAAGAGCCTTGAACACATGGTAGAGAAGAGAGAAATATGAAGATTTTGAAAAAATTTAACTCTGTTCCATTTATTTTTCTTGGTGTGAAATAATTTGTACATTTCCAGTTTTAGTTTATTTCCCAGAAGATGTCCAAAGACTCTTGGTAACAGTTAACCTGAACAGCATGAAGCTCTGTGTGAACAATTGTATACACTGCGCAACTCAAAAAGCAAGCCATAATCACACTTCCTGTGGGCCACTAGCATAGATCCATTATCTCCAGTTACCCCTTCAATTTTTACTGGATACGCTTTCTTATGCAGCCTTTTGTTTGTAGGCATTCCAATTGGAAAATTCTTGGAAAAATATTTTCATAACATCTTACATTCAACTTCCACAAGATCCTCCAGGCTTGAGACCACATGCTCTATTGAAACCAAATAAAGTTCTCTCTTTTTTCAGGCCAAATGGTGATGCGGACTGGGAAACTTGTGTTGCTCTACCAGACTTTTACTGGAAACAAATTGCAGAGCCAGTAATGAAACTGTACACAGAGACTACTGATGGTTCTACCATAGAGACCAGAGAGAGTGCACTTGTTTGGAATTATCAGTTTGCAGATCCAGATTTTGGTTCATGTCAGGCTAAGGAGCTTTTAGATCACCTGGAGAGTGTTCTTGCCAATGAACCAGTTTCTGTCAAGAGTGGCCTTCACATTGTAGAAGTTAAACCTCAGGTTTGTAGACATCCTTTTTTCTTTCTCTCATCTGAAATATACTTTGCAAAATTACTAGCCAGATGTGAAGAGAATAGTTTATTGATATAGCCTCTTAATTTTTTGTTCAAGAGAACACCTTAGTTTGTTGGCTTTATAAAGTGTTTCAGTAAATCTGCAGTCTATTGAACTAATAAATCTCTACAGGTTCTCTCATGTTTATAAAGTAAAGTCATTGAGGTTCAATTTTACTCCAAACTATCACAGGTTGGTTTGAATTTATCACTTTGGAGAAATACAAGAAAAACAATAATACCAGTTAACCATTTTAGTAGAGAAAGAGGATTTTTTCTTGGTAATGATGTTCACATAATCACATTGCAAATCATAGAAGAGAACAGGTTAATCGAAGAGTTGACCCTTGGTTCTGTGGTGTATGTGACCCCTTTTTTTTGTTTCCTATGATACAACTTGCTCCACCCCTGGCAATTATTATTATGTTTTCAATTATAAGCACGCCGGCATCCTTATTTTTCATCTGCAATTATAGTTATTATTGTTCTCGTTTTACCCTTATATCTTGGAGTTGAGGTTGACATTGATGATAAATAGCTGATGTGTTCGTCTTTCAACTATAGTGGTTTGTTCGTGTAAATAGTGTTAGTAGCACAAGAAGTCCTTTCCCTTCGTTTCCCTTTTTCTTAAATTGATACTAATCTAGATACTTTTTAAGATAATGATTATAGCCCAATTTCAATATATTTTCGTGTACTTTGCAGTCCATAACCATAACACCAGTTTCCTTTTATGAATACTTAATGTCCCTTTCATTACTTTCAGTATGGTTCTCCAGTTAACTGTTATTGTAATTATCATATATTTCGAAACCTTTTTAGCGATAATTCTAGCTATCGTACTTCTATATGTACTTATAACCTTCTTCATGCTCAAATTTTATATATCATATAGGGTGTCAACAAAGGTCTTGTAGCAGAACGCCTCCTGATAACAATGCAGGAGAAAGGGATGCTTCCGGATTTTGTGCTTTGTGTCGGGGATGACCGTTCTGACGAGGATATGTTTGAAGTGATAATGAGCGCAATGGCAGGCCCCTCTCTGTCCCCAGTTGCTGAAGTGTTTGCTTGTACTGTTGGCCAAAAGCCCAGCAAGGCCAAATATTACTTGGAGGATACCAGTGAGATATTAAAAATGTTGCAGGGTCTCGCCACCGCCTCGGAGCAGACTGCTAGAAATGTTTCCCAATCTTCTCCACGAGCTATCATGGACAGAGAATAAATAGAGATGTTGAATATCTTTCTCATTGTTTTCACAATCTTCATTGGGATCCTTCAGCATCTTTTGGGGAGGTCTGAGATTTGTTTCTATTTAGTTGTATCTAAATAATTTGCAACTCAATTTTCTTGTTTCTATTTACCTTGTGATTGGTGACTATAATGCCATTATTTTGTAAACATTTGCTTTAGGGGTTTACAAGATATAATTTTTAACATTTGCGAATTCATTTTCCCTTTTAGTTAAGTAGTGTAACCTGAATTTTTCTGTAGTAAACTTCTTCCCCTTTTAGTGTTTGCAGAAGGTAAGTAATCTTTTACTCAGCCAGGTGGTTTTGAAACCATTTCACTTGAAGAAGGGCATTTCTTTTGCTTTTTACTATTTCAAATTGTCTCAAAATGCCAAGAGAGATGGATCATTTTTTTATATTTTTTTTTTTGCTAATTAGATGGATCATATTTATATATGGCTTTCTTTCTGTTTTAATAGTCACCGGAAATGACTGCCTAAGGGTTAAATCCACTTTTACCCGGTCTATTGGATCTCGATTTATAAATGTATTATTGAATTGAAAATTTTTACAATCGATTTATTGAACTATAAATTATTTTTAAATCGTTACAAAATTCGTTAAATGAGTTGACTTTTAACAGAATATTCACGTCATTTTTAAATGAACATACACGTCGTGTGCTATCATCTTAGTTGTTGCTACTTGCCACATTAAAAAGTAAATGAGTTTAACTATTTTTTTGTTAACTTTTTCTTTGCAAATTGTCATAATACCCTCAACATTAATAATGAAAAATTAGTAGTATTTTGTCTTTTATTGTATTCAGATATATTAAATATATTATTAAAATAAGAAAAATTTGAGTAAATTTTGAATTTGAGTAATATCTTTAATATTATTCATAAGTATTTTTATAATAAGAACAAATTAAAAATTAAAATTCATAAAAATAAATACAAACTTCAAAAATAAATCTAAAGTTTTGAAAATTAATTATTTTTTATTTCTGAAAATTTATGTAATTATTATTTAGATTATGAAATCATTAAATCTAGGGTTAAATATAAAAGAAAGAAATATTAAAACATTTCAAACATCAATTTTTTTTTAAATCCCAAACCATTAGATATGAAGAGAAAAAGATAACCCAAAAATCTTTCTCATTTAAGACAACCCAAACTCGTTCACATCAAGAATCAAAACTCAAAATTTATACAGATTAAACCAAACCCAAAATTCATTCCCATCAATCGAAACCCAAAATATGTTCACATCAAACCATAAGAAGCACATAACATTTTTGTTTATTGGGAATCTGTAATTAGCAACGAAGCTATTTCAATGGTGATAGGGGCATAAATGGCAACAAATGAACAAGTTTAATGGGGTTTGTGAAGAGGGAAATTTGAGAGACCAGTTGAAATCAAAGTGGGAATTTTCCGGTGCTCTATTCTTCTTCATCCTAGCGGTGGTCGCAACGTACACCACCTCCGTGGCGGTGCAAAATCCGAGTGTTGTTGAAAAAAAAAACACCATTGGCTTCAATCAAAACCCAGGAACGGGAAACCTACCCTTTCAATCATCTGTCCATCTTCAACCTCCAACCATCAATCTCCTATTGTTCCATTAAATTGATGAGTATCTCCTTCTATTCTTCACGAAGAGCTCACTGATTACCATGAATTTGATCTTCATCCCAAGTACACGATAAAACAGATCTGAAAAAACTCTACGAAAAATCAAATTTGAAAAATCTTCGATCTACTCATCCGACCAACCATGGTAAATGGTAAAGATTTCTTTCACAAGATTTGTTTGGAACTTAGATCCCTTCACCCATCACATGTCCTCTCTCTGTCTTCAAACACAATGGATATCCAGAATATACCGATTTTAAGAAATTAGGGAAGTTGAGGTAAATAGGACTTGCGGATCTAGATCTTAAACTCCCAAAATCTATGATTTCACTACACAAGTCTAATGTGTTTGTTGGGAATTGCATATTAAAATTTGATGTTGAAAGTAAATAAATATGCTTATGTGTAAAGTCCTTTGAAAAACATATGTATAAGGACTTAGATGGAAGATCAAAATTGTTAGGTTGATCTGTGATTAATGTTTATTATTCTGTAAATGAATGTATAGAAAAAAGATCAAAGCTGTTAGGATGATCTATTTTGAAATGTAATAGATAGGCCTTAACAAAATTGTAGTCTATCAAGACCAGCCGGGAGATTGCAGAAGCCAAGGCAGAATCGTGGAGTATCGAAAAAGTTGCTTAAGAATCGTAGTCTGTCTTGGAAGCCACACTCAGAATCGTGAAGATAGTCCGAGCGTCTGCCGACCCAAGTCAAGAATCGCAGTTAGCTCTCGGAATCGTGGAGTCTGCAAAGCAAGCAAGTAAAGATCGTAGTCTATTAGAGTTTAAGAGAAATCGTAGTGTTATCTTCAATCAAGGCTAAATCAAGCACGGACATGACAAGACACAACGATCGTGATACAAAGACAATAATCGTGGTGTCTCTCCAGTCAGCATCAGGAGCACCGAGCTTCGTCCATTTACTGAAGGATGAAGTATAACAAATGAAGAATAACTTATAGACGTTGAGATTTTGAGAATCCTAATGATCCAACACTCATCCTTAATATGTATCGAAGAATCGTATAGAAGAAGCTAAGGAAAGGACTGCATGCCTGGTAAAATTCATCTTTTCAGGTGTAAGGTGAGAAAGCAGTCTGTTGTGTCAGTGGGCCAGACGGCAGAATAACATATTTTCAGGAAGTCAACATCAGTGCTCAGAAATGTCTGATGCATTAAATGCTACAACGAATGCCTTCAACAGACACATTTCAAAGGCTCCTTTATAAGCAAATCAGACATAGATGCAACGACAAGCAAGTAAAAAAAAGCTCTAGAACACTCAACGCCCAAAAACTCTACGATCAAGAAAGAAAAGCTTATTCCGCTACTCAATTCTTTCGAACGTATGCTTAACTACAACTGAGTAGCACAACCCAAGAACTCAACTCTCATCAAGTGTATTTCAAGTCTGCTGGATTTGAAGAGTTTTAAGTGAACTAAGAAGTTCCAAGACTTCTGGTCTTGAAGGAATCTAAGTGATTCAAAGATTGTAAAGATATCCTTAGTGGATTTCTTACTCGTAGAGTAGAAAAGTAGACTAGGAGCCTTGAGTGCTCTGAACCAATTAAAATTAATGTGTCTTATATATCCCTACTATAACTGCTATATTTGTCATAACTGCTTATCACCTATAAACTTGGTTTATCTTAAAAGGGAATAAACAAATCATATATTCTGCTGTGGTTAATTTATTAACAAATCTGACAAGTCTTTTGAAAAGAAAAAAGTTTTAAAATATCTATTCAACCCCCCCTTCTAGATAACTATTGTGTCTCTAGGAACTAATAATTGGTATCAGAGCAGGTTCTCTTAATCATCCTGCAAAACTTGAGTAGATCCAATGGCACAACTGATAAGCGAGTCCAAGACTGATGGAGGAAGCAAACCACCAATATGAAACAAAGACAAATTTGTCAACTGGAAAGTTCGTATGCAAGCCTACATGGATTCAATAGATGACGAGCTATTTAAAACAGTTATGAATGGGCCCTACGTTCCAACAAAGCTTGCACCAACTCCAGATGATCCAAACAAAGTTCAAATCAAGATCAAATCAGAATGGACTGACAACGAGAAGAAAGTTGTCCAACTAGACAAAAAGGCCAAGAACATTTTGTTCCAGACCTTAGAAGATGATCTGTTCGAAAATGTAGTCAACATCAAAACTGCCAAGGAAGTCTGGGAAGCATTGCTCATTATGCACAAAGGAACAGAAGAATTCAAAGAAAACAAGCAATCTCTTCTGACTCAACAGTATGAGATGTTCGCCCATGTTTCAGGAGAAAATGTCACTTCTACATGTGAAAGATTCAATGTGTTGCTCAACTTTCTTCGAGCTTTTGGAAAGATCTATCCAAACAAAGATCTTATCATAAAGTTCATGAGGGCTTTACCGAGTAAGTGGGATGCCAAAACCACTGCCATCAGATAATCGAAGAACCTCCATGAAATGACAGTTCAACAACTCTATGGCAACCTTCTTACTTACGAACTAGACCTGGCCCAACGAGCAGAGACTCTATTTGAAGGAAGAAAGAAGGACAAAAGAGTTTCTCTCAAGGTAACAGAAACCATATCCAAAGCTTATGATGAAAATGAATCTGACTTTGAGGAAGATGATGATGAGGACATTACAATGCTGGTAAGAAGACTCAAAAGGTTCATGCGGAAAGGCAGAAGCAGCAGACCTAAGAGATTTAACAATAACAACAGACATGAGCAGATCAACGACTTATGCTACAACTGCAAGAAGCCTGACCATTTCATTGCAAACTGCAACAAACCTCTTAGAGAAGAGCTGAAGAGGAAAACAACTCTAAATAATGAGTTCAAAGGCTAAAAATAACTCCAGAAGAAAAACAAAGGTCTTATGACCGGAGGATCGTGGAGTGACTCAGACAATGACACAACTCCTGAGTCTGGAGATGATGAAGAGCCTCAAGTAGCAAATCTATGTCTAATGGCCAAAAATGCAAAGGACAAGAAAAGCACTGACCATCATGAAGTAAGTATCAATGAGGTATTCGACTTTAACTCTCCTGATGTAGACATTGATGATTTAAGAACTGTACAACATGGCATAACATCTGATCTGCATTAATACATGAAGTGGTTCAGATTTCTTTCTAAAGATTATTCTCTTCTTCAAAAAGAGAAAAAGAAAGTTCAAGTAGAACTGGAGACAGCTCTACTAAGTACCACTTCTCTCTCTAAATTTGAGTCTGAGAATAAACTCTTAATACAAACCAATGAACTCAACACACAAAGAGATTCAAATCTAACCTCTATGATTGAGGAACTAGAAAAGACAATCTCAATGTGGAATAGATCCTCTTCATCCATGGATTCCCTGATCTCCAATCAGAGAAGTGCTTCTGACAGAACAGGTTTAGGTTTTGAGGAATCTACCTCAGAATCATATGTGGAATAGCTAAAGGAAACTAACATTAGTAGTGCTTCAAATTTCAATAGAAGCATTACATTTGTGAAATCCTCACAGAAAGAAGAACCAGTGCATCCCTGCTCTTCTGATCTAAGTCATGTTCCAAGACATAACGGATCCCATGCTGGCCTAGGGTTCAGAAAAGAGAAGAGTAACTTAGTCACTACTCTCCAACCTCGAAGGATCGTGAAGTCAAGTAAAACCAACTTCACGAACCAACCAAGAAGGAATAGTAAAGTTGAGTTTCACTCATCACAAATCATGAATCACAAGGATGTATGGAAAAAGAAGAACAGTGTAAGGGAAAGACCACCAAGAATCCACATAAGTCCAAATGGAGAAAGAATCCACACACACACAAGCATGCATCATGCTAGATGTTTTGTATGTGATAAATATGGTCATAAGGCTGTAGAATGTTACTATAATCTTCTGCATAATAAACCCAAAGTCAAGAAAATTTGGGTTCCCAAGGATACTAACAAGGTAGGACCCATGAAAGTCTGGGTACCAAAATGAAAGTTTAACCTTACTGCAGGAACAGAGCTCCACGATCACAACTTGGTATCTGGATAGTGGATGCTCAAGGCGTATGACCGGGAACAAAGCCCTCCTGTCTAACTTTACAGAGAATGAGGGTCCAACAGTCATCTTTGGAGACAATGGCTCTGGCAAGACAAGAGGATATGGCTCGGCTAGGAATGGTGTAGTGTCCTTCAGCAAAGTAGCCTATGTGGAAGGACTAAAGCACAATCTTTTGAGCATCAGTCAACTCTGCGACAAGGGTCATCAAGTCACCTTCCTCAACAATCAGTGTCAAGTCAGAGATCTGAAGACCTCTTCTATAAAGCTAACCGGAACAAGAGAAGGGAATGTCTACACTGTTAATATTACTCAACTGAGTTCTGATGAGACAATATGCTTTCTTGTTAAAGCCTCTGAAGAAATGAGTTGGCTATGGCATAGAAGGTTGTCTCATCTCAACTTCAAGAGTATGTCAAAACTGGCTTCCAAATATCTAGTATGCAACGCCCGTCAGCTTGGAAAGAAAACTAGGAGCTCATTCAAAGGCAAAGCAGTCAACTCAATTGATAAGCCCCTACAGTTACTTCACATGGATCTTTTTGGGCCAATTCCAAGTATAAGCCTTAGAGGGAAGAGATAATCATTGATCGTAGTGGATGACTACACCAGATTCACATTGGTGTTTTTTCTAAATTCTAAAGATGAAACAAGCTCCTAACTCATCAAGATGTTCATACTGGTGATGAGCGAAAAAGGAGAGAAGATCAAGGCTATAAGGAGTGATCATAGAAGAGAGTTCGACTTCTCTGAGATGGATCAGTTTTGCGCAGACAATGGCATCAGTCATAACTTCTCAACTCCACGAACTCCATAGCAAAACGGAGTAGCTGAAAGGAAGAACAAAACGCTGATTGAAGCTGGAAGGACTCTACTAGCAGCAGCTTATCTGCCTGAATACTTCTAGGGAGAAGCTATCAACACTGCGTGCTACACTCAGAACATGTCTCTTATTCACTCTACACTAAAGAAGAATCCCTACGAGCTGTGAAAAGGAAGAAATCCAAATGTCAGTTATTTCCATGTGTTCGGCTGTGTATACTACATTCTCAACAATGGAAAATAATATATAACTAAGTTCCAACCCTAGTCAGACGAAGGAATCTTTCTTGGATATTCCACAGACAGCAAGGCCTATAGAGTGTTCAATAAGAAGACGCTAAGTGTTGAAGTCTCGATTCACATCATCTTTGATGAAACAGACTCGAAAAAGTCTGTACCAAAAGGCACTGCGATTGACGACCCAGACACTACAAATGAGGTGGTCGAGCCCAACACCATGATCGTATCCCCAGAAGATGAAATCGTTGAGCCTGAAGAAGAGATCGTGGAGAGAGCTACACCAGACGACGAACCTCTGCAACAAGAGACAGAAGTTGATCTTGAAGAATTCAGACAAGAAGGCACCAGAATAGATGTTCCAATAGGGAACAGATAGGCAAGACATCACACTCAAGATCTGATCATTGGAGATCCAAATGCAAGAGTCAAGACGAGATCTGCCACCAGAATGAGTGTTTCTATTTGAGCTTTCTGTCCCAAATGGAACCCAAGAAGATAGAAGATGCTATGGAAGATTTGAGTTGGATAGAAGTCATGCAAAAGGAGCTGAATTAGTTTGAAAGAAGCAAAGTCTGGAGATTAGTTCCTAGACCAAGACATCACCTAGTTATTGGCACCAAATGGGCCTTCAAAAACAAAATAGATGAAGATGGGGTAATCACAAGGAACAAGGCAAGACTAGTGGCCAAAAGGTTATTCCCAAGAAGAAGGCATCGACTATGACGAGACCTTTGCACCTGTTTTCAGACTAGAAGCTATCAGGATATTCCTTGCCTTTAATGCCCACATGAAGTTCAAAGTTTTCCAGATGGATGTCATGAGTGCATTCCTAAATGGCGAACTTCAAGAAAAAGTATATGTGGAGCAACCTTCAAGTTTCATCAATCCAACTCTCTCTAATTATGTCTATAGATTAGACAAAATATGGACTTAAACAAGCACCTAGAGCATGGTATGAAACACTAACTAACTTTCTTATTGAAAAAAGATTCACTAAAGGAAGAGTAGATACCACATTATTTCTTAAGAAGCACAAAGATAAAGTTTTACTAGTTCAAATATATGTAGATGATATTATCTTTGGTTCTACTGATGAAAATCTGTGGAAGAGATTTGCCAAGCTTATGCAAAGCAAGTTTAAAATGAGCATGATGGGTGAGCTAAATTTTTTCCTTAGACTGCAAGTGAAGCAGATTGATGAATGTATCTTCATTAACCGAGCCAAGTACATTAAAGACTTACTTAAGAAGTATGACATGGAATCAGTCTCTCCCATGAAAACACCAATTGCTCCAGCAACTAAGCTTGACAAACATGAGAAAGGTAAGTGTATTGACATTACTCAATACAGAGGTATGATAGGCTCTCTTCTGTATCTAACTGCCAGTAGACCAGACATAATGTTTGCAACATGTATATGTGCTAGATTTCAAGCTAATCCTAAAGAATCACACTTAACTGTTGTAAAGAGAATTTTCAGGTATCTCAAAGGCACACCTCACTTGGGACTTTGATATCCCAAGGAGTCTTCCTTTATACTAACAGGATATTCAGATGCTGATTTTGCAAGCTACAAAATTGATAAAAAAAAGTACCAGTGACACTTGTCAACTGCTAGGAAACAGACTTGTGTCCTGGTTTAGCAAGAAGCAAAATTCAGTATCTACCTCAACAGCAGAAGCTGAATACATTGTTGCAGACAGTTGTTGTGCTCAAATCTTATGGATGAAGAACTAGCTAGCAGACTATGAGTTTGACTTCAAGTTTATACATGTTCACTGTGATAATACAAGTGCCATAGAAATAACACATAATCCTGTCATGCATTCTAGGACTAAGCATATAGAAATAAGATATCATTTTATTAGGGATCATGTACAAAATGAAACTATATCTTTACAATACATCCCTACTGAAAATCAATTTGCTGATGTCTTTACAAAACCCTTAGATGAATCCAGATTTAATAAATTGATAAGTGAGTTAGGTATGCTAAATCTACAACCATAAACTCTATGCTCTAGTTGGTGCTAACCATGAAGATAAAAAGGCTATGTTAAAATTGTAGTGATGACTAAGAGAAACCACGATCGTGGAGCAGTCTCAACATGGCAGAGAAGCCCACTGTGATGATAACATTTCTATCAAGACTAAGCAGCCCTTCTTATAAGCACCTCAAAGACAAACCTGACCCTTAGTTTTAGACTGAGAGGTTGGCCCTTCCTGAGCTACCTTAGCCCAGAAGGGATGCTAATTCAAAGTGCATCACAAGAACCCGAAGAGACAATAATCGTGGAGTAGGTTTAGCAGTGAACTCAACAATCGTAGAGAAACCTCAACGATCGTAGTCGTCCTAAAGGATCCACTAGCTCAGGGGGAGCTAAGGGCAGATCAATACTTTTCACATTACTTAAAATTGTGGAGCCCTGTAGAACTCGACACGTGTCCCACTCTGAAGATCGTGAGGAGGGAAATTACAAATACATTTTGAAAAATATCTTTTAGCAAATCACCTTTGAATTTCAAAAGACCATTTCTCTCTTTCTCTCTCTAAAACCCTAGATTTGAGCTATAGAACACTCAGTTAATCTCGATTATTTCAGGGAAATCGAAGAAACCAATGGCATCTTTAATTATGATTCCTAGACACTAGCTATGCTTTGAAGAATTAAAGGACGCCAAGCCAAAATATCACAAAATCCTCTCTCTTTTAAAGAAACCATGACTACAAGAAGCTCTGGGAATCAATACGAGGATATATATGAGTTTATGCCAATGGAGTCTACAAAGACGACTTCCTCAACACAAAGGTTAAAGGAGTATCGATTCGACTGGAAGCCGTTGACATAAATCAGGTCTTAGGTTTTAAATCTAAGGGCCTTACTTCGTTAAGCTTCATCGACTTCAACGAGGGACTGAAGAAGATGCATCATGAAAAGAACCACAATCTGAAGGGATACAAGAAGAAGGAGCTTCCTCAAAAATATGAGTTTCTAGCAGACATTGTTGGGAAATGTATCTGCTGCAAGAACTCTGGTCACGATTCTGTCAACGAAGTGGAACTAAAAATAATGACAGCAATATGCTTCAAATCTTAGCTGAACTATGGAGTTCTCCTCCTGGAGTGGATTGAAAAGTGGATTCTCAGCTCTAAGAACGCTAAAAGCTCGAATAAAATGTTCTATGGAAGATTTATTAGCATCATTCTCCAAGTAGCTTTGGGAGAAAATATTGAAGATCATGAAGGTGAAGCTCTAAATGCCAACAAGAGAATGACTGAGCAGCTCTTCGTAAACTGGAAAAGGAATTCAGCTGAAAATGTGAAGAATTATCATTCTGAGTCCAGTGAAAGGACTGGGGAGGTCATGAAACCATTTCTACAGGGGAACCTATCTGTTGTAAGAGAAGTTGAAGAAGAAGTAGACCGAGATTCCTCTGTTTTGGTCAGGAGAAATAAGGGAAAAAGGAAGCTTCAAACTATTCAAATGACAGAAGAGCCTCAAGGATCAACAACCGAAGTTCTTCAAGGATCCAATCCTAAACTCTCTGGCCAATTTATTGCAAAAGAGATTTCTCAACCTGAAGTATAGCCCAAGAAGAAGAAGAAGAAGAAGAAGAAGACTGAAGAAAAAGATGAAGATAGATCCACCATCTCTCAGCTGTTTAAGAAGGGAAAACGCAGCAGGCGTCAATCTAAAGTATCCTTTACCATGATCGTGGAGAAATTAAGGATGTCGATCGTAGAGTTAAGGGTGGCTAGTCAAAGTGAAGCAGACATTGAGACTACGACTTAGCATGAACAAATAAATTTTGGTGAGAATGAACAGCGTGCTAAAGAATTCACAAATTAGGAGTCGAGAAGATCGAAGAGAAGGTTAATCAAGAAGGCTGACCTTGAATTGCAAAAACTTATGCTAAAGATTAAAGAGGAAGAAATGAAAGCATGTGTGAACACTGAAGAGGATCAACAAGAGAATGATAATCAGAGAGATGATCACATTGAGGGGGAGATTTTTGAACTCCCTGAGCTAGAGAATGCTACAGCTGAGGGGGAGCTGCAAGAAGATGCTTATGAAGACCCCTCAGTCCCTCAAGAAATTATAGTCTTTAAAGTTGTGGAAATAGAAAGTGTTGAAGCTATAGAGGTGGAGAGGGCTGAAGAACAAAGAGGAGATGAGGAGATAATGGATGTGGTGGAAATTTCAAATGAAGGTGATGAAGACAGGGAAGAAAAAGATGATGAAGAAGTTGAGATTATTGCAGTGGGCTGGAATGGATATAGGAGAGCTAACTACAATTAGTTATTCTCCTACTTACCAATGATGTCCTATCACAGAGCCCTAATTCTCAACTTATGGGATCACATGTTCTGGACTTACAAAGCTTATCCAGCGATTTCAGTACTAGCTCAGGGATTCCCAAGCAGCCTCAATTTTTCTCAGAAGCTGATCACAAATCATTTTTCTTCAGAGACTGAACGTGAGGTACAATCTATTCCCATCTCTTTCATAGTTAACAACTTCCCTCCATCAAACTTCAATCAATTTTATGAACTGCCAAGATGGTTAGAAGTGGTTCTTCACCGACCAAACTAATTTCCAACTACAGAATCCCAACATTCTATAACTGATGAACCAAATACACCTAACTTCATGTTAGTACAATCTTCAACTACTTTTAACTCCACACAAATAACACAACGTGACACCACGAACATCGCTCCTACTCAAATCGTGGAGTCACCTGCTCTACCAGCTTCAACAGCCTCCTCTCCCATAACTCAAACTTCTATTCATGTACCTCATTCAGACATTCCTTCTTCCTCAAACAACAATTATTTCGATCTTTCTCTTGCTCTCTCAAATCTGCAAGAACAAAATATAAGAGCCTCTCCTACAGACACTCAGATAATTCTTGAGCTTCTCTCAGTTCTTCCCACCAAATCTGAGTTGTCTCACGCATCACAGAAATTGACCACAAAAATTTAAGAAGATCTGAAAACTCACTCTCTGCTCGTTCATCAACGGTTAAACCACTTGATCGATGCTGCCAACACTCTTCCTAACAACCTGAGCTCTGAGCTCACAAAGAAGCTACAGGAGATCATCAAGGAAATGATCCAAAGCATAAATGAAAGGGATCAAATTCACTTACAATCTACCCGGAAGCATAAGGAAACAGTTATCCTTCTTCAGCAGACTCAGGAGGCTCAAAACAAACTCATTACGAAAAAATCTTGCTAGCCTACGATCTTCTATAATCAAATTCCAAGCATATTCTATGAATCAGATGAAAAAAACGGACGATGTCTTGGTCATTATGCAAAAACATAGATCACAAACTGATTTTTTGGTTCACAAAAATCGTGAAGACATTGCTCAGACAAAGAGTCAACTCCACGAACTTGTTCAAGGCATGAATCGTCTGTCAAAAGACATTCGAACCCTGGATGCTGACATAAAGGGGGAGATTAAAGAGGAAGGAGAAAAAGGCAAAGAAAAACAAATTGCTCAATCCTCAAGGAGTGCTCCCTTAAGACAGCTTCGCTATCAGACTCCACGAGCTAAATAGTAGTAGCGCCAACCAATTTTCATGGCGCAACCGTTAAGGAGTCAAGGATTATCTCTTAGCTCACAAGGAGTAACCACTACTGGCTTTAACATGCCGATTGGAGATCCTGCCTTTATGAACATACATGATCATGGAGAAAGGCTAAGTCAAAGTGAGCTGGAAGATATTTCATGGAAAGATGAAGCCAGTAGGAGAAGGAGAGCTGCAGAGCATGACAATCCTCTAAGGAGCAAAAGGCAGATGAGATAGAAATAAGTTGAAATTTGTTTCTTATTGATGTAACTATGTTAAATTGTAATATTTGTTTCACAACATCAATAAATTCATGCTTATTCTATAGAAATTTCAGCTGCTCACTGAAACACTAAGTCATATTTACTTTCTAGCATCCTACATTAAGAAATTGATGTTATGATGCAAATCTCCTTGGTTATGTCAACATCAAATAGGGGGAGATTGTTGAAATTGCATATTAAAATTTGATGTTGAAAGTACATAAATATACTTATATGTAAAGTCCTTTGAAGAATATATGTACAAGGACTTAGATGGAAGATCAAAATTGTTAGCTTGATATGTGTTTAATGTTTATCATTATGTAAATGAATGTATAGAAGAAAGATCAAATCTATTAAGATGATCTATTTTGAAATGTAATAAATAGGCCTCAATAGAATCATAGTCTGTCAAGACCAGCCGAGAAATTGTAGAAGTCAAGGCAGAATCGTGAAGTATCAAAAAAGTTGCTTCAGAATCATAGTCTATCTTGGAAGCCACTGTAAGACCCCAACTTTTATGAAATAAAAGTCTAATTTAATTTATGATTATTATTCTAAAACTGTAAAATGTTAAATTGATAAATGGTCAAATGAACAATTAATTGGATGAATGAGTTAATAAAAGAGGAGAAAATTAAACTATGATTGGTGTGGGCCTAAGTGGGCAGCTGAACTTGGAATTTGAGGAAGAGGGGAAATTATTTTGGGGACAAGGAAGAAAGGAAATGAAGAAAAGAAAGAAAAAAGGAGGAAGAAAAGAGGAAAAGAAAGAGAAAGATAAAATAATGGGGGGCCTTGGTGTTGACATTATCAAGCCAATTTTCAGCACTTCTCATACTCCCTCCCATATCCAAAGTTTTGGAAGAGAGAGAGAGAGAGAGAAAGGAAAGAGAAAGAAGAAAGTCCAAGAAGGTAATGAATAAAACCTTGATTAATCCTTTGATTTTCATGATAGAAGTTAAGTTTTATGATGTTGGTGTATTTATATTTGTATGTGATAGATTAAACTTATAAAAATATGAATCAAATGAAAGAAATCAAGAAATTAAAAGAAGAACAAAATATGAAAATTTTCAGAAAAATTAGATTACTACTTGATTTTATAAAATCTATAACTCTTTGTGTATAATGAGTTAAGAGATGAGTTATTTATCAAACGAAAACCCTGGAAGTAAGCTAAACGCAGAAATTAGAATCACTCAAAAATTCCTTGTGGATTTTTCGTGGTGACTGTTTGAATGAAATTGGTCTGAAGAACTTATAGTCCGAAATATCAATTTTATTAAGCTCTATTGCGTGAGTTATAATTTTTAATCCGACCGTTTGATCGTTGTAATTTTTGGATATGTTATACATATATAAGTTGAATATATGTCCACAAATTTTGGATCGTTAAAGATTAACTTATGATTTGTTATGAATTTTAAGAGGTGACTGATTTAGAAAGTTTTGTAGCAGAATTTTTGGTAAGCTTTTTTCTCTATGTTAGAGTCAGAATTTGGAAAATCTTTCTTCTACAAAGTTGTAGAGAATTAAATTTTACATGAAAAGAACTTAAGATCCGTATTTTTATGATAAAATGGCTAATTATTATGAATTATTAAAATTTCTGAATATTGAAATTTATAATTAAATTATCAGAAAAATTATTTGAGCTGAAATATTTTTACAAAATGCTTATAATATCATCTTAGAATTTTTGTAAATTTTTAATGAATTATTGAAAATCAGAAGTAATTATTATATTTTTAAACTATTTATAGTTAGTTTGAAAATAGAATAATTTCATAGAAAATTCTATGAATGATGAAAAATTATGAAACTTGATGAAAAATTTTATAATATTATTTTAAAATTTTTGGCCAGTTTTGGAAAATTATCGAATGACGAAAATATTTATTATATTTTTAAGCTAATTATGGTTAGTTTAAAAATAGAGGAAATTCATAGAAAATTCTATGAATGGTGGAAAATTATGAAATTTACTGAAAAATATTATAATAATATAAGATTAATATTGATGATATTTTTAAGATATAAAAATATGTCGAGTTAGTATTTCTATTTTGAATCTATTAAATGATAGTTTTTATAAATAGAAATGATTATAGAGATATGTCGGATAATCCGAAAAATGTGAAAAATATATGAAGTAAGCAATTTGTCATAAAATATTTGTTTGGTCGGAGAATATTCTTTTTATCGGGGAATATTCGTTCGACGGTGCCAAATTAACCAATCATTGGTGGGCCCCATAACGGAATAACTTTCGGATATAAAAAGCGACATAAATAATATTTTTATAAAAAAATAACGGCAAAGATTTTACCATTAAACTGTTGAAATATTCGGTGATAAAAATACAGTAATACGCGTGATTCCATGATAGTACACGGTATTTCTTAGTAGCACACGGTATTGTACAGTGATTCATATTATTTATTCTAACTCAGTCTTTCATTCAATAATTATCACAGTAGTTATTGCACAGTAACTCATATTATTTGATATGATATAATTTTACCAGTTGAAAGTATTGTGAGTCTATGTTAATAATTGTGAATAATTGTTGAAAGATTGAAAATGTGTAAATAATTGATGAATAAAAGGGTGTTGATTAAAGATAAATATGATATGCAGATGTTTGTTCAATAATTTTCTTTTTACAAAAGTAAGTTTGGCAAGACTTGCTGACACTCTACTTTTTCTAAAGTAGTCTGGACCACAACTCAATTATTGTTAAAACGTGTACAAGTGGGTTTAATTTTCTCTGTGGGACCATAAATTCCACTACCATTATTTTATGTAGCTCATTTGGTTATTTTGTCAAAATGTGTGTGCTAATTATTTCCTAAATTTTTAGTATAAATAGGTTGTCCGGTTGAGAAACTAAATACACACCATCACTACACTAAAAATACAAAATTCTTTTACTACAATATTGTGAGTATTTCTGTTGAGTGTAAGGTTACTCCAAGTGTAAATAAAGAATGCAAGCATTGTTTAAGTTGATCAATTTCAAAGAAAGCAAAATCAAGTCACATGTTAAGGTTAGGGATATCATTATTATGGTAAGAGGTAATTTTTTATGGTAAAAGGAATATCATTTTGTTTCATATATACTCCATCTTATAGTAAGATGTTATTATTTGTTTATTCAGTTTATCATTAAATAGTGAAAAGTTTTGAAATGATTAGAATATCATTAATAGTTTGCGTTTCATCTAATATCTTGACCTGAATCTTTCTATTCAGTCTTAAGTTATTATTTTTTAGTTAGGAACTTTACATTACTTGAACTTAATATTTTTTTTAGGAATTCTAATAGATTTACTAGATATCATGTTGGTAATTTGGACTGTTGATTGGTATGATTATGACCAGAAATTATGTATCGATATAATCCTGACCTGTAATGTTACAAATGATGTGATAAAAGTCATCTTTGGCTTACGTGCAAAGATGGACTAATGTTACAGATAAATGATGTGGTGAAAATCCTCTTTGATTTACGTGCAAAGATGAATTAATGTTACAGATAAATGATGTGGTAAAAGTCATCTTTGGCCCATAGTGCAAAGATGGGCTGTTGATTATTGGTTTTAAAGTTGTATATCTTTGGCCCGTAGTGCAAAGATGGACTGTTGATTATTAGTTTTACAGTTGTATATTTTTGGCCCGTAGTGCAAAGTTGGACTGTTGATTATTGGTTTTACAGTTGTATGTCTTGGCCGTAGTGCAAAGATGAATTTAATGGCGTAATTATAAACTGTAAATTGGTATAATCATGAGCTTTGTGTTTCAGGTAAAAACAAGTGGTGAAAGTTCTCTTTGTCTTGGGTACAACGAAGAACTGTTGATTAGTGTTACAGGAATAAAATATTGATGATGGGTTTTAATTTAGAGAAGATAGTAGACATTATGTTCTACTTGACTCTTCTAATGGATTGTTGATTCTGCTGATATTATGGTTAAAAACTTTTATCATTTACCATATGTTCTCAATATCTGATTTATTATTGATGGAGATTATTGATAATTTAATTATCTTAAGTCATGATATTCTTTACTGGGCTATTTGTGCTCACCCTTTTGTTTCACCACTCCTTTCGGGTAAAAAAAATGTAGCTGAGACTAGCGGAGAGAACATGGGTATAAAGTGGTATTACGAATTAGTCACATTCCTAATCAAATTATGAAACGGTGTGACATAATAATTGTACTGAGAACTTAAAATGTGTGTGACATATTTTATACATCATTTAATAGTTATATTTGTGCTCACCCTTTTGTTTCACCACTCCTTTCAGGTAATAAAAATGTAGCTGAGACTAGTAGAGAGAACATGGGTATAAAGTGGTTGTGATGCCCCCAAAATGGGTATACATCACCTATTCTGAGTCACCAAATACATGGTACAGAAATAAATACAACTTCATTACTACAATTGTCGTGCAAAATACGACAACACATAAACTGTGAGTTTAAATACAAATATTGTCTAATAGACAGTATTAAAACTCAAAAGGAGTCCTCATTACAATTATTGATACACTATTTTACAAAAATAGTGAGGACTGCTAAAATAACTTTCTAGAACCATCACTCCATACCCCGGCTAGTTCGTGCTATATTCTCACCTCCTGAGAAGAAAAATAGAACAAAAAGGAAAAGGCTGAGCTCAACTAGCCCAGTAAAGAATATTATGACTAAGATAATATACAACAAATTATCATTAGTCTTCAACAGGAAAAAAAATCTGATAGAATATAATAGACAACAAGTTTTAGATCAACAACTGCAGCGGAAACAATAATTCATTAGAAAATTAAGTAGAGAATAAAATCTACTATCATCTATGAATTTAAAAGTCCATCATCAATATTTTATCCCTGTAACATCAATCAATATACATCTTGAATCAAATATTCATCTTTGCACTACGGGCCAAAGATATTCATTTGTATCACCAGTTGGTCATGTTCATCTCAACACCTGTTCATCTTTGCACTACGGGTCAAAGATATTCATCAAGTATCACCATTAAGGACTGAGGATGATGAAAAATATTTAAAAAAAAACGAATCTAGTGAGACAGAAGGACAAATATTAGGGATTCGTATTACAGTTTATCCAAGATCAATAATACTTCATAATAATCAATTGTGAAGCAGAATTCAAAAATAAAGATCAAAACATGGATACAATCAAAGATAGTAACCATAATAGACATCTTGGACAAAAAAAAAATTATTTTTCGGTGAATAGTGCCGTATTCGTGAATAGTGTCGTATACGTGAATAGTAATCTCGACACAAAAAGTTCTAAATTTGATAAAAAGTTCATACCAATATTTTAGCATAATGATATTGAAAGAAATAATATCATTTACGAAAAAATAACATCCCTTACCTCAAAGAAACAGTACTTCGGAATGAAATATCGGATATGATGCTGAATAAAACTTGTACTGAATAACAACTCTCAAAGTATCTAAATACTCACAAAATACGCTCGATAATATAGAGAGAGAAAGAGAGAAAGCTTATGTTTCTGGTGTGATTTTTAATTCTAACTTAGCCATCTATTTATAAGAAAATGTTAGCATGCCGAAGCAGACTTGACCTGCTACCTGATGGCTTTACCTGCTACTATTGCCACCCACCATATTTGAAATTCAATTTGAGCACATTTCTTACCAACCAAAAGTAGGGCCCACCAATTCTAGAATTTTTTACCAAAATGATAAATTCTGAAATTTTAAAAATTTCTGAACCAGTCACCACTCAAAATTCATAACAAATCATACGTTCATTTTTAACGGTTCAAAATTTGTAGACATATACTCAACTTATATATGTATAACATATCCAAAAATCACAACGATCCAACGGTCGGATTAAAATTTATAACTCACGCAATATATCTCTAGAACACTGGTTTGATTTTTAATACCTCCATTCCGACAAAAATACTGATAAAACACTTCAATATTAATTCCTTCATTTATAACCACATAAATAAATCCATCATTTATATCCATATCAAATAAATATTTCCTTATCATATAAATTAATAATTAATTATTCACAAATAATATTACAGAATCACAATTATGACAACCAGACCGTTTTCAGGAAAGAGGGAACTTTTCAATAAGAATTTCTCCTTACTGGCGCGCAATTAGGTGACCAAACCTCTCCTTGACAGAACTTTCTAGACATTGCCAATAATGCTATCTAATAATATTATTCAATTAATATGAATTATTGATCTGATAAAGGGAAATACTGTGCAGTGACAATTATTGAAACAACAATAATATAAACTATCAACGCAGCAATTATTAAATTAATAAAATAAAATATTAAACAGTAATTAATGTAACAATTATTGAGCTTCTTACGTAAGGATCAATAATTCAATAATACTATGCAATACCGTGTACTATTGTGCACCCACGCGTATTACTGTATTTTAACCACCGGGTATTCCAACAGTGTTAACGGTAACAATTACGCCGTTATTTATAAAAACTCATACTTTGTCGTTTTCCTTCATCCAACCGTTTTTCATTATGGGACCCACAAATGGCTGCGTCTACGTATGAATATTCTTCGACAGCAAGAATATTCCACGACCAAACGAATATTCCCCGACAAAATGAATATTTTATAACCACTTTCTTATTTTATAAAATTTGTACATTTCACCCATAACCAAAGCATTATATCAAATTAACACCTTATTAATTTAGAATAATGAATAGAGGAAAATTCAATTTTATTTATATATAAAAAATTCGGGGTCTTACAACCTCCCCTCCTTATGAAATTTCGTCCTCGAAATTGACGTACGCACCTGGTATTTCGAAAAGGTGAGGATACCTCGCTTTCATTTCCGATTCTAACTTCCAGGTCATTTCCTCCATAGCATGGTTCCTCCACAAAACCTTAACTTGTGGTATAACCTTTGTGCGTAGGACATGCTCTTTCCTATCCAAGATCTTTACAGGTACCTCCTCGTACGTTAAATCCTCGGCTATCTCGTCTGGTTCTAACGCAATAATGTGGTTTGGGTCATCCACATATTTACGTAACATCGATATGTGAAAAACATTATGAACACGCGACATACTTAGCGTTAAAGTGAGTTTATAGGCCACAGTTCCTACTCGATCGAGGATTTCAAATAAATCAAAGGTTTAAGCTTTCTTCTCTTCATCGACTCTTACTTCTAGAATAACGCCTTCTTGCACCTTCTTCTTTATATTCATCAGCTCCGGTGTGTAGCTTGAGCAGTTTTAACTTTATCGATTAAAGTCGGTTCTACTCGTATATTTGATATCATCACGTGGGTACTTGGAGTCTTTAACTCTATCTCCATCATTTGTAAGTCGTACAAAATAGGTCTTTGTATTCAACAATATCGCACTCGTACTCGCATACGATATTCTACTCAACGCGTCAGCTACCACGTTCGCTTTTCCAAGATGGTATGGTCAGAACAGGTGTCGAAATTAGTCGCCTCTTGAGCTCTTAGAAAATCTTCTCGCATTCCTCGCTCTATACGAATTTTGTATCTTTCTGAGTCAGCTAAGTTAACGGAGTAGCGATTCGAGAAAATCTGCGACGCCCCCAAAATTAGGTATACATCACCCATCTTGAGTCGTCAGATACATGGTACAGAATTCAAATACAACTTAATAATACAACTGTCATGTACAATACAACAAAACATAAACTGTGAGTTTGAATACAAATATTATCTTCTAGAGAGTACCCATACTCAAAATGAGTCAGCATTATAATTATTATCACACTATTACATAGAATAGTGAGGACTACTAATGCTATCATCTAGTCCATCACTCCGTTTTCCGACTCGTCCCAACTATATTCTCATTTCCTGAAGAGAACAGTGAAAGAAAGGGTGAGCTCAACTAGCCCAGTAAGAAATATTATGACTAAGATAATGCAGAATAAATTATTATTAGCCTCCAACAATGTTAAACTGATAAAATATAATAGACATCAAGTTTAACTGCAGTGGAACAAGCAATCCATTAAAAGAGTCAAGTAGAAAATAAAATTTACTATCTTTTATGATTTAAAAGGATTTTCATCACTGTTATCGCTGAGACTCAGCTTAATAAATATTCCACATCATCGAATCACCCCTGCACTACGGCCAAGGATATTATTTAGTATCACGACCACAATTATCCATGCACTACGGGCCAAGAATATTTGTATATTCATTAATGGTCATGATCATGCCAACAACTGTCCATCAATGCACTACGGGCCAATGAGGACTTTTATCACATCATTTGTAACATTACGATCATAATTATACCGAATAATCCCTGGTCATAATCATACCAAGTCCATCTATGCACTACATGCCACAGATGACTTTAAAAAATATAAACATGAGGATGATGACAATGATATAAGAATTCAATAAAACAAGTTCAAGAATTAATTTATTCAGGAACTAATAACGTCCAAGTTGTCAACATGATACTGCTTTGTGCAGTAAAATTCAAGAATGCTCAGAAGAATATTTCTATGAAAAGATACTGGATGAAGCGCAAATATCAAGGATATTCTACTAATTTCATGGAGTATAGAAGTTAAAACTTTAACCAACTGAGTATAATAAAGAATGGAATAACAAAAAAAATCACCACGCAAGCAGTACTTTGCATAGACAGGTTATTCCAACAGAATAATAATAACGGAACCAGGTCAGACAAAATTTGCACCGACAGGATGTTCCAACAGAATAATAAAGACGAAACCAGGTCCGGTGTAAAATACACAGACAGGATGTTCCAACAGAATAATAATAAAGACGGAATCAGGTCCGGTGTAAAACACATAGACAGGATGTTCCAACAGAATAATAATAAAGACGGAACCAGGTCCGGTGTAAAACACACAGACAGGATGTTCCAACAGAATAATAGAAGAATGTCACCAAGTATAGGGCAGACCGTGTATACAGGTTATTCCAACAGAATAATAAGAAATGGAATAACAACAGTTCTATTCATGAATAAGAAAGAATAACACCCCTTACCGTAAAAGAAACTGAATATAAGAGTAGGGAACTAGTAGAATACTTTTCTTCTTTCTCTCTATAATTTTCTCTCTCTAGAGTTTCAGTGAATTCGTAAGAAATAATGAAGGAATGAGCTTCTATTTATAGGAGTATGAAAGTGCACTGTTCATGAACGAAATAATTTTTCAAAATCATTTTCTTCAATCAACTACAATTAAGTCAAACCATTAACCAATAAGATTTCAACACAAATTAAAATATAACACATATTTATAAACACTTGTTTTCAATTTATATATATCAATATTATATATACACCACATAATTTTTCTCCCCCATAACCAACATCAATCCCCCACCCACCCAATAATCAAATTCACTACACTCTTACACATCACTATCACACTGCCACTTTTCCACCATTTTTCACTCACACACACATCACACACCCATCACTTTCACATCTCATTTTTTCCCACCATATACTCAATACACACATATACTTCCATACGTATACTCTTCCATTTTTAAAATCATTTTTCCAACACATATGGGCCCCACACGTGGGCCCCACCTTTAACTAATTTTCTACCTATTATTTTGAAAAATGGGTAAATAGGAATCCATAAAATAAGCAGACTTCATAAAAATTACCTTAATAATTTTAACAACATTTATCATCTTTATTACAATTCACAATATTAATCTTCCAGGTCGTTCCCAAGAAAGAGGGGGCTTTCCAATAAGGATTTCTCCTTATTGGCACGCAATTAGGTGACTAAACCTCTCCTTGACAGAACTTCTAGACATCGTTAATATTGTAAATAATAATATTAATAACTTTGTCGTCTCAATTATTAATTTTAACAATATATAAAATATCGACAATAATTGAATCAAATAACGTGAGATACTATGCAACAATTACTATAGCAATAATTGAACAAAACTGAATGACTTCTCACGTAAGCATCAATAATCAATATCGTGTGCTACTATGTAACCACGCGTATTACTGTACTTTTACTACCGAGTAGTTCAACAGTATTAACGGTAAAACTTCGCCGTTATTTTTATAAAATATTTTTGTCGTTCTCTCAATCAGACAATAATTCTGTTGTGGGGTCCACCAATGATTGAGCCGTTGTACGAATATTCCCTGACAAAAAAGAATATTTCCCGACCAATCTAATATTATACAACAACTTGCATACTTTGCAAAGTTTATAAATATTATCCACAACTATAACATTATATCAAATTCACACTATAATATAAAAAAAATATTTCGAGAAATTTAAACTTTTATTCATAAAATCAGGGGTCTCACAATCTCCCCTCCTTATAGAATTTCGCCCTCAAAATTTACGTACGTACCTGGTATGCCGAACAGATAAGGACACTTTGTCAGATTCTAACTCTTGAGGTATAACCTTTAAGCGTAGAATATATTCTAGGATTTTAACAGGTACATCTTCATACGTTAAATCATCCGCTATCTCGTCCGGTTTTAAATCAATAATGTGGTCGGGTCGTCCACATATTTACGTAACATCGATACGTTAAAAACGTTATGAACACGCGACATACTTGGCGGTAGAACGAGTTTATAAGCCACAGTTCCTACTTGATCGAGGATTTCAAATGGGCCAATTAAATCGAGGGTTGAGATTTTCTCTCTTTTTTGATTCTTGCTTCTAGAATAACGCCCTCTTGAACCTTCTTCTTCACGTTCATCAGCTTTGAATATGTAGCTTGAACGACTTTAACTTTATCGATTAAAGTCGATTCTAATCGTATATTCATTATCTTCACGTGAGTTCCTAGAGTTTTTAACTCTATCTTCATCATTCGTAAGTTATACAAAATGGGTCTTTGTGTTAACAACATCGCACTCGCATACGATCTTCTACTCAACGCGTTAGCTACTACATTCACACTTCCACGATGATATTGAGTGGTACGATCGTAATCTTCAACAGCTCGAGCCAACGTCTTTGGCACATTATACGTTCGTTTTGGTTGAAGAAATATTTGAGGTTTAAGAAATGGGTTTTGTACTGGGGTCAATACAAATTTCTATTTCACGCTCTAGGGTAGGCTAAGAAGTCTTCAAGAATACGTCAGGAGATTTATTAACAATAAAAATACCATTCAAAATTGTGACTCTCATCCAAGACTTGGATAACACGTCACATTGATACCTATCAACTTGCCATCGTCATTCACGATGTTGCCTACAGAAAGTCTGGCTTCGGTGCATTCCACACAAGAAAGTCAACAACGAAAGGATTGGGGCTCTTTATTTATGGCTTGATATGACAATAATTGACTTTAGTGGTTTGGTTATTTGAATTCGCATGACAGGTTGGTTAGGAATATGAAAGCTAACAACCTTACGAAAAGCATGATGAGTAGTTAACCAATCATTTCCAAAAATCACATCAAAGAAAGTATTTTCAAAGAGATAAGATCAACAGGTAACGTGAAAGTGTTGATTTGAATCAAACAAGATTTATAAATAGTGGAGGTAATGAAGGTTTCTCCCAACTGAGTTTAAACAGATATATCAAAGTCTGCATCCCAAGACATCAAATATCTTGGTGATCTACTTTAATCACGTCTCCGCCTTAAGTGGTTCTGGCTTTCCCAAAAACTCCGGTGGTCCTAGCTCCTTGAATTGCTTAGCGGTGACCAACCGTGGGTTGCTATTGTTTCCTCCTGCATTATGAACAGGAGCCGCCATCGCCTGATGTTGCATGAATTCTAAAAAACTCCTAAATATATCGTCGTTAGTTAATTGATCAGTGTTGTTGTTTACATGAGGATTATTGTCTTCCTATTGCACATTATCCTGATTATTGATCTGTGGAGACTCAATGGTCTCCTGTGCTCCATTGCTTATCTCAACATTTTCAGATGCCATTTTTAAATACTGCAACAAAACAAGGGTTAATTAACATATCACATATTATCCCTATACTCTGACCGACCAATTAAATACCAAATAAACTTAGGTAGGTCATACTAGCGAAAGAATTCCCCCGTCTCTCCCCTCCTAGTTCTTGCCTCACATCTCAGCCAGGGATCATATCCCTAAGCTTTGATACCAATTGTGACGCCCCCAAAATTAGGTATACATCACCCATCTTGAGTCGCCAGATACATGGTACAGAATTTAAATACAACTTAATAATACAATTGTCGTGTACAATACGATAAAACATAAACTGTGAGTTTGAATACAAATATTGTCTTCTAGAGAGTATCCATACTCAAAAGGAGTCCTCATTACAATTATTATCACACTGTTACATAGAATAGTGAGGACTACTAATGTTATCATCTGGTCCATCACTCCGTTTTTCGACTCATCTCAACTATATTTTTATTTCCTGAAGAGAACAGTGAAAGAAAGGGTGAGCTCAACTAGCCCAGTAAGAAATATTATGACTAAGATAATACAGAATAAATTATCATTAGTCTCCAACAATGTTAAACTAATAAAATATAATAGATATCAAGTTTAACTGCAGCGGAACAAGCAACCCATTAAAAGAGTCAAGTAGAAAATAAAATCTACTATCATTTTAACCGTGACGCCCCCAAAATTAGGTATACAACACCCATCTTGAGTCGTCAGATACATGGTACAGAATTCAAATACAACTTAATAATACAACTGTCGTGTACAATACGACAAAACATAAACTGTGAGTTTGAATACAAATATTGTCTTCTAGAGAGTATCCATACTCAAAAGGAGTCCTCATTACAATTATTATCACACTATTACATAGAATAGTTAGGACTACTAATGCTATCATCTGGTCCGTCACTCCGTTTCCCGACTCGTCCCAACTATATTCTCATTTCCTGAAGAGAACAGTGAAGAAAGGGTGAGCTCAACTAGCCCAGTAAGAAATATTATGACTAAGATAATGCAGAATAAATTATCATTAGTCTCCAACAATGTTAAACTGATAAAATATAATAGACATCAAGTTTAACTGCAGCAGAACAAGCAATCCATTAAAAGAGTCAAGTAGAAAATAAAATTTACTATCTTTTATGATTTAAAAGGATTTTCGTCACTGTTATCGCTGAGACTCAGCTTAATAAATATTCCACATCATCGAATCACCCCTGCACTACGGCCAAAAATATTATTTAGTATCACGACCACAATTATCCATGCACTACGGGCCAAGAATATTTGTGTATTCATTAATGGTCATGATCATGCCAACAACTGTCCATCAATGCACTACGGGCCAATGATGACTTTTATCACATCATTTGTAACATTACGATCATGATTATACCGAATAATCCCTGGTCATAATCATACCAAGTCCATCTATGCACTACAGGCCACAGATGACTTTAAAAAATATAAACATGAGGATGATGACAATGATATAAGAATTCAATAAAACAAGTTCAAGAATTAATTTATTCAGGAACTAATAACGTCCAAGTTGTCAACATAATACTGCTTTGTGCAGTAAAATTCAAGAATGCTCAGAAGAATATTTTCATGAAAAGATACTGGATGAAGCGCAAATATCAAGGATATTCTACTAATTTCATGGAGTATAGAAGTCAAAATTTTAACCAACTGAGTATAATAAAGAATGGAATAACAAAAGAAATCACCATGCATGCGGTACTTTGCATAGACAGGTTATTCCAAGAGAATAATAATAACGAAACCAAGTCAGGCAAAATTTAAACCGACAGGATGTTCCAACAGAATAATAAAGACGAAACCAGGTCCGGTGTAAAACACACAGACATGATGTTCCAACAGAATAATAATAAAGACGGAACCAGATCCGGTGTAAAACACACAGACAGGATGTTCCAACAGAATAATAGAAGAATGTCACCAAGTATAGGGCAGACCGCGTATACAGGTTATTCCAACAGAATAATAAGAAATGGAATAACAACAATTCTATTCATGAATAAGAAAGAATAACACCCCTTACCGTAAAAGAAACTGAATATAAGAATAGGAAAGTAGCAGAATACTTTTCTTCTTTCTCTTTATAATTTTCTCTCTCTAGAGTTTCAGTGAATTCATAAGAAATAATGAAGGAATGAGCTTCTATTTATAGGAGAATGGAAGTGCACTGTTCATGAACGAAATAATTTTTCAAAATCATTTTCTTCAATCAACTACAATTAAGTCAAACCATTAACCAATAAGATTTCAACACAAATTAAAATATAACACATATTTATAAACACATGTTTTCAATTTATATATATCAATATTATATATACACCACTTAATTTTTCTCCCCCATAACCAACATCAATCCCCCACCCACCTAATAATCAAATTTACTACACTCTTACACATCACTATCACACTACCACTTTTCCACCATTTTTCACTCACACACACATCACACACCCATCACTTTCACATCTCATTTTCTCCCACCATATACTCAATACACACATATACTTCCATACGTATACTCTTCCATTTCCAAAATCATTTTTTCAACACATATGGGCCCCACCTTTAAATAATTTTCTACCGATTATTTTGAAAAATGGATAAATAGGAATCCATAAAATAAGCAGACTTCATAAAAATTACCTTAATAATTTTAACAATATTTATCATCTTTATTACAATTCACAATATTAATCGACCAGGTCGTTTCCAAGAAAGAGAGGGCTTTCCAATAAGGATTTTTTCTTATTGGCACGTAATTAGGTGACCAAACCTCTCCTTGACAGAACTTCTAGACATCGTTAATATTGCAAATAATAATATTAATAACTTTGTCGTCTCAATTATTAATTTTAACAATATATAAAATATCGACAATAATTGAATCAAATAACGTGAGATACTATGCAACAATTACTATAGCAATAATTGAACAAAACTGAATGACTTCTCACGTAAGTATCAATAATCAATATCGTGTGCTACTATGCAACCACGCGTATTACTGTACTTTTACTACCGAGTAGTTCAACAGTATTAACGGTAAAACTTCCGCCGTTATTTTTATAAAATATTTTTGTCATTTTCTCAATCAGACATTAATTTTGTTGTGGGGTCCACCAATGATTGCGCCGTTGTACGAATATTCCCCGATAAAAAAGAATATTCTCCGACCAATCGAATATTATACAACAACTTACATACTTTGCAAAATTTATAAATACTATCCACAACTATAACATTATATCAAATCCACACCATAATATAAAAAAAATATTTCAAAAAATTTAAACATTTATTCATAAAATCTGGGGTCTCACAAAATTCTTCCATGAATCTCCTATAATAACTAGCTAAGCCCAGAAAGCTAGATATTTGATTACTGACTTAGGTTGACCTTAACTGTGACTCATATCCCAATCTTGGATAGCACGTCATAATGGCGCCTATCAGTTTATCGCTGCACGAATATGACATCCCCTACGGAGAGTCTAGCTTCGGTGCATTCCACAAAGGAAGTCACCAGATAGAGGCTCGGGTACCAACTTCTATAGTTGAGTTTTTAACTCCTGAAGTTCAATAGGAGCCATTCGATATGAGATTTTAGAAATAGATTTTGTACCGGGTTCAAAGTCGATACAAAATTCAATATCACACTCTGGGGGTAGGCCAGGAAATTCTTCAAGAAATACGTCAGGAAATTCACTAACAACAGAAATATCATTCAAATCTGACGTATTTTTGTTTAAATCCATGAAATGGGCTAAGAAAGCTTGATATCCGTTTTTTAATAAATGAATGGCTTTATGGCTTGATATGAAATTGTTTGACTTCAATGGTTTGGTTCCTTGAATTTTCATAACAGGTTGGTTAGGAATATGAAACCTAACAACCTTACGAAAATAATTACTTTTGGCATGATGAGTAGTTAACCAATCAATTCCTAAAATCACATCAAACGCAAGTATCTTTAAAGAGATAAGATCAACAGGTAATGTGATTGTGTCCACTTGGATCAAACAAGATTTATAAACAGTGGATGTGATAAAAGTTTCTCCTAATGGAGTTTTCACAGATAAGTCAAATTCTAATTTCTCCGGAGTCAAGTTTAAACGTTGAGCACAAGCATGAGAGATAAAAGAATGGGTAGAACTGATATCTAGTAAGGTATAAACTTCGCAAGAATTTATAATTAACTAACCCGTGATACCTTCGTTTGGGTTCCTCACGTTTTGGGCAGTCACGACAAACGCTCTTCCAGAAACCGCCGACTTTATTTTGTTCATATCCACCTTTGGTGCCACCGTCCCAGCTGGACTTGATTTCTCTACAGGACAAAATCGAGCTATATGACCTTCCTTTCCACAATTATAACATACCTTAGAAGGCTGTGAACAGTTTGGACTTATATGTCCCTGCTCTCCGCATCTGTAGCATCTAACTGACGGTCGTTCTCCTCCCCTAGAATTTGTTGTTGGTGCTGGTGCTGCTGCCGACGTCTTCCCGTCATCGTTAAATCTTCTCTTTTTAAAATTTTCACTTGACTCACCTCTCCTATTATCATGGCCACGATGACCACCCAAGTGGTTACCGCTTTTGTCCATATTTTTTTCTTCTCACTTGTTATCATCGCTCCGATGACTGCTGTCACCGGTATGACCCTGATTGTGGTCCCTCGGTTGAACATACTCATTATCTCGCTTTAATAATTGAACCCTGTTGACAACATATGAATACAGAGAAAATTTATGAGAGATAAGGTATTGACTAATCTCGGGTTTTAGACCTCTCAGAAACATCCGCGTCATACGTTCCTCATTTTCTACCAAATGAGGTGCAAACCTAGATAACTCCGCAAACTTCGCCTCGTACTGGGACACCGTCATGTTATTTTGTTCCAGTCTAATAAACTCTACCTCTTTCATATGACGAATACTTTCAAGAAAGTACTTGTCATTGAACAGTTTTTGAAACGTTTCCCAAGACATATTAAGTGCTGCAGGCTAGGTACGCTTCACAGATTCTCACCAGTAATCTGCCTCATCATGAAATATAAAGGTGGTGAATGGAACCTTCTGTTCCTCCGTACATCCCAAGACATCGAATATCTTGGTAATTTGCTTGACCCACGTTTCTGCCTTGATCGGATCCGGCTTTCCAAAGAATTCTGGTGGTCCCAACTCCTTGAACTGCTTGGCTGTGACAAACCGTGCGTTGCTATCATTTCCACCCATATTTTGTACACGAGTCCCCCTCGTCTGATTTTGCATGAACTGCAAAAAGCTTCTAAACATCCCATCATTCATCATTTGTTCAGCAGTGTTATTTACAGGAGGAATATTGCCTTCCTGTTGCACGTTCCCCTGGGTGGTGATCAAAGGTGTCTCCACAGTCTCATTTACTCCATTGTTAACGTTCTTAGCTGCCATTCTTAAATACTTGCATAAAACAAGGGTTATTTAAACAAATTAACATATCACATAATATCCCTATATTATGATCGACCAACAAATAAGCTTAGGTAGGACACACTAGCGAATGATTTACTCGTCTCTCCCCTCCTAGTTCAATTCCCCGATCTCCGCCAGAGACCATATCCCTAAGCTCTGATACCAACTGTGACGCCCCCAAAATAGGTATACAACACCCATTCTGAGTCGCCAAATACATGGTACAGAAACAAATACAACTTCATTACTACAATTATCGTGCAAAATACGACAACACATAAACTGTGAGTTTAAATACAAATATTGTCTAATAGACAATATTAAAACTCAAAAGGAGTCCTCATTATAATTATTGATACACTATTTTACAAAAATAGTGAGGACTGCTAAAATAAATTTCTAGAACCATCACTCCATATCCCGACTAGTTCCTGCTATATTCTTACTTCCTGAGAAAAAAAATGGAACAAAAAAGGAAAAGGGTGAGCTCAACTAGCCCAGTAAAGAATATTATGACGAAGATAATATACAACAAATTATCATTAGTCTTCAACTGGAAAAAAAATATGATAAAATATAATAGACAACAAGGTAGATCAACAACTGCAGCGAAAATAATAATTCATTAGAAGAGTTAAGTAGAGAATGAAATCTACTATCATCTATGAATTTAAAAATCTATCATCAATATTTTATCCCTGTAACATTAATCAATATACATCTTGAATCAAATATTCATCTTTGCACTACGGGCCAAAGATATTCATTTGTATCACCAGTTGGTCATGTTCATCTCAACACATGTTCATCTTTGCACTACGAGCCAAAGATATTCATCAGGTAATCATTCATCTTTGCACTACAGGCCAAAGATATTCATCAAGTATCACCATTAAGGACTGAAGATGATAAAAAATATTTTATAGAAAATGAATCCAGTGAGACAGAAGGACAAATATTAGGGATTCGTATTACAGTTTATCCAAGATCAATAATACTTCATAATAACCAATTGTGAAGCAGAATTCAAAAATAAAGATCAAAACATGGATACAATCAAAGATAGTAACCATAATAGACATCTTAGATAAAAAGAAAAATTTTTATTTTTTGGTGAATAGTGTCATATTCGTGAATAGTGCCGTATACGTGAATAATACCGTATACGTGAATAGTAACCCCAACACAAAAAGTTTCAAATTTGATAAAAAGTTCAGACCAATATTTTGGCATAATGATATTGTAAGAAATAATATCATTTACGAAAAAATAACATCCCTTACATCAAAGAAACATTACTTCGGAATGAAATGTCGGATATGATGCTGAATAAAATTTGTACTGAATAGCAACTCTCAAAGTATCTAAATACTCACAAAATACGCTCGATAATATAGAGAGAAAAAGAGAGAAAGCTTATGTTTCTGGTGTGATTTTCAATTATAACTTAGCCTTCTTTTTATAGGAAAATGTTAGCATGCCGAAGCAGACTTGACCTGCTACCTGATGGCTTTACCTGCTATTATTGCCACCCACCATATTTGAAATTTAATTTGAGCACATTTCTTACCAACCAAAAGTGAGGCCCACCAATTCTAGAATTTTCCACCAAAATGATAAATTCCGAAACTTTAACAATTTCTGAACCATTTACCTCTCAAAATTCATAACAAATCATACGTTCATTTTTAACGGTTCAAAATTTGTGGACATATACTCAACTTATATATGTATAACATATCCAAAAATCACAACGATCCAACGGTCGGATTAAAAATTATAACTCATGCAATATATCTCTAGAACACTAGTTTGATTTTTAATACCTTCATTCAGACAAAAATACTGATAAAACACCTTAATATTAATTTCTTCATTTATAACCACATAAATAAATCCATCATTTATATCCACATCAAATAAATATTTTCTTATCATATAAATCAATAATTAATTATTCACAAATAATATTACAGAATCACAATTATGACAACCAGGCCGTTCCCAGGAAAGAGGGCGCTTTCTAATAAGGATTTCTCCTTACTGACGCGCAATTAGGTGACCAAACCTCTCCTTGACAGAACTTTCTAGACATTGTCAATAATGTTATCTAATAATATTATTCAAATAATATGAATTATTGATCTGATAATGGAAAATATTGTGCACTGATAATTATTGAAACAACAATAATATAACCTATCAACGCAGCAATTATTGAATCAATAAAATAAAATATTGAACAGTAATTACTGTAACAATTATTGAGCTTCTTACGTAAGGATCAATAATTCAACAATACTATACAATATCGTGTCCTACTGTGCACCCACGCGTATTACTGTATTTTAATCACTGGGTATTCCAACAGTGTTAACGGTAACAATTAGGCCGTTATTTATAAAAACTCATACTTTGTCGTTTCCCTTCATCTAACCGTTTTCCGTTATGGGGCCCACAAATGGCTGCGTCGTCGTACGAATATTCTCCGACAGCAAGAATATTCCACGACCAAACGAATATTCCCCGACAAAATGAATATTTTATAACCACTTGCTTATTTTATAAAATTTGCACATTTCACCCATAACCAAAGCATTATATCAAATTAACACCTTATTAATTTAGAATAATGAATAGAGAAAAATTTAATTTTAGTTATATAAAAAAAATTCAGGGTCTTACAGTGGTGTTACGAATTAGTCACATTCCTAATCAAATTATGAAACGGTGTGACATAATAATTGTACTGAGAACTTAAAATGTGTGTGACATATTTTATACATTATTTAATAGTTATATTTGGTGAACCAAATAGGGAGATGCGAACTCGAATTTGAAAGCGTCAAAATGCACTCCATTAAAATGAGGAGGACATAAATCTTCTTGTGGTCCTTTGAGGACTTGAAATAATTGATGTTGTAGTTATATGACATTGTAATAATTTAAGTATGAATATTGTCGTATTATATACGTAACAATATTTGTATTGAAACTCACAGTATATGTGTCGTTGTATTTTACACGACGGTTGTATAAATGAAGTTGTCAGTAGTGTGATTTCTGACGACCCAAGATGGGTTGTGTGGATCTATTTTGGGGGTGTCACAGCCACACTTAGAATCGTGAAGATAGTCCGAGTGCCTGCAGAGCCAAGTCAAGAATCGCAGTCAGCTCTCAGAATTGTGGAGTCTGCAAAGCAAGTAAGTAAAGATCGTAGTCTATCAGAGCTTAAGAGAAATCGTAGTATTCTCTTCGATCAAGGCTAAATCAAGCACGAGCATGACAAGACACAACGATCGTGATACAAAGATAATAATCGTGGTGTCTCTCCATTCAGCATCAGAAGCACCGAGCTTCGTCTATTTGCTGAAGGATGAAGTATAACAAATGAAGAATGGCTTATAGACGTTGATATTTCTATAATCCCAATGATCCAACACTCATCCTTAATATGTATCGAAGAATTGTATAGAAGAAGCTAAGGAAAGGACTTAAATGAAATTAAGGTATCCTCACCTCTTCGACATACCAGGTATGTACACCAATTTCGAGGACAAAATTTCATAAGAAGGGGAGGTTGTAAAACCCCAACTTTTATGAATAAAGATTAATTTTTTTCTAAATGTTATTTTGAATAATAAGATGTGGATTTGATTTGATGTTATAATTGTGGGTGATATTTATAAATTTTGCAAAGTAAGCAAGTTATCATAAAATATTCGTTTGGTCGGGAAATATTCGTTTTACTAGGGAATATTCGTACGACGACACAATCATTGGTGGACCCCGCTACAAAATTATTGTCAGATTTAGAAAGCGACAGAAATAACTTTTTATAAAAATAACGGTAAAAGTTTTATCGTTAACTATTGAAATACCCGGTGATAAAAGTACAGTAATACGCGTGGTTGTACAATAGCACACGGTATTGTGCATCATCTTTGATTATTGATGCTTACGTGAGAAGTCACTCAGTTTTATTCAATTATTGTCACAGTAGTTGATGCATAGTATCTCATATTATTGATTAAATTATTGTCATAGTATCATCTGTACAATATTTTATATTATTAAATCAATAATTGAGACGATAAAGTTATTCATATTATTATTTGTATTATTGATAATGTCTAGAAAGTTCTGTCGAGGAAAGGGGTTTGGTCACCTAATTGCGCGCCAATAAGGAGAAGTCCTTATCGGAAAGCCCTCTCTTTCTTGGGAATGATCTGGTTGTTAATATTGTAAGTTATAATATTAATGATGAATAAATGTTATTAAAAATATGTTTAGTGAAGCCAAGTGAATTGAGATAAATAGGGTTTTTTATATGAAGTATTTATTATAAATTTGGCTTATTACATGGACCCCCACTTATTCATTTTTCAAAATCGTCAATAGAAAGTTATCTCAATTTTGTTCTATTACTTATATATATATATATATATATATATATATATATATATATATATATATATATATATTATAAGTTTTATTTTTATTATTATTATAATAGCAATAAAACAGAATACTTTTTATAAAGTTTTTTGTTTTATTAGATTATAAATATAATATATTATATTATATTATATATAAAGTTATTTGTTTTACTTGAATATTATATTATTATTTTAAAATTTGGACGTCTGAAAAAAATTTCGTCGGTGATTCTGCAATTGTTGTGTCCATGAAATTTTCTTAACAGTGCCCCTGCCATTCTCTTATAAATAGGATGCTTAGTTAAGAAATGAAAATCACACTAGAATCAGAGAATTCTTCTTCTATAATATCGAGCGTATTATTTTCAAGTTTAAGGAAGCTTTGAGTGTAGAAAACAGTATAAATTTTCTTCAAGAATATCTCCGCTATACCAGTCAGAAGTACTCTTCTTTTAAGGTAAGGGGTATTATATTTCATATTCAGAAGAGATATTATTTTTCGTATTCGTAAGAATATTATTTTCATTCAATATTCGTAAGAAATATTATTTTCATTCAATATTCGTAAGGGATATTGTCTTCGTTCAATATTTGTAAGGGATACTATTTTTTTTCAATATTTGTAAGAAATAATATTTTCTTCCATACTTTGTAGTATGTAAGTAATATTATTTCGTTTCATATTCTTAATTCTACACTTATTTTGATAAGTATTGCTTCTATACTCTTTGAAATTAGTAAAATATCCTTGAAATTTGCGCTTCATCTAGTATCATTTCACAAGAATATTTTTCTGAACATTCTTGTTAAATTTTAATATTTTCATGTCGGGGTATTATTCACAGGGTACTATTCACTCGGGTACTATTCACCTGGGTTATTATTCACGATAAAAATTAATTTCTTTTTTGTCCAAATTATTTTTGATACATGAGTATTATTCTTGAATTTTACTCCACAAAGCAGTTATCATGTTGACAATTTAGACATTCTTGAACTCTGGATAAATTGAATTATAAATCTTTAATAGTTATCCTTGATTTTGTTTGATTGATGCTTATATCATTGTCATCATCTTCATGCTTATATTATGATGAAAGTCATCTTTGGGCCGTAGTGTATAGATGGACTGTTGATTGGTATGATTATGACAAGGAATTATGTATCGGTATAATCATGACCTGTAATGTTACAAATGATGTGGTAAAAGTCCTCATTGACCCGTAGTGCATTAATGGACAGTTGTTGACACGATCATGACCATTGGTGATAATAACAAATATATTTGGCCCGTAGTGCATGAATAATTTGTGTATGTGATACTAACGAATATTTTTGGCCCATAGTGCATGAATAATTCGGTGATGTGGATTATTTATTGAAATGTGTTACAGAAATAAAATATTGATGATGAACTCTTAAATCATAGAAGATAGTAGATATCACGCTCTACTTGACTCTTCTAATGGATTGTTTGTTCCGCTGCAGTTAGACTTGTTGTCTATTGTATTCTATCAGTTTTACACTGTTGAAGGTTAACGATAATTTATTTTGCATTATCTTAGTCATAATATTCTTTACTGGGCTAGTTGAGCTCACCCTTTTCTTTCATTGTTCTCTTCAGGAAATGAGAATAAAGCTGAGATTAGTCGGGGAATGGAGTGATGGTCCAAGATCGTGGCTATAGTAGTTCTCACTATTTTATGAAATAGTGTAATAATAATTGTAATGAAAACTCCATTTTAGTTTGGATATTGTCTACGAAACAATATTCGTGTTAAAACTCTCAGCTACGTTTTGTCGTATTGTATAAATGAAGTTTGTATTTGAATTCTGTACCATGTATTTGGCGACTCAGAATGGGTTGTGTATACTTATTCTAGGGGCGTCACATTCCAGGTAAGCGCGATCATGTGGTGCCATGTAGACTTTCTGTTAAGTTTCGAACAGAATAGCCCGTTTTTCAAATTTCTGTAAAAAATTACAGTTCAATGAATTGATCGTAAAAAAATTCAGTCCAGTGATATATTTGTAAACAGAGATCGAGTAAAGCGGAGAAAAGTATATTTAACCCCGGTTGCATATTCAAAGTATTTCTCAAGTATTATGAAATTATGACAAAGGAATTGTGCCTAATCAAGGTATTTCTTAAGGTTCTACCCAAAAATATAGGGATTTCTTAAAAAAAAAACGATATATCTCGCAACATGAAAATTACGAATTCTGTTGTGTGTATGTACTAATTTACGCATTGTGCCATTAAATCAAATTGCAATGCTTATCCGAGTAGCACAATATATAGCTGGACCCTTTCTGAAAGTATTCTGATATTATGACTAATTTTCACTAAGCATTGCCTAGTGCTATTATGAAGGAAGACCAAATTCACATGCCAAAATTTGAAAACAAGCTGGTATGTGTTGATATTATTTCTATGTAATCTCTACTTGGGAAGTAAACTGTAACACCTTCATATGTTAAACAATGATGTTGCTATCTAAATGATTTTTCATTGTAGCACCAAAGCATAATAAACCTAAATGCGAACAATGATTCATTTTCTTACACTTGATATAGTTTCTGACCATATCTAAAAGTGGTATTGAAAAATTTAATGTCCAATCCCGCCTCCACACCATCTCCAACAATCGGGCAACACCAAACGTGTAATCTGTAAGCTGAATCAGAGATCCAATTTCTGTTTAATTGATGCTAATCTGTACAAAAGTGACACCAAGGAGATTGACTGGATGTTGAGGGTACGGCACAAACCCAACATATTCAGCCAACGGAGTGCTATGATTTGTTCTTGCTGCTCATTAATGTAGGGGTAACTGATACAATTCCGATAAGAAACATGGTGGCTATTGAGTGGAAGTCATAAAGGTCGCCCATCGAGCGCAACTCACCAAGAGCTATTCCAGCCTGGAGAAAAAATAGAGGAAAAAAGGGATATTTAGACGCTTCACAACAATTTATTTTCAAATTCTTCAATAAAACATAGGAGTAATAGGATAGTCATTACTTGTATGGACATTTCAGCACAAATGTTGCCACTTGATGGTTTAAATCTAGTACGGGAATATGCTATGACAACTAATCATTCTATTTCCCCCATGCCAATAATCTCGTTGTGTTTAATCTCATCAATAAAATAACACAAACAAGCATAAACACCCTCTCTCCCCTTTCCCCTTCAAACTATATTCTTCTTTATGCATAGCACTCTCTGTGGAAACAATTTCTATGGTAATCCAATGGGTAATATAACAACTTTTAGACTAAGCAAGCATATATATAAACAAACTCCAGGAGTTATGGAAAAAGCTCAATTTATTGCCGAGAAAATACCCTGACAGTAACAAAAGCAGCAGGTATAAGCCCAATCGAAGTTGCCAGGAAGAATATGTGGAAGGGTACATCTACAATTGGTGAGGCAACATTAATAAATGTATTTGGCAAGGTTGGGGTCAATCTTAGGAAAAGCATGTAGTTCAGAAGCCCGTCACGCCTTTTAGCCACCTGAGTAAACAGAGAGACATTATTCAAATAAACTGGTTGACACAGCAAAGATGAGTGTAAAGGGATGAGTTGATAGTCACCTGGGCTCGAAAGAAACTTAGCTTACTGGGCCAGAGAGAGAAGACAAGTGGCCGCCCAATTAATTTGGATAGGAAAAAGCATGACGATGCACCGGCTGTAGCAGTGAACACAACCAAAGCTACACCTTTGAAGACTCCAAAAAGGGACCCCGCAAGCAGTGACATGAATACAGTACCAGGAATCATAAAAGTTTGCATGAAGATGTAGACCAAGCAGTATCCCACTAGAACCTGAATGGTGTAGTCATTTGTGTAGCTCTCCAGGTGACCTCTACAGAAATATCCAACACAAATTAATGATTATCCCAAAACAAGCTAGATTAGACCCTTAAGCAGGAATAAAATGAAAAAAAAAAACAGATAATTTTTGCAATGGACAGTTACCCTGAAAGAAATGCGAGGCAAGGCATGGCAAATGAAACATGAAAAGGAAATTTTGAATTAGATGACATCTGCAAATAATTTGGAATGGCTTGCGCCAGTTGACAGCATCAAACACACTGATTAACATTCTTTTTCTAAACAAGTTTATGAGTATAAAGCTTTTCCAGACCAGTAGTATAGTACAATTACATTGATGAACAATGTAAAACCTAGTAAATTTGAACGCCAACCTCTCTATATAACACAAACTCTAGTCAGAATCAGTACACTACATCAACCAGGCTCATTGAGTTGGAAGATGCAAGTTGTCTCATGAACTAATTTCTCATAGAACTACCACAATCACAATTCCAAAATGAGAATCAACTACCTAGTTAGAGTGTGTGTGTGTGGATAGTGGATTTGTAAAATGCAGCTAAAGAGAAAGATACAAAAAATAAAAAGCAAAGGACTAAAAACATAGATGCGGCTGTTGATTATTTTTTTTTGTCTTTTTGACGTCATAAAAGAATAAAAAACCAAAATTATATGAAAAGAACAGGGCACTTTTTCCTTTATCTTTTTACTTGTTGACATTTCTAAATTCCAAACTAAACACATATTATAGAAAATGAGGATCGTGTGGAAATTGCTCCGAACAAACTTCGATTTTATTTGGAAAAAGAAAATGCCAACAAACCAAACAATAGCAGATACTATACACTTTTGTTTTAGAAATCTGAAGAAATAATTCCATGAAACCAGATCATAATAGGACAGTAAAATGTATTTAAAACAGCACACAGAAAATAAATCTAAATTTAAAAGTAGAGTGGGAGATAAGCCACATAAGCAGTCTAATTAAGATACCCATATAACAGAATCTAGATGCCAGCAAACCAAACAATAGCAAAGACTATATCATTTTGTTTCAGAAGTCCAAAGAAATAACTCCATGAAAACAGTACTCAGTGGGACAACTCAAGGATATCACAAGACTATCAGCTTAAATTTAATTTGTCGGTTAAACAAACAGTTACCAGGTAGTTCAGGGAGATATATACACTATCTGTCGGCTAAAAAACGTAATGTGCTGGTTTTTCTTGCCTTACAAGAAAACTTGAATGCAATCTGAGATTCTACTTGGGAGACAATACTATTATGAAAACATTTTGTGATTCTGAACTAATATTGAACTTCATATTGGCATGATGACTCTTGAATTAACTTTTTGTAATTATCCAAATTTGGGTTTCAAGAGTGCATCGATTATATTCTTGTACTTTATAACAATGTTTAACAAATATACCAAGTAGAGAAATTAGGGTAACCAAATAAATTTCCCTCATTATCTGTGACTCCATTTTATAACTTTCAAATCTTATGGTGACCCAAACTATCCACTAAAAGTATCATGAAGAGAATAGACATAAAGAAGAACTTCTCTTTACATCATTGGACTTTATTCAAATGAAAATGCAATTTCGTCATCTTATTTGTAGATTCAAACTCTTTTCAAAACTTTATCAGTGACCTAAGAAGAAACTAAGAACCTTTGAAGTTAAACATGTCCTTTTCGACCTTCCTTGCTCGCAAAACCTTCTAACTAAGTGATGCAGGAGGATTTCTGGTTGAAGATCCTGAATGGTCGGATAGTAGGATGATGATGTTAAAGGACCAAAAGCTAAGGGATCAACGCAACGTTATCGGTTGACTTCGGGGTCAGGCGTTCGGTTCGTGTCTTCGGGGTCGGAGTTTGGCTTCGGATGGCGTCATGACTTTGGCTTCGGATAGCGTCATGACTTCGGGTGTGGCGAACTTCTTCCGAAGAGGCATCATGACTTTGGAAGTCGATGGACTTTATTATTATTATTATTATTATTATTAATATTAATATTAATTAGTTCTTTAATTAATAATATTTTATATTTAGAAAGTTGTTATATGTTAAGATTTTATTTTCGTATTTTTAGAAAGTTTGTTAAGATATCTTTCCGTATCTCTAGGAGGATTTTATTTTCACATCTCTATGAAGATTCTAGAGTGACTTAGAGAGAGTTTTGTTAGCTATAAATAAACCCGGCTTGTGGATTGAATTAGATAGACTTTGATTTTGATAAATATAAATTTACACATTAGAGAGAGTTTCTCTGTGTTTTTCCGGTGAATTTTTTGTTCCTTTATTTGTGAATTCATTTGTTTACCCAGCTTGCAGGATAATCGTTATCCCGCCCGGCGTTAGTTGGTATCAAAGCTCAAGCATCTTTCTGGGAATAGACTCATCGATTTTAATGGCCGGTGGTCGTGATCGTGGTCGTAGAGGACATATTCCGGCTGAGGAAGTCCCTGACCAAGATCGTAACATTCAAGACGCGATGATTAAGGATTTACAGAGACAGGTTGCAGAGTTAACCAAGCGTCTTAAGGCGCTGACTCGGGGTCGACGTGGACATGTTCTGAAGGAGGAAGTCTCGCACCTTGATCACTATCATGGACAGTTTTTGACTGAGGAAGTCCCACACCTTAATTATGATGAGGAATGGTATTATTCTTGTGGGCAGTATCCGACCGAGGAAGTCCCGGAATATTTCTTGCACCTTGATCGTGATGAGGAATGTTATAATTTTAATTCCGATTTTGATGAAGAACAGTTGGTTGAGGAAGAAGTAGATGAGTATGGAGAACATGTAGATGATGAATATGCAGATGAAGAAGAAATATATGATGAATATGCAGATGAAGAAGAAATTTATGAGGAATATGCAGATGAAGAAATTTATGACGGATATGAAGATGAAGGAGAACCTTATGGAGAACCTGAATATGACGAATATGATGATGACGACGAAGAGGAGAATGCATCATAAGAAGATAGCCAGGAGACCCTGATCGTTCGCAAAAGTCTATCAAATCATAAAGGTGATTCCGAAAAGGATTGGTTGAGAACCAATATCTTTCAAACAACTTGCACCATAGCAAATAAAGTTTGCAAGTTAATCATTGACGGTGGCAGTTGTGAGAGCATAGTGTCCGAAGAGGCTGTCAAGAAATTGCAATTAAAAAAGGATCGGCATCCTAAACCATTTAAGTTGTCATGATTAAAAAAAGGCAATGAAATAAGAGTGGATAAAAAGTGCTTAATGTCTTTTTCCATCGGCAATAAATATTTTGATAGTGTGTGGTGCGATGTGGTGGCAATAGACGCATGTCATGTGTTGTTGGGCCGACCTTGGCAATATAACTGAATAGTCATTCATGATGGTCGAAAGAATACATATTCCCTTCGTTTTAAAAGAAATAAGGTTGTACTAGTGCCTCGGCGAGAAGAGGACAGTTCGGCTCGAGCAGTCGGGAGTCCGAACCTATTATCCATGACTAGATTCCTAACGGAGGTCAATTGTGAAGGTGTGGTGTATGTTCCACTTCCTTGTGGGAGCGGTTCGATAGCTGAAAGCACTAAGTGTCAGCTGATGTATAGGAATTACCCGAAGAGCTTCCATCAGGACTATAGGCGATGAGGGACATTCAACAGCAGATATATCTTGCCCCAGGATTGAATCAAAAGGAAAATATTTCAGCTGCCGAAGTATCTTCTCGTACAGTTTTCATTCTATCTGTGTCGAACTCAAGGACGAGTTCTTTCCAATACGGAGAGACTAATGTTGGAGGATTTCTGGCCGAAGTTTCTGAATGGTCGGATAATACGATGATGATGTTAAATGACCAAAAGTTAAGAGATCAGTGCAACGGTATCGGTTGACTTCGGGGTCAGACGTTCGGTTCGTGTCTTCGTGGTCGGAGTTCGGCTTCGGATGGCGTCATGACTTCGGCTTCGGATATCGTCATGACTTCGGGTGTGGCGAACTTCTTTCAAAAAGGCGTCATGACTTCGAAAATCGATGAACTTTATTATTATTAATATTAATTAGTTCTTTAATTAATAATATTTTATATTTAGCAAGTTGTTATTTGTTAAGATTTTATTTTCGTATTTTTAGGAAGTTTGTTAGGATATCTTTCCGTATCTTGAGGAGGATTTTATTTTCACATCTCTATGAAGATTTTAGAGTGACTTGGAGAGAAAGTTTTGCTAGCTATAAATAAACCCGGCTTGTGGGTTGAATTAGATAGACTTTGATTTTGATAAATATAAATTTACACATTAGAGAGAGATTCTCTGTGTTTTTCCGATGAATCTCTTGTTCTTTTATTTGTGAATTCATTTGTTTAACCGCCCGCAGGATAATCGCTATCCCGCCCGGCGTCACTAAGTATCTCCATCTCATTGGTGCAATAATCGGCTAATACTATACATTAACAACTCAGTCAACCCAATTGAATGTGATGTTATCCCAGTTAGTTGCTCCAACTACTCACTGCAAAGTACAGATCTATCCAACTATTATATCTAACAGTATGTAAAAAAATTCACCATTCACCCATTAAACATTCAATAAACAAAAAACTTACACCTAACTGGATAAAATCATTCAAAATTTAGCCAATTTTTTAAAGACATCAGATACAGAAACATCTTCCCAAAACATCAACTTAAACCAAACCTCCAGTACTGCCCCATAGTTTTCTCCTTGCAAAAATTGGAATCATAGCTCTCAGGAAATTGCAAGAGTAAGAAGATTCAAGTATAGCTTTTGGATTTATGTTATTCCTCTTCCATATATGGCTTCAACCCAAATTAATAAGAAAAATACAATAAAATTTGTAGATTCACAAATATAACAGCTAAAACGAAAAAATAAAATAAAATAATAAATATGTAAAACCAAAGACAGAGTCAACATGAAAAATTTATTACTTTTGGATAAAGAATCTATCTTTAACCACTTAAATTATTAATTATGTAGGTATCTATATCTTACAGGAAATAGTTTCAGGGAATATTTTCACTTGGAAGGATCTTACCAAAAAGAGGAAAAATCCCCACAACCACAGCCAAGGCAATCAAAAACAAACAAAAACCGGAGTCCAGAGACCCACCAGAAAATAAAGACACGTACATATAGAGAATGTGTAATGTATCGACAATACCTGAGGATTTGAATGTCTTGGAGAGTACGGGGAAGCTTGAGGAAGCTATAATCGGAAGCTGGCATGGTGAGGTAGACGCATAAAAGACCTAGAACGAACCCCAATACGACGCCGGACGCCATCGCCATCTCCCAAAAAGTTAATGGAAACTTCGATGATGATGATGATGATAATGATTTATTCAGAACACCACCATTTCCATTATTTCCCTTGAAAGAAGAAGAAGATGGTGATTCTACCTGTTCCATCTTCTTCTTCTTCAATTCTGTTTATCCAATTCAATTTAACAAAACAAACAGAAAATTATAAACAATTAAAACCCCAATTCAATTCAAGATATATAAATCTATATATACAGAGATAATTATACCTTAATACGGTATATTCTTCCTTGCTTTCGAATCCCCTCTCTCTCTCTGCTGTAGAAAATCTTCCGTATTTGAGGAGTGAGGAAAGAGGAGAGAGGAGAGAGGATTTTCTCTGGCTGGAATTACACAGCAGCAAAAAGTCTTTATATCGATAAAGTAAGGAAAATAAAATTCTATTTTTTAAATTTTATTTATTTTTGCTTTTTTTTCGTAGTAATGCAAGTTAGGGCAGCGACCAGCGTCTTCGGTAGCCGGTCAGCTGTCGTCGCTGCTAACACTTCTACGATTACATCTTAGTTTATCCAAAGTGTTTTTGTCATTCAAAATATTAATTAAAAACTGATATTTTCACATAATTTTTTGATATTTATATATAAAAATTATCGTTATAAATTTTAAAAAAGTAATATAAAAATATCAATTTACTTTTAGGACTGATGACTGAATCGGTCAGCCATTCAGTATATTTGTTTTGAAAAAAAAATTGTTTGAATGGCTGAATCAGTCAACCATTCAGACGATTTGGGTTGAATGGTTAAGTGTCATTTTTTTGGCTGAATGAAGTTTTTTTTATATACAATATTAACTATTATATTAAGTAATATTAAATAAATTTATAACAATTTTGAATTTTTTTAAAGCGTGAAATAATAAAAATATGTTATTCAAATGTTTCACATGTCAATTATTAAATAACTTTTTTTATTCAGATTCAGATTCAACTCATTCAGATTCAAATTTAGATTGAGATTGAGACTCATTCAGTTTTTATCAAACACCCCCTTAACTTTTCGAAATAGTTTTTAGTGGTGGACTTTGATTGCTCATACGTGTACAAACGTGTTTATAGTGATTAACGGATTTTGTTGTTGTTGGTTTCTTCTAATATGAGAGTTAGGTTGTGTTTGATAAACTTGTGAATTAAGATCTGAATGATTATGATATCTTAATAAATTAGATCATCTGAATGGTTATGAGATTTGAATTTAAAAAATTGTTTGATAACTAAAAAGTAAGTTGTCTCTTAATGACACTATTTTACCATTTTAAAGAGTAAAAATTTATTTAAAATTTTAAATATTCAATTTAATAAAAATGAGCGCATAATATTGTTGAATATATTTATATTAAAAAAATTATCAAAAAAAAATTTATTAAGAGGTGCCTCTTAATTATTAAGATTTCATTTTCTGTTTTACCGATTAAGAGGCATTCAGAGGTAAAAAAAAATAAACAAACAGCATCATGCCTCTTAGCGAATAAGAGACAGTCCATTAAGAAACAATCAGATGTAAACAAACAACACCTTAATAAACCAAGTATGGAGATAAATTATCAACATAATTGAGTATGCATACTTCTTCAAAATAAAATTTTTGCTAAATCAAATATTAGTACCCTTCTCCAAGTGATGTCTACATAATTTTGGATCAAGACCTTAATCAGAATATAAAATAATTTTTAACTCCTTAGTAGTGACAGAAGAGTGCCATTTTAATTGTTAAGTCAATTTTCTAAAAGGAAACATATAAAGAGAAGAATATTACAAAAATCTTGTGGTCTTATATAGGAAAGACTTAAGGATGTCTCAAAAAAGAAAAAAAAAAGAAGAAGAGGAAGTGAGTTAAGGATGTCAATTCACAATTTAAAACCGAGTAGCCTATAAATGGGGGTGAGCATGGTGCGGTTTGAAACCCAAACCATACTCGAAACCGTTTAGGTGCGATTTGACAAATCTAAAACCTTACATGAAACCGTTTGTGATTGGTGCGATGTAGTCTTAAACTGTGCGATACGGTTTCATTTGGTGCGATTTCAGTTTCAAAACCAATTGAAACAATAAAATTTTATGCAATTTATTACACAAACAATGATAGGAAACAATGAGATATGCATAATAACAAAGACTAATCCCAACAACTTTTGATCATGCTCAATTACTACCAATATCATTGTCAAAGATAATAATAAACAAATCAAACAAATGGACAATCTTACTTGGCCAATCAAGGAGGGCCAATCAAGGAGGACTAATTATTTAGATGCTAATTAGTTTTGAAAATCATGAAGTAAATTGTTTTGGTATAATTAGTAGACAATAATAATAATAGCTTCTTTGAAGGGAATTATATGAAAGAGGCATTCATGCTATGAAAGAGCAGCGAGAGACGAGTTGTTGACTCCTTGTATACTTCCTGCCCTTGTACTTCATCTGCCCCTACATACATACATACATACATACATACATACACACTGTGACGCCCCCAAAATTAAGTATACATCACCCATCTTGGGTCGTCAGATACATGGTACTGAATACAAATACAACTTAATAATACAACTGTCGTGTACAATACGACCAAACATAATCTGTGAGTTTGAATACAAATATTGTCTTCTAGAAAGTATTCATACTCAAAAGGAGTCCTCATTACAATTATGATCACACTATTTCACAGAATAGTGAAGACTACTAATGCTATCCTCTGGACCATCACTCCGTTTTCCGACTCGTCCCAGCTATATTCTCATTTCCTGAAGAGAACAGTGAAAGAAAGAGTGAGCTCAACTAGCCCAGTAAGAAATATTATGACTAAGATAATGCAGAATAAATTATCATTAGCCTTCAACAGTGTTACACTGATAAAATATAATAGACATCAAGTTTAACTGCAGCGGAACAAGCAATCCATTAAAAGAGTCAAGTAGAAAATAAACTCTACTATCTTTTATGATTTAAAAGGTTTTTCAACACTGTTATCGCTGGGACTCAGCTTAATAAAATAATCCACATCATCGAATCACCCCTGCACTACGGCCAAGGATATTCGTGTATTCATTAATGGTCATGATCATGCCAACAACTGTCCATCAATGCACTACGGGCCAATGAGGACTTTTATCACGTCATTTGTAACATTACGGTCATAATTATACCGAATAATCCCTGGTCATAATCATACCAAGTCCATCTATGCACTACAGGCCACAGATGACTTTCAACATTTTATAAACATGAGGATGATGACAATGATATAAGAATTCAATAAAACAAGTTCAAGAATTAATTTATCCAAGAATTAACAACGTCCAAATTGTCAACATGATACTGCTTTGTGGAGTAAAATTCAAGAATACTTAGAAGAATATTTTCATGAAAAGATACTGGATGAACCGCAATTATCAAGGATATTTCACTAATTTCATGGAGTATAGAAGTTAAAATTTAATCAACTGAGTATAATAACGAATGGAATAACAAAAGAAATCACCATGCATGCAATAGACCGTATAAACAGGTTATTCTAACAGAATAATAAATAATGGAACCAGGTCCAACGTAAACGCACAGACAAGATATTCCGACAGAATAATAAGCAATGGAACCAGGTCCGGCGTAAACGCACAGACAGGATATTCCGACAGATAATAAATAATGGAACCAGGTCCGGTGTAAAACACACAGACAGGATGTTCCAACAGAATAATAACAAGACGGAACCAGGTCCGGTGTAAAACACACAGACAGGATGTTCCAACAAAATAACAGAAGAATGTCACCAAGTATAGGGTAGACCGCGTATACAGGTTATTCCAACAGAATAATAAGAAATAGAATAACAATAGTTCTCTTCATGAATAAGAAAGAATAACACCCCTTACCGTTTTAAAGAAGAACTGAAATAAGGAAGTAGTTAAGTAACAGAATACTTTTCTTTTCTCTCTCTATAGTTTCTCTCTATAGTTTCTCTCTCTAGAGTTCAGTGAATTCGTAAGAAATAATGAAGGAATGAGCTGCTATTTATAGAAAAATAGAATGCATAGTAACTAATCCATGAACGGTCCAGATTGATTACTTTAATCTGACGGTCCATATTTAAAGAAAAATCTTTTAAATAAAATATAATATATTCTATTTATAGAATAACTTTAATAAAGTATTCTGTTTTATATAAAAAGATGTTTATGTTTTATTACGTTAATAATACGAATAAAATAAAACTTCATTATCGATTAATAATTCATATTATTAACCGACAATAATTGAATCAAACTGAGTGACTTCTCACATAAGCATTAATAATCAATACCGTGTGTTACTATGCAACCACACGTATTACTGTATTTTTACTACCGAGTAGTTCAACAGTCACAGTGGTAAAACTTTCGCCGTTATTTTTAATAAAATATTTTTTATCATTTTCTCAATCCGACAATAATTCCGTTGTGGGGTCCACCAATGATTGTGCCGTTGTACGAATATTCCCTGTTAAAACGAATATTCCCCGACCAATCGAATATTATATAACAACTTGTGTACTTTGTAAAATTTATAAATATTACCCACAACTATAACATTATATCAAATTAACTCCATAATATTCAAAAATGATATTTATAAAAAATTCATATTTATTTATAAAAGTTGGGGTCTTACACACACTCATAGTGCGATTTCCGTTTTATGCGTGCGATTTTGGCTAGTAACCAAATCGAAACCGTAAATTTGATTTTCAACTCACTTAAAACTGTCGCATACGCCGGAACTATTGGTGCGATTTTAATTAGTGCGGTTTATGCGATTTTTGGTACAGTTTCGGTTCCAATTTGGTTACTTGCTCAGTCCTACTTATAACACTTTTTAATTTTATTTTTTTTCTCTTAATATTATTATTATTTTATTTATCACTTTATTTCTTTTTCTTTATCAATTGAGGAAAAAATACCCTGTTTAATGCAAAATGTGAGGCTGAAAAAAACTAACAAAATAAATGGAGTAATAAAATTACAAAAAAAAGAGAGACGGAATGTAATAAATAATTTCCACATATTGGAATCCAGCTCAGCAGTGCAAATGAAAGGGGTTGAATTTTTTAAAACGGATATAAAAATTGAACATAAAAATTAGATAAAATTTAAATTTTATTTATTTATATTTTAATTTATTATTAAAAATTAAAATATAAATAAATAAAATTCAAATACAACCACGTCTAACTCTTATAACTCTTATGTCAGCGTTGAGTTTTTGAAGGGTGTTGACAGGGGAATGAGTAATTGGGACAGGTCGGCCAGGATATGCACGTGCCAAATGGGAACCCGCGGTCTTTTTATCTCTCCTCTTTTATTTTGTTGCGGGGCCCCTTCAGGTGATGATTAGCGTACGTAATCGACGCAGCACATGAAGATAACTCAGCACGCCACGTTTTCCGGATGCACTGAATAAAAAGAATTTATATATGGACTAATATACCCCTATGATTTGTTGTCGTATTAGCTATTGGGAGAATCTTACTCGGATATCTCATATGCTCATTGCTTTGCGAGCAAATTACTAATCTTGGAATGATTAAGACTTCTTTTTATACTTATATTACTCCGTTAGTAGTTTAATATAAGTCGTCTTAGAGTTGTACATAAATATTAAAAAAATAAATATATAATATTAAATATAATATTAATTATTTATATTATTTTTGTACTAAAAAAAGTGTTATTTATTAAATAAAAAATAGTAAGAGAATTAAAATTATATTTAATACTTAAAATAATATTAAAAACTAAGTAATTAATGCTTATTTATATTTTTAAGAGATAAATATTAAGAGATAAAAATATTTTTTTAAATAACTTATATTAAAGGACGGAGAGAGTAGTATTAATCAGAAAGGAAAAAGACAACGTTGTCAAAACAAAGATATTAATTAATTGCTGTGACTTGTGACACTTAAAAATAGCAAGGGTTTCTCTTATGGAAAATGAATCTTTTCGAGTTTTATAGTTGGACTAAACAATGCTAATGATTTTGATTTTAAAAAAAGAGAATGCTTATGGTAAAGACATTTTTACTCCTTAAAGTTACAAATTAATTTGAATACATTTTTCAACAAAATTAATATCAATTCAAACGCTATATAACGATTGAATAGTAATATTATAGGTTTCAAGAATATATATATATTTTAAAAGAATATATTATCCTTCTATTCCTTTTTATATTTATTTCTATCTCATTGTTTCAATCATTTTGTTTTGATTAAATAACTTATCTGTTTTCTCTCACTTAGAGCTATAAATAAACTAAGGGTTTGAAAAAATTGAATGAAATAGTTCTGAATCTTTAAGTAATCTGAATGAGCTAAATGAAAAAAAAGTTATTTGATAATTGATATGTCTGAAACATTTGAATAACATATTTTTATTATTTTACCCCTCTAAAAAATTTTAAAATTGTTGTAAATTTATTTAATAGTACTTAATATAATAGTTAATATTGTAAAAAAAAATTAAATATAAAATACTTCATTCAGCAGTCATTGAGTCAAAAAAATTATACTTGGCCATTCAACCAAAAAATCTGACCGATTCAACTATTCAGACGATTTTTATTCAAAACAAACGCACTAAATGACTAACCAATTTAGCCATTCAGTTTCATTCAGATCTAAACAAACACTCCCTAAGTTGTTTGCAAAAAAATAAATAACTTATCTCTCTTCTCTCATTTAGAGCTATAAATAAAATAAGTTGTTTGCAAATAAAAAAACTCAACTTAACTCTACTTACAATTTAAACGATTGAGTACAATTTAAGTTATGCCTTATTCAACACAAGCTTGAATTATTTAAACTCGACTCGCATAGACTTGATTCGTTTAATACTTTTACCTAAAGTTGTAAACGAGCCAAATAATTCGGGATCGATTCGGGCTTGACTCGAAAAAATAAGAGCGTAAGGTTAATAATATGATCCAAATCTGAGCATAAAAAATAATTCGAATAAAAATATGAGTAGAATCTGAGTAAGGTTATACTCGACTGGTTTAAGATTCAAACTACCTGAATTCTCAATTGTGATTCGATACATACTCAAATGATACATATTTAATTAGATACTCAATATATTCTCTTATAATATATACACAATTAAATCAAATTAGGATAATTAATTATTATTATTTTGTTTTATTTTTATTTTTAATTATGATTTTATATTTGTAAAGTGTAATAGTAAATATAGTTTCTCATTTTTAAGTAAAATAACAAATTCAATTTATAGTTATATTTATTATAAATCTAGTTATTTATATGGAGGCTCGAATTCGAGCTTGAATTTAAAGTTCGCGAGTAGTTTGAATATAATTCGATCCGAATCGGATTAAATTTGAGTAATAAATTAATATTCGAGTCGAGTTGAATATGAGTAAAAATTTTCAAATATAATTCGAATTCGAGTATGAATTTAACGTTTCGAGTCGAATTCGAGCAGCTCTTTATTCCTTTCGATGCGACTCATTTACACCCTTACTTTTGTCGTTCTAGGAGAAAACACAACGATTAAGAAATGTGATTAATAATTTAGAAAGCTGACCAAAATTGTTATAAAATCTCAATATTACCCTTCTAAAAATTCATTAAAAAAGATGTTAACGCCAAGATTTGTCCACACGTCCAATCACCAAAGTATCGCGCTAAATCCTGAATGTAAGACCCCGAATTTTATGAAATAAAAGTATTCAATTTTTCTTATAATTATTATTCTATTCAGTAAATGGTTAAATTGATAAAAGGTTAAAGTTAAGGGTGATATGTGTAAATTATAAAAGCTGTCATAAAATATTCATTGTGTTGGGGAATATTCGTTTGGTCAGAGAATATTCATACGACGGTGCAATCATTGGTGGACCCCACAAGGGAATAACTATTGAATATAGAAAGTGACAGAAATAACCTTTTTATTGAAATAAAGACAAAACTTTTACCGTTAAACCTTTTGAAATACCTGGTGATAAAAGTATAGTAATACGCGTTGTTGCACAGTAGCACAAGGTATCGCACAGTATCTCTGATTATTGATGCTTACGTAAGAAGTCACTCAGCTTTATCCAATAATTACCACAGTAGTTGTTGCACAGTATCTCATATTATTGATTCCATTATTGTCACAGTATCATCTGCCCAATATTTTATATTATTAAATCAATCTTTGAGACGACATAGTTATTCATATTATTATTTGCATTATTGACAAAATATCTAGAAAGTTCTGTTGAGGAAAGGGGTTAGGTTATTTAATTACGCGTCAATAAGGAGAAATCTTTATCGGAAAACCCTCTCTTTCCTAGAGAAGGATCTAGTTGTCAATATTGTGAGTTATAATATTAATGATAATAATTATTGAAAGATTAAAAATATGTTATATATATTTATTAGCGATAAATGATGAGATTTAATTTAATAGTTAGTCAAGACTAATTAAATAGTTTGAACTAACTAAGAAAGCAAAAGTGTGTATAAAACATAAGAAAATGAAATTAAAAATCAAATTTGAGTTCGAAGTTGAATTTGGAGACGCGGATGAGATATTTGAGTCCCGGGCCATGAAATTAGTCACAATAGACTATAAACACAAAATTTGTCGGGGTTGATTTTTTGGTCAAAAAGTCAACAGTTGACTTTTTTGGAAAATTCAAACTTTGAAAATTCAAAGATGAAATTGTTGATAAAAATATTTCCATTGTGTTGGGAATAATAATGTAAGTGGAAATTGACATTTATTTCGATAATAGTTAATTTCTAGATGTTAAATTGATCAAACGGGTAATTAATCGAATAAATGAACAATTAATTGCTATTAGTTCACATCCAAGGAACTATTGGTTCACATGCAAGTACTATTAGGGGAGGTTATGCAAGATTGATAATACTTGAAAGACTAAATTAAAAATAGAGGTAAAGATGAAGGTACTAAAGTATAATTAACCTTGTAATTTGCCACATTTTCCTAGCCTATAAATACTCCTTCATCCATTCATTATTTCCTACCAATTTTGAAGAGCAAAGCTATAATCACAAGTTATAGTGAGAGAAACTATAGATAGAGAATAAGAGAGAAAGAAGAAGAGTATTCTACTATTACACTATTGCAGTACCCAATCTTCTACTAAGGTAAGGGATATTATTTTTCGTATTCGTAAGGGATATTATTTTTCGTATTCGTAACCATTCATGCAGATTACCGCATGCATGGTGAATAACCCTTCGTATTCATTTGTTATTAATCTGCGGGAGTAACCTATCTATGCGGATTACCGCATGCATGGTGAATAACCTTTCGTATTATATTCTTTATTAATCTGCGAGAGTAACATGTCTACGCAGATTACCGCATGCATGGTGAATAACACTTCGTATTCGTTCTTTATTAATCTGCGAGAGTAATCTGTATACGCGGATTACCGCATGCATGGTGAATAACCCTTCGTATTCATTCTTTATTAATATGCGGGAGTTACCTATCTACGCGGATTACCGCATGCATGGTGAATAACCCTTCGATTCATTCTTTATTAAATTATGAAAATGATCTGTCTACGCGGATTATCGCATGACGGGTGAAAATCTATTTGCAGTTTCGTATATTCTTTCATACTTGTATGAGATATTATTTTTTTTGTACTCGTCAAGGGATATCGCTTTCTTTTGTATTCTCCATTTATGGGTACTATTCATACCGGAGTACTATTCATTCGGGGTACTTTACATAAAGGGTTACTATTCATTCGGGTACTATTCACGATAAAATTAGTTTCTTTCTATCAAAATTATTTTTGATACATGAATATAAATCTTGAATTTTACTCCACAATTAGTTATCATGTTGATAATTTGGACATTCCTGAACTATGGATAAATTGAATTATAAATATTTAATATTTATTCTTGATCTCACTTGATTGATTCGTTAAATCATTGTTATAATTCTCAGACTTAAATTTGTGTTGGAAAGTTATATTTGGCCCATAGTGCATAGATGAACTGTTGATTGGTATGATTATGACCAGGAATTATATATTGGTATAATCATAACCGAAATTGTGTATTGGTATAATCATAACCATTGGTTTTACAGTTGTATGTCTTTGGTCCGTAGTGCAAAGATGGACTATTGATTATTGGCTTTACAATGTATGTCTTTGGTCGAAGTGTAAAGATGAATTGTTGATAATTGGTTTTATAGTTGAACTTCTTTGGCCCGTAGTGCAAAGATAGACAATTGATTGATATGATCATGACCATTGTTGTTACATTTGAATGTCTTTGGTGTAAGGTGTAAAGACGATATGATTATGGAGTGTTTTTAACCTTTACGGCAAAGACATTGAGTGAAAGTTCTATTAAGACTTTGTGGTAAGGACAAACTGTTGATTTACATTATTTTAAACATGAATTGTGAATTTAACCATAATCTTTGGTGGTTCAGGTGAAAACAAGTGATGAAAGTTCTCTGTGTCTTGGATAGAACAAAGAACTGTTGATGGGTATTACAGGGATGAAATATTAATGATGAACTTTTAATTTGGAGGAGATAGTAGATATTATGTTCTACTTGACTCTTCTAATGGATTGCTGTTTCCTCTGCAGTTGTTGATCTAAAACTTGTTGTCTATTGTATTCTATCAGATTTTTTCCTATTGAGGACTACGGATAATTTTTTCTTTACTGGGCAATTTGTGCTCACCTTTCTATTTCACAATTCCTTTAAGGTAATAAGAGTATAGCTGGGTCGAGCAGGGATAACAGGGGAACAGAGTGATGGTCTTTGACTGTTGAAGTTTCTCAATACATTATAAAACAACATGACAATATATAATTATATTGAGAACTTAAAATGTGTGTGTCGTATTTTATACGTCATTTAATAATTGATTTTGGTAAACAACAATAGGGTGATGAGAACCCGACTTTGAAAGCATAAAAAATACACCCAATTAGAATGAGGGAGACATAAATCTTCTCGTGTTCCTTTGAGAAATTAAAATATTTGTTACTGTATTTTATATGACATTGTAATAATTTGGGTGTGTATATTGTCTATTATATTCAGTACAATATTTGTATTGAAACTCACAGCTTATGTGTTGTCGTATTGTGCACGACTGTTGTATTAATGAAGTTTGTATTTGGATTTAGTATTGATGTATTTAGAGACACAGAATGGGTAGTGTGGACCTATTTTAAGGGGCGAAACACTGAACATAAACGAAATCACACTGAGGAGGTTGACTGTTGGGGCCGCTGGGGGATAGCTCCGGTGTGAGAATAAGTACATGCTAAAATTAAGTTAATAATGAATGCTTAATGCTTTAGTACTCAAAGTAATGTTGTTACTGCAAGTAGTTGAAGGGTTTCGGCACATAAAACGCAGCGGAAATAAACCAATTTAAAGGCAATTCTGAAACCCTAAAATAGGATCCATGCGAAAAATAAATTAACTCAATGGTTAGAAATTATACCGATTTTGAAAATAGAATTGATACGCTCGAATCTCCAACGCAATCCAAACGAATCGCGCCTCTACGGTATCCACACAAACGCCCCGCGAATCGTCGTATGATCTGCAGTAAAAAGGAACTGCGGTACTAGCCACAAGGACGAGGATTTTCCTTTCCGAAACTGTTTCTCTCTAAGAGCGGCTAGGGTTTTGGTTATGATGATTATTCTAATATGGCTGCTACATATCATATATATAGCAGTTAAAAAGGAATTAATCAAAACTCTAAAATAAAATTCGAATATATATATATATATATATATATATATATATATATATATATATCTTAATTAAGTCTTACTTAATTAATATACCTATATATAAATTATCCTATTAATTTAAATTCGTAATTTAAATATTATCAATCATATTGACATATTTAAATTTTTATAATTTAAATTAATTCCCTTTTAATTACGTTCTATGTGTGTGACCCTATAGGTTATTATTACGTTGGCAATAATTTTAAAATCATATTATAAAATTATAAACAGTAAGCGACATCTAGTAATGCATCACTGCTACCCAAGTAATAATAAGATCGATGATTCGATGTAACTTTTCATGACCAATGTTTTATTGTAATTTAATCCTTTTAACCTTAATATCCTAGATTAAACTCGAGTCATGGAATGCGTCATACTCTTCATAATTTAATCTGAGTTTTTCCTGATCAATGAGTAGACTATATGAAACAAATCACTATTTGAGCATGACCATGCATTTTATAGTCCTACTCAATCAAGAGGCGTATGGATATCACCCCTAATAAATAGGAGGGTTAAATTCCATTTAGATCACTCATATTCCTCACACGATTCATGATGTCCCTAATAATCACCTTTATAGTTCATCCTATTAAAGGTGACCTTTGATGATATCAAAGTACATAAATTCTCGTGTAGTAATATAGTGATTTCAGGTCAGAGGACCATTACATCATTGTCACAATGAGAATCACTAATGACACTTTGTATACTGTTCCACGTAGAATTCTCATGGTGGGTCTGTGCAGCATATCGTTCTCTAACATGTACCTATGCATTGACTTAATATCTCATATATTTATGACCAATGAGATTTGGTCATCAGTCAATCCACATACTAGTCTCAATGCATCATTGTTGTCCCATCAACAATGATACTCGACTAGGGACATTTAAGAGCAATGATACTAATTGTAATTATATAATCTCATGTTTAAATCACATATTTAAAACTATATAATTTGTATCACTATTCTAAGGAATTTTATTATGTTAACATTTATATAACGCAGTAAATAAAATTGTAATAAAATCATTCATTCATTCAATCAAACATAATATCGAAATGTTAAGAAATTATATCAAATAATTTGCCTCTAGGGCACAAACTCTAACAGTAGTATGTCCTCAAGTCAATCACATTAGATGTGATATGCATTTACTTTGTAATATTATTCATTTATTAATAAGAGAATTTATTTAATACGAAAGGCATTCTTTATCCATGTTAATTAGTTGAATTAATAAATGTGATAAACCCATAGTCTTGGAGAAATACTTTTAGAATCATGATGTTGATCATGCTAATGAGATCTAAATTTTAAGATAGCTCAAAACTAAAATGTTCCTAATCATTGGATCACTAATGTGGGGCGTTACTCGTTTAAGATAGATTATTACATACTATGTTTGCACTGTTGAAGAGGATGATTGATCTTATAATCATTTGTATGGAGACACTAAAACAAGTATGTAGGTGGTTATTGGAGAAAAATTCACTGAACATGATTCGCTTAAAGAAACCCTAATGAAATTTTACATGCCTGAGAATGAGAGTTCCTATAGTGATAGTTGTATAAGTGATCACTGGACTTGAGATCATTATATTATCTTGTATATATACTGAGTTATGTTTTTTCATATTCCTTAAAACTTTAGGGTATATTGTAAGGCATGTTCGAATATAATAAAGTATATATGGAGATAAGTGAATGATTAACAAATGATCTACCACTTTCAGTAAAGGGAGAGAATGTCCTATGCAATTCGATGAATGACAACTTAGAAATTCTTGGCCAAGGTAGAATGGAAATTAGAATGGACTTTCTAATTTACATTAATCAGAGTTGTGCATTTTAGAATCAAAATGCAAATGATTAAATAAATAAGATCAGTAATTCCAAGTCTTATGTTTAATCGCGACATTGTATGGTAAAAGAATTGAATTGTACTGTAGCTATTCACAGAATAGGTTCTTTGTATTCTTTGTGATAATCTTTGTGATTGAAAGTTGAATTCATATTATCCGGATAGTCGTGAATCCTGATACATTATTTATAAGGTGTCACTCATTATGTAGAATAAATATTATTTATTTATATTTGAATTAAAAGAGTTTAATTTATTATAAATAATATTAAAATGGTTCTAATTTATTTATTATACTTACCGGCTTAATATTGAACTTAGAGGGTCACATAATAAAAAAAAGGAGAAATATAATTTTAGAAATGATTGACTTAATAATAATAAATTAAGTGTATTTAATTTATTAGTGAAATAAATTAAATAGCTTAATATTTATAATTAAGTATTTAGAGAAATACTGAATTATAAATTAATAAAAGTAGTCATCTTATTATTATTATTATTATTATTATTATTATTATTATTATTATTATTATTATTATTAAATTGACTAACTAATAATTATATAGTATTTGGAGAAATACTAATATTTATAATTAAGTATTTAGAAAAATATTATATTATAAAAAAATAAGATGATCTCAGTCTTATTATTATTATTATTATTATTATTATTATTAAAGTTTCTAATTAGATTGGGAATTAAATAAAACCCTAATTTTTGAAAGATTTAGGAAAATGGTTAGTCTATAAATAATAAGAGGAGTCTTGTTCTGGGATATACTAATGCTAATGCAACTTGCATCTCTCTTGCAAGGATTCTCAAAACCCTAACGTGTTAAGATAGAGAGAATTAGGACTAGTCATCACATCTCAATCAGTTTCTCTCGGTGGATCACCTTTTGGGCGTTACACACTTTGAGTAGCGAACGTTTGATCCTAGGATTGGAGAGATCGCAAAGGAGAAAAGATTTGAATTTAAAGATTGCATCAAGGTGTTGTTCTTCTTTAAAGGTATATCTTTTATCCTTTCTCAATAAATGATGTTTCATAAGGTGATTAATGAGTTTGTAGAAAAATTTTAAATTGTATATATTGTATTATTTTCGCTGCGTTACATTCGATTGTATACTTTGATCTTGACTGTTGATCAATGTTTCTGTTTTATGAAAAATAGATTGTAATATGATTTTATAGAATTACTTAAGAAATTGGAGCTGAAGGGTAGGAGCATTGAAGACCCATTTATAATGAAGCTCGGGTTGAATATAATATTTATATTCAAATTTTATTCTTGCACCCTTGATTTGACCTTTTGGTTCATAGTGGCTCTAGTGAACCAAATTAGAATTAAGTCCATAATCATCCCAGGTAGAATATAATATTCTATATGTGCATGCTAATTATATAGTAAATATATTATTATACATGTTGATGTATATTTAATATGACGCGTATTTATATATATATATTTGCATGGACACTAAAACAAGATGAGACAATTAATAACAAAAACCCTCAAAGAAAATATATTAAGTTGAAAGCGTTCAAATACATTGGAGAATGTCAAATGTACCTTCTAGCATAGTGAAGCGATAAAGTATTGAATATTTAATATAAGTTTGTTGTCAACACATAAGGCAAGTATTAAATATTTAAGATTTTGCTTTATTACTTTAGATGTTTATAAGGAATTGAACAATACCGTTTTGTTGTGCACACACAAGGGCTGTAATTTTCTATTCACTTATATGGAAATGTTGGGTTTGACTTAACTTAGATTATTTTAGTTTGGATGTGCACACACTTGACTATTATAATTTAAGAGGCAAAATCAAAAAGGAGTTACATAGAGATGTAATTGACAAGAGTTGTCTACTTTTTGAATAAATATGTAGTTTGTTGTGCACACACAAGACTATATATTTATTACAATCGGATCCTTTCTCACTAAACATATTTTACAAAGTCACAATTACAAAATCTGTCGAACTATATATATAAAGAGGGTTATCTAGTTTGAAGAAATAGTGGGAGACACCATTTTAATAAAGACCTAAATTAATCTGGTGATTAATAAAATGAATGCATGCTAATGTTGTTGAATTACAAATTCATTTACAGAATTTTATAAATGTCTTATTCACTATCACTGCTAAACATATTAGATGCTAATAAATTAACCAGACCAAATTATATGGATTGGTTAAGGAATTTGAGAATAGTTCTCACGGCTGTAAAACTATCTTATGTCTTTAATACGTCAGTCTCTACAACGGTTGCAGACAATGCCTCTGAGGAAGAGCTTGTTACTTTTAGAAAATGGCAAGATGATACACATGCGGCTCAGTGCATCATGTTAGTATCCATGAGTAACGAGTTACAACGTCAACACGAGAAAATGGATGCGCCTACTATATTGCTGCACCTTCAAGATTTGTTTGGTGAGCAGAGTATGTCTTACAGATATCAGATATCTAAGAAGTTCTTCCAATCTAGAATGACCGATAACACTAAAGTACAGAAAAACGTCCTTAAGATGATCAATCTGATTGACTAATTGGGATAACTGGCTTTATAATTGATGGAGAGTTGAGCCAAAATTTGATCTTGCAGTCACTCCCTGACTCCTTACAATTTGTTGTGAATTTTCACATGAACAAGCTAGATGTCAGCCTGTCTGAATTGCTTAACATGTGAAAAAATGCTGAGAGTCATTTTTCAGCCAAGAAAGACCAAGTCTTACTAGTAAATGAACCTACCAAGAAAAGGTTACGGGCCAAAGGATCTTCTGAAAAGATGAAAAATCCCAAGAATGCAAAAGGAAAGGCAAAAATAAAGGACAATAAGAACAAAATTTATGCAGATAGCAAAGAAGTTTGCTTCCATTACAATAAGCCTGGACACTGAAAAAAAACTGCAAGGAGTATCTTGCAGAGGCTAACTAGAAGAAACTTATTGAAATTTCGGTTACAGATACAGGTTTGTTCATGATTAAAATAAATCTTTTTGTAAGTTAAGGTTCTAATTGGATATTGGATACTAGCTATGGTTCTCACATATGTAATTTCATGCAAGGCCTAAATAGAAGTAGAAAGCTAAATAAAGGGGAAGTAATAATGCGTGTGGGGAATGGAGCAATGATTGCTACATTAGCCGTAGAAACTTATAGTTTAGCAATGCCTACGGGCAAGTCTATTAAGTTAATAAGTTTTTATTATGTTCCAATTCTCATCCAAAATATTATTTTCATTCCGTTGTTGGACAAGGAAGTTTTGGTATTATATTTAAGAATAATGGTTGTTCTATTTATAATAATAATAATATTTTGTTAAGAACTGAAAGATTACTTGATGGACTTTGTATACTTCTTTACTTACATGAAAATATTTTATAAATTGACAAACTAGTAAAAGAAAAGGAGATGATCATTCAAAGAGTTGAATATGTGTATTTGATGAAATACAAGTCAGAATCATTTGAAAGGTTCAAAGAATTCAGAAGTGAAACTATTTGATAAAATATTAGGAATCTTCGATTGGATCGAGGTAGGGAATAATAGAGCAATAAGTTTCTATATCATCTCAAATAAAATGGTATTTTCTCAAAATGGACGTTTCCTGATATGCAATAATTGATTTGTGTATCTTAAAGGAGAAATCGTACCTTATTGGACATGGTACGGTCTATAATGATTTTTATCGACATTCTAGTATCTTTATGGGGTTATGCCCTAGAAACGATTGCATATCTACTAAATAAGGTATCCTTAAAATTCGTATCTAAGACTCCATATAAGTTATGGACATGGAGGAAACCTAGTCTTAAATATGTTAAGATTTGGGGTTGTCCAACTTATGTGAAAATGTTTCAAAATGATAAGCTTGGGACAAGATCTGACAAGTGCAGATTTGTGGGACATCCTAAAGTAAGTTTAGGATATTAGTTATATAATCCTACTTAGCAAAAGGTGTTTGTTGCGAAACACACTGCTTTCTTGGATAAAGAAGTTTATCATTGAAGGGGCTAGTGAGAGGATAATAGATCTTGAAGGAGTTCAAGAACCAAAAAATATTATAAGATAAATAGGATCCTAAAGATAGACCTATTCTACCACAACTGAATCTTAATTCTGGAAGAGTAATAAAGATACCTAGGAGGTATGGATTCATCATACATGATGATGATGAAGTACGAATCATAGAGGATGGTGATCTAGTAATAAACAATGAGACTATGAGTAGTAGACACTCAAAGAAATGACAGATGACTATGAAATTCAAGATGAACTCCATGTATTAAAACCAAGTGTGGAATTTGGTTAACCTTTTGGTAGGCATAAAGCCTAAAGGGTGTATATGGGTCTTTAAGATAAAGACTAGAGAAAATGGAAAGGTTGAGACCTACAAGGCCAGACTGATGACAAAAAGGTTTCAAACAAAGTCAAGGAGTTAATTGTAATAAAACCTTCTCACTGGTAGTAACGCTTAAGTCCATTCGGATTTTACTTGTGACTGCAACTTATTATTACGAAATCTGGCAAATGGATGTGGAGACGCCTTTCCTCAATGGTGATTAGAGGAGACTATATATATGATACAACCATATGGATTTGTTTCAAAGGTTGGAGAAAATTAAGTATGTGAGCTACAACGTTCAATTTTTGAATTGAAGCAAGCTTCTCGAAGATGAACCATGTGTGTAAAAAAAGGTCAGTGGGAGCGCAGTGATATTCCTAGTACTATATGTTATTTTCAGAGGCACAATAAAGATATACAAGGGGGTAGAATATATCTTTAAAACTTATTCAATTAATTATTTGAGTATTACTAAATAATTAATTGATCAAGATTATAAATGCACAGTGGAATATAATTTTGAAAAATCCCCTTGAATATTTACTAAGAAATCTCAGTTCTAAAATAAGTTCTATGAATAGGAAAACACATAACAGATATGACAGTTATAGTTTGAATAATGTAAATGATGTAAAGTAAAAGACACATGAGGTTTTAAGTGGTTCAGAGACTAAAAAACTCCTACTCCACTCTTCTACTCAACAAGTAGGATATCCACTAAGGATATAGGCCCAACAAACCATTTTACAACTGAACCACTAAGGTTCCTGTTGGTCGGAAAACCGATCACTAAACACGCACAAGTATACGCGGTCTAACAAGTAATACAGTGATAAGAAGTGTGTCGTACCCACGAGGAACTATGACTAATATTTACCAAATACCGACTATGTATCGCTAAAGTCTTATTCGAACAGCAGTAAATGAAAGTGTGATTAATCTAATTATACTAATTAACAAAGCAAGTAAATGGATAACGAATGGAAATCTAAGGAATACAAGCTAAGGTCACAACTTCACCCCACACAGGCATTCTGTAGAACACCTGGCGTGTTATGTTTCATCAAACTAGCTACCCTTCTCTCTTTGGTCTAAATGGTCGCGATAATTTGTCGACCGAGAACACACAGGTGCCTATGCACCTCTGTCGAGGTATGCACAAACATATCCTCTCCGGATCCACCCAAAAGGGAATAGAACAGAAAAGAACGTCCAAGCTAGATGCAATCCTACATATGTCTATGCGAATTTATCATAACAAGGATTTAAGCATAGGTTCTCAAAGGTCGCACGTGGCGCACAAAGATATGTCTATTCTACGCACAACTTATGCAGTCGAGACCCACAATCACATGCCAATATATTTAGGTATAAATCTACAATTCTTCTGTCAATATCATGTAGATTACCAAAATCATTACTAATGTCTTAGCAAGAATCATTAATCACAAATATATCAATCCAAATCATTTGGTGCTAACCAAAGAGATAAAAGACAGTCAATTTAAATAATAAAGGGTTCCATTATAACATTAGAGCAAATACTCAGTTCATAACTATTAAACCGAATATAAGTAGCAAATAAGATAACATTTATGGATTACAATAATAGAGGAAATAAATGGATAAGAAGGAACTCTGTCAAAGCCTTTCAGTCACCAAGCAATCCACTCCTTTCAAGCTTTCCAATCCGTGTCACTCGTTGCTCTTGTGCTCTAAAGAAAATACAAACTTCTCTATATTCTATCTAATCTATATTTATAAACATCAACTAAGATCTAGAGAGAGAAAATACAAAAGAAAACTAAATTAAGCTAAGCTATCCTCTTCTAAGTTCTGTGTTATGAGAGATATATATGGTGCAGAGGCTGCCTCTCTGTGTATATATGTTCTTGCCTTCAAGCTAGGTCAAAAAGCATTTGGCTCTGCCTGGGCACTGGAGCTCACGCTGCGGCGCGAGCAATTGCCTTGTGTTTGGCGCTGCGGCGCCACGTGTGCTTGTAAAACACGGAGCTCGCGCTGCGGCGCGAGTCTGCATAGAATCATTGGCGCTGCGGCGCCATGGTGATGTTAGCTGGCCCATGAGGGTGGCGCTGCAGCGCGGCCAATAAGCTTGGCATTGGCGCCGCGGTGCGAGCATAAAAAATATGACCAATTTGCCCTGATTGCTAGAAAACACCTGATAAGCCCTGCATTGCATTGATTAAGCATAAGAACACTATAATCATATAAAACTATATAAAGTCTACGAATTCAGGCAATTACTTAAGTCATTATGTATCCAATTCGCGGGTATAAATCCCACTCATCAGTTCTTTCGAGTCACTAAGTCTTAGAAATTGGGTCACTAAGACAAGGATCTTCTGACCCTAATTCAGTCACTTAGACCAGGATCCTCTAACCCCAATTCGGTCACACAGAATAGAATCCAGCGACCCCAATTCGGTCACTTAGACTAGAATCCTCTGACCCTTCTTCCTATTTGTAGAAGTGTGTTGGAGGTGTTGCTAAGATGGCTTGTATGCTCTTCATCTTATGTTACTTAGCAGCATTGTTGATCATATCTTTGGTGCTTGCTGAATTTTTTGTTGAAGCTCGAACTCTTCTGATTATCAGCAACAACTCTTGATCGTGGTTGATGTACTGCTAAGTTATTCAATTTAGCTCTACATCTTTTATTCTTATTAACCTTGAACACTTTTTGGATAGTAGACTTCTTTTCTACGTCTTCAGTTGGTTGGCTCTGACTGTTCTTGGTGAAAAGTAGAGTGGTTCTTGAGATTTACCTTCTAATATGCAACTCTCACGTTACCAACATCAACTTCATGACTTCTTCATACTTAGAATTTCAGTTATTCCATGTCCTTCTTTTTTTGGCTCTTTGACTCTTTAGCTCTATGGCTTTGGCTCTACGACTCTGGCTTTTTCAAGTGCTCATCAACTTATTGTAGTCTGACGACGTGCTGCCAAGATTGCGTTACGCCAACTATTCCGGATTATTAATCAAGAAAACATCAATATCTATGACCATCTCTCGATGCACCATAAAAAAATCAACTTAAATCTACAAATGATAAAATTAAGATGAACACCCTAATTAACTAATTCACTATATCTCTATGTGAATTACAATTAAAAATGATTTAAAGCTCAAGTTCTTTATCAGATTACATGTGATGTATATGTATATCTCTATCCTAAACACAAATCATGAATTCCATCGCCATGTAGAAAGCACAATCACATGCTATTATGATCAGATCTAAATCTATAATCCGTTTCCCAATTTCATATAAATTATCACGATAATTGTTAATTAGACAATTAATCAGAAATCATAATAGACAATCCTATAATAGTTAACAAAACTAACAAGGAAGTTTATCAAAATAAACTACGCAATAAGATCCATTGTAATCTTAAAATAGAATTTAGTTCATCATTGAATAAAACTCTAGAATCCAAAAGTGATAAAACATTCTGAATACAAGTGAAAGATAGAGAACGAGAGGAAAAACTGTGTAACAATCTTTTGTCTCTTCTCCGCTTTTGCCTCGAATCCTTCTTATTTGCTCCATTGCTTCAATTCTCCAAAAGCTAGATTCAATCTAGGGTTTGTTTTTGTTCTCTTCCTTTCTCTCTACGTGCCTTTAATATCCCTGACATTCCATTCCAAAATCAGCTATCAGAATCCTTTCCAAAATTAACCACTTAAAATTAGGTAAATGTCTTGTTGCGACCAATCCGCCCCGAAGGATTCAATGCACTAGAAAAGATAGCCGTTTCGTAGTTATAAAACTCACTCATCATATATCCCCAAACTCAAGACTTTGCTTGTCCTCAAGGAAAAAAATTAGTACAAATGCACACTAACTACATGCCTCCAAATCAAATTATTAAGCAATATAACATCCAGTTTTAGGCCTCAAAGATAGCATATACATCTCAAATAAAACTTCTAACCAATGCAAAGTATCCAACTCTAACCAATGAATGCAATATACCTATCATCATCCATGTTGTGTGTGTGTGTAATTCGACTAATTTAATCAATCACAACTCAAATCATCTACATATTTAATTTCTTAGAAATAAAGTTTAGTTTTTCTTAACTCCATCAACAAACACATCCAATTCGACTGTAGAAAGCAAAATTCTAATCCAAGGGGTATCAACAAGGTTTATTACCTTTATTAGTTTATCGACGTGTGCAATGTCTAGTTTTATTAGGCTTTTCACTACCCATGTAGTAAGATTTTGAGCAATAACTCCCAAGCAAGTTGGATTTAGGGCATTAGGTGTTAAGGCACCCCTACAGATCTAATAACTCGAGTAGTAAAGACCACAAAACTAAACTAGTCAAGTGATTATTATTATTTTTTTATTTTTTTCAGTCTAACTTATGCAATGCTCAACTCTCTTATGCTTTTCAAAGTTATCCTTTTAGCGAACTTTCCACCAAAGACTCCTAAACCAGATGGTTTTAGGGCACTGGGTGTAAAGACACCTCTAGGGCTTACTTATCCGAGTAACAGAGGCCACAGAGTTGAACTAAGCAAACTTTTATTATATTTTTGTATTTTTTTATATATATAGAAACCTTAAAGTGCCCCTAAAATTAGTGTGTTGCATGTTTTAGTCTTCCTAGGTATTTCATTGATTTTATTAATTTTATCCCTAACTTTCTCACTAGAAGCATCTTATGTAAATATTTGAATTTAGATTAATCAATCAATCAAGTAAGTAATTTCCTTGTTAACATGAATTTCAGACAGATATACTCAATTTTATGGTTAAAGTTATCACCAAACATTGGTTTTCTATCTTACCTGAGTCATTACAATTAAATTATATCTTATCATTGGCCAAACTTAGATAACTATGTTGCATCATACTTGTTTCATGAACTACATGTAAATGCAGCATACACCTTAAAATGCCCTTATAATGCAAAATACAAAAAAAATTACGATGCAACTATCACAAACATACATACATAACTAAAATAAACATGCACTACTATCTAACATACAATACCCCCAAACTCAGGCTCAACAATGTCCTCATTGTATAAATAGAAAGAATTTAAGAACTGAGGACTTCCTTGAATGGTCAAGCGTCGGGCTCGACCTCATCCTCTTCGTCTAAATCTAGCGGTGGATAAGTTGGTAGTGGCTGTGGAACTGGAAACTGGAACTGCTCTACATTGGGATTCATTCATACAAACATCTCAGCCAATGCCATATTGTAGCTTGATATGCAAACATATGTCCTTGTCGTTCTGCCAACCTCAGATTCTGTCTCTCTACTTTCTTAAACCTGTCATCAACGTGTTTTTGCAGATTGTGAAATTGATTGCTAAATTTTGCCTTTTTCGTGATGAAGAAGTAGTAGATGTACCATTCATCTCATTATCCTCGTCATCCTCATCATCCTTGAAAGCGGAAGGAAAAATGAAACCTAGTCCACGTGGGTGCGACTCTCCCCCTTCCCAAACTTTGTAGCGCTCTATCAATCGGTGATCCAAAAGTCGTAAAGGCTGCTGTATTGCCTCATCAGCTCCCCACCTTACTCCCACTCGATAGCCCCCACATCGATCTTGAAATCTTTCACAATGGCATATAGGAGTGGAACTTTTTATTTTGTAACATCACTGATATGATGAGAGGGTAGAAGCTTCGCGCAGAGGAAAGTATACCAAATCTTGTTGTATCTACTCAAGTCTTTGTTTTCAAAGAGTGTACCACCCCTTTCTCCCTTCGATGCTCAAGTTGTTTCTAGTTTGCATAGCTCATTTACAATTTTCTCATATTCTGGCCCTTACTCCAAATACTGGGAATATTCACAGATTGTTGGTGCCCTCAAGTTATAATATTAATTAATGGTGTTGGCACTGAATGATACCATCTCGCCCTGAACCATCACTGCAAATCATATTTCTCTCCAAGCACATGTAGATTACTCTGCTAACTTTATTACTAACATGCATAGTAGCTTTTACAATTGATTTTATGTATTACATATGCAGACAGGTTAAAGATCAACCTAACAAGTTTGATCATGCTATTCTAAGTCCTTGTACATAGATATCTCAATTAAAGACTATAAAAACTTATGCATACAAATATACTTTAAATGTTTCATCATCAAATCATATACATTTGGAATCTAATGAGGGTTCTAATCAATCTCCCCCTTAATAAAGCAACCTTCTAATATGTAATTAGATTCCTAATAATCTTCCCTTATTTGATGATGACAAAAATACTACAGTAAGCTATTGTATTTCTAGACTAACGGATAAAATGTAATGATGTACATTCAGTATCACATTCATATATATATATATATATATATATATATATATATATATATATATATATATATATATATACAATTGTAATTAACCAATTCCTGCATGGTTAAAACCATAAAATTCATCCATCCACACAAAAAACAAATAACCACAATCTTAAGAATATTACAACCCAGAAATAATTAAACCAAAAGTTTTAAGAAACTTCACAAAAACATTTTCAAATGTGCCTTCCATTTCATTTGTCCTTTTGAACTTTTTTCTACTTCTTCTTGTCCATCTTGATTTTTTGACTCTGCATAACTTCTTGTGCTCCTTCCTGCTCCCCCGCAATGTCAGATCATAGACTTGTGCTTTGTATTATCACTGCTACTATTACTTTAGCTTCTGTTCTGCTTTATGATTTCTTTATGATGCTTGGACTTAATATGCAGACTCTTCTTTGTGCTCTTAATACTTTAGTTGCTCTTTGAAATGTGACCTTTGTAGACTCCTTCTGGTTATCTCTTCTAATGAGAGCTATACTCAGATATCATCAGAGTATATTCTTCTACTATATACTTCTTCTTGTGTGATCTTCACCTTATATCCATGGCACAACATAAGCTTTACAATCTCCTTTAACTTTATGGTCAGTTATGATTCTGAGGCTAAATTTACAATATTGACTTCAATGACCAAACTTGGATTTATCTTATGATTTAATTTCATTCAGCGTCTGCTTGGAGTATTCTACGATCAGCCTTTATTGAACAAGTCTTCCTTGACTTTACGATTAACTGACCTCTCAGTAAGTTGACCGTGACTTTGCTTGGTGATGTTTAATATGTAACAGCTTCTTTGACTCCTTTTACAGCTCTGTGATAGACTTGCAACATTGAGATCATTTGATCACTTTATTAGTTGATCTTCGTTTACGAGATGGAGTGAACTAAGAGATTTTCCTGAGGCTTTACGAACAAAGTTAACTCTGCGAAGTATCTCCATACTACAAGTTGGAAGAGAAACTTTACGATCAACCACTTCCTATCATATATACATCAAATCAATTTCAATAAGATCAAGCTAACATTATTTGATCTTTCTAATCTAAGTCCTTGTATATCAATTAATTTGAAAAGACTTTACAAAACTTACTTATACAAATATACATTAATCATATTTCTCTTCAAACACATATAGATTACTCTGCTAACTTTACAACTAACATGCATAGTAGCTTTTATAATTGATTTTATCTATAACATATACATACAGGTTAAAGATTGACCTAACAAGTTTGATCATACTATTCTAAGTCCTTATACATATATATCTCAGTTAAGGACTGTACAAAACTTATGCATACAAATATACTTTAAATGTTTCATCATTAAATCATATACATTTGGAATCTAATGAGGGTTCTAATCAATCTCCCCCTTAATAAAGCAACCTTTTAATCTATAATTAGATTCTTAACACTATATATTTGATATACTACTGATATGGAATGACATACCAATGCCAAAATCAGTAAAGATAAAGTTATCTACACATTCATCTATGAATGATCTAGGAGAATTATCCTATATTTTGGGGATAAAGATCTATGTAGATAGATTTATAAGGATTCTTGGCATGACCCAAGGAACGTACTTTCATTCGATGTTAAAGGAGTTTAGCATGTCAAACTTGAAGAAAGGTCTCATGATGATGAGACATAGTGTGTATCTTGTCCCCAATGACACATGAAAAGATAGATCGCATGAGTAATTATCATGTATGCAATGAAATATAAAAGACTTGATGTTGAACAGTCATATTCTGAAGAAGATCACTATAAGACAATGAAAAACATCCTAAAGTACTTAACCGGAACTAAGGATGTGTTAATGATTTATGGTGGGTCTGACTAGAAACTAGAGGGCTATACAAGCTCAAGTTTTTCGGACTAACAAAGATGACAAAGACAAAGTATATATTTGCAAATGAAGCTACAAAGTTGGTTATTTGGATGAAAAGTTCATTACAAAACTAGAAATAGTTCCTAAGTCTCATCTAGGATCCAAACATGTGTTACAACATTTTCACTTGATTAGATAAATCATTGAAAGAGGAGAAGTCAACTTAGGAAGAGTGAACTCTTAAGAATAACATCGCAGATCCATTTACTGAAGCTTTATCCAATAGTAGGACGATCGTACTTAGAGAAGATGTGTATGAGATACCAAAGAGATTGACTTTAGTGCAAGTGGGAGATTGAAAGTAGTATGACCTCAAGTCAGTCACATTGGATGTGATAAACATTTACTTTTTAATCTTATTCATTTATTAATAAGAGAATTTATTTAACAAGAAATGCATTCTTTATACATGTTAATTAGTTGAATTAATAAATGTAAACTTATAGTTTTGGAGAAATGCTTTTAGAATCATGATGTTGATCATGCTAATAAGATCTAAATTCTAAGATACATAAAAAATAAAATGTTCCTAATCGTTGGATCACTAACGTGGGTTTACTGATTCCGGATATATACATACTATGCTTGCTCTGTTGAAGAGGGTGATTAATCTCATAATCATTTATGTGGAGACACTAAAGCAAGTATATATGTACTTATTAATGAATAAGTTCACTAAACGTAATTCGCTTAAAGGAACCCTAATGGAGTTTTACTTGCCTGACAATGGGAGTCCTATAGTGATAGTTGTATAAGTGATCCATGGACTTGAGATCATCATAGTATCGTGTATATAAATTGAGTTATGTTTTGTCATATTCCTTAATACTCTAGGGTATATTATAAGGTATGTTCGGATATAATAAAGTATATATGGACATAAGTGAATGACCAACAAAGGATCTACCACTTCCAGTAAAGGGAGAGAATGTCATATACGATTCGATGAATGATAACTCATAAATTCTTGACCAAGGCGGAATGGAAATTAGAAAGGAGATTCTAATTTACATTATTAGAGTTGTGCATTTTAGAATCGAAATGCATATGGTTAAATAAATATGGCTTGTTAGTAATTCTATGTCTTATGTTTAATCGGGATATTGTATGGTAAAATGATTGAATTGTGCGGTAACTATTCACAGAATATATTCTTTGCAATCTTTGTGATTATCTTTGTAATTGAACGTTGAATTCATATTATCCAGATAGTCATTATATATTATTTATAAGGTGTCACTCATGATGTAGAATTGTAACAACCTAGATTTTTCAGAAATAAATTTCTAAAACGAATTTAATAAATAAAATTCTAATTATGAGACATGTCAGGTTGAATGTATAAATATATAAACTATTAAATTAGTTACTTTGAATTAAGTAGCACAAACATGTGTTAATTAATTGGCCCAAACTAATTCTAAAGCAAGCCCAAAGTGAAGCCCAAATTTAATCCAATCTGAGAAGTTAAAATTGGTAAAATGGGTGGGTGAAAGAGATGAAAATCAACATTTAGTAATGAATGGGAGGAGCCTACGGGAGGAGAAAATTAAGTGGGAAGAAATTGTTTACTAACTCAAGAATGGAACAAGTGGGCATTAAATATTCAAATAACCAATTAAGGAAGGAATGCATGGGAATAGAAAACATCATTTTACATGGAAAATTAGGGGGTTACGGAAGAAGAAAGGAACGAACATTAAGTTCCTTAGTATTATAATGAAAGAAATATATGGGAATTAAATGGAGGGGACAAACCAACATCTCCTAGGTAATGAGAATTAAGCATAAAATATTGGACTAATTAGAAGAAGGAAATGAGGGAGTGTTAGGACAAAATGTGCTGGAGCAACTAATTTCCTTAAATTGATATATGGAATTTTTAATTTGCCAGCGTCTTCCTCGATAGGATAATAAACTTTTTGGTCACTGAACTAGGATCCGATTTTCGTTGTGATTACCGAAACTTTTTTTTTTTTGTTATAAAAGCATTACTATACTCAAAAGAATTTACAAAATGGTCATTAACCGAACATTTTGTTTTAAAAAAATAGCGGATGCTTAGGTGGCTAACATCTAAGATGACATGGACATTAGGGTCCACTTTTTTTTTAATAAAAAATAATTAAAATTATTCCGACAGGCTCCATGAAATTTGACAGGCACCATAAAATTATTCCGGCAAACACCATTCAAAATAATAATAATAATGATGGAGGTCGTAGACTTGTGCTTTGTATTATCACTGCTACTATTACTTTAGCTTATGTTCTGCTTTATGATTTCTTTATGATGCTTGGACTTAATGTGCAGACTCTTCTTTGTGCTCTTAATACTTTAGTTGCTCTTTGAAATGTGACCTTTGTAGACTCCTTCTGGTTATCTCTTTTGATGAGAGCTATACTCAGATATCATCAGAGTATATTCTTCTACTATATACTTCTTTTTGTGTGATCTTCACCTTATATCCATGGCACAACATAAGCTTTATAATCTCTTTTAACTTTATGGTCAGTTACGATTCTGAGGCTAAATTTACTATATTGACTTCAATGAACAATCTTGGATTTATCTTACGATTTAATTTCATTCAGCGTCTGCTTGGAGTATTCTACGATCGGCCTTTATTAAACAAGTCTTACTTGACCTTACGATTAACTGACCTCTCAGTAAGTTGACTGTGACTTTGCTTGGTGATGTTCAATATGTAACAGCTTCTTTGACTCCTTTTACAGCTATGTGATAGACTTGCAGCATTGAGATCATTTGATCACTTTATGAGCTAATCTTCGTTTACGAGATGGAGTGAACTCAACGATTTTCCTGAGGCTTTACGTACAAAGTTAACTCTGCGAAGTATCTCCATACTACAAGTTGGAAGAGAAACTTTACGATCAACCACTTCCTATTATATATACATCAAATCAATTTCAATAAGATCAAGCTAACATTATTTGATCTTTCTAATCTAAGTCCTTGTATATCAATTAATTTGAAAGGACTTTACAAAACTTATTTATACAAATATACATTAATCATATTTCTCTTCTAGCACATGTAGATTACTCTGCTAACTTTACTACTAACATGCATAGTAGCTTTTATAATTGATTTTATCTATAACATATACATACAGGTTAAAGATTGACCTAACAAGTTTGATCATACTATTCTAAGTCCTTACTGTACAAAACTTATGCATACAAATATACTTTAAATGTTTCATCATTAAATAATATACATTTAGAATCTAATGAGGGTTCTAATCAATCTCCCCATTAATAAATCAACCTTTTAATCTATAATTAGATTCTTAACACTATATTTTGATATACTACTGACATGGAATGATATACCAATGCCAAAATCAGTAAAGATAAAGTTATCTACACATTCATCGATGAATGATCTGGGAGAATCGTCTAATATTTTGGGGATAAAGATCTATATAGATAGATTTAAAAGGATTCTTGGCTTGACCCAAGGAACTTACTTTCATTCGATGTTAAAGGAGTTTAGCATGGCAAACTCGAAGAAAGGTCTCATGATAATTAGACATGGTGTGTATCTTGTCCCTAATGACACATGAAAAGAGAGATCGCATGAGTAACTTTCATGTATGCATCAAAATATACGAGACTTGATGTTGATCAGTCATATTATGAAGAAGATCACTATAAGACAATGAAAAACATCCTAAAGTACTTAACCGGAACTAAGGATGTGTTAATAATTTATTGTGGGTCTGACTAGAAACTAGAGGGCTTTACAAGCTCAAGTTTTTCGGACTAACGAAGATGACAAAGACAAAGTATATAGTTGTAAATGAAGTAAACAGAGGACTAATAACTTCAAAATATGTAATAATGATATCCATCAATGCAGTACTAATTACAATTCTCCAACTAGAGTCAAAATAATCAAAACTTAAATTTCGAAACGACATAGACGGTCAAAGGCAACTCTCTCATCACACTAGCCCTGAATCACCCCTGCAAACCTGCCGGAAGAAAAACACAGCATGAGCCAATTGCCCAATACGGATATAATATTCAAAAGATATACAACTGATATACGAAAACAACTGAGACAAAATACCGAACAAAGCCTCAAGTGCAAATACGAACGAAAATATAATATCCAAAGATCTGAATAGAATATATCTGAATCAACGTAATGAATATATCTAAATCAACATAATTGACGAAACCAATAAAATAATAAAGAAATAACGAACTGAAGTAACTAACTCAATGACTTAAACTGAACAGAAACCAACAAAACTAATCCAATAAAATAATAGGCTGAAACAAATGGCTGGAGTTATTTTATACCTAATGAGCTCAGAAATACACATTGCCACACAGGCAAGTCAAACTAATGCCACACAGGCAAATCAAATGATGCCACATAGGCAGCCAAAATAATGCCACACAGGCAAGTCAAAATAATGCCACACAGGCAAGTCACACATTGGACCGCGAATCCAAATGTATGCAAATCGGATAGATGTGTTTGGCACAACATCACCAATCCGCAGAATAGAAATCTAGGGTTAACCCATACGCCTCCCATAACATAACACCAAATGGCCCACTTACTCCGGAGCCCAAAACGGAGACGCCGTGGACTAATCACACTGCCACGGAAAGTGTCATGTCTCTCGTGCCAAGACGACATGCCTGTGGTACCCCCACAGGTGGTTATAGCTCAGGTATACATTACGGTATATTCTAACAAAAATACCATGTCACAACACATGCGACATAATACCAACAAAAGGGTTTTATATGTACATGTTGAACCAAATCAAATTCTAGTCACAAAGTCTCAAAAGGAGGTAGCAACATGTACCGCTCTACAATTATCAAAAATAAATACTAAACATGATATCCAAATTCAAAGAGTACAAATACGAGTCCAAGGTGTCAACTCCAACATGAAACAAATATATGAATTTTACAAGAAACAATTATGTGAAATAATAACAAAATTTCGAAATAAGGGACCAAACGAACAAATCAAATTTAACAAGAATGTCGCTGAAAGTGTACGGAATCCGTACCTGAATATAATACTGAAATAATTCACTGAACACAAATATTACACTGCTAGACCTCCTCAATCCGATCTATATAATTATCAAAATAACACAAGACCATTAATTAAATTACTAACTTACAAAATTTATGTATTAACTTTTTATAAATTTAACTGTTTTAATATTAGCGATCATATACCCAAAATTTAAATAAGATTATGTTAATCTCCATTAAGTCGATCTAATAAAATGAAATAAAACTTTATTAGAAATCTAGTCATTAATAACATGATACCGATAATTTATTATTAATTTACTGTTATAACTTTTAATCAGCAAAATGATTCAGTTTGATTTAATATATAAAAAAAATCTCAAAACCGTTCATAAGTTTAATCATTATATATAATTAATTAATTTCTAAAATATTACACATATTGACTTTACCGACCACTGGTTTTGCATCTCAGATTATTAACAGCCCAAGTCTCCATATATATATATATATATATATATATATATATATATATATATATATATATATATATATATATATATATATATACCTATGATTACAGGATTCATGAATATATTATTTTAATATTTATTATTATTCACTTAGTATCCACATTATCTAATTCACATGATACTCAGCACTAAGCCAATTAATATCAATTGTGTACACGCCTTATACAACCGACTTTTACATGATGATTTCACAATGATTGTTGTACTACCCTATTAATTCAATAACCAGGCAGAGACTCACATGGACAATAAAAGGAACTCAATTCCTCATCTTGGTTCTTGTACCGCCGCTGCTCGTCTTCTTCTTTTGTTTTGCTACCGCCTCCTTTCTTTCTCCCAATTCGTATAATGAAATAAAATTAGGTCGAGCTGTTTATTAACTAAGAGGCTTTTTTTTTTAATTTTTTTATTTACTACACTTCTAATTAGGTTCAATTAATAATAAGGCCCCAAATTGTACTAAATTAATTTACCCATCTCTTATTAATATTTATGAGCCCACACAAATTAAATAACTAGTTTGACCCAAATAAATGACAAAGTCCAAACAATATGTTTTAAGAATATAACTTTAATATTATTATTATTATTATTTCGGGATATTACACGGTAACTATTCACGGAATAGGTTCGTTGTAATCTTTGTGATTATCTTTGTAATTGAACGTTGAATTCATTTTATTCGGATAGTCAATATATATTATTTATAAGGTGTCACTCATGATGTAGAATTGTAACAACCTAGATTTTTCGGAAATAAATTTCTAATAAGAATTTAATAAATAAAATTCTTATTATGAGACATGTCGGGTTGAATGTATAAATATATAAACTATTAAATTAGTCACATTGAGTTAAGTAGCACAAATATGTGTTAATTAATTGGCTCGAACTAATTCTAAGCTAAGCCCAAAGTGAAGCCCAAATTTAATCCAATCTGAGAAGTTAAAATTGGTAAAATGGGTGAGTGAAAGAGATAAAAATCAGCATTTAATAATGAATGGGAGGAGCCTATGGGAGGAGAAAATTAAGTGGGAAGAAATTGTTTACCAACTCAAGAATGGAACAAGTGGGCATTAAATATTCAATCAACCAATTAAGGAAGGAATGCATGGGAATAGAAAACATCATTTTGCATGGAAAATTTGGGGGTAACGGAATAAGAAAGAAACGGACATTAAGTTCCTTAGTATTATAATGAAAGCAATATATGGGAATTAAATGGAGGGGACAAAGCAACATCTCCTAGCCAATGAGAATTAAGCATAAAAATATTGGACTAATTAGAAGAAGGAAATGAAGGAGTGTTGGGACAAAATGTCCTGGAGCAACTAATTTCCTTAAATTGATATATGGAATTTTTAATTTGCCAGCGTCTTCCACAATGGGATAATAGACTTTTCCGTCATTGTACTATGGTCCGATTTTTAATATGGTTATCGAAATTTTTTTTTTGTTATAAACACATTACTATACTAAAAAAATTTATAAAATGGTCATTAACAGAATATTTTGTCTAAAATAAATAGCGGATGCTTAGGTGGCTAACATCTAAGATGACATGGACATCAGAGTCCACTTTTTTTATAATAAAAAATAAATAAAATTATTCTGGCAGACACCATGAAATCTGACCGGCACAATAAAATTATTCCGGCAAACACCATTCAAAATAATAATAATAATAGTAATAATAATAATAATTTTAAATAATAATAATAATAATTTCAAATTAATAATAATAATAACAATAATAATAATAATTCAAAATATTAGATAATTTAATATTTTTAAAGTGAAATTAAAATATTTAAAAATAATATAAATTCATTAATTTTATATAAATACATCTGTAAAAATTATTATTATTATAATTTTGAAATTATTAATATTATTATATAAAATTTATTATTATTATTATTATTATTATTATTATTATTATTAACTTATCAGTACATCATTTTAGTAAAATATACTTCATTTTGTCTCTACAAAAAATCTGCAAGGGGGTTTATATATTTTTACCCCTTAGAATTATCTTATATTACAAATAAATAAATAAATAAAACACCTCATATTGTTTTCTCTTTGACAGAGTCCAATTCTTCTTCCTCAATGGCATTCACATTCCCATTTCAACAATTGCCATCGAACTTGATTGTAAGACCCCTAATTTTATGAAATAAAAGTATTCAATTTTCTTATATTTATTGTTCTATTCAGTAAATAGTTAAATTGATAAAATACTAAAGTTAAGAGTAATATGTGCAAATTTTACAAAGTAAGCAAGTTGATATAAAATATTCGTTGTGTCAGAAAATATTTGTACGACGACGCAATCATTGGTGAACCCCACAATAGAATAACTGTCGGATATAAAAAGTAACATAAATAACCTTTTTATAAAAATAGTAGCAAAACTTTTATCGTTAAACTGTTGAAATACCCGGTGATAAAAGTGCAATAATACGCGTTGTTACACAGTAGTACACGGTATTGCACAGTATCTCTGGTTATTGATACTTACGTAAGAAGTCACTCAATAATTGTCACAGTAGTTGTTGCATAGCATCTCATATTATTGATTCAATTATTGTCACAATATGATCTGCACAATATTTTATATTATTAAATCAATAATTGAGACGACACAGTTATTCATATTATTATTAGCATTATTTAAGATATCTAGAAATTTTTATCGAGGAAAGGGGTTAGGTTATTTAATTGTGCGTCAATAAGGATAAATCCTTATCGGAAAGTCCCCTCTTTCCTGGGAAGGATATTGTTATCAATATTGTGAGTTATAATATTAATGATAAATAATTGTTAAAAGATTAAAAATGTGTTATATATATTTATTAGCGATAAGTGATGAGATTTAATTTAATAGTTAGTCAAGACTAATTAAATAGTTTGAACTAACTAAGAAAGCAAAAGTATGTATAAAACAAAAGAAAATGAAATTAAAACTCAAATTTAAGTTCGGAGTTGAATTTGGAGACGCAGACGAGATATTTGAGTCCGAGACGATGAAATTAGTCAAAATAGACGATAAACACAAAATTTGTCGGGGTTAACTTTTTGGTCAAAAAGTCAACAATTGACTTTTTCAAAAAAAGTCAAACTTCAAAAATTCAAAGATGAAATTGTTGATATAAATATTTTCATTGTGTTGGGAATATTAGTGTTAGTGGAAATCGATATTTATTTCGATAATAGTTGATTTCTAGATGTTAAGTTGACCAAACGGGAAATTAATCAGATAAATGAGTAATTAATTGTTATTAGTTTACATGCAAGAAACTATTGGTTCACATGCAAGCACTATTAGGGGAGGTTATGCAATATTGATAATACTTGAGGGACTAAATTAAAAATGGGGGCAAAGATGAAGGTACTAAAGTATAATTAACCTTGTAATTTACCACATTTTCCTAGCCTATAAATACTCCTTCATCCATTCATTATTTCCTACCAATTTTGAAGAGCAAAGTTATAATCACAAGTTATAGTGAGAGAAACTATAGAGAGAGAATAAAAGAGAAAGAAGAAGAGTATTCTTCTAGTACGCTATTGAAGTATCCAATCTTCTACTAAGGTAAGAGATATTATTTTTTGTATTCGTAAGTGGTATTATTTCTTTCGTACTCGTAAATGATGTTATTTCTTTATACTCGTAAGGGTTGTCATTCTATTCTTTATTAATCTGCGGGAGTAACCTATCTACGCGGATTACCGCAAACATGGTGAATAACCTGTGACGCCCCCAAAATTAGGTATACATCACCCATCTTGGTTCGTCAGATACATAGTACAAAATACAAATACAACTTACTAATACAACTGCCGTGTATAATATGACAAAACATAACTGTGAGTTTGAATACAAATATTGTCTACTAGAGAGTATCCATACTCAAAAGGAGTCCTTATTACAATTATTATCACACTATTTCACATAATAGTGAGGACTACTAATGCTATCCTCTGGACCATCACTCCGTTCCCCGACTCGTCCCAGCTATATTCTCATTTTCTGAAGAGAACAGTGAAAGAAAGGGTGAGCTCAACTAGCCCAGTAAGAAATATTATGACTAAGATAATGCAGAATAAATTATCATTAGCCTTCAACAATGTTAAACTGATAAAATATAACAAACATCAAGTTTAACTGCAGCGGAACAAGCAATCCATTAAAAGAGTCAAGTAGAAAATAAAATCAACTATCTTCAATGATTTAAAAGGTTTTTCAACACTGTCAACGCTGGGACTCAGCTTAATAAAATAATCCACATCATCGAATCACCCCTGCACTATGGCCAATGATATTCGTGTATTCATTAATGGTCATGATCATGCCAACAACTGTCCATCAATGCACTACGGGCCAATGAGGATTTTTATCACATCATTTGTAACATTACGGTCATGATTATACCGAATAATCCCTGGTCATAATCATACCAAGTCCATCTATGCACTACAGGCCACAGATGACTTTCAACATTTTATAAACATGAGGATGATGACAATGATATAAGAATTCAATAAAACAAGTTCAAGAATTAATTTATCCAAGAATTAACAACGTCCAAATTGTCAACATGATACTGCTTTGTGGAGTAAAATTTAAGAATGCTTAGAAGAATATTTTCATGAAAAGATACTGGATGAACTGCAATTATCAAGGATATTCCACTAATTTCATGGAGTATAGAAGTTAAAGCTTAACCAACTGAGTATAATAAAGAATGGAATAACAAAAGAAATCACCCGGCATGCGATAGACCGCATAGCAGTTTATTCCAACAGAATAATAAATAATGGAACCAGGTCCGGCGTAAACGCACAGACAGGATATTCCGACAGAATAATAAATAATGAAACCAGGTCCGGCATAAACGTACAGACAGGATGTTCCAACAGAATAATAACAAAACGGAACCAGGTCCAGTGTAAAACACACAGACAGGATGTTCTAACAGAATAATAGAAGAATGTCACCAAGTATAGGGTAGACCGCGTATACAGGTTATTCCAACAGAATAATAAGAAATGGAATAACAGTTCTCTTCATGAATAAGAAAGAATAACACCCCTTACCGTTTTAAAGAAGAACTGAAATAAGGAAGTAGTTAAATAGCAGAATACTTTTCTTCTCTCTCTATAGTTTTTCTCTCTAGAGTTCAGTGAATTCGTAAGAAATAATGAAAGAATGAGCTGCTATTTATAGAAAAATGGAATGCATAGTAACTAATCCATGAACGGTCCAGATTGATTACTTTAATCTGACGGTCCATATTTAAAGAAAAATCTTTTAAATAAAATATAATATATTCTATTTATAGAATAACTTTAATAAAGTATTCTGTTTTATATAAAAAGATGTTTCTGTTTTATTACGTTAATAATACGAATAAAACAAAACTTCATTATCGCTAAATAAATTATATTATTAACTGACAATAATTGAATCAAACTGAGTGACTTCTCACATAAGCATTAATAATCAATACCGTGTGCTACTATGCAACCACACGTATTACTGTACTTTTACTACCGAGTAGTTCAACAGTATCAATGGTAAAACTTCCGCCGTTATTTTTAATAAAATATTTTTGTCGTTTTCTCAATCCGACAATAATTCCGTTGTGGGGTACACCAATGATTGTGCCGTTGTACGAATATTCCCTGTTAAAACGAATATTCCCCGACCAATCGAATATTATATAACAACTTGCGTACTTTGCAAAATTTATAAATATTACCCACAACTATAACATTATATCAAATTAACTCCATAATATTCAAAAATGATATTTATAGAAAATTCATCTTTATTTATAAAAGTTGGGGTCATACAACCTCCCCTTCTTATGAAATTTCGCCCTCGAAATTAGGGTACGTACCCGGTATGTCGAAGAGGTAAGGATACCTTAATTTCATTTCAGATTCTAACTCCCAAGTCATTTCCTCAACATCGTGGTTTCTCCACAAAACTTTGACTTGAGGTATCATATTGGTGCGTAGAATATGTTCCTTCTTATTCAAGATTTGAACAGGAACTTCTTCATACGTCAAATCTTCTGCTATTTCATCCGGTTCTAACTCAATAATGTGGTTCGGGTCTTCCACATATTTACGTAACATGGATATGTGAAAAACGTTATGAACACGAGACATACTTGGCGGTAAAGCGAGTCTATAAGCCACAGTTCCTACTCGATCGAGGATTAAAAATGGACCGATGAATCGAGGATTGAGCTTTTCTCTCTTTCCAAATCTCGTAACTCCTTTCCATGGAGCAACACGTAAGAACACATGATCTCCTATATCAAATTCCACGTCCTTTCGATGAAGATCAGCATAACTCTTTTGTCGATCTTGTGAGGTTTTTCTACGTTGTCGGATCGTTTGAATCTTTTCTGTAGTCATACGTACCAACTCCGGTCCCAACAACGTTGCTTCACCCACCTCATCCCAGCATACTGGAGAATGACATTTTCTTCCATACAATGCTTCGAATGGAGCCATGCCAATACTTGCTCGATAACTGTTGTTGTAGGAAAACTCCACCAATGGTAAGAACTTGTCCCAACTTTCCTTGAAGTCAAGGACACAGAGTCTTAATAAATCTTCTAGAGTTTAAATAGTGCTCTCTGATTGTCCGTCCGTCTGAGGATGATATGCCGAACTAAATCGTAAATCCGTGCCCATAGCTTTTTGTAAACTAACCCAAAATCGTGAAGTGAATCTTGGGTCTCGATCAGAAACAATGGATACTGGCATACCATGAAGTCTTACAATCTCGTTTATGTACATACGAGCAAGACGTTCAAGTATATAAGTTTCTCGTATCGGTAAGAAATGAGCAGACTTGGTTAATCTATCAATAATGACCCAAATCGCATCTATACCTTTAGAAACCTTAGGAAGACCAGTAACGAAATCCATGGTAATGTGCTCCCACTTCCATTCTGGAATTTCAAGTGGTTGCAATGGACCTTTTGGTACTTGATGCTCCGTTTTGACTCGTTGACAAGTTAGACACCTTGAGATAAACAACGCTATCTCTCTCTTCATATTGCTCCACCAAAATGTATGACGAAGATCATGATACATTTTGGTACTTCTAGGATGGATTGCAAACGGTGTGTTGTGCGCCTCCATCATTATTTCATACTTTAAATCAGGGTTGTTAGGAACACAAAGTCTAGAGTTGACTCGAAGTATTCCTTCTTCATCGATTCTTGCTTCCGGCATAGCACCTTCTTGCACTTTCTTCCTCATACGCATCAGCTTCAGGTCTGTAGCTTGAGCAACTTTAACTTTATCGATTAAAGTTGGTTCTACTCGTATATTCGCCATCATCACATGGGTCCCTGGAGTCTTTAACTCTATCTCCATCCTTTGCAAGTCACACAAAATGAGCCTTTGTGTTGACAATATCGCACTCGTACTTGCATATGATCTTCTACTCAATGCGTCAGCTATCACGTTCGCTTTTCCAAGATGGTATTGAATAGTATGATCGTAATCTTTCAACAGTTCAAGCTAACGTCGTTGTCGTATGTTGAGTTCCTTTTGAGTGAAGAAATATTTGAGGCTTTTATGATCAGTAAAGATCTCCACCTTCTCCCCATACAAGTAATGCCTCCAAATTTTAAGTGCAAAGACAACAGCTGCCAACTCTAGATCATGAGTAGGATAATTTCTCTCATATTCCTTGAGTTGTCTTGATGCATAGGCTATGACTTTTCCATGTTGCATGAGAACGCATCCCAACCCTTTGCTCGAAGCATCACTGTAGATGACAAATCCCTCCGAGCCAGATGGTATTGTTAGAACAGGTGCTGAAATGAGTCTCCTCTTGAGTTCTTGAAAACTCTTCTCATATTCTTCGCTCCAACCGAACTTTGTATCTTTCCGAGTCAGCTGAGTTAATGGAGTAGCGATTCGAGAAAATCCTTCCACGAATCTCCGATAATAACTAGCTAAACCAAGAAAGCTACGTACTTCGGTCACTGATTTAGGTTGCTCCCAGTTTTGAATAGCTTCAATCTTTGCCGGGTCAACCGATATTCCACGACTTGATACTACGTGCCCAAGGAATGCAACCTCCTCCAGCCAGAACTCGCATTTCTTCAACTTGGCATAAAGCTTGTATTCACGAAGCTTTTGGAGTACCAGCCTCAAGTGTTGCTCATGATCTTCACGGCTTTTAGAATAAATAAGGATGTCATCAATAAAGACGACCACAAAGTGATCCAAATATTCCTTGAATATCCGGTTCATCATATCCATGAAGGCAGCAGGAGTATTAGTCAATCCAAAGGACATGACTAGGAATTCATAATGCCCGTACCGAGTTCTGAATTGGAATATCCTCAGTTCTAACCTTCAGCCGATGATATCCAGAACGAAGATCGATCTTTGAAAAGAATTTTGCTCCTTGCAACTGGTCAAACAGGTCATCAATACGTGGCAATGGGTACCTGTTTTTGATGGTGACATGATTCAACTCCCGATAATCAATACAAAGTCGCATACTTCCATCTTTCTTCTTCACGAATAGCACAGGAGCACCCCAAGGAGAAGTACTAGGACGAATAAAGCCAATGTCTAACAATTCCTGCAGTTGGATCTTTAACTCCTGAAGTTCAATAGGAGCCATTCGATATGGGGCTTTGGAAATGGGTTTTGTACCGGGTTCAAGGTCGATACAAAATTCAATTTCACGCTCTGGGGGTAGGCCAGGAAGTTCTTCAGGGAATACATTAGGAAATTTATTAACAATAGAAATATCATTCAAAACTGACGTATTTTTGTTTAGATCCGTGACATGAGCTAAGAAAGCTTGACATCCGTTTTTCAATAAACGAATAGCTTTATGGCTTGAGATGACAACGATTGATTTTAATGGTTTGGTTGCTTGAATTCGCATAATAGGTCGATTAGGAATATGAAAGCTAACAACCTTACGAAAATAATCAATTTTTGCATGATGAGTAGTTAACCAATCAGTCCCTAGAATCACGTCAAATGCAAGTATTTTTAATGAAATAAGATCGACAGGTAATGTGTGGGTACCAACTTGAACCAAACAAGACTTATAAACCGTGGATGTAATGAAGGTTTCTCCCAATGGAGTTTCAACAGATAAATCAAAGTCTAATTTCTCCGGAGTCAAATTTAATCGATGAGCGCAAGTAGGAGAAATAAAAGAATGGATAGAACCGGTATCAAATAAAGTATATACTTCGTTAGAGTTTATGATAAGCTTACCCGTGATGACTTCATTCAGGTTCCTTGCTTTTTGGGAGGTCACAACAAACGCTCTCCCTTGCACTACCGGTTTTGACTTTTCTGGGACGGCCTTTGGTGTCTCCATCTTGGCTGAACTTGTTTTTGGTAAACGACAAAATCGAGCTAAATGACCTTCTCTTCCATAATTATAACATACTTTAGACGGCATCGCGCAGTTTGGACTGATGTGCCCCTCCCCTCCGCATTTGAAACATATGATAGGTGGTCGTTCTCCTTCCTTAACAACGGGTGCTGGTGCTTATGTCTTTCCATCATTGTTGAATCTCCTCTTCTTGAAATTACCATTCTTATTGTTTTGGCCCTGATTACCACCGAGTGGTTACCATTTCTGTCCTGTTGATTCCCTCCACGCTTGTTGTCACCGCTTCGATGACTGCTCTCACTGGTATTATCATTTTGCCGACTACTCTCTTTTGGTTGAGTTGAGTCGTTATCGCGCTCCACTAACTGAGCCCTATTCACAACATCTGAATACAAACACAATTTATGAGAAATAATATGTTGACGTATCTCAGGTTTCAAACCTCGCAAAAATATTCGCGTCATTCGCTCTTCATTATCCACCAAGTGGGACGCAAATCGGGACAACTCAGCAAATTTAGCCTCATACTGCGACACGGTCATATTATTCTGCTCCAATTTGATGAACTCCACCTCCTTCATGTGACGAACACTTTCGAGAAAGTATTTGTCATTGAACAGCTCTTGGAACTTCTCCCAAGACATCTTCAGTGCGGCAGGTTGAGTACGCTTAATCGATTCCCACCAGTAATCTGCCTCTCCTCGCAATATAAAGGCGGCAAAGGGAACCTTTTGCTCCTCGAAGCATCCCAAGACATCAAATATCTTGGTGATCTGCTTTATCCATGTTTCCGCTATAAGTGGTTTTGGCTCTCCCTTAAACTCCGGTGGTCCCAGCTCCTTGAACTGTTTAGCGGTGACCGTCCGAGAGTTTTTAGTGTTTCCACCTATATTTTGGACAGGAGCCGCTCTCGCCTGCTGTTGCATGAACTGCATAAAGCTTCTGAACATTCCATCATTCATCATCTGGTCAGTGTTGTTGTTTGCATGAGGATTGTCACCTTCCTGATACACATTCTCCTGATTATTGATATGTGGTGAAACAACAGTCACCTGAGCTCCATTGCTATTCTCAATATTCTCGGATGCCATTTTCAGATACTGCCACAAAACAAAAGTTAATTGATATGTCATATATTATCCTTATATTCTGACCGACAAATTAAATACCATGCAAATAAACTTAGGTAGGTCATACTAGCGAAAGAATTTCCCATCTCTCCCCTCCTAGTTCTATTCTCACATTTTAGCCAGGGATCATATCCCTAAGCTCTGATACCAACTGTGACGCCCCCAAAATTAGGTATACATCACCCATCTTGGGTCGTCAGATACATAGTACAGAATACAAATACAACTTACTAATACAACTGTCGTGTATAATATGACAAAACATAACTGTGAGTTTGAATACAAATATTGTCTACTAGAGAGTATCCATACTCAAAAGGAGTCCTTATTACAATTATTACCACACTATTTCACAGAATAGTGAGGACTACTAATGCTATCCTCTGGACCATCACTCCGTTTCCCGACTCGTCCCAGCTATATTCTCATTTCCTGAAGAGAACAGTGAAAGAAAGGGTGAGTTCAACTAGCCCAGTAAGAAATATTACGACTAAGATAATGCAGAATAAATTATCATTAGCCTTCAACAGTGTTAAACTGATAAAATATAACGAACATCAAGTTTAACTGCAGCGGAACAAGCAATCCATTAAAAGAGTCAAGTAGAAAATAAAATCTACTATCTTCTATGATTTAAAAGGTTTTTCAACACTGTCATCGCTGGGACTCAGCTTAATAAAATTGTGACGCCCCCAAAATAGGTATACATCACCCATCTTGAGTCGTCAGATACATAGTACAGAATTCAAATACAACTTAATAATACAACTGTCGTGTACAATATAACAAAACATAAACTGTGAGTTTGAATACAAATATTATTTACTAGAGAGTATCCATACTCAAAAGGAGTCCTCATTACATTTATTAACACACTATTGCATAGAATAGTGAGGACTACTAACTAATACTATCATTCAGACCATCACTCCGTTCCCCGACTTGCCCCAGCTACGTTCTCATTTTCTGAAGAGAACAATGAAAGAAAGGGTGAGCTCAACTAGCCCAGTAAGAAATATTATGACTAAGATAATGCAGAATAAATTATCATTAGCCTTCAACAATGTTAAACTGATAAAATATAATAGACATCAAGTTTAACTGTAGCGGAACAAGCAATCCATTAAAAGAGTCAAGTAGAAAATAAAATATACTATCTTTTATGATTTAAAAGGTTTTTCAACACTGTTATCGCTGAGACTCAGCTTAATAAAATAATCCACATCATCGAATCATCCCTGCACTACGGCCAAGGATATTCGTGTATTCATTAATGGTCATGATCATGCCAACAACTGTCCATCAATGCACTACGGGCCAATGAGAACTTTTACCACATCATTTGTAACATTACGGTCATGATTATACCGAATAATCCCTGGTCATAATCATACCAAGTCCATCTATGCACTACAGGCCACAGATGACTTTCAACATTTTATAAACATGAGGAGGATGACAATGATATAAGAATTCAATAAAACAAGTTCAAGAATTAATTTATCCAAGAATTAACAACGTCCAAATTGTCAACATGATACTGTTTTGTGGAGTAAAATTCAAGAATGCTTAGAATAATATTTTCATGAAAAGATACTGGATGAAACACAATTATCAAGGATATTCCACTAATTTCATGGAGTATAGAAGTTAAAACTTAACCAACTGAGTATAATAAAGAATGGAATAACAAAAGAAATCATCCGGCATGCGATAGACCGCACAGACAGGTTATTCTAACAGAATAATAAATAATGGAACCAGGTCCGGCGTAAACGCACAGACAGGATATTCTGACAGAATAATAAATAATGGAATCAGGTCCGGTGTAAAATACACAGACATGATGTTCCAACAGAATAATAACAAGACGGAATCAGGTCCAGTGTAAAACACATAGATAGGATGTTCCAACAGAATAATAATAAAAACGGAACCACGTCCGGTGTAAAACACACAGACAGGATGTTCCAACAGAATAATAGAAGAATGTCACCAAGTATAGGGTAGACCGCGTATACAGGTTATTCCAACAGAATAATAAGAAATGGAATAACAAAAGTTCTCTTCATGAATAAGAAAGAATAACACCCCTTACCGTTTTAAAGAAGAACTGAAATAAGGAAGTAGTTAAGTAGCAGAATACTTTTTCTTCTCTCTCTCTATAGTTTTTCTCTCTAGAGTTCAGTGAATTCGAAAGAAATAATGAAGGAATGAGCTGCTATTTATAGAAAAATAGAATGCATAGTAACTAATCCATGAATGGTCCAGATTGATTACTTTAATCTGACGGTCCATATTTAAAGAAAAATCTTTTAAATAAAATATAATATATTCTATTTATAGAATAACTTTAATAAAGTATTCTGTTTTATATAAAAAGATGTTTCTGTTTTATTACGTTAATAATACGAATAAAACAAAACTTCATTATCGCTAAATAATTCATATTATTAACTGACAATAATTGAATCAAACTGAGTGACTTCTCACATAAGCATTAATAATCAATACCGTGTGCTACTATGCAACCACACGTATTATTGTACTTTTACTACCGAGTAGTTTAACAGTATTAATGGTAAAGCTTCCGCCGTTATTTTTAATAAAATATTTTTGTCGTTTTCTCAATCCGACAATAATTCTGTTATGGGGTCCACCAATGATTGTGCCGTTGTACGAATATTCCCTGTTAAAACGAATATTCCTCGACCAATCGAATATTATATAACAACTTGCGTACTTTGCAAAATTTATAAATATTACCCACAACTATAACATTATATCAAATTAACTCCATAATATTCAAAAATGATATTTATAGAAAATTCATCTTTATTTATAAAAGTTGGGGTCTTACAACCTCCCCTTCTTATGAAATTTCGCCCTCGAAATTAGGGTACGTACCTGGTATGTCGAAGAGGTAAGGATACCTTGATTTCATTTCAGATTCTAACTCCCAAGTCATTTCCTCAACATCGTGATTTCTCCACAAAACTTTGACTTGAGGTATAACCTTGGAGCGTAGAATATGTTCCTTCTTATCCAAGATTTGAACAGGAACTTCTTCATACGTCAAATCCTCCGCTATTTCGTCCGGTTCTAACTCAATAATGTGGTTCGGGTCTTCCACATATTTACGTAACATGGATATGTGAAAAACGTTATGAACACGAGACATACTTGGCGGTAAAGCGAGTCTATAAGCCACAGTTCCTACTCGATCGAGGATTAAAAATGGACCGATGAATCGAGGATTGAGCTTTCCTCTCTTTCCAAATCTCGTAACTCCTTTCCATGGAGCAACACGTAAGAACACATGATCTCCTATATCAAATTCCACGTCCTTTCGATGAAGATCAGCATAACTCTTTTGTCGATCTTGTGAGGTTTTTATACGTTGTCGGATCGTTTGAATCTTTTCTGTAGTCATACGTACCAACTCCGGTCCCAACAACGTTGCTTCACCCACCTCATCCCAGCATACTGGAGAACGACATTTTCTTCCATACAATGCTTCGAATGGAGCCATGCCAATACTTGCTTGATAACTGTTGTTGTAGGAAAACTCCACCAATGGTAAGAACTTGTCCCAACTTCCCTTGAAGTCAAGGACACAGAGTCTTAATAGATCTTCAAGAGTTTGAATAGTCCTCTCTGATTGTCCGTCCGTCTGAGGATGATATGCTGAACTAAATCGTAAATCCGTGCCCATAGCTTTTTGTAAACTAACCCAAAATCGTGAAGTGAATCTTGGGTCTCGGTCAAAAACTATGGATACTGGCATACCATGCAGTCTTACAATCTCGTTTATGTACATACGAGCAAGACGTTCAAGTGTATAAGTTTCTCGTATCGGTAAGAAATGAGCAGACTTGGTCAATCTATCAACAATGACCCAAATCGCATCAATACCTTGAGAAACCCTAGGAAGACCGGTAACGAAATCCATGGTAATGTGCTCCCACTTCCATTCTGGAATTTCAAGTGGTTGCAATGGACCTTTTGGTACTTGATGCTCCGCTTTGACTCGTTGACAAGTTAGACACCTTGAGATAAACAGCGCTATCTCTCTCTTCATATTGCTCCACCAAAATGTATGACGAAGATCATGATACATTTTGGTACTTCCAGGATGGATTGCAAACGGTGTGTTGTGCGCCTCCATCATGATTTCATACTTTAAATCAGGGTTGTTAGGAACACAAAGTCTGGAGTTGACTCGAAGTATTCCTTCTTCATCGATTCTTGCTTCCGGCATAGCACCTTCTTGCACTTTCTTCCTCATACGCATCAGCTCCAGGTCTGTAGCTTGAGCAGCTTTAACTTTATCGATTAAAGTTGGTTCTACTCGTATATTCGCCATCATCACATGGGTCCCTGGAGTCTTTAACTCTATCTCCATCCTTTGCAAGTCACACAAAATGGGCCTTTGTGTTGACAATATCGCACTCGTACTTGCATATGATCTTCTACTCAATGCGTCAGCTACCACGTTCGCTTTTCCAGGATGGTATTGAATGGTATGATCATAATCTTTCAACAGTTCAAGCCAACGTCGTTGTCGCATGTTGAGTTCCTTTTGAGTGAAGAAATATTTGAGGCTTTTATGATCCGTAAAGATCTCCACCTTCTCCCCATACAAGTAATGCCTCCAAATTTTAAGTGCAAAGACAACAGCTGCCAACTCTAGATCATGAGTAGGATAATTCCTCTCATATTCCTTGAGTTGTCTTGATGCATAGGCTATGACTTTTCCATGTTGCATGAGAACGCATCCCAACCCTTTGCTCGAAGCATCACTGTAGATGACAAATCCCTCCGAGCCAGATGGTATTGTTAGAACAGGTGCTGAAATGAGTCTCCTCTTGAGTTCTTGAAAACTCTTTTCACATTCTTCGCTCCAACCGAACTTTGTATCTTTTCGAGTCAGCTGAGTTAATGGAGTAGCGATTCGAGAAAATCCTTCCACGAATCTCCGATAATAACCAGCTAAACCAAGAAAGCTACGTACTTCGGTCACTGATTTAGGTTGCTCCCAGCTTTGAATAGCTTCAATCTTTGCCGGGTCAACAGATATTCCACGACTTGATACTACGTGCCCAAGGAATGCTACCTCCTCCAGCCAGAACTCGCATTTCTTCAACTTGGCATAAAGCTTGTATTCACGAAGCTTTTGGAGTACCAGCCTCAAGTGTTGCTCATGATCTTCACGGCTTTTGGAATAAATAAGGATGTCATCAATAAAGACGACCACAAAGTGATCCAAATATTCCTTGAATACCCGGTTCATCATATCCATGAAGGCAGCAGGAGCATTAGTCAATCCAAAGGACATGACTAGGAATTCATAATGCCCGTACCGAGTTCTGAAAGCCGTCTTTGGAATATCCTCAGTTCTAACCTTCAGCTGATGATATCCAGAACGAAGATCGATCTTTGAAAAGAATTGTGCTCCTTGCAACTGGTCAAACAGGTCATCAATACGTGGCAATGGGTACCTGTTTTTGATGGTGACATGATTCAACTCCCGATAATCAATACAAAGTCGCATACTTCCATCTTTCTTCTTCACGAATAGAACAGGAGCACCCCAAGGAGAAGTACTAGGACGAATAAAGCCAATGTCTAACAATTCCTGCAGTTGGATCTTTAACTCCTGAAGTTCAATAGGAGCCATTCGATATGGGGCTTTGGAAATGGGTTTTGTACCGGGTTCAAGGTCGATACAAAATTCAATTTCACGCTCTGGGGGTAGGCCAGGAAGTTCTTCAGGAAATACGTCAGGGAATTTATTAACAATAGAAATATCATTCAAAACTGACGTATTTTTGTTTAGATCCGTGACATGAGCTAAGAAAGCTTGACATCCGTTTTTCAATAAACGAATAGCTTTATGGCTTGAGATGACAGCGATTGATTTTAATGGTTTGGTTGCTTGAATTCGCATAATAGGTCGATTAGGAATATGAAAGCTAACAACCTTACGAAAACAATCAATTTTTGCATGATGAGTAGTTAACCAATCAATCCCTAGAATCACGTCAAATGCAAGTATTTTTAATGAAATAAGATCGACAGGTAATGTGTGGGTACCAACTTGAACCAAACAAGACTTATAAACCGTGGATGTAATGAAGGTTTCTCCCAATGGAGTTTCAACAGATAAGTCAAAGTCTAATTTCTCCGGAGTCAAATTTAATCGATGAGCGCAAGTAGGAGAAATAAAAGAATGGGTAGAACCGGTATCAAATAAAGTATAGACTTCGTTAGAGTTTATGTTAAGCTTACCCGTGATGACCTCATTCGGGTTCCTTGCTTTTTGGGAGGTCACAACAAACGCTCTCCCTTGCACTACCAGTTTTGACTTTTTTGGGACGGCCTTTGGTGTCTCCATCTTGACTGAACTTGTTTTTGGTAAATGACAAAATCGAGCTAAATGACCTTCTCTTCCACAATTATAACATGCTTTAGACGGTATCGCGTAGTTTGGACTGATGTGCCCCTCCCCTCCGCATTTGAAATATATGATAGGTGGTCGTTCTCCTTCCTTAACAACGGGTGCTGGTGCTGACGTCTTTCCATCATTGTTGAATCTCCTCTTCTTGAAATGTCCATTCTTATTATTTTGGCCCTGATTACCACCGAAGTGGTTACCATTTCTGGCCTGTTGATTCCCTCCACGCTTGTTGTCACCGCTTCGATAACTGCTCTCACTGGTATTATCGTTTTGCCGACTGCTCTCTTTTGGTTGCGTTGACTCGTTATCGCGCTCCACTAACTGAGCCCTATTCACAACATCTGAATACAAACACAGTTTATGTGAAATAAGATGTTGACGTATCTCAGGTTTCAAACCTCGCAAAAACATTCGCGTCATTCGCTCTTCATTATCCACCAAGTGGGACGCAAACCGGGACAACTCAGCAAATTTAGCCTCATACTGCGACACGGTCATATTATTCTGCTCCAATTTGATGAACTCCACCTCCTTCATGTGACGAACACTTTCGGAAAAGTATTTGTCATTGAACAGCTCTTGGAACTTCTCCCAAGACATCTTCAGTGCGGCAGGTTGAGTACGCTTAATCGATTCCCACCAGTAATCTGCCTCTCCTCGCAACATAAAGGCGGAAAGGGAACCTTTTGCTCCTCGGAGCATCCCAAGACATCAAATATCTTGGTGATCTGCTTTATCCATGTTTCCGCTATAAGTAGTTTTGGCTCTCCCTTAAACTCCGGTGGTCCCAGCTCCTTGAACTGTTTAGCGGTGACCGTCCGAGAGTTTTCAGTGTTTCCACCTATATTTTGGACAGGAGCCGCTCTCGCCTGCTGTTGCATGAACTGCATAAAGCTTCTGAACATTCCATCATTCATCATTTGGTCAGTGTTGTTGTTTGCATGAGGATTGTCACCTTCCTGATGCACATTATCCCGATTATTGATATGTGGTGAATCAACAGTCGCCTGTGCTCCATTGCTATTCTCAACATTCTCGGATGCCATTTTCAGATACTGCCACAAAATAAAATTTAATTGACATGTCATATATTATCCTTATATTCTGACCGACCAATTAAATACCATGCAAATAAACTTAGGTAGGTCATACTAGCGAAGGAATTCCCCGTCTCTCCACTCCTAGTTCTATTCTCACATCTTAGCCAGGGATCATATCCCTAAGCTCTGATACCAACTGTGACGCCCCCAAAATAGGTATACATCACCCATCTTGGGTCGTCAGATACAAGGTACAGAATACAAATACAACTTAATAATACAACTGTCGTGTACAATACGACAAAACATAAACTGTGAGTTTGAATACAAATATTGTTTACTAGAGAGTATCCATACTCAAAAGGAGTCCTCATTACATTTATTAACACACTATTACATAGAATAGTGGGGACTACTAACTAATACTATCATTCGGACCATCACACCGTTCCCCGACTTGCCCCAGCTACGTTCTCATTTCCTGAAGAGAACAGTGAAAGAAAGGGTGAGCTCAACTAGCCCAGTAAGAAATATTATGACTAAGATAATGCAGAATAAATTATCATTAGCCTTCAACAATGTTAAACTGATAAAATATAATAGACATCAAGTTTAACTGTAGCGGAACAAGCAATCCATTAAAAGAGTCAAGTAGAAAATAAAATATACTATTTTTTATGATTTAAAAGGTTTTTCAACACTGTTATCGCTGAGACTCAGCTTAATAAAATAATCCACATCATCGAATCACCCCTGCACTACGGCCAAGGATATTTGTGTATTCATTAATGGTCATGATCATGCCAACAACTGTCCATCAATGCACTACGGGCCAATGAGAACTTTTACCACATCATTTGTAACATTACGGTCATGATTATACCGAATAATCCCTGGTCATAATCATACCAAGTCCATCTATGCACTACAGGCCACAGATAACTTTCAACATTTTATAAACATGAGGAGGATGACAATGATATAAGAATTCAATAAAACAAGTTCAAGAATTAATTTATTCAAGAATTAACAACGTCCAAATTGTCAACATGATACTGCTTTGTGGAGTAAAATTCAAGAATGCTTAGAATAATATTTTCATGAAAAGATACTAGATGAAACGCAATTATCAAGGATATTCCACTAATTTCATGGAGTATAGAAGTTAAAACTTAACCAACTGAGTATAATAAAGAATGGAATAACAAAAAAATCACCCGGCATGCGATAGACCGCACAGACAGGTTATTCTAACAGAATAATAAATAATGGAACCAGGTCCGGCGTAAACGCACAGACAGGATATTCTGACAGAATAATAAATAATAGAACCAGGTCCGGTGTAAAACACACAGACAGGATGTTCCAACAGAATAATAACAAGACGGAACCAGGTCCGGTGTAAAACACACAGACAGGATGTTCCAACAGAATAATAGAAGAATGTCACCAAGTATAGGGTAGACCGCGTATACAGGTTATTCCAACAGAATAATAAGAAATGGAATAACAAAAGTTCTCTTCATGAATAAGAAAGAATAACACCCCTTACCATTTTAAAGAAGAACTGAAATAAGGAAGTAGTTAAGTAGCAGAATATTTTTTCTTCTCTCTCTCTAGAGTTCAGTGAATTCGTAAGAAATAATGAAGGAATGAGCTGCTATTTATAGAAAAATAGAATGCATAGTAACTAATCCATGAACGGTCCAGATTGATTACTTTAATCTGACGGTCCATATTTAAAGAAAAAACTTTTACATAAAATATAATATATTCTATTTATAGAATAATTTTAATAAAGTATTCCGTTTTATATAAAAAGTTGTTTCTGTTTTATTACGTTAATAATACGAATGAAACAAAACTTCATTATCGCTAAATAATTCATATTATTAACTGACAATAATTGAATCAAACTGAGTGACTTCTCACATAAACATTAATAATCAATACCGTGTGTTACTATGCAACCACACGTATTACTGTACTTTTACTACCGAATAGTTTAACAGTATCAATGGTAAAACTTCCGCCGTTATTTTTAATAAAATATTTTTGTCGTTTTCTCAATCCGACAATAATTCCGTTGTGGGGTCCACCAATGATTGTGCCGTTGTACGAATATTTTCTGTTAAAACGAATATTCCCCGACCAATCGAATATTATATAACAACTTGCGTACTTTGCAAAATTAATAAATATTACCTACAACTATAACATTATATCAAATTTACTCCATAATATTCAAAAATAATATTTATAGAAAATTCATCTTTATTTATAAAAGTTGGGGTCTTACAAAAATAATTCACATCATCGAATCACCCCTGCACTATGGCCAAGGATATTCGTGTATTTATTAATGATCATGATCATACCAACAACTGTCCATCAATGCACTACGGGCCAATGAGGATTTTTACCACATCATTTGTAATATTATGGTCATGATTATACCGAATAATCCCTGGTCATAATCATACCAAGTCCATCTATGCACTACAGGCCACAGATGACTTTCAACATTTTATAAACATAAGGATGATGACAATGATATAAGAATTCAATAAAACAAGTTCAAGAATTAATTTATCCAAGAATTAACAACGTCCAAATTGTCAACATGATACTGCTTTGTGGAGTAAAATTCAAGAATGCTTAGAAGAATATTTTCATGAAAAGATACTGGATGAACCGCAATTATCAAGGATATTCTACTAAGTTCATGGAGTATAGAAGTTAAAGCTTAACCAACTGAGTATAATAAAGAACCAGGTCCGGTGTAAAACACACAGACAGGATGTTCCAACAAAATAATAACAAAACGGAACCAGGTCCAGTGTAAAACACACAGACAGGATGTTCCAACAGAATAATAATAAAAACGGAACCAGGTCTGGTGTAAAACACACAGACAGGATGTTCCAACAGAATAACAGAAGAATGTCACCAAGTATAGGGTAGACCGCATATACAGGTTATTCCAACAGAATAATAAGAAATGGAATAACAACAGTTCTCTTCATGAATAAGAAAGAATAACACCCCTTACCGTTTTAAAGAAGAACTGAAATAAGGAAGTAGTTAAATAGCAGAATACTTTTCTTCTCTCTCTATAGTTTCTCTCTCTAGAGTTCAGTGAATTCGTAAGAACACTACAAGAAAATGATCTAACAACGACCAAAACAATCAGCGACCGCACCTTTTGGTCGCAGAAAGTATTACTAGCGACCGCTATTCGCGACCGCCCTTAATTTGGTGGCTATAGTATGGTAGCGACCGGGTTCGGTCGCTATTCGGTCGCAGGTTCAATTTTACCTCCAAAAAATTGGCACGAAATGTTGGCGCCTTAGTAATTTGCGACCACTCACCATCAGCGACCACATGTGGTCGCGGATATTTCCACATCATTTAAAATTAGCGACCGCATGCGGTCGCGGATATCGGTCGCTGATATCTTCCAATTAATCTGTTCCAGTTCCAGTTCGTCACTCTCGATCGACAGAAGAAAAAAAAGAGGGAAAAAAGAATAGGGAGAAGGGGGAGAAGAGAAGAGGGAAAAGAGGGGAAAACGGTCGCCGCCACCATCACCACCACCACAGCCGCCGCCGCCACCATCACCATCACCACCACCACCACCACAGTCGCCGTCGCCACCCACCATCACCACCACCACAACCGCCGCCGACACCACCGCTACCTGCACAGGTAACAAAATCATATGCGCACCCCTGATTTACGATTGTGAAGTATTTGATATGCAACAAACTATTTGATAGCTTAACTATTTTGGGTACCTAGACTAAATTTGTTCAGTATTAGTTTTGCTATTTCATTAAAATGGACATGAATTCTTATTTATCATTAAATTGAGTGATTAAATTGTTCAGTATTAGTTATCTAATTTGTGAAAGTTTGATCGCTCAAGCCTGTGGGACTCTTGGCATATTCTCTGTATTGGGGTTCAATGGACTTTTCACTATTTTACCAAATATTATTTGTATTATTGATTAATGTTATTGACAGAGGAACTAGAAAAATAATGACAACCTCGTTTTTGTCCAAGTGAAAAAAATTGGACAGGTTCATCTTATATAGTATGTTAAAATTTGAGTTTAGTAGATGAGACTGTATAATATTTTGGGTGAAAATGTGTAGAAGATCTAGTATATTATCTATCTAAAAATATACTTAAATTAGGAATAAGAAAACAAAAAGCAAGTTCATTTGTTCTCTAGTGGAAAGTGTTGAGTTTTCAAAGTGTCTAGTACGTGTAAGAATTTAGAAGTACCTGCACCTAAAAGAAACTTAAGAATACACAATTGTATGTTGTTTGATGTGGTGCTCTTTATTCATGGTTCTCAAATTGTGTTGGTAATGGTGTTATTTTTAAAAGCTAATAGTAATAGGCAATTACTGTGACTAGAATCATTCAGTTTTGATGTCAATCTAATGGTATTCTGTTATCCTAACACTATAAAGGTTAACTTGTTCTTTTTCAAAGTTTAATGCTAATGGTATTCTGGTATCCTAACACTATAAAGGTTGGTAGAGAAGTGATACAAGTGTCAATTAATGGGTGAAGATACACAGTCAAAGTTGGAAATGATGGTAGATGGTCGGAAGACAGCTATAGTTTATTTAAACGTTATGGAGTAGTGGTTCTTGCTTACCATTTGGTTCCTTTACGTCTGTTTAGCTCTTCTTTGTATGTGCTTGTTATTTTATGTGAGATGTCCGACAATGAGTAGGACCGTTATTGAGTTAGTGACTTAGTGGTGTCATTAATATATAATAAATAATAAATAATTAAATATATTAATTATTATTATATATTATATATAATATTTAGTAAATATATAAAAAAATTTATCAATTTATCTATTAAAAAAATTAAACTTATTTGTAAAATATTTACTTTATACAATTCAAATAAATACTAAATTTATTTATAAAAAAAAGATATTAAATCATGATTATAATTCAAAAATCAATACTCAAGAGTAATGAAATCTAACACAAATAATAAACATATCTAGCATACATTCAATCAAATTCAATAAAAAAACTAAATGTACAATGATTACTTTATAAAATTCAAATACAAGCAGCAACATACATAGAAAAAACTCCCTGAACTTTAAATGAAACACAAGTCCAACTCATAGTCTAATAAGAGGTTATGCAGACAACTAAGAGAGTACTATTTTCTAACATGAATGACACACTTCTTCTTTCCCAAATGTCCAATGTAGAAGAGTTTTTGTTGTGTTCAGATATATATGGACCAAGAGCATATCTGAACTCTAAATTTTTCTACATATATACCTATCAAACAAACTCTAAATTGTAAAAATTTCCTACATACCTATCAAACATTAGTCCATATGTTGCTCAAGTCATATGCTTACAAGTATGCTTAACTGTTAATCATATGCTTACAAGAATGCTCAAGTCATATGGTTACAAGTATGCTCAAGTCATATGCTTACAAGTATGCTCAAGTCATATGTTAACATTTATAATGTTGTCTGTAGTAGGTACCGTGGAATCATGGACCTCTATTTAGACCGTAGTTGGATGGCACGACGAAAGTCAAGTGCCTAGATAGGTGCTACAACTGAATTTAGAGCTGGTTGCCAAGTGTTTTTGGAGTATGCGTATAGTCACCCGGAATGTATGAATGGTAAGTCGCAGATACGATGTCCATGTTTAAAGTGTAAGAATGTAAATTATATGGACAGAGACATGGTAAACTATCATTTACTTGTTTCTGGGTTCATGAGAAATTACGAAGAATGCTGGTGGGCACATGGGCAGAGAAGAGATGGTGGCATCACACAAGTACACAATTCAGGTAGTAGTACGCATCGTATGAATGAAATGGTTCATGATATTGCAGGGCAAGATTTTGATTGGGAGCAAGGCAGAGAGCAACCTATGAATTCTGATGCCAAAGACTTTTTTAAGTTGTTAGACGAGGGTAGCGAGCCATTGTGGCATGGTTGCACCAAACACACTACATTGTCTGCAGTGGCGACATTACTTAACATCAAGGCTGATCACAACATGAGCCATGAGTGTTTTGAGTCGCTCTTGAAGGCCATTAAGAGTATGTTGCCTGACGGTGAGAAATTACCTGGTAACTATTACTTTTGTAAGAAAATGGTGAAGAAGTTGGGTCTTGGATACCAAAAGATCGATGCATGTCCCAACGATTGCATGTTGTTTTATAAGGAAAATGAACAGATGACAAGGTGCACGTTTTGCAGTCATGATCGGTTTAGGCCTAATAAAGAGGGTGTGACTACAAAAAAATCAAGTATACCGTTTAAGATTTTAAGGTATTTTCCAATAACACATCGGCTAAAAAGATTGTACATGTCTTCAAGAACAGCTGAACATATGAGTTGGCATGCGAAATCTCCAGCTAAAGATGGAGAACTAAATCATCCCGCAGATGGGCAGGCTTGGAAAGATTTCAACTTAGCACATCCTGAATTTGCATTGGAACCTAGAAATGTGAGGCTTGGATTGTCCACCGATGGTTTCAATCCGTTTGGCCACTCAGCTGTTCCATACTCATGTTGGCCTGTGATTGTTACCCCGTACAACTTGCCTCCTTGGATGTGTATGAAACAGCCATACTTGTTTCTTTCACTCATGGTTCCTGGTCCTAAGAGTCCTGGAAAGAACTTAGATGTTTACTTGAGACCTCTTATAGACGAGTTGAAGGTATTGTGGGAGGATGGAGTACAGACTTGGGATGTTGCAACGAAAACAAATTTCAACCTTAGGGCAGCGGTTATGTGGACTATAAGTGACTTTCCAGCTTATGGTATGTTAGCTGGATGGAGTACACACGGGAAGTTGGCTTGTCCGTATTGTATGGAGCATACAAAGTCGTTTAATCTATCAAAAGGTCGAAAGTCTTGTTGGTTTGACTGTCATCGTCGGTTCTTACCGGTAGATCACCCGTTTCGAAGAAATAGAGAACACTTCAGGAAAGGGAAAGTAGACAATGATATGCCTGCACCGCGATTGTCGGGAACGGAGATGCGAGATCGTGTGATGAAATTGCCGGTTATCCCATTTGGTAAGGTTGATGCCACAAACATAATCAATGGGTTTGGCGAATCTCATAACTGGATTCGGTGAAGCATCTTTTGGGAACTGCCTTATTGGTCTACAAATTTGATTCGTCATAATCTAGATGTGATGCATATTGAGAAGAATGTGTTTGACAATGTGTTTAACACTGTGATGAATGTTACGGGGAAGACAAAAGATAACGATAAGGCACGTTTGGACATGAAAGATATTTGTAAGCGTCCCGGATTAGAACTTTATGAATCTCCTAATGGTAAGATTGTCAAACCGCATGCAAGGTGCGCATTGTCCAAAAAGCAAGTTGAAGATGTGTGCACATAGGTTAAGTCTATGAAACTACTAGATGGATATGCGTCAAACATTGCAAGGTGTGTTACGGGTAGGAAATTACAAGGGATGAAGAGTCATGACTGTCATGTGTTCATGGAGAGACTCATGCCTATAGCATTTCGGGATTTGCTTGATAAACCAATATAGGATGCTTTGACGGATCTTAGTCGTTTCTTCAAAAACTTATGTTCAAAATCATTAAATGAGAAGGACATGTTTGTACTTGAGAAGAACATCATAGAGATCACGTGTAAATTAGAAAAAATATTCCCTCCTGGTTTTTTTGACTCCATGGAGTATTTGCAAATCCATCTTCCCTATGAAGCTCGTGTTGGGGGTCCAGTTCAATATAGATGGATGTACCCTTTCGAAAGGGTGATGGGAAACCTTAAGAGGAAGGTGAAGAATAGAGCTTATGTCGAGGGGTCGATATGCGAGGCATACAGTTTTAATGAGATATCTACATTTGTCTCAGACTATTTTCCGGACGAAGTCTTGACAAAGGCCAATTGAGTATCGAGACATGATGATGGGGGAAATGTTGAACTAAATGGCCGACTCTCTGTATTTTGTCTATCAGGCCGCGCTTATGGAAAAGGAAAGCGCATATTCCTCTCTGAGCAAGAATTACATGCTGCACATACTTACATTCTTCTCAATTGTGAGGAGATTGACGAATTTATGAGGTACACATGTAAACTTGATAATTTATCTTTTAAGTTGAAAATTTATTCCAATATGTTAATTTTTATAACATGGTATAGATTGTACAATGACGAGTTAAAAGTGAAGCATCCCGGCATAACTGATAAAGATATTCAAATCAATCGGGATAAAAATTTTATACTTTGGCTAAAGGACAAAGTAAGTTCAATTTTTAAGCACGTAGTTCAATTTTTAACTATGAATTCATTTAATAAGATGGAGTTTTTGTAGGCTTTGACTGAGGGATCAACGATTCTGGCTAATGTACAAGTCCTAGCTATGGGACCAGACAGGGACCAAGTCAGCCGCAATGGTTACAAAATAAATGGTTGTGAATTTCACACAAATGCATATGGGCGCGGTAAAAGAACAACGAACTCTAGAGTGTGTGTCCAAGGAGATTGTTACAATGAGCTTGGTCGTGCCTTTTATGGGGAGTTGGAGGAAATCGTAGAGTTTTCGTACAAGGGCACGTACGGGGGTCATATTCACTTGTTCAAGTGCCGTTGGTTTGATTCAGAAAAAGGGATACGTGTTGACAGATATGGAATCGTCGATATTGACCTCCATAGGTCTGCGTACTCCAACGAACCATTTGTTTTACCAACTCAAACAGTACAAGTATACTACACTCCTAGTCCTGTTAGGAAAAGGGATAGACCGCCTACAGATTGGCAAGTTATAATTCATACTCCCGCGCGTAGTCGTGTAGAATTAGTTGATGGGGAGATTTATCAAGAGCTGATGCTTCATAGTTAAACTATAATAAATGTGGAGGACGACAATGAAGTAATCCAGTTAGATGGTGGAGATGAACCACATGAAATAGATCCTGAGTCAATACTTGTGTCAGATGACATTGATACTGAGGAGGAAGAGTTATTGACTGAATCTGACACTGAATCTGAAGCAGATGATGGTTATGAATCTGCAACACGTATACAAGATAATTCTGAATCAGACACTGACACTTGAAATGTATGTTTAACATTACATGATTCTGAACAAATGAAATGTATGTTTAGTATTACATGTTTTTTATATTCATATATATACATGTTTATATCACTGTCATGCATGTTTATGTACTAAACTATTTAAATGCAACTTTTGTTTATTGTCATTTTATATTCATATATATATATATATATATATGTTTATATCACTGTCATGTTTATTGTCATATATACATGTAATCAAACATGACTCATAATAACATCTTGAAATTGTAATATATAGATGGCTTCTAAAGTAGCACAGAAAAAGCGCGGCTTGGGTAGGGGGCCTAATCATGTGCCCAAGGCCCCTAGTAATCCAGATGATCAGATTCTTATTCAGATTCGCCCTCCTCCGAATAGCACGTACGTCCCGCATATATCATTTATATATAAGCATTTAAGATTCCATTCAATCGTTATTGTTCGTGTCTTATATATTGTATTAAAAATTTGTATATTTCTCTTGGTTTGTGTATTGGGTGCCTAGAAATGTCCATATATACATGTCATCGTGCATGTGGCTAGTCTATATTGTAGGGGAGACTCTGGCGAATTTTTTTAAGTATTATAAGTATAAGTTTGAAAAATGTTCATAAGTATTATAAGTTAGATATAATTTGCTTTAATATATGTTAATTGATGTTGTATATTATAGTGATTTTTCAGATAATAAGATCGTCAAGTGTATATCACAGTTGTGTTTACAGAATTGGCCTACACCTGTGATTACGTGGGCGAGCACACCTATCGCCCACAAGGATGCTGTTTGGGCAGAATTTCAGGTATATTTTTTTAATTATGACAAAGGATAATTATTTAGTATTCGAAGGATAATTATTTAGTAATGTTTTTATTGTTGTTTTATTTGCAAAAACGGTATAGATGGGAGGACGCGCATGCTTCAGTGATACAGACATTATTCTGGCAGAAGTGCGCGGTCCGTACCAAAGACAATTTGAATAAAGAAAGACAAAAAGCCCTTCACAATACAGAGAACGACCATCCAGGCCAGGGAGAAGATTACATGCACGAGCATAGTCCCTGGTGGTGCACCCAGGCCATATGGGCTGAGATGTGTGCCCAATGGAGGGCTGAGAGCTGAGTGAAAAGACGAAAGACTGCCGCCAGCAACAAATCCTCGGGTGTACCCGAAGGCAAAAAGGCTAAAGGGACATACAAGGGCGGTAGTATTTCACAGTTGCAGCATATCGCTGCCAGGGTACGTATTTAATTACAAGTTTTAATATGTTTAAAATCATGAATTGTAGAAAATATATCACATTTTTACTTAGTAATATTATGCTTTTTTTTGTATAGGAGTCTCAGTCTCAAGGTACACCTATCCATTGGCTGGATGTGTACGTGGCCACCCGTGATGGTCTGCCTGAGGCTATCCAGATAGCGGTAATAAATTTTAACAACTTGATCTTGTTTATCAATGCTTACAGAATTAATTTATTTTTTACTATTTAATTGTTAACATGATGACAGGACACTTATAAGCGTTTATTGAATGAACGCTATCCTGAAGGCACTCCACGTCCGTCTATTGATCAAGAGTTGTGGGAGAGGGCGTCTGTTGCGAAGAAGAACTACATTAAAGGTCAAGGACAACGATGACGCCCATCCTTCAGTGGCTCAGGCTGCTCTTCTACCCAGTCTACACAGTCATCGAGCCATCCAGCTGTTCATACTCCGGCTGACTGTGTTAGAGCTATATGTCAAGATCGAAATCTTCTAACGATACTGGGCGGGCATCTGGGGGCTCTGGATCCTGAGGAGTTAGCTAAAGCAGTGGCGACAGCAGCAACATCACAGCATGGGGATAACGACGAGGTATAAAATTAATTTGTTGTATATATTATCGTAATATACCAATATTAACATAGTTAGTATATATTTGTAACTTATTTTATTATTTTGTTAATTACAGGGTGATCAAGGAGGCGATGATGCTTGACGTACCTGCTTTATATATATATATATATATATATATATATATATATATCACTTTTGTAGTTATAGTATAAGCTTGTACTTTTACAAGTTTTTCTTTAGATGTATGTATGTTACTTAAACAAGTTTTAAAATGTTATTATTGCATGTGTATGTTCATAACTTGTATATTCAGTTATGTTATTTAAACTAGTTTTGAAACTAGTTTGGTGTATGTGTTGGTGGGTATACAATGGATGTTTATATTACTGTGTATGCTGTTTATCTTGTTGTGTATGTGTGTTGGGATAAAGCAGGTACAAAACAGGTACAGGTTTTTGGGAATTCTACAAAACAGTGAAAATCTGTTTATATTTTTTTCATAGCAACGACCGCATGCGGTCGCTGATACTTATTAGCGACCGAATTTATATTTGAGACTATCCGCGACCGCATTCGGTCACGGATAACGGTCACTGACACGTGGACCATGTCACCTTTGCTCTTGGTCTATGCTGACTTAGCTCAGCGATCAAATTTGTCATTTCGGTCGCTCTTATCGGTCGCAGATATTGCAGTCGCTAATAGTGGTCGCGGATGTGCACCTTAGCGACCAGATTTTGTGCGACACCCATTAGCGACCGCATGCGGTCGCTAATGTCTATTTGCGACTATACACGGTCGCTGATAGGCAGTCGCTAATAAACCTTTTTCTTGTAGTGGAAATAATGAAGGAATGAGCTGCTATTTATAGAAAAATAGAATGCATAGTAACTAATCCATGAACGGCCCAGATTTATTACTTTAATCTGACGGTCCATATTTAAAGAAAAATCTTTTAAATAAAATATAATATATTCTATATATAGAATAACTTTAATAAAGTATTCTGTTTTATATAAAAAGATGTTTCTGTTTTATTACGTTAATAATACGAATAAAACAAAACTTCATTATCGCTAAATAATTCATATTATTAACTGACAATAATTGAATCAAACTGAGTGACTTCTCACATAAGCATTAATAATCAATACAATGTGCTACTATGCAACCACACGTATTACTGTACTTTTACTACCGAGTAGTTCAACAGTATCAATGGTAAAACTTCCGCCGTTATTTTTAATAAAATATTTTTGTCGTTTTCTCAATCCGACAATAATTTCGTTGTGGGGTCCACCAATGATTGTGCCGTTGTACGAATATTCCCTATTAAAACGAATATTCCCCGACCAATCGAATATTATATAACAACTTGCGTACTTTGCAAAATTTATAAATATTACCCACAACTATAACATTATATCAAATTAACTCCATAATATTCAAAAATGATATTTATAGAAAATTCATCTTTATTTATAAAAGTTGGGGTCTTACATAACCCTTCGTATTTATTCTTTATTAATCTGCGAGAGTAACTTGTCTACGCGGATTACAGCATGTATGGTGAATAATCTTTCGTATTCATTCTTTATTAATCTACGGGAATAACCTGTCTACACGGATTACCGCATGCATTTTGAATAATCCTTCGTATCCATTCTTTATTAATATGCATGAATAACCTGTCTATGTGGATTACCGCATGCCTGGTGAATAATCCTTTGTATTCATTCTTTATTAATCTATAGGAATAACTTGTCTACGCAGATTACCGCATGCATGGTAAATAATCCTTCGTATTCATTCTTTATTAAATTGTGGAAATGATATGTCTACGCAGATTATCGCATGACGGGTGAAAATTCATTTGTAGTTTTGTATATTCTTTTATACTTGTATGAGATATCAGTTCTTTTGTACTCGTCAAGAGATATCTTTTTCTTTCGTATTATCCATTTATGGGTACTATTCATACCGGAGTACTATTCATTCGGGGTACTTTGTATGACGGGATACTATTCATTTGGTACTATTCATTCGGGTACTATTTACGACAAAATTGGTTTCTTTTTATCCAAATTATTTATGATACATGAATATCAATCTTGAATTTTACTCCACCATTAGTTATCATATTGACAATTTGGACATTCTTGAACTCTGGATAAATTGAATTATAAATCTTTAATATTTATACTTGATCTCACTTGATTGATTCATTATATCGTTGTTATAATTCTCAGACATAAATTATGATAAAAATTCTCTTTGACATGATCATGACCACTGATGTAAGACCCCAAATTATTAATAAATGAAATTTAAATTTCCTCTATTTATTATTTTGAAATAGTAAGTGTTAAATTGATTAATGAGGTTAGTTATGGGTAAAATGCGCAAATATTTCAAATAAGCAGGTGGTTATAAAATATTCATTGTTGTCGGGGAATATTCGTTTGGTCGTGGAATATTCTTCCTGTCGGGGAATATTCGTACGACGGCGCAGTCTTTTGTGGGCCCCATAACGGAAAGCGATTGGATGAAGAAAACGACAAGTATATATTTTTTATTAATAACGGCGTAGTTGTTACCGTTAATACTGTTGGAATACCCGGTGGTTAAAACACAGTAATACGCGTTGTTACACAGTAGCACACTGTATTGCACCAATTATTGATTCTTACGTAAGAAGGCACTACTCAATAATGGTTACAGTAATTACTGTTCAGTATTTTATTTTATTGATTCAATAATTGCTGCGTTGATATTTTATATTACTGTTGTTTCAATAATTGTCACTACACAGTATTTCCCATTATCAGATCAATAATTCATATTATTTGAATAATATTATTAGATAACATTATTGGCAATGTCTAGAAAGTTCTGTCTAAGGAGAGGTTTGGTCATCTAATTGCGCGCCAGTAAGGAGAAATCCTTATTGGAAAGCCCCCTCTTTCCTGGGAACGGCCTGGTTGTCATAAATGTGATTCTGTAATATTATTTGTGAATAATTAATTATTGATTCATATGATAAGGAAATATTTATTTTTGTGGATATAAATGAGGGATATATTTTTGTGGTTAAAAATGAAGGAGTTAATGTTGAGGTTTTTATCAGTATTTTTGTCGAAATGGAGGTATTAAAAATCAGGGTTTTTGAGATATTTTGCGGGGGTTATAATTTTTAATCCGACCGTTGGATCGTGGTAATTTTTGGATATGTTATACATATATAAGTTGAGTATATGTCCACAAATTTTGAACCGTTAAAAATGAACGTATGATTTATTATGAATTTTACGAGATGACTGGTTCAGAAATTGTTGAATTTTTGGAGTTAATCATTTTGGTAGAAAATTCTAGAATTGGTGGGCCCCACTCTTGGTTGGTGAAGAAATGTGCTGAGATTTTTATTCAAATGTGGTGGGTGGGAATAGTAGCAGGTAAAGCCATCAGGTTGCAGGTTAAGTCTGCTTCGGCGTGCTAACATTTTCCTATAAATAGAGGGCTAAGTTAGAATTGAAAATCACACCAGAAACAAGTTTTCTCTTTTTCTCTCTCTAGATTATTGAGTGTATTTTGTGAGTATTTAGATACTTTGAGAGTTTCTATTCATCAGAGCAAGTGTCTTTCAGCCTTATACCGATATTCCGACCAGAAGTACTGTCTTTACGAGGTAAGGGATGTTATTTTATTCAAAAATGAAATTATTTCTTCAATATCATTATGCCGAAATATTGGTTGGAAATTTTTATCAAATTTGGAACTTTTCACGTCGGGGTTACTATTCATGAGTTACTATTCACGAGTTACTATTCACGAGTTACTATTCACCGAAAAATAAAATTTTCTTCTTTTCGTCCAAAATATCTATTCTGGGTACTAGCTTTGATTGTATCCATGTTTTGATCATTCTTGAATTCTACTTCACTATGAATAATTATAAGGTATTTTTGGACATGGATAAATCGAAATACGAATCCTTAATATTTGTTATTTTGTTTCACTGGATTCGTTTTTTTTAAGATATTTTTCATCATCCTCAGTCCTAAATGATGATATTACTGAATATCTTTGGCCCGTAGTGCAAAGATGAATGATTAACTGATGAATATCTTTGGCCCGTAGTGCAAAGATGAACAGGTGTTGAGATGAACATGACCGACTGGTGATACAAATGAATATCTTTGGCCTGTAGTGCAAAGATGAATATTTGATTAAAGATGGTTATTGATTGTTGTTACAGGGATAAAATATTGATGATGGACTTTTAAATCTTAGAAGATAGTAGAACTCATTCTCTACTTGACTCTTCTAATGGTTTGCTGTTTCCGCTGCAGTTATTGATTTAAAACTTGTTGTCTATTGTATTCTATTAGATTTTTCCCTATTGAAGACTAACGATAATTTGTTCTGTATTATCTTAGTCATAATGTTCTTTACTGGGCTAGTTGAGCTCACCCTTTTCCTTTTTGTTCCATTTTTCTCAGGAGGCGAGAATGTAGCGAGTACTAGTCGGGGTATGGAATGATGGTTCTAGAAGTTACTTTAGTAGTCCTCACCATTTTTGTGAAATAATGTATCAATAATTGTAATGAGGACTTATTTGAGTGTGGATATTGTCTAAATGACAATATTTGTATTTAAACTCACAGTTCTTGTGTTGTAATAATAAAGATGTAGTTGTTTCTGTACCATGTATTTTGGCGACTCAGAATGGGTGTTGTATACCTATTTTGGGGGCGTCACAGTTGGTATCAGAGCTTAGGGATATGATCTCTGGCGGAGATCGGAGAATAGAACTAGGAGGGGAGAGACGAATAAATCCTTCGCTAGTGTGTCCTACCTAAGCTTATTTATTGGTCAGTCATAATATAGGGGCATTATGTGATTTGTTAATTTATTTAATTAACCCTTGTTTTATGGCAGTATTTGAGAATGTCGACTGAGAATATTAACAGTGGAGTAAATGAGACCGTGGAGACACCGGTGCTTACCAACGAGGAGAACGTGCAACAGGCTGGCAATGTTCCTCCTATGAACAACACCAATGAGCAGATGATGAATGATGGAATGTTTAGAAGTTTTTTGCAATTCATGCAAAACCAGACGAGGGAGACTCGTGTTCAAAATACAGGAGAAAATGATAGCAATTCACGGTTTATCACAGCCAAACAGTTCAAAGAATTGGGACCACCAGAATTTAAGGGAAAGCCGGATCCGATCATGGCGGAAACGTGGGTCAAGCAAATTACCAAGATATTCGATGTCTTGGGATGCACGGAGGAACAGAAGGTTCCATTCGCCACCTTTATGTTCCGTGGCGAGGCAGATTACTGGTGGGAGTCTGTGAAGCGTACCCATCCAACCGCACTCAGCATGTCTTGGGAGACATTTCAGAAACTGTTCAATGACAAGTACTTTCCTGAAAGTATTCGTCATATGAAGGAGGTAGAGTTTATTAGACTGGAGCAGAATAACATGACGGTGTCTCAGTAAGAGGCGAGGTTTGCAGAGTTGTCCAGGTTTGCACCTCATTTGGTGGAGAATGAGGAACGTATGACGAGGATGTTTTTGAGAGGTTTGAAACCTGGCATACGTCAATATCTCATTTCTCATAAATTTTCTCTCTATTCAGATGTTGTCAACAGGGCTCAATTATTAGAGCGAGATAATGAGTACGGTCAACTGAGGGACCACAACCAGGATCATATCGGTGACAGCAGTCATCAGAACAATGATAACCAGCGGAGAAAGAAAAATACAGACAAGAACGGCAACCACTCTGGTGGTAATCGTGGCTATGAAAATAGAAGAAGCGAGTCGGGAGGAGATTTTAAAAAGAGGAGATTCAACAATGACAATACGAAAACGTCAGCACCAGCAGCAACTGGTTCCAAGGGAGGAGAACGACCACCGATTATATGCTATAAGTGCGGAAAAGAAGGACATATCAGCCCAAACTGCCCACAACAGTTTAAGGTATGTTATAATTGTGGAAAGGAAGGACATATCGCTCGAGATTGCACTATAGCAAAACCAAGTCCAGCGGGGATGGTGACTCAAAAAGCTGTCCCAGAAAAGATAAAGTCAACGGTTCCTGGAAGAGCGTTTGTCGTGACTGGTCAACATGCGAGGAACCCAAACGAGGTGATCACGGGTAAGCTAATCATAAATTCATGCAAAGTTTATACCTTATTAGATACCGGTTCTACCCATTCTTTTATCTCTCCTGCTTGTGCTCAACGTTTAAACTTGACTCCGGAGAAGTTAGACTTTGATTTATCTGTGGAGACTCCGTTAGGAGAAACTTTCATCACATCCACTGTTTATAAATCTTGTGTGATCCAAGTTGGCACCATCACCTTACCTGTTGACCTTATCTCTTTAAAGATACTTGCTTTTGATGTGATTTTAGGGATTGATTGGCTAACTACTCATCATGCCAAAATTGATTATTTTCGTAAGGTTGTTAGTTTTCATATTCCTAACCAACCTGTTGTACGAATTCAAACAACTAAGCCATTAAAATCAATCACCGTTATATCAAGCCATAAAGCCATTCGTTTATTAAAAAATGGATGTCAAGCTTTCTTAGCCCATGTTATGGATTTGAATAAAGACACGTCAAATTTGAATAATATTCCTGTTGTTATTGACTTTCCTGACGTATTTCCTGAAGAACTTCCCGGTCTACCCCCGGAACGAGAAATTGAATTCTTTATTGATCTTGAACCTGGTACAAAGCCCATTTCTAAAACCCCATATCGAATGGCTCCTATTGAACTTCAGGAGTTAAAGGTCCAACTACAAGAGTTGTTGGACATCGGTTTCATTCGTCCTAGTACATCTCCTTGGGGTGCTCCTGTTTTATTTGTAAAGAAGAAAGACGGGAGTATGCGACTTTGTATTGATTACCGGGAATTAAACCATGTCACTATTAAGAATAGGTATCCGCTACCTCGTATTGATGACCTGTTTGACCAGTTATAAGGAGCACAATTCTTTTCAAAGATCGATCTTCGTTCTGGATATCATCAGCTGAAGGTTAAAAATGAGGATATTCCAAAGACTGCCTTCAGAACTCGGTACGGGCATTATGAATTCCTAGTCATGTCTTTTGGATTGACTAATGCTCCTGCGGCTTTCATGGATATGATGAACCGAGTATTCAAGGATTATTTGGATCAGTTCGTTGTTGTCTTTATTGATGACATCCTCATATATTCCAAAAGCCGTGAAGATCATGAGCATCATTTGAAGCTGGTACTCCAAAGGCTGCGTGAAAACAAGTTATATGCTAAGTTGAAGAAATGCGAGTTTTGGCTTGAGGAAGTAGCTTTCCTAGGGCACGTGGTGTCAAAACATGGAGTATCTGTTGACCCGGCGAAGATTGAAGTAATACAAAGTTGGGAGCAACCAAAGACGGTGACCGAAGTACGTAGCTTTCTAGGCTTAGCTGGTTATTATCGAAGATTCGTGGAAGGGTTTTCTCGAATCGCTACCCCGTTAACTCAGCTGACTCGGAAAGATATCAAATTCGTATGGAGCGAGGAATGCGAGAAGAGTTTTCAAGAGCTTAAGAGGAGACTCATTTCGGCACCTGTTCTGACAATACCATCTGGTTCGGATGGATTTGTTATCTACAGTGATGCTTCAGGCAAAGGGTTAGGATGTGTTCTCATGCAACATGGGAAAGTCATAGCCTATGCCTCGCGACAACTCAAAGAATATGAGAGGAATTATCCTACTCATGATTTGGAGTTGGCAGGAGTAGTTTTCGCGTTGAAGATCTGGAGACACTACCTGTATGGGGAGAAAGTGGAGATCTATACAGATCATAAAAGCCTCAAATATTTCTTCACCCAAAAGGAACTCAACATGCGGCAGCGACGTTGGCTCGAGCTGTTGAAAGATTACGATCATACCATCCAATATCATCCTGGAAAAGCAAACGTAGTAGCTGACGCATTGAGTAGAAGATCATATGCGGGTACGAGTGCAATGTTGTTAACACAAAGGCCCATTTTGTATGACTTGCAAAGGATGGAGATAGAGATGAAGGCTCCAAGTACCCACATGATGATATCAAATATACGAGTAGAACCGACTTTAATCGATAAAGTTAAAGCTGCTCAAGCTACGGACATAGAGCTGCTGCGTATGAAGAAAAAAGTGCAAGAAGGTTCTATTTCAGAAGCAAGAATCGATGAAGAAGGAATACTTCGAGTCCACTCTAGACTCTGTGTTCCTAACAATTCTGATTTGAAGTACAAGATCATGATGGAAGCACACAATACACCATTTGCAATCCATCCTGGAAGTACCAAAATATATCGTGATCTATGACATACATTTTGGTGGAATAATATGAAGAGAGAGATTGCAAAGTTTATCTCGAGGTGTTTAACTTGTCAACGTGTAAAGGCGGAACATCAAGTACCAAAGGGTCCATTGCAACCACTTGAGATTCCGAAATGGAAGTGGGAACACATTACCATGGATTTCGTTACGGGTCTTCCCACGGTTTCTCAAGGCATAAATGCTATTTGGGTTATTGTTGATAGATTAACCAAGTCTGCTCATTTCTTACCGATACGGGAGTTATGCGGCACAGGATCGACAAAAGAGTTATGCGGATCTTCATCGAAAGGACGTGGAATTTGACATTGGGGATCATGTATTGTTGCGTGTGGCTCCATGGAAAGGAGTTACAAGATTTGGGAAGAGAGGAAAGCTCAATCCACGATTTATTGGTCCATTTCAGATTCTTGACCGAGTAGGAAATGTGGCCTATAGACTCGCGTTACCTCCAAGTATGTCTCGTGTTCATAATATTTTTCATATATCTGTGTTACGTAAATATGTGAAAGACCCAGACCACGTTATTGAGTTAGAACCGGACGAGATAGCTGAAGACTTAACGTACGAAAAGGTACCTGTCAAGATCTTGGATAGAAAGGAGCATGTCCTACGCACGAAGGTCATACCACAAGTTAAAGTTTTGTGGAGAAACCATGCTATTGAGGAAATGACCTGGGAGTTGGAAACGGAAATGAAAGCGAGGTATCCTCATCTTTTCGAAACACCAGGTACGTACGTCAATTTCGAGGACAAAATTTTATAAGGAGGGGAGGTTGTAAGACCCCAAATTATTAATAAATGAAATTTAAATTCCCTCTATTTATTATTTTGAAATAGTAAGTGTTAAATTGATTAATGAGGTTAGTTATGGGTAAAATGCGCAAATATTTCAAATAAGCAGGTGGTTATAAAATATTCATTGTTGTCGGGGAATATTCGTTTGGTCGTGGAATATTCTTCCTGTCGGGGAATATTCGTACGACGGCGCAGTCTTTTGTGGGCCCCATAACGGAAAGCGATTGGATGAAGAAAACGACAAGTATATATTTTTTATTAATAACGGCGTAGTTGTTACCGTTAATACTGTTGGAATACCCGGTGGTTAAAACACAGTAATACGCGTTGTTACACAGTAGCACACTGTATTGCACCAATTATTGATTCTTACGTAAGAAGGCACTACTCAATAATGGTTACAGTAATTACTGTTCAGTATTTTATTTTATTGATTCAATAATTGCTGCGTTGATATTTTATATTACTGTTGTTTCAATAATTGTCACTACACAGTATTTCCCATTATCAGATCAATAATTCATATTATTTGAATAATATTATTAGATAACATTATTGGCAATGTCTAGAAAGTTCTGTCTAAGGAGAGGTTTGGTCATCTAATTGCGCGCCAGTAAGGAGAAATCCTTATTGGAAAGCCCTCTCTTTCCTGGGAACGGCCTGGTTGTCATAAATGTGATTCTGTAATATTATTTGTGAATAATTAATTATTGATTCATATGATAAGGAAATATTTATTTTTGTGGATATAAATGAGGGATATATTTTTGTGGTTAAAAATGAAGGAGTTAATGTTGAGGTTTTTATCAGTATTTTTGTCGAAATGGAGGTATTAAAAATCAGGGTTTTTGAGATATTTTGCGGGGGTTATAATTTTTAATTCGACCGTTGGATCGTGGTAATTTTTGGATATGTTATACATATATAAGTTGAGTATATGTCCATAAATTTTGAACCGTTAAAAATGAACGTATGATTTATTATGAATTTTACGAGATGACTGGTTCAGAAATTGTTGAATTTTCGGAGTTAATCATTTTGGTAGAAAATTCTAGAATTGGTGGGCCCCACTCTTGGTTGGTGAAGAAATGTGCTGAGATTTTTATTCAAATGTGGTGGGTGGGAATAGTAGCAGGTAAAGCCATCAGGTTGCAGGTTAAGTCTGCTTCGGCGTGCTAACATTTTCCTATAAATAGATGGCTAAGTTAGAATTAAAAATCACACCAGAAACAAGTTTTCTCTTTTTCTCTCTCTAGATTATTGAGTGTATTTTGTGAGTATTTAGATACTTTGAGAGTTTCTATTCATCAGAGCAAGTGTCTTTCAGCCTTATACCGGTATTCCGACCAGAAGTACTGTCTTTACGAGGTAAGGGATGTTATTTTATTCAAAAATAAAATTATTTCTTCAATATCATTATGCCGAAATATTGGTTGGAAATTTTTATCAAATTTGGAACTTTTCACGTCGGGGTTACTATTCACGAGTTACTATTCACGAGTTACTATTCACCAAAAAATAAAATTTTCTTCTTTTCGTCCAAAATATCTATTCTGGGTACTAGCTTTGATTGTATCCATGTTTTGATCATTCTTGAATTCTACTTCACTATGAATAATTATAAGGTATTTTTGGACATGGATAAATCGAAATACGAATCCTTAATATTTGTTATTTTGTTTCACTGGATTCGTTTTCTTTAAGATATTTTTCATCATCCTCAATCCTAAATGATGATATTACTGAATATCTTTGGCCCGTAGTGCAAAGATGAATGATTAACTGATGAATATCTTTGGCCCGTAGTGCAAAGATGAACAGGTGTTGAGATGAACATGACCGACTGGTGATACAAATGAATATCTTTGGCCTGTAGTGCAAAGATGAATATTTGATTAAAGATGGTTATTGATTGTTGTTACAGGGATAAAATATTGATGATGGACTTTTAAATCTTAAAAGATAGTAGAACTCATTCTCTACTTGACTCTTCTAATGGTTTGCTGTTTCCGCTGCAGTTATTGATTTAAAACTTGTTGTCTATTGTATTCTATTAGATTTTTCCCTGTTGAAGACTAACGATAATTTGTTCTGTATTATCTTAGTCATAATGTTCTTTACTGGGCTAGTTGAGCTCACCCTTTTCCTTTTTGTTCCATTTTTCTCAGGAGGCGAGAATGTAGCGAGTACTAGTCGGGGTATGGAATGATGGTTCTAGAAGTTACTTTAGTAGTCCTCACCATTTTTGTGAAATAATGTATCAATAATTGTAATGAGGACTTATTTGAGTGTGGATATTGTCTAAATGACAATATTTGTATTTAAACTCACAGTTCTTGTGTTGTAATAATAAAGATGTAGTTGTTTCTGTACCATGTATTTTGGCGACTCAGAATGGGTGTTGTATACCTATTTTGGGGGCGTCACAACTGATGATACAAATGAGTATCTTTGGCCCGTAGTACAAAGATGACTATTGTTTGACATGATCATTGGTATTAGAGTTGAACATCTTTGGCCCGTAGTATAAAAATAGACAATTGATTGGTATGATCATGACCATTGATAATACAGTTGAATATCTTTGGCCCATAGTGCAAAGATAGACAATTGATTGATATGATCATGAACATTGTTGTTACATTTGAATGTCTTTGGTGTAAGGTGTAAAGACGATAGAATTTTTGAGTGTTTTTAGCCTTTATGGCAAGGACATTGAGTGAAAGTTCTATTAAGACTTTATGGTAAGGACAAACTATTGATTTACATTATTATAAACATGAATTGTGAATTTAACTATAATCTTTGGTGGTTCAGGTGAAGACAAGTGATGAAAGTTCTCTTTGTCTTATTTACAACAAAGAACTGTTGATGGGTATTACAGGGATAAAATATTAATGATGGACTTTTAATTTAGAGGAGATAGTAGACATTATGTTCTACTTGACTCTTCTAATGGATTGCTATTTCCGCTGCAGTTGCTGATCTAAAACTTGTTGTCTATTGCATTCTATCAAATTTTTCCCTGTTGAGGTCTAAGGATAATTTGTTCTTTACTGGTCTATTTGTGCTCACCCTTTTGCTTCACAATTCCTTTAAGGTAATAAGAGTATAGCTAGGTCAAGCGGGGATAACATGGGAATAGAGTGATGGTCTGTGACTATTGAAGTTTCTCAATACATTATAAAACAGCATGAAAATAGAGTGATGCATGACAAATGAAGTACTAGATAATTTATTTTCAAAATTTACCTCAGATCTTGGCGATGACTCATTGTTTGCCATCAAACACAGATTTACAATCTCCTTAGTTTGTTCAGCAACTTCTTCATCATATCTTTCTTGATTTATAAGTAAATCTTTGAAAGTAATTCCTTTCTTTTTGATATCTGTATCTGATCCTGCTTTTTCGACTAACATGTCGACTTCGTGGGCATGAAAATTTTTAATAAGGCTATCAAGAGGATAAGTAGTTAGGTCTTGCCTTTCCTTAATGGAAATAACCTTCATTTTCCATATGGATTAAAGGGCTTTAAGAATTCTTCTGTTTTTCTCATTAGTTGTATATGCCTTACCTAGATGTTCCAGTTCATCAATGATTCTGGAAAAATGTGTTTCCATATCAATGATCTTTTCACCTTCTTCCAGCTTGAAAGTTTCATACTCCTGGATTAGAGCACCTTTTCTGGTTTCTTTAATATGATTGGTTCCTTCATAGGTTAGAATCAATTTTTCCCAGATTTCTTTTCCATTCTTGCTATTGCTAACTCTTTTGTATTCTTTTTCAATGAGAGCACTAGTCAACACTTGTTCTGCTATGGATGCAATGTTCATAGCCTTTTCATCATTAGTAGTGAATTCATCAACATCTTTCTCAATGATCTTATCTCCCACGATTTTTGTCGGAACTTTTACACCTCATTCTATTACAAGCCAAACTTTGATTCCTTGTGATTTTGGCATATATTTTGAATCTACTCTTCCAGGTGGCAAAGTTTGTACCATTAAATAGTGGAGGTCTGGTCATTGATAGTCCTTCTCCGTAACCAGTAGCATTGTAGGCCATAGATGGATCTACTCTTAGGTATGCCTGTATTTACTCAACAAACAAGTTAAAGAGCACTGCTTTGATACCAAATAAAAGTCCAATAATAATCTAGAAGTGGGGTTGAATAGAGTATTACATATTTAAAAATTATCTAAGGCCTTTTTGAATTTTTGAATAATTAATTTGCAGTGTTAGAAATTAATATGCAAGACAGTAAAAATTCAATCACACAATGCACAGAGATTTGTCTGGTTAACAACATACATCCCGGGTATGCTGTTAGGTTTGTAATATTCATGAACGCAATCAAATTACACAAAATAAGCGAAAACGTGATAAAATAGAGTTTTAAAATTTTACAAACCATATACTTGGATCATCCTTTATGCGCAACTATTAATTAAACGAAAATATGAAGAACAAAAATCATACCTTTGAAGATTCGAGCTTCCTCAGGTACGAGTTCACCTTCAATCCTTTTCGCGTTCAACTTGAATCCACCGGGTTTGGTTATTTCCTTTGATCAACGTTAGCCACCTAAGTGTTTGGCCTCTAGAGGTGATCCACCAAGAAAAAAGAAAGATTCAAGAAGATAGGTATTTGACAAAACTTTAGTTTTTCTATCTCTCATAGAAAAGGATGTACTTTCCCAACTATTGGAATTACATATTCACATGTGTTGTGAAAGTGTCAACCCCTTCACCCATAATAAGACTCCTCTTATTTATAGATGTGAGCAACCCTCCTTAACAATTAAGGATTTGAGTTTTATTTTCATTAATTATACTCCCAATCTTATTAGGAATAATTAATTAAAATCTTTTAATTTATTAGTCTCCTAATCTTATTAGAAATAAATGAGATTACTTATATTAAAATAATTTTCAACTCTTTAGAAATTAAAATAATAATAATTGTAATAATATTAATAAGACTCCTTTTATTAATTTATATATTTAATATTTCTAAAATATTAAATAATAAATATTGAGCTATTTAATTTATTCTATCATCATAGATTAAATTAAATACACTTAACATATTATTACGATTATGCCATTGCCTTCTTAAATAATTATTATTCCTTTTATAGTGTGACTCTTTAGGTTCTCCATATTAAACCGATTGTGAATAAATCAATTAGAACAATTCTAATCTTATTTAAATAAATAAATTAAACTAATAATTTATTTAAATAAATAATATTTATTCTACAATAGGAATAAACCTTCCTAGCGATTAACGACTTTCCAGATAATATAGATTTCAACATTAATCATAAAAGAACTTTTGAGTAAATAGTTACCGTACAATTCAATTCTTCTACCATACAATGTCCTAATTAAATATAAGACATGGAATTACTGTGAAGTCTTATTTTATTTAATTATATGTATTTCGACTCTTAAATGCACAACTCCAAATAATACAAATTAGAAACTCCTTTCTAATTTTATTCTGCCTTGACCAAGGACTATTGGGTTGTCATTTATCGAATCACATATGACATTTCTCTTCTTTTACTAGAAGCGGTAGATTCTTTATTGATCATACATTATCTCCATGGATGACTTATTATACCCAAGCATACCCTTTGATATACCCTAAGGGTCTTAAATAATAAGTCAAAGTATAATTCATCATACACAAGATACTATGATGATCTCAAGTTCAAGGATCACTTGTACTACTATCACTACAGAAATTCCTATTGACAGACAAGTAAAACTCCATTAGGTATTCCTTAGCGAGCCACGTTCAGTGACCTTATTCTCTAATTAGCATCTACATACTTGCTCTAGTGTCTCCACACAAATGATCATGAGATCAATCATCCTCATCCAATGAGCAAGCAACGTATGTACCAATCTATCTGAATTCACTAATCCCCAATTTAGTAATCCAACGATTGATAACTATTTTAGTTTTAAGCTTTCTAAGAATTTAGATCTCATTAGAATGATCATCATCATTATTCTAATAGCATTGCTTAAAACTATGGGTTTATCACATATTATAAAACAACATCATGTAGATAATTAAAAGCCTTTAATAATTTAATACTTTTTATTAATAAATAAACAAGATTGTTACAAAGTATATGCTTTATCATCAAACATGATTGGCTTGTGTGTATACTACTTTCATGCTGCTACGTCCAGTCTCAAGCTCCTCTCCAGGACTTGAAATCCTATTACTATCAGTAATAAATACTCCTTCAATAGGTGGAGAAGCTTTTACAAAGTTTTATAGACAAACTTTCAACTGTTCACAACTAATCTATCTTGGACAGTAAGCTCCCGCTCTCTCCTTAAGTTTAGTTGTACCTTCTTTAGAGTTCAGTTCTATTCTATGATCTGGTCTTGAAACAACAGCCTCTTCCTCACCTCACAAGTACACTAGAGACCTAACTTCCCGCTGACCTCTCTAAGACTCTGATCTTGGTTGAATAATTACTCGTTTTTCTCACAGGTACATAAAATAAACTAACTCTGACCTTTTCTCTTTTTACAAATGATTTTACAACAATGTGCTTCTTAAATAAGCAGATAAAAATTTAGTACAGATTGATGCTTCTCAAATAAGCAGATATTAATGAAAGAGCAAATATATATAAAAGTTCAAAGACTTTTGTACTTGAGAAAATATGCTTCTTAGTAAGCAGATATTAATTTGTGCTTTGATCAAATAATGCTTCTATGTAAGCAAATATGTAAATTATGCACTGTTATAAAAGTTTAAATAACTTTTATATTTTGTGGGAAAAATGTTTCTTGAATAAGCAAATAAGTCAATTTTAGGTTTAGCTCAAAAATGCTTCTGTTTAAGCAGATGTATAAGTTGCTTCTGTTTAAACAACTTTTAGAGTGAAAATGCTTCTGAGTAAGTAAATAAGTTGTTTTAAGCTTTGAATCAAATATGATTCTATTTAAGTAGATATATCCACTTAAGTTTGTGAAATAAAAGTTAAAATAACTTTTATATTATGTAATAAGTATTTTATGAATAAATGAATTTATGATCAAATACTTGTGATAACAAATATCAAGTATAATAAATAAATAAGTTAAGAAATACTTGGTATAACAAATATATTTGTTTAACTCAGATAATATATAACAATATTTTATCTATTATGTGAATTTATAAATAAAGTCACTTAGTACTATAAGGAATCGTACGGTTAGATTCCCTCACTTAAGAGGAATATCTCCGTAGCCTTGCGACATCTAAGTATGACAAAATTTATATTTTTCACAATTGATATTTATATAAATATTTTTAATAGATCATTACGATTCTCAAATCTGGTTCGGATGATTCCTCTTTTTGGAGGAATATCTCAGTGTTGTTTTGAGCTATCAAGTGTCGTATCTATTTTACGATATTTATATAAATAATATCAATAAAAGGTTACTGAAGATTATAAAGAATAGTACGGTTCGAATTTCTCTCCGTAGAGGTGTATCTTTGTAGCCTTGCGGCGCCCAAGTATCCTTTTATTTGATAAATAGATGAAATATAGATATATAGAATTGTGTATAACAATATATATTCGTATATCTATAAATATAAATAAGTAAGAGATAATTCAAATAAATTAAATCAAACAACTTATCTCAATATGCTTAAACCAATTTCCTCTTCCCAAATGATTAAAACTTTGATAAGAAGAGAGAGAAAACTTCTTAGAGAGAGTATGTAGGAGAGAAATAAGCTTTTCTTGAAAGTGAATTAGCAATTTGAAATTGAAAGAAAGGCATCCTATTTATAGATTTTTGAAGTCGGGGGTAAAAATGTAATTTTTGAAATCTAATTTGAAATTAATGGCTAGGATTGCTTAATTTTGAAATCAATGGTCAGATGAAGAAATATCACACGGATTGCCAACTTCTCCAAATTCAAATTTTCGCCCTGGCTTTTCTTTGACAACATAGCAATTAATGTTCGTTTAAAACCCAACATTAATTCGGTCAAGACTTCAAAGTTTATTTATGTCTATTTTTCCGCGTGTCCTTGTCCCATAAGAAAGTCACATACATGACTTATAATATATATATATATATATATATATATATATATATATATATATATATATATATATATATATATATATATATATATATATATATATACACACACACACACTAGTAACATGACTATATAAATATTATATTGGCTTAAATATAAATTACTACCCTAAACTATATGCCATATTTCACTTCGGTAATCCACCTTTCAATTTTGTCAATTAGATGATTGAACTATTAATTTTATCCAATTATATTCAATTGAGCATGTCACATCAAAAATTATTGACGTGGCATGGTCACGTGGCAATACAGTGCTTATATGTTAAAAAAGGCTAATCTTTAAATTATTTTATTGACTTTAAAGGACAAAAGAGTAATATAACATTTTATATTAACTTAAACTAAATTTAAACAAAAATAAAACCAAACCGATCAGATCTATAAATTTCATCTTCCTCCATCACGCTAGTTCATCATCACCACATCACCCATGCTTGATTTTTCATCCTCTGTCCAACAAGAAGTGTCTCAAGAACCACGCTACACCCCACTACTGATCTCCTCCTCATACTACCCTACCTCGGCACCCCACATGCTCCTCGCCCTCAGCACCGGCTTATAAGGTCTACAACCGGAGCACAGTCCGACGGTAGGACACACTACAGCTCTAATTTTCGCACACCCAAATGGTAGAAAGCGATTCAAAACAAAATTCACCCAAATTTAGAAGGAGAAAATGTTCGAATTCGCAGAAAGAGTGGAATGGAAGATCCAGAAGAGGAACGCGCGAGGCGATAATTGCGGAGTTTTACGGGGAAATTGGAGTGGACAGAGGGGTTCTGAAGGTGTGGATGCATAAAAATAAAAGCACTTTTGGTAAGAGAGATATTATTGGTAAGAGAGATAATATTGCTACTAATGGGAATGGTTCTTCTTCTTCATCCTAATCTATTGTTATCATGATGGATAAATAAGGATTTATTGGAGTTTTAGATAGTACTTGGTCAATTAGATATTGTTGTTATGCTTGATTAGATATTGTTGCTTGATTGTGGCCCATCCACTCGTTGGATCTGGTTTTGGTGCCTCATTTTCGGTTTGAGTTGGTGTCTATGTCAGTTTTGGGGTGTTGATCCTTGTTCGGTTTGGTCGTATCGGAAACTAGGTTCAATCACGTGGCTCCGGTTGTTACGGTCCTGGGTTCCTTACGGTGAAGGTTGGGATTCCTGTTGATCCTTGTTGTCCCGATCTGATTTCATTTATTGATTTCATCTACAGGGGAGGAATTTATGTCTAGTTTTAGTTTTAGTTTTTTCATTTTTTTTTGTTTATTATGTATGTTTTGTTTAATTGTATTTTAGTTTAGTTTAATTGTTAATTTATTAAGTTTAATTTATGTTTGTTGTGTAATTTTTAAAGTTAAGTCACTTGTGTAATTATTCATAATTATGTTTTTTTTTCTATAATTTGCTTAATTATTAATGTTAATTTTATATAATTTATAATTTATATTTTTGTGTAATTTTTTATAGTTCTATTTGTTATTTTACCTTTTTGTCCTTTGTCTCATTAAAAATATATTTTTTTTTACACATAAGCACTCATTTAGCATATTAGGATGTCGCGTCAGTAATTTCTGACGTGGCAAACCTAATTGAATGAAATAAAAAAAAATTAATAGTTCAATTATCTATTTGACAAAATTGAAAGGTGGATCACTGAAGTGGAATATGACATATAGTTTAGGGTAGTAATTCATATTTAAGCCTGTTAAATTATATATTTACACAGCACACACTTATTATATATATATATATTGTGACGCCCCAAAATAGGTATACAATACCCATTCTGAGTCGCCAAATACATGGTACAGAAAGCAAACTACAACTTCAATAATACAATTGTCGTGCAAAATACGACAACACATACTGTGAGTTTAAATACAAATATTGTCTTCTGGACAATATCTACACTCAAATAAATCCTCATTACAATTATTCAAACACTATTTTACAGAAATAGTGAGGACTGCTAAAACATCTTTCTAGAACCATCACTCCATACCCCGACTAGATCCTGCTATGTTCTCACCTCCTGAGAAGAAAAATAGAACAAAAAGGAAAAGGGTGAGCTCAACTAGCCCAGTAAAAAATATTATGACTAAGATAATATACAACAAATTATCGTTAGTCTTCAACAGGGAAAAATCTGATAGAATATAATCGACAACAAGTTTTAGATCAACAACTGCAGCGAAAATAGCAAACCATTAGAAGAGTCAAGTAGAGAAAGAATTCTACTATCTTCTAAGATTTAAAAGTCCATCATCAATATTTTATCCCTGTAACATCAATTAATAATCATCTTTATCCAAATATTCATCTTTGCACTACAGGCCAAAGATATTTATTTGTATCACTTGTCAGTCATGTTCATCTCAACACCTGTTCATCTTTGCACTACAGACCAAAGATATTCATCAAGTAATCATACATCTTTGCACTACAGGCCAAAGATATTCAGTAATATCATCATTTAGGACTGAGGATGATGAAAAATATCTTAAAGAGAACGAATTCAGTGAGACAGAAGGACAAATATTAGGGATTCGTATAACAGTTTATCCAAGATCAATAATACTTCATAATAATCAATTGTGAAGCAGAATTCAAAAATAAAGATCAAAACATGGATACAATCAAAGATAGTAACCATAATAGACATCTTGGACAAAAAGGAAAATTTTTTATTTTTCGGTGAATAGTGCCGTATTCGTGAATAGTACCGTATACGTGAATAGTGCCGTATACGTGAATAGTAACCCCGACACAAAAAATTCTAAATTTGATAAAAACTCATATCAATATTTCAGCATAATGATATTGAAGAAAATAATATCATTAAGAAGAAAATAATATCCCTTACCTCAAAATATCAGTACTTCTGGTCGGAATACCGGTATAAGACTGAAAGAAACTTGCTCTGATGAATAGAAACTCTCAAAGTATCTAAATACTCATAAAATACACTCAATAATCTAGAGAGAGAAAGAGAGAAAACTTGTTTCTGGTGTGATTTTCAATTCTAACTTAGCCCTCTATTTATAGGAAAATGTTAGCACGCCGAAGCAGACTTAACCTGCAACCTGATGGCTTTACCTGCTACTATTCTCACCCACCACATTTGAATAAAAATCTCAGCACATTTCTTCACCAATCAAGAGTGGGGCCCACCAATTCTAGAATTTTCCATCAAATGATAAACTCCGAAAATTCAACAATTTCTGAACCAGTCATCTCGTAAAATTCATAATAAATCATACGTTTATTTTTAACGGTTCAAAATTTGTGGACATATACTCAACTTATATATGTATAACATATCCAAAAATTACCACGATCCAACGGTCGGATTAAAAATTATAACCCCCGCAAAATATCTCAAAAACCCTAATTTTTAATACCTCAATTTCGACAAAAATACTGATAAAAACCTCAACATTAACTCCTTCATTTTTAACCACAAAAATATATCCCTCATTTATATCCACATAAAATAAATATTTCCTTATCATATGAATCAATAATTAATTATTCACAAATAATATTACAGAATCACATTTATGACAACCAGGCCGTTTCCAGGAAAGAGGGGGCTTTCCAATAAGGATTTCTCCTTACTGGCGCGTAATTAGATGACCAAACCTCTCCTTAGACTGAACTTTCTAGACATTGCCAATAATATTATCTAATAATATTATTCAAATAATATGAATTATTGATCTGATAATGAAAAATACTGTGCAGCAATAATTATTGAAACAACAATAATATAAAATATCAACGCAACAATTATTGAATCAATAAAATAAAATATTGAACAATAACTACTGTAACAATTATTGAGTAGTGCCTTCTTACGTAAGAATCAATAATTGGTACAATACCGTGTGCTACTGTATTTTAACCACCGGGTATTCCAACAGTATTAACGGTAACAACTACGCTGTTATTTATAAATAACTTATACTTGTCGTTTTCTTCATCCAATCACTTTTCGTTATGGGGCCCACACAAGGCTGCGCCGTCGTACGAATATTCCCCGACAGCAAGAATATTCCACGACCAAACGAATATTCCCCGACAAAATGAATATTTTATAACCACTTGCTTATTTTGCAAAATTTGCACATTTCACCCATAACCAAAGTATTATATCAAATTAACCCCTTATTATTCACAATAATATTTAGAGGAAATTTGATTTTATTCATTAATAAGTTGGGGTCTTACAACCTCCCCTCCTTAAAAAATTTCGTCCTCGAAATTGACATACGTACCTGATGTTTCAAAAAGGTGAGGATACCTCGCTTTCATTTCTGATTCCAACTCCCAGGTCATTTCTTCAATAGCATGGTTTCTCCACAAAACCTTAACTTGTGGTATAACCTTCGTGCGTAGGACATGCTCTTTCCTATCCAAGATCTTAACAGGTACCTCCTCGTACGTTAAATCTTCAGCTATCTCGTCTGGTTCTAACTCAATAATGTGGTTCGGGTCTTTAACATATTTACGAAGCATAGATATGTGAAAAACATTATGAACACGAGACATGCTTGGAGGTAATGCGAGTCTATATGCCACATTTCCTATTCGCTCAAGAATCTCAAATGGACCAACAAATTTTGGATTGAGCTTTCCTCTTTTCCCAAATCTTGTAACTCCCTTCCATGGTGCAACACGTAATAATACATGATCCCCAATATTAAATTCCACGTCCTTCCGATGAAGATCCGCATAACTTTTTGTCGATCCTGTGCCGTTTGTATACGTTGTCGAATCGTTTGGATCTTCTCTGTAGTAATGCGTACCAACTCTGGTCCCAACAATGTTGCTTCACCCACCTCGTCCCAGCATACTGGAGAACGACATTTTCTTCCATACAACGCCTCGAATTGAGCCACACCTATGCTCGCCTGATAACTGTTGTTGTAGGAGAATTCCACCAATGGTAGGTACTTATCCCAACTCCCTTTGAGATCTAGGACACAAAGTCTTAATAGATCTTCAAGAGTTTGAATAGTCCTCTCTGATTGTCCATCCGTTTGAGGATGGTATGCCGAACTGAATCGTAAATCCGTGCCCATAGCTTTCTGCAAGCTAACCCAAAATCGTGAAGTGAATCTTGGGTCACGATCCGAAACTATGGATACTGGCATGCCATGCAATCTCACAATCTCGTTCACGTACATACTAGCAAGACGTTCAAGGGAATAAGTCTCACGTATCGGCAAGAAATGAGCGGACTTGGTTAATCTATCAACAATAACCCAAATCGCATCTATGCCTTGAGAAACCTTGGGAAGACCCGTAACAAAATCCATAGTAATGTGTTCCCACTTCCATTTCGGAATCTCAAGTGGTTGCAATGGACCCTTTGGTACTTGATGCTCCGCTTTTACACGTTGACAAGTTAAACATCTCGAGATAAACTCCGCGATCTCTCTTTTCATATTGCTTCACCAAAATGTATGTCGAAGATCGTGATACATTTTGGTACTTCCAGGATGGATTGCAAACGGTGTGTTGTGTGCCTCCATCATTATTCTATGCTTCAAGTCAAAATCGTTAGGAACACAAAGTCTGGAGTTGACTCGAAGTATTCCTTCTTCATCGATTCTTGCTTCTGGAATAGCACCTTCTTGCACTTTCTTCTTCATACGCATCAGCTCCATGTTCGTAGCTTGAGCAACTTTAACTTTATCGATTAAAGTCGGTTCTACTCGTATATTTGATATCATCATGTGGGTACTTGGAGCCTTCATCTCTATCTCCATCCTTTGCAAGTCATACAAAATGGGCCTTTGTGTTAACAACATTGCACTCGTACCCGCATATGATCTTTTACTCAATGCGTCAGCTACTACGTTTGCTTTTTCAGGATGATATTGGATGGTATGATCGTAATCTTTCAACAGCTTGTGCCAACGTCTCTGCCGCATATTGAGTTCCTTTTGGGTGAAGAAATATTTGAGGCTTTTATGATCTGTATAGATCTCCACTTTCTCCCCATACAGGTAGTGTCTCCAGATCTTCAACGCAAAAATGACTGCTGCCAACTCCAAATCATGAGTAGGATAATTCCTCTCATATTCTTTGAGTTGTCGTGAGGCATAGGCTATGACTTTCCCATGTTGCATGAGAACACATCCTAACCCTTTGCCTGAAGCATCGCTATAGATAACAAATCCATCTGAACCAGATGGTATTATTAGAACAGGTGCCGAAATGAGTCTCCTCTTGAGTTCTTAGAAACTCTTCTCGCATTCCTCACTCCATACGAATTTTGTATCTTTTCGAGTCAGCTGAGTTAACGGAGTAGTAATTCGAGAAAATCCTTCCACAAATCTCCGATAATAACCAGGTAAGCCCAGAAAGCTACGTACTTCGGTTACCGACTTCGGTTGCTCCCAACTGTGATTCATATCCCAATTTTGGATAGCACGTCACAATGACACCTATTGTTTTACCACTACACAAATATAAAGTCCCTTACGGAGAGTCTGGCTTTGGTGCATTCCACAAAGAAAGTCACCAGATAGAGGCTCGGGTACCAACTTCTATAGTTGGGTTTTTAACTCCTGAAGTTCAATAGGAGCTATTCAATATGAGATTTTAGAAATAGGTTTTGTATCGGATTGAAGATCAATACAAAAATTCAATATCATGCTCTGGGTTAGGCCAGGAAATTCCTCAGGAAACACGTCAGGAAATTCACTAACAACAGAAATATCATTCAAATCTGACGTATTTTTGTTCAAGTCCATGACATGGGCTAAGAAAGCTTGACATCCGTTTTTCAATAAACGAATGGCTTTATGACTTGGTATGACAGCGATTGATTTTAGTGGTTTGGTTGCTTGAATTCGCATAATAGGTTGGTTAGGAATATGAAAACTAACAACCTTACGAAAACAATCAATTTTGGCATGATGAATAGTTAACCAATCAATTCCTAAAATCACATCAAAAGCAAGTATCTTTAAAGAGATAAGGTCAACAGGTAATGTGATTGTGCCAACTTGGATTAAGCAAGATTTATAAATTGTAGATGTAACGAAGGTTTCACCCAACGGAGTTTCAACAGATAAGTTAAAGTCCAATTTCTCCGGAGTCAAGTTTAAACGTTGAGCACAAGCAGGAGAGATAAAAGAATGGGTAGAACAGGTATCTAGTAAAGTATAAACTTCGCAAGAATTCAAGATTAGCTTACCCGTGATCACCTCGTTCGGGTTTCTCGCGTTTTGGCCAGTCACGACAAACGCCCTTCCAGGAACCGCTGATTTCGACTTATCCGGGACAACTTTTGGAGTCACCATCCCCGCTGAACTTGGTTTTGCTACAGAACACTCTCGAGCTATATGACCCTCCTTTCCACAGTTATAACATACCTTGGATTGTTGTGGGCAGTTTGGGCTGATATGTCTCTCTTTTTCACATTTGTAACATACGATCGGTGGTCGTTCTCCTCCCCTAGAAACAGTTGATGTTTGTGCTGACGTCTTCACGTTATCATTGTTGTACCTTCTCTTCTTGAAATCTCCTCCCGACTCGCTCCTTCTATTATCACGACCACGATTACCACCAAAGTGGTTACCACTTTTGTCCGAATGTTTTCCTCCCTGCTGGTTTTCATTGCTTCGATGACTGCCGCCACCGGTATGACCCTGGTTGTGGTCCCTCGGTTGCACATACTCATTATCTCGCTCTAATAATTGAGCCCTGTTTACAACATCTGAATATAAAGAAAATTTATGAGAGATAAGATATTGCCGAATCTCGGGTTTTAGACCTCTCATAAACATCCTTGTCATTCGTTCCTCATTTTCGACCAAATGAGGTGCAAACCTGGATAACTCTGCAAACTTCGCCTCGTACTGGGACACCGTCATGCTGTTTTGTTCCAGTCTGATAAACTCCACCTCCTTCATATGACGAATACTTTCAGGAAAGTACTTGTCATTGAACAGTTTTTGAAATGTTTCCCAGGACATGTTGAGTGCGTCAGGCTGGGTACGCTTCACAGACTCCCACCAGTAGTCTGCCTCACCGCGGAACATAAAGGTGACGAATGGAACCTTTTGTTCCTCCGTGCATCCCAAGACATCGAATATCTTGGTAATTTGCTTGACCCACGTTTCCGCCATGATCGGATCCGGCTTTCCCTTAAATTCTGGTGGTCCCAATTCTTTGAACTGCTTAGCTGTGACAAACCGCGCGTTGTTATCATTTCCACCCGTATTCTGCACACGAGTCTCCCTCGTCTGATTTTGCATGAACTACAAAAAGCTCCTAAACATTCCATCATTCATCGTTTGCTCGGTAACGTTGTTTACAAGAGGAATATTGCCTTCCTGTTGCACGTTCCCCTGGGTGGTGATCAAAGGTGTCTCCACGGTCTGATTTACTCCATTATTAACGTTCTCAGCTGCCATTCTTAAATACTGCCATAAAACAAGGGTTAATAGTCATGTCATATATTATCCCTATACTTTGACCGACCAAATAAACACCAAATAAACTTAGTCAGGTCATACTAGCGAAGGAATTCCCCGTCTCTCCCCTCCTAGTTCTTGTCTCACATCTCAGCCAAGGATCATATCCCTAAGCTTTGATACCAACTGTGACGCCCCCAAAATAGGTATACAACACCCATTCTGAGTCGCCAAATACATGGTACAGAAAGCAAACTACAACTTCAATAATACAATTGTCGTGCAAAATACGACAACACATACTGTGAGTTTAAATACAAATATTGTCTTCTGGACAATATCCACACTCAAATAAATTCTCATTACAATTATTCAAACACTATTTTACAGAAATAGTGAGGACTGCTAAAATATCTTTCTAGAACCATCACTCCATACCCCGACTAAATCCTGCTATGTTCTCACCTCCTGAGAAGAAAAATGGAACAAAAAGGAAAAGGGTGAGCTCAACTAACCCAGTAAAGAATATTATGACTAAGATAATATACAACAAATTATCGTTAGTCTTCAACAGGGAAAAATCTGATAGAATATAATCGACAACAAGTTTTAGATCAACAACTGCAGCGGAAACAGCAAACTATTAGAAGAGTCAAGTAGAGAAAGAATTCTACTATCTTCTAAGATTTAAAAGTCCATCATCAATATTTTATCCCTGTAACATCAATTAATAATCATCTTTATCCAAATATTCATCTTTGCACTACAGGCCAAAGATATTCATTTGTATCACCTGTCAGTCATGTTCATCTCAACACCTGTTCATCTTTGCACTACAGGCCAAAGATATTCATCAAGTAATCATACATCTTTGCACTACAAGCCAAATATATTTTGTAATATCATCATTTAGGACTGAGGATGATGAAAAATATCTTAAAGAGAACGAATCCAGTGAGACAGAAGGACAAATATTAGGGATTCGTATAACAGTTTATCCAAGATCAATAATACTTCATAATAATCAATTGTGAAGCAGAATTCAAAAATAAAGATCAAAACATGGATACAATCAAAGATAGTAACCATAATAGACATCTTGGACAAAAAGAGAAAATTTTATTTTTCGGTGAATAGTGCCGTATTCGTGAATAGTACCGTATACGTGAATAGTATCGTATACGTGAATAGTAACCCCGACACAAAAAGTTCTAAATTTGATAAAAACTCATATCAATATTTCAGCATAATGATATTGAAGAAAATAATATCATTAAGAAGAAAATAATATCCCTTACCTCAAAATATCAGTACTTCTGGTCGGAATACTGGTATAAGGCTGAAAGAAACTTGCTCTGATGAATAGAAACTCTTAAAGTATCTAAATACTCACAAAATACACTCAATAATCTAGAGAGAGAAAGAGAGAAAACTTGTTTCTGGTGTGATTTTCAATTCTAACTTAGCCCTCTATTTATAGGAAAATGTTAGCACGCCGAAGCAGACTTAACCTGCAACCTGATGGCTTTACCTGCTACTATTTCCACCCACCACATTTGAATAAAAATCTCAGCACATTTTTTTACCAACCAAGAGTGGGGCCCACCAATTCTAGAATTTTCCATCAAAATGATAAACTCCGAAAATTCAACAATTTCTGAACCAGTCATCTCGTAAAATTCATAATAAAGCATACGTTCATTTTTAACGGTTCAAAATTTGTGGACATATACTCAACTTATATATGTATAACATATCCAAAAATTACCACGATCCAACGGTCGGATTAAAAATTATAACCCCCGCAAAATATCTTAAAAACCCTGATTTTTAATACCTCAATTTCGACAAAAATACTGATAAAAACCTCAACATTAACTCCTTCATTTTTAACCACAAAAATATATCCCTCATTTATATCCACATAAAATAAATATTTCCTTATCATATAATCAATAATTAATTATTCACAAATAATATTACAGAATCACATTTATGACAACCAGGCCGTTCCCAGGAAAGAGGGGGCTTTCCAATAAGGATTTCTCCTTACTGGCGCGCAATTAGATGACCAAACCTCTCCTTAGACAGAACTTTCTAGACATTGCCAATAATGTTATCTAATAATATTATTCAAATAATATGAATTATTGATCTGATAATGGAAAATACTGTGCAACAACAATTATTGAAACAACAATAATATAAAATATCAACGCAACAATTATTAAATCAATAAAATAAAATATTGAACAATAACTACTGTAACAATTATTGAGTAGTGCCTTCTTACGTAAGAATCAATAATTGGTGCAATACCGTGTGCTACTGTATTTTAACCACCGGGTATTCCAACAGTATTAACGGTAACAACTACGCTGTTATTTATAAATAACTTATACTTGTCGTTTTCTTCATCCAATCGCTTTTCGTTATGGGGCCCACACAAGGCTGCGCCGTCGTACGAATATTCCCCGACAGCAAGAATATTCCACGACCAAACGAATATTCCTCGACAAAATGAATATTTTATAACCACTTGCTTATTTTGCAAAATTTGCACATTTCACCCATAACCAAAGTATTATATCAAATTAACCCCTTATTATTCACAATAATATTTAGAGAAAATTTGATTTTATTCATTAATAAGTTGGGGTCTTACACTAACAACCTTACGAAAACAATCAATTTTTGCATGATGAGTAGTTAACCAATCAATCCCTAGAATTACGTCAAATGCAAGTACTTTCAATGAAATAAGATCGACAGGTAATGTGAGGGTACCGATTTGAACCAAACAAGACTTATAAACAGTGGATGTAATGAAGGTTTCTCCCAACGGAGTTTCAACTGATAAGTCAAAGTCTAATTTCTCCGGAGTTAAATTTAAACGTTGAGCGCAAGTAGAAGAAATAAAAGAATGGATTGAACCAGTACCAAATAAGGTATAAACTTCGCTAGAGTTTATGATAAGCTTACCCGTGATGACCTCGTTGGGGTTCCTTACTTTCTGGGAGGTCACGATAAACGCTCTCCCTTGAACTACCGACTTTGACTTTTCTGGGACGGCATTTGGTGCCTCTATATATCCCTGCTGGACTTGTCTTCGGTGCATGATAAAATCGAGCTAGGTGACCTTCTCTTCCATAATTATAACATGCTTTGGACTGCATCGTGCAGTTTGGACTGATGTGTCCCTCCCCTCCGCATTTGAAGCATATGATTGGTGGTCGTTCTCCTTCCTTAACAACGGGCGCTGATGCTGGCGTCTTTCCATCATTGTTGAATCTCCTTTTTTTTAAAATGTCCATTCTTATTGTCTTGGCCATGATTACCACTAAAGTGGTTACCATTTCTGGCATGTTGATTCCCTCCACATTTGTTGTCACCGCTTCGATGACTGCTACCACTGGTATTATCATTTTACCGACTGCTCTCTCTTGGTTGGGTTGACTCGTTATCGCGCTCCAATAACTGAGCCTATTTACAACATCTGAATACAAACACAGTTTGTGAGAAATTAAGTATTGGCGTATCTCAGGTTTCAAACCTCTTAGAAACATCCGTGTCATTCTCTCCTCGTTATCAACTAAATGAGACGCAAACCGGGACAACTCAGCAAACTTGGCTTCGTACTGTGACACGGTCATGTTGTTTTGCTCAAGTTTTATGAACTCTACCTCTTTCATATGACGAATACTTTCGGAAAAGTACTTGTCGTTAAACAGTTCTTGGAACTTCTCCCAAGACATCTTTAGTGCGGTAGGTTGAGTACGCTTTACAGATACCCACCAGTAATCTACCTCTGTTTGCAACATGATGGTGGAAAAGGGAACCTTTTGCTCCTCGGAGCATCCCAAGACATCAAATATCTTGTTGATCTGCTTTATCCACGTCTCCGTCTTAAGTGGTTTTGGCTCTCCAAAAAACTCCAGTGGTCCCAACTCCTTGAACTGTTTAACGGTGACCGTCTGAGAGTTTCTAATGTTTCCACCTCTATTTTGGACAGGAGCCGCTCTCGCCTGATGTTGTATGAATTTCATAAAGCCTATGAACATTCTATCGTTCATCATTTGATCGTTGCTATTTACTTAAGGATTATTGTCTTCCTGTTGCACATTATCCTGGGTATTGATCTATGGTGACTCAACGGTCTCCTGTGCTCCATTGCTATTCTCAATATTCTCGGATGTCATTTTTAAATACTTCCACAAAACAAGGGTTAATTGACATGCAATACATTATCCTTATACTCTGACCGACCAATTAAATACCAAATAAACTTAGGTAGGTCATACTAGCGAAGGAATTCTCCGTCTCTCCCCTCCTAGTTCTAGTCTCACATCTTAGCCAGGGATCATATCCCTAAGCTTTGATACCAACTGTGACGCCCCCAAAATAGGTATACATCACCCATCTTGAGTCGTCAAATACATGGAACAAAATTTAAATACAACTTTATAATACAACTGTCGTGTAAAATACGACAAAACATAAACTGAGAGTTTTAATACGAATATTATTTTCTAGACAGTATTCAAACTCAAATGGAGTCCTCAATACATTTATTATCACACTATTTTATAGAATAGTGAGGACTACTAATGCTATCATCTGGACCGTCACTCTGTTCCCCGACTAGTCCCGACTACGTTCTCATTTCCTGAAGAGAACAATGAAAGTAAAAGGGTGAGCTCAACTAGCCAGTAAGAAATATTATGATTAAGATAATGCAGAATAATTTATCGTTAGCCTTCAATAGTGTTAAACTGACAAAATATAACAACCATCAAGTTTAACTGCAGCGGAATAAGCAATCCATTAGAAGAGTTAAGTAGAGAATAAAATCTACTATCTTCTATGATTTAAAAGGTTTTTCATCACTTTTAACGCTGAGACTCAGCTTAATAAATAATCCACATCATCCCTGCACTACGACCAAATATATTCATTAGTATCACGACCATAAATTATTCATGCACTACGGGCCAAGGATATTCGTGTATTCATCAATGGTCATGATCATGCCAACAACTGTCCATCAATGCACTACGGGCTAATGAGGACTTTTACCACATCATTTGTAACATTACGGTCATGATTATACCGAATAATCCCTGGTCATAATCATACCAAGTCCATCTACGCACTACATGCCACAAATGACTTTCAACATAATATAACATTGAGGATGATGACAATGATATAAGAATTCAATAAAACAAGTTCAAGAATAAATTTTTAAAGATTTATAATTTAATTTATCCAGAAATCAATAACAACCAAATTGTCAACATGATACTGCTTTATGGAGTAAAATTCAAGAATAATATTATACCAAAAATAATTTGGACCAGAACGAATCAATTTTTATCATGAATAGTACCCCGGGGTGAATAGTACTCGAGTGAATAGTATCCCGTGAATAGTACTTCAGAATAGTAACTCCGTGAATAGTACTCCGGTATGAAAAAGTTAAAACTTATCAAGAATGCTCAGAATAATATTTTCATGAAAAGATACTAGATGAAGCGCAAATATCAAGGATATTCTACTAATTTCATGGAGTATAGAAGCCAAAATTTTAATAAAATGAGTATAGAATTCAGAATCTGAAATGAAATAATATTACTTTCATACTACAGAGTATGGAAGAAAATATTATTTCAAGCGAATATTGAACAAAAATAATATCCCTTACCTTGAAAAGAAGAGTATTTCAACTGGTATAACAGGGATATTCTTGAAGAAAACTTTCACTGTTTTCTATGCACAAAGCTTTCTAAAACTCTAAAGAAATACGCTTAAGATTATAGAAGAAGAATTCTCTGATTCTGGTGTGATTTTCAATTCTAACTTAAGCACCTATTTATAGAAAAATGCTAGAATGTCATAGGAGACTAAAATAATAAAATATTATTAGTATTATTATTTATCTTCTACGCCACTTCTTTTGAACAAGCTAGCATGCTTTCCTTGAAAAAATACAGCCCATCACATTTAAAAATCAATTTAGCACATTTATCAACAAAGGACAAAAGTGGGTCCCACCCTTAATTTTAATAAAAATATTTTATTTTTCGAAACCTCAATAATTCATAATGAATAGCCCTTTTATCATAAAAATATGAATTTTATGTCCATTCCATACGAAATCGAATTCTCTTCAACTTTGTAGCTTTAAGTTTTTCCAAATTTCAAACCGAAAATATCCGAAATCCACAAACGGATGATTTTTAATACATCATAAAATTCATAACAAATCATACGTTAATTTTTAACGGTTCAAAATTTGTGGACATATACTTAACTTATATATGTATAACATGTCTAAAAATCACAACGATCCAACGGTTGGATTAAAATTATAACTCACGCAATAGAGCTTTAAGAACACTGATTTGATTTTTAATACCTCCATTCCAATAAAAATACTGATAAAACACCTCAACATTAATCCCTTCATTTATAACCACATAAAATAAATATTTTCCTATCCTTCATTTATGTTCACATAAAATAAATATTTTCTTATCATATAAATCAATAATTAATTATTCACAAATAATATTACAGAATCACAATAATGTCAACCAGGCCATTCCCAGGAAAGAGGGAGCTTTCCAATAAGGATTCCTCCTTACTGGCGTGTAATTAGGTGACCAAACCTCTCCTTGACAGAATTTTCTAGACATTGCCAATAATGCTATCTAATAATATTATTCAAATAATATGAATTATTGATCTGATAATGAGAAATACTGTGCAGTGACAATTATTGAAACAACAATAATATAAAATATCAACACAGCAATTATTAAACCAATAAAATAAAATATTAAACAGTAATTACTGTAACAGTTATTGGGTAGTGCCTTCTTACGTAAGAATCAATAATTTAAAAATACTGTGCAATACCGTGTGCTACTGTGCAACAACGCGTATTACTGTATTTTAACAACCAGGTATTCCAACAGTTAATGGTAAAACTTTCGCCGTTATTTTATAAAAAAAAATATTTTTTTCGTTTTCTCAATCCGACAATAATTCTATTGTGGGGTCCACCAATGATTGTACCGTCGTACGAATATTCCCTATTAAAACGAATATTCCCCGACCAATCGAATATTATATAACAACTTGCGTACTTTACAAAATTTATAAATATTACCCACAACTATAACATTATATCAAATTCACTCCATAATATTCAAAAATGATATTTATAGAAAATTCATCTTTATTCATAAAAGTTGGGGTCTTACACAAACTGTTGATTTACATTATTATAAACATGAATTGTGAATTTAACTATAATCTTTGGTGGTTCAGGTGAATACATGTGATGAAAGTTATCTTTGTCTTGGGTACAACAAAGAACTGTTGATGGGTATTATAGGGATTAAATATTAATGATGGACTTTTAATTTGGAGGAGATAGTTGACATTATGTTATACTTGACTCTTCTAATGGATTGTTGATTCCGCTGCGATTATGGTTGAACATTTTTATCATCTGCCATATATTCTAAATATTTAATTTATTACTGATGAATATTATTGATAATTTGATTATCTTTAATCATAATAGTATTTACTGGGCTATTTGTGCTCACCCTTTTGCTTCACAATTCTTTTCATGTAATAAGAATTTAACTGGGTCGAGTGGGGATAACAGGGGAATAGAGTGATGGTCTGTGACTGTTGAAGTTTCTCAATACATTATACAATAGAATGAAAATATAATTGTATTGAGAACTTAAAATGTGTGTGTCGTATTTTATACGTCATTTAATAGTTAATTTTGATGAACAACAATAGGGTGAGGTGAACTCGACTTTAAAAGCGTCAAAAATACACTCCATTAGAATGAGGAGGATAAAAATCTTCTCGTGTTCCTTTGAAGACTTAAAATATTTGTTGCTGTATTTTATATGACATTGTAATAATTTAGGTGTGTATATTGTCGTATTATATTCAATACAATATTTGTATTGAGACTCACAGTTTATGTGTTATCGTATTTTGCATGACAGTTTAACAGTTGTATAAATGAAGTTTGTATTTGAATTTTGTACTGTGTATCTGGCGACCCCGAATGGGTCGTGTGGAGCTATTTTGGGGGCGTCACATTGACTTTTCGCTTTCTCTTCGTTTTAACATAGAAATTCAAAAATATAAACAAAATTTCACCATTTAGTCCTGAATTCAAAATCCAGGCTCCGATTTCATTGCACCCGCCTTTAATAAAAATGCAGTAAAAGCATCTCATTATGGCAAATTAAATTACAACTCAGAAAGTAGGGGGTTTGAATCTGTGTGTGTGATGGAAGTGGGTGTTATTATCTGATGTGATGTTTGCTTGGGGTTAATGGTTTGTAGGTTTTTGGATCTTAGTTGTTAGCTCGTCAGAATCTGCGTTCAAACTTGGTTGCGTCCTATGGTTCCGATGGTAATGGATTAATGTCTCTATTGGATGTTTTTGTTTTTTCTCTTGGTTCTGTCGTCTTCACCGGTGTTTTGCATTGAAAATCATGTGCGATTTAGCTAAGCTCCAGATCTGATTTTGTTTTGTATTTCGTTGTGGCTGGATTCATGGGTTTTTGCTTGGGAGTTCTGTTGTATTATGTCCAAATTAGTTCGAAGTGGGTTTAAGGATAGATATTTAATGTTCGAATAATTTGGTGTTCTTGAGTTGTCTGATTGTAAATGGTCGATCCTATTCTGCTTCCCAAATTTCATGGTGCTTGCCAAAATAATTTTAATTATTTTTTATTATAAAAAGGTGGACCTTGATATCCACGTCATCATAGATGTTAGCAACTTAAGCATCCATTAATGTTTTAGACGGAAAGTTCAGTTAATGACCATTTTGTAATTTTTTTAAGTATAGTAATGCGTTTGTAACAAAAAACGTTTCGGTAACTATAATGAAAATTGATTCCTAGTACAATGACCAAAAAGTCTATTATCCCCTTCCTCAATTATAGGCATAGAACAACTCATTTATCTTGCACCTCATTCATTTCCTCCGTTCCATTTCCTTTGCTCCAAAGTTCAGTTTCTCTCATTTCCCATTTGTAAGCAAGAAGTGTAGAGAGAGTAAAGAAGAGTGATAATTCAATAATAATCTAGAAGGGGGGTTGAATAGAGTATTACCGTTTAAAAAAATTTATCTAAAGCCTTTTTGAATTTTTAATTAATTAATTTGAAGTATTAAAATTAATATGTAAGATAATAAAATTTCAATCACACAATGCACATAGATTTGTCTGGTTCACAACATACATTCCTGATATATTGCTATGTCCAGTCTCAAGCTTCTCTCCAGGACTTGAGATCCTATTACTCCTAGTCATAAAAACTACTTCAATTGGCGGAGAAGCCTTTACAAAATTTTATAGACAAACTTACAACTATTCTCAACTAGTATCTTGGACAACAAGCTCCCAACTCCCTATTCAAGCTTAGTTGTACTTTCTTTTGAGTTCAGTTCTATTCTATGATATGGTCTTGAAACAACAGTATTTTTCTCACCTCACAAGTACACTAGAGACCTAACTCCCAACTGATCTCTCTAAGGCTCTGGTCTTGATCGAAGAATTACTCGTCTTTCTCACAGGTACATAAAATAAACTAACTCTACCCTTTTACCTTTTTACAGAAGATTTAATAGAGATATACTTCTAAAATAAGCAGATAGCAATTTGAGATCAAATAATTGCATAAAAGGTCAATGACCTTTATATATATATGTGGAATGTACTTATGTGTAAGCAGATATAAATTTATGTTCAGTTATAAAAGTTTAAACTTTTATACTTGCGTAAATATGCTTCTTGATTAAGCAAATAAATTATTTTAAGTGTATTTCAAATATGCTTCTAAATAAGAAGATATAGTTTAATGCAAATTTATAAAAAATTATTTATTCTTAATAATAAAGAATGTGTTTCTATAGATTAAATAGGTATAACTTTAAGTTCAAATATTATGAAAGAGTTTATTCTCAAATTCTTGTGATGAAAAATAAGTATAGTAAATAAATTAATTAAGAAAATACTTAATATAACAAATATATATATATATTTGTTTAACTCAAAGAATATATAATAATATATTTTGTCTATTATGTGAATAATAAATAAATAAGACCACTTAGGATTTTAAAGACTGTTTGAACAATTCACGCTATCATTTGCTCAAGTGTGAATAAATTCAAACAACTTATCTCAAATACTTGTGACCAATTTTCTCTCCTTCAAGTAATCAAAATTTTAAAATAGAAGAGATGTAAAGCTTTAGAGAAAATGTAGGCAAAGAGTAAGTTTTTCTTTGATATTAAATTGGTAAGTTTGGAATGAAGAGAAAACTTCCTATTTACATGATTTTCAAGCTTGGGGAAGAATGGACTTTTTGAAAAATCAAGGGCTGAAATTTATTTGTTTGAAATAAAAGACTCGGATGAATTTTATCAGTTTTGATCACAAGGATTGCTCAGTCACTAAATCAATCAAATTTTTGAAGCTTTGGAAAATTGAAAATTTTGACCACATTCTTGCATTAAATGTTCATTTGATTTTTAAATATCAATTTGCAGCACATAGACGTATACTTTGTCCCTAAAAGAATGTCTCATTTCTTTTATCTTATATCACATTAAATGCAAGCCTTCAGTTTCCTTTTTGCATGTATACACGGATGCACACACACGTGCAAAAAAAGTATAAATATTCATGTATGCTTATAAACATTTTCGGTAAAAATTCTTTTGTCCCCTTTTCATGAAAATAATTTTGAAAGCTTGAATATAAAGTTTTAAAAGAAAATATGCATCCTCCTTGCCTTGGAGAAATGTTATTATGTGAAATAATATTTTTAACACTTGATATTAAATTATAAAGGTTAGGAAAATGTTATTTCAATTTAAAAAATATTTTTGATCAAAATAAATAAGATAATTAAAATAATTATAATATAAATACTATGAAGAGGATTCTACCCTTTTAATTAATTTATTACTAATTATTGTTATCATCAAAATAAACCTAAAAGTTAGAGACCCAACAAAGAGAAATTTCAGATGTCTTGAATAAGAGAGAAGCATCGAAACACCAAATTAAAACCTCCATAACCAACCATCTTCATCTTACCAAAAGCTTCATATTTTCTAGAGAGAGAACGAAATGGTTGGAAGAATAAAGCTTGGATTAAGCTACGGGAGGATTCCTGGAGGAAGAGCAAAGAATTCTAACAAGATCTAGTAAATCATTTAACATACAAGAGGAAAGAATCAAAGAAGTAAACGCATCAAAACTGTCCAATCTGGAAAATCAGATTCAGACTTGTGTTTTGTATTAATTTTCTGTACTTGTATGTTCAGAATTTGAAAATGGTTAAAGCATCAAAGTTTTAGCCCCGGAAGTTAGTTTCACGTGGGTATAAGAATCGTTTAAAAATGTTTTGAAAAGAATTAGTTATGACTATTTTAGCGAAAGAAGGTAAAGTTGAAAAAAAATTGAATAACTTAACTGTCCAAATATTTGTGTGGCTTTTTTCGGCCAGTTAACATATACCAAAATTAGGGCCTTTTGTGTGCTAGTACACAATACCAAAAATTTCTTGTCCAAAAATGGGTTCAATCCGACTTCCGATGCGAGAGTTATGACCAAATGAAATTTTAAGAATTAAAACTTGAAACTGATAAATATGAAGCTACACAACCCAGAAAATGATGAAATTTTTACTGGAAGTGTGTAATGATATGAAGAAGGTTCCATGTAAATTTCAGGATGTTTGGATAAAAAATCAATTTATTAAAAATGCTACAATTTGAGCATTAATGGTCTTTTTAGAAAATAGTAAATAAAGCTAAAAAATTAAGGGAAAATATTTTACACGTAAAATATTTTTCCCGAAGTATGGACAGAAGGGGAAAAATATTAAGGTATCTAAGTGTCTTTGATAAATATGCTGTGGTCAAGAAAGTAAGAAAGAATTTATTAAAGGTTGATTAAAAAGTTACAAAAATTTAATTTTTCGACTTAATTGCAATAGAAATGGATGAACAAGACTAAGGGAGGGTAATATGATCATTACAATATTAATATTATAATGTGATAATATATATATATAGGATATGTAATTGTTGGTCGTATTTCCCGATCAATATAAGCGTGCAAGTATACATGGTCAACAAGTAATAAAGAGTAAGTAGAGTATCGTTTCCACATAGAATTATTTAACAAAAATCATCAAGCACTAACTCATAACCATCTTAATCTTATTTAAACTAATGATTTAATATTTTGAATTAAAATAAGTAATTAAACTAATACTAACTACCCCTAGAATGAAACTAGATGACGAAGACTTGAGACTATAATTTCACCTATTGTTTCATTTAAATCAACACACTTCCCGTTAAGCCAAATCAATTATATCGGATTGTTAATCGAGAATACAAAAGTAAAATATGGTCATCTCTCGATATACCATACTCATATCACACTAAATCCACAGATGATAGAATGAATGTGAACACCCTAATTAACTAACCCACTATATCTCTATAAGAATTACAATTAAAAAGGGTTTAAGCACAAGTTCTTATCGGATTACATGCGGTGCTTCAGTATATCTTTATCCTAGGTACGAATCAAGAATTTCATCTCCGTGTAGAAATCACAACTTTACTTTAAAGAGTGTAAAATAATACAGTAGCACTAGAAATGTAATACTAATTGGATGAACCAAAACTTGCTAAAATTAATGAACTCGCCGAAACTTTCTTTATTACTGTCGAAGTCGTCGAACCCTTCTTTAATACTATCGGAACCACCAAACCTCATCATGAATCATCTTAGTCTATTTCATAAAACCAAACAAAAAACATCCACCAACACTGCCGATCTTCAAAATACTAATAAGAGAGATGTCTTCAAAATGTCTGAGGCCGAAAAACATAAACTCTGAAAAACCAAACGCTGAAAGTTTGCAAAAGCTACTTCCCAAACATAATCAAAACCTGATCCACTAACTCATCTAACCCAATCCAAACTGCTTCCCGAACACCAAGCTAAAGAACAATTCCCAACTCCCGAACTGCAAACCGAACACGCCTCCCTTCCTCCGACCACTGTCTATCCCTAACCTGTACATCGTTCAATAAATCTGAATTGAGCCGAATATATCTTCCTAAAATGAGTCATCCGAACTCAACCGACATAAAATCCTCTTCTATTATTGAATTTCCTAAACCATCAAGAGCTACCCGAACATTGAATCTGTAATTAGTTATCCACAGGCATTACCATCGAAATCCCGAACTTAACATCCTCTGTAATCGACAAACCGTCTAGGTACAAAATCTAAGATGACAAAAATTATTATCCCCCAGCTACTCCTGAACCCGATCCTCTCTTCAGATCCTTTTTGAAAAATATTCATTTTATCACAAAGCAGGCCAATGCATGTCCTTCAATTGTCATTCGCAGCCGACCACCCAAGACAAACCGACTCAACTCCACTACTCAAGCAACCACCCTACCCATGCCTCATTAAACCTCCACACAAACCTTTGACTCTGACTCAGACATGTTATAACCTCCTCAATTGCTATGAAATTTTATGCGCTCATAAGCGCATGACAAGTCTTTTAGTGGATTGATCAGGATATCCTTTACGAGCTTTCGTGAACAACCAATGCTATTGTACCGACCGCTAAGTGAGTATTTGGCATGCCGTTGTCGAGTGAGTTTTAAGTAAACTGTTTCTCGATCTCTATAAGATGGCTGCCTGTTGTTTCCCCTCTCCTTATAGCATCATTGTTTTTCTACCTTGTTTCTTTCTATTATTTCCTTCACTACAAGAAAAAGTTTCAATTCTGACAAACTATTCCGTTAGAAATATCCTTATTCCTTCGGAATTAGGCTTTTTTTGACGGAATAGTCCGTCAAAAATACAGTCGAATATAAATGCGTCGAGATTAAGTCCGTCAAAAATTCGGTCAAAAATAACTAAAATCGACATAATAGTTCTGACTAATTTTTTGTCGGAAATAGGATATCTTCGACAAAAAATTTTGCCATAATTATTTCGTCGATTGTAAGTTAGATTAATGTCGATAGATTTTTCAGTCAGAAATATCCATTTTTCGTCAAAAAATATTATTTTAAAAAAAACTATAATCTCGACGAAATTTTCCGTCGAAAATAACTTATTTCGTCGAGATTACCTGATTTTTTTAAAATTGCAGTTTCTAGGTTTTTAAACCCCATTTTTATACCTATAACCTACTTTATCCCAAAAACACAAACAGTAATATATTTCACATACAACATTACTATAAAAACATGTTTTATCTCATAAAACGTGCACATACATAGAGCTAACAAGTGTCAATATGAAGTAACTCATCAACAGTAACAAATATACGCTAATGTTCCATAAATTATACAATATGATTTACAAAACTCATACACACTCAAATAAACTATAATTTTTTACAATATGTACAAATGTTCTACAATTTAATAAATAAAATCTATACAAATGAACTATAAACTAGTAGGAGGAGGATCATCGGGCAAGGGTGGACGAAGGTGCTGCTCTTGTGTATGAAAATCAACATTGTCGTCCCCTCACTCGTCATCGCCACCATGATCTGCATTACCAGCTTGCTCGTCATTGTCACCTTGTTGATAGGATTAAAAATATAAATCATTACTCCGTATATATGTGAGAATTTAAGAGACTGCTAAATGAAAATAAAATAACATGCAGAATACCTGAATAGGCGGGAGCTGACCTAAATCCTCAAATACTAGGGTAATCACCATCAAGAGCTCCTCTCCGCTTAACGAACGAACTTCTCCTGCAATAATCCCATACTCTCGACGGTGGCCCCTGATGCAATATCCTGAGCTAAATGGTGAAGGAGAGCACGACTAAGCAACAGTTGACAAAAAAAAAATTGGATCCGTATGAAACTTATCCGACACTGCCGCTATGACCTTATGGAATAGCTCGCCGTTCAAGCCAACGCCCATATGAGATGGTCCAACAGGTGCTCTCGGACGCTAGCACTGGCTAGAGCCTGCGAAAATAAATAGAACATTACGTAGTAAATATTAATTTATATTATTTTTATAAATTAAGATATAATGAAAAACATAAAAATATATATTATTACCTCCAGGTAAGATATAAGCGGGTATCCTCGACAGACCCAACACGCGATAACTGTTGGTAATGCTAGTATGGGATCCTAAGATGCGACCCATAGTCCCAACTCCTCATCTCGAGATAACTCTATCTCAGTCAGTGGAGTGATGGAATCTAATGGATCAAAATCCCCCATAGCAGCCCGCAACTCAACTACACTAGCATCCCAAAGTGTTTGAAATTGGTCCTGTAATGTTATATACGTGAGTTAATCATATTATTTTATTAACTACCTAATATTAATAAAAGCTAAAAATTGATAGTATTATCTGTATAGCTATTGTTGTGGGAGACATAGCAGAATCCTTAGATGTGTGGGCTCTATCACAAAACTCGATCATGGTAAGACGTCGGCCCAATTTCCCAAATATGGCTTGATGATAAAGACATTCACACCTTTATTAAGTATGCTAAAGACAAATGACTAACTAAACAATAAAATACACAATACTTACCGACTTCACCTCCTCAAAGGACTGTGAGCCAATCATTTGTACGATTTGAAGCTGGCTACGAGTTTTCTTTGCATGCTTCGACTTTTTCTTAATGATCAAAAACTATAGGGGTTGATGATCTCTTATCGTAGTTCCGGGCAGCTGACCAACTACCCGGGCGGCTCGTTGCCTCATCTCGTACAGTCAGCCGGCGTATTTCTTCACGACATGTGTAATAATAACATTGTCGCCGGCTGCTAGGTCGATGCCCTCCTCATATCTAAAATAAGTCTATAAAAAATGTATTGACATATCAGAATTCATTTGAACAGTGTAAATACATATGATACTGTTAACTGTAAGTTATGTAATTCGAATTACGTGAAACTCGCGCAGCATAATGTCCATATAGGAGGCATCATACTGGGCGTACTGGCTAAATCGCATACAACCAGTAGGCATGCATGTCAGGCAGATGGCATGGAGCGTCACTGTAAGACCCCAACTTTTATGAATAAAAATTTAATTTTCTCGAAATATCTTTTTGAATAATAAGGTGCGCTAGTTGTTTACTAAATTTTCAGTATAAATAGGTTGCCCGGTTGAGCAACTAAACACACACAATCACTACACTAAAAATATAAAATTCTTTTACTACAATATTGTGAGTATTTCTATTAAGTATAATGTTACTCCAAGTGTAGATAAAGAATGTAAGCATTGGTTAAGTTGATCAATTTCACAGAAAGCATAATCAAATTACATTATAAGGTAAGGGATGTCATTATTATGGTAAGGGGTATCATTTTTATGGTAAAAGGATGTCATTTTCTTTCATACTTCATATTATGGTAAGATATTATTATTCGTTTCTTCATCTTATCATTAAATGGTGAAAATTCCTGAAATGATTAGAATATCCTTAATAGTTTATGCTTCATCTAATATCATGTTGGCAATTTGGACACTGGATAATTAAGTTGAAAATCACTAAGATCTATTTTATTTTATTGTTCTGATTATTTTTGTTCATTCAGTATATATATCATTGTCATCATTCTCATGCTTATATTGTCTTGAAAGTCATCTTTGTGACGCCCTCAAAATAGGTCCAATCCACACAACTCATTCTGAGTAGCCAAATAATTGTGACGTCCCCAAAATAGGTATACACCACCCATTCTGAGTCATCAAATACATGGTACAGAAATAACTACAAGTTCATTAATACAATTGTCGTGCAAAATACGACAACACATAAACTGTGAGTTTAAATACAAATATTGTCTTCTAGACAATATCCACACTCAAATAAGTTCTCATTACAATTATTAATACACTATTTTATAAAATAGTGAGGACTACTAAAACAACTATCTTAAATCATCACTCCATACCCCAGCTAATTCCTGTTAAATTCTCACCTCCTGAGAAGAAAAATAGAACAAAAAAGAAAAGGGCGAGCTCAACTAGCCCAGTAAAAAATATTATGACTAAGATAATATACAACAAATTATCATTAGTCTTCAACAGGAAAAAATATGATAGAATATAATAGACAATAAGTTTTAGATCAACAACTGCAGCGAAAACAACAATCCATTAGAAGAGTCAAGTAGAGAATGAATTCTACTATCTTCTAAGATTTAAAAGTCCATCATCAATATTTTATGCATGTAACATCAATCAATATACATCTTGAATCAAATATTCATCTTTGCACTACAGGCCAAAGATATTCATTTGTATCACCAGTTGATCATGTTCATCTCAACACCTATTCATCTTTGCACTACGGGCCAAAGATATTCATCAGTTAATCATTCATCTTTGCACTACAGGCCAAAGATATTCAGTAATATCATCATTTAGGACTGAGGATGATGAAAAATATCTTAACGAAAACGAATCCAGTGAGACAAGAGGACAAATATTAGGGATTCGTACTGCAGTTTATCCAAGTTTAAAAATACTCTATAATAATCAATTGTGGAGCAGAATTCAAAAATAAAGATCAAAATATGGATACAGTCAAAGATAGTAAACATACTAGACATCTTGGACAAAGAAAGAAAAATTTATTTTTATGTGAATAGTGTCGTATTCGAGAATAGTACCGTATACGTGAATAGTAACCCCAACACAAAAAGGTAAAAATTTCACAATAAAATTTATATCAATATTTTGACATAATGATATTAAAGGAAATAATATCATTTACGAAAAAAAATAACATCCCTTACCTCAAAATAATAGTACTTCTGACTGGAATATCGGATATGTTACTAAAAGATACTCGCACTGAATGTGACGCCCCCAAAATAGGTATACATCACTCATCTTGAGTCGCCAAATACATGGTACAAAATTTAAATACAACTTAATAATACAACTATCGTGTAAAATACGACAAAACATAAACTGAGAGTTTTAAAACGAATATTGTCTTCTAGAAAGTATTCAACTCAAATGGAGTCCTCAATACAATTATTATCACATTATTTCATAGAATAGTGAGGACTACTAATGCTATCATCTGGACCGTCACTCCGTTCCCCGACTAGTCCCGGCTACGTTCTCATTTACTGAAGAGGACAATGAAAGCAAAAGGGTGAGCTCAACTAACCCAGTAAGAAATATTATGACTAAGATAATGCAGAATAATTTATCATTAGCCTTCAACAGTGTCAAACTGATAAAATATAACAAACATCAAGTTTAACTGCAGCAGAACAAACAATCCATTAGAAGAGTCAAGTAGAGAATAAAATCTACTATCTTCTATGATTGAAAAGGTTTTTCATCACTTTTATCTCTGAGACTCGGCTTAATAAATAATTCACATCATCACTGCACTACGGCTAAGGATATTCATTAGTATCACAACCACAAATTATCCATGCACTACGGGCCAAGGATATTTGTGTATTCATCAATGGTCATGATCATGCCAATAACTGTCCATCAATGCACTACAGGCCACAGATGACTTTCAACATAATATAAACATGAGGATGATGACAATGATATAAGAATTCAATAAAATAAGTTCAATGATAAATTTTTAAAGATTTATAATTTAATTTATCTAGAAATTAATAACGTCCAAATTGTCAACATGATATTGCTTTGTGGAGCAAAATTCAAGAATAATATTGTACCAAAAATGAATTAATTTTTATCATGAATAGTACTCCGGATAAATAATACTCGAGTGAATAGTACCCCGTGAATAGTACTTCAGGAATAGTAACCCCGTGAATAGTACTCCGGCATGAAAAAGTTAAAACTTATCAAGAATGCTCAAAATAATATTTCCATTAAAAGATACTGGATGAAGCGCAAATATCAAGGATATTTTACTAATTTTATGGAGTATAGAAGCCAAAATTTTAACAAAAAGAGTATAGAATTCAAAATCTGAAACGAAATAATATTACTTACATACTATAGAGTATGGAAGAAAATATTATTTCAAGCGAATATTGAACAAAAATAACATCCCTTACCTTGAAAAGAAGAGTATTCCAACTGGTATAGCGGGGATATTCTTGAAGAAAACTTTCACTGATTTTTACGCTCAAAGCTTTCTAAATCTCTAAAGAAATACTCTCAAGATTATAGAAGAAGAATTCTTTGATTCTGGTGTGATTTTTAATTATAACTTAAGAGCCTATTTATAAGTAAATGCTAGAACGCCATAGGAGAGTAAATAATAAATTAATATTATTATTTATACAAAATTTCTACGCATGCCAATGACCAAGACTAGCATGCCATTTCTGAAAAATATAGCAACCCACATATTTTCGAAAAAATAAAAGTGGGTCCCACCCAATTTTAATAAAAATTATTTTATTTTATGAACTTCAAAAATTCATAATAAATAGTCCTTTTATCAAAAAAATTTGAATCTCATGCCTATTACATAGGAAATTTAATTCTCTACAACTTTGTAAGTTTAAGTTTTTTCAAATTCCAAACAGAAAATATCCGAAATCCACAAACGGATGACTTTCAATACCTCATAAAATTCATAACAAATCATACGTTAATTTTTAACGGTTCAAAATTTGTGAACATATACTCAACATATATATGCATAACATATCTAAAAATCACAACGATCCAACGGTCGGATTAAAATTATAACTCACGCAATAGAGCTTTAAGAACACTGATTTAATTTTTAATACCTTCATTCCGATAAAAATACTGATAAAACACCTCAACATTAATTCCTTCATTTATAACCACATAAAATAAATATTTTCCTATCCATCAATTATGTCCACATAAAATAAATATTTTCTTATCATATAAATCAATAATTAATTATTCACAAATAATATTACAGAATCACAATAATGACAACTAGGCCGTTCTCAGAAAAGAGGAGGCTTTCCGATAAGGATTTCTTTTTACTGGCGCGCAATTAGGTGACCAAACCTCTCCTTGACAGAACTTTCTAGACATTATCAATAATGCTATCTAATAATATTATTCAAATAATATGAATTATTGATTTGATAATGGGAAATACTGTGCAGTGACAATTATTAAAACAACAATAATATAACATATCATCACAGTAATTATTGAACCGATAAAATAAAATATTGAACAGTAATTACTGTAACAATTATTGAGTAGTCCCTTCTTACATAAGAATCAATAATTCAAAAATACTGTGCAATACCGTGTGCTACTGTGTAATAACGCGTATTACTGTATTTTAACCACCAGGTATTCTAACAGTTAACGGTAAAACTTTCGCCGTTATTTTATAGAAAGATATTTTTGTCGTTTTCTCAATCCGACAATAATTCCGTTGTGGGGTCCACCAATGATTGTGCCGTCGTACGAATATTCCCTGTTAAAACGAATATTTTCCGACCAATTGAATATTATGTAACAACTTGCGTACTTTGTAAAATTTATAAATATTACCCACAACTATAACATTATATCAAATTTACTCCTTAATATTTAAAAATGATATTTATAAAAAATTCATCTTTATTCATAAAAGTTGGGGTCTTACACTGAATAACAATTCTCAAAGAATATAAATACTCATAAAATACGCTCGATAATATATAGAGAGAGAAAACTTATGTTTTTGATGTGATTTTCATTTCTAACTAAGCACCCTATTTATAGGAAAATGCTTATAACGCCAAAGTAGACTAACCTGCTACTTATGGCTTTACCTGCTACTATTCACGCCCACCAGTTTTGAAATAAAATTTTAGCACATTTCTCACCAACTAAAAGTGGGGCCCACCATGTTTTAAATAAAAATACTTATTTCTGAAACTTCAATAATTCATAATAAATAGCTCTTTTATCAGAAAAATTCGAATCTCATGTCTATTCTATAGAAAATTAAATTCTCTACAACTTTGTAGAAGAAAGTTTTTTTTAATTTCAAATAGAAAATGTCCGAAATCCACATACGGATGATTTTTAATACCTCCATTTTGACAAAATACTGATAAAATACCTCAGTATTAATTCCTTCATTTATATCCACATAAAATAAATATTATTTTATCATATAAATCAATAATTAATTATTCACAAATAATATTACAGAATTACAATTATAATAACCAGGTCGTTCCCAAGAAAGAGGGGGCTTTTCGATAAGGATTTCTCCTTATTGGCGCACAATTAGGTGACCGAACCTCTCTTTAGACAGAACTTCCTTAGACATTGCCAATAATACTATCTAATAATATTATTCAAATAATATGAATTATTGATCTAATAATAAAAAATACTGTACAATGACAATTATTGAAACAACAATAATATAAAATATCAACGTAACAAATATTGAATCAATAAAATAAAATATTAAACAGTAATTACTGTAACAATTATTGAGTAGTGCCTTCTTACTTAAGAATCAATAATCCAATAATACTGTGCAATACCGTGTGCTACTGTGCAACTACGCGTATTACTGTACTTTAACCATCGGGTATTCCAACAGTGTTAACGAAAATAATTACGCCGTTATTTATAAAAACTTAAACTTGTCGTTTCTTCATCCGACCGTTTTTCGTTATGAAGCCCACAAATGGCTGTGCCGTCATACGAATATTCTTCGACAGTAAGAATATTCCACGACCAAACGAATATTCCCCGACAACAATGAATATTTTATAACCACTTGCTTATTTTGTAAAATTTGCACACGTCATTCATAACCAAAGTATTATATCAAATTAACACCTTATTATTCAAAATAATAATAATTAGAGGAAATTCGATTTTATTTATAAAAAAGTTGGGGTCTTACATACGTGGTACAGAAAATAACTACAAACTTTTTTATTACAATTGTCTTGCAAAGTACGACAACACATATGCCAACTGTGACTCTCATCCCTTTACCTGGATAACACCTCACAATGGTACCTTACATAAAGGTACAGTCAATAATTGTTTTAAAAATTAAAATATTTAGAAAATCCTCAAGAAAATCTTCGTACATGGGAGGTCATGCATCTAAGTTATAATAGATATCGTATGTGTGACGCCCCCAAAATAGGTATACAACATCTATTCTGAGTCGCCAATACATGGTACAGAAATAACTACAATTTTATTAATACAATTGTCGTGTAAAATACGATAACACATAAACTATGAGTGTAAAATACAAATAATATCTTCTACACAGTATTCAAACTCAAATAAGTCCTCATTACAATTACTGATACATTATTTTATAAAAATGGTGAGGACTACTAAGACAACTTTCTAGAACCATTATTCTATACCCCGACTAGTACTCGCTACATTCTCGCCTCCTGAGAAGAAAAATAGAACAAAAAGGAAAGGGTAAGCTCAACTAGCCCAATAAAGGATATTATGACTAAGATAATATAGAACAAATTATCGTTAGTCCTCAATAGGAAAAAATATGATAGAATTTAATTGACAACAAGTTTCAGATCAATATTCACAGCGAAAATAACAATTCATTAGAAAAGTACGTAGAGAATGAAATATATTATCTTCTATGAATTTAAAAGTTCATTATCAATATTTTATTCCTGTAACATCAATCAATATACATCTTGAATCAAATATCCATCTTTACACTACAGGCCAAAGATATTCATCAGTTGGCCATGTTCATCTTTGCACAACGGGCCAAAGATATTCATCAAAAAATTATTTATCTTTGCACTACCGACCAAAGATATTCAGTAATTTCATCATTTTGGACTGAGGATGATGGAAAATAATTTTAAGAAAATGATTCTAGTGAGATAAAAGGACAAGGAGTAAGGATTCGTATTTTAGTTCATCCATGTTCAAAAATACTCCATAATAAACTATTGTGAAGCAAAATTCAAGAATGAAGATCAAAACATAGATACAATCAAAGCTAGTAATCATAATAACAACTTGGACAAAGAACGAAAATTTAATTTTTTGTGAATAGTGCCGTATACGTGAATAGTAACCTCGACACAAAAAGACAAAAATTTCACAAAAAAAATCTTACTAATATTCCGGCATAATGATATTGAAAGAATAATATCTTTTATAAAAGGAAATAACATCCCTTACCTCCAAAAAGACAGTACTTCTAACTGGAATACTGGATATAGTACTGAAGGAACTTGCATCGTATAGCAACACTCAAAGTATCAAAATACTCATAAGAATACGCTCGATAATATAGAGAGAGAAAACTTTAGTTTCTGGTGTGATTTTTAATTCTAACCTAAGCACCCTATGTATATGAAAATGCTTAGAACACCAAAGTAGAAAATTTAATAAAATATTAATATATTTATAAAATTTTCACGCCCACCTTAGAAATCTGATTTTAGCTCATTTACCACACATGTAGGGCCCACCAATAATGAAAAAAAATGTTTTTCTTTTAAAAAAATATTTAAAACTTCAAAAATTAATTATTTCGAAACTTCAATAATTCATAATAAATAGTCCTTTTATCAGAAAAATTCAAATTATATGTTTATCTCATAGGAAATTCAATTCTCTACAACTTTGTAGTTTTAAGTTTTTCTAAATTCCAAACAGAAATTGACCGAAATCCACATACGGGCGATTTTACAGGCTATAATCAAATTTCAGTCAAGAAATGGGGTCCACAAACATGAAAAACATGTTTTAATATTTTTAGTAACAAGAATGCTCTTCCTCCTCAGATATTCATATATCCCACATTCATTGTAAAAATATCACCATTATTATATTATTATAATATAATAATACATTTAAATGAATTATTTTATTAAAAAAAGATAAAATATTAATTTTCAACAATTGTCACATAAAAAAATTTTCTCCATCTATATCCACATAAAATGAATATTTTTCTTATCATATAAATTAATAATTAATTATTCACAAATAATATTATAGAATCACAATACTGACAACCAGGCCGTTCCCAGGAAAGAGGGGGCTTTCCAATAAGGATTTCTCCTTACTAGCGCGTAATTAGGTGACCAAACCTCTCCTTAGACAGAACTTTCTAGACATTGTCAATAATTCTATCTAATAATATTATTCAAATAATATGAATTATTAATCTGATAATGGAAAATACTGTGTAGTGACAATTATTGAAACAACAATAATATAAAATATCAACGTAGCAATTATTGAATCAATAAAATAAAATATTAACAGTAATTACTGTAACGATTATTAAGTAGTGCATTCATACGTAAGAATCAATAATTGGTGCAATACCGTGTGCTACTGTGCAACAACTCGTATTACTGTGTTTTAACCACCGGGTATTCTAACAGTATTAACGGTAACAACTACGCTGTTATTTATAAATAACTTATACCTATCATTTTTGTCATCCAATCGCTTTCCGTTATGGGGCCCACACAAGGCTGTGCCGTCGTACGAATATTCCCCGACAATAAGAATATTCCACGACCAAACGAATAGACAACAATGAATATTTTATAACCACTTGCTTAATTAAAATATTTGCCCATTTTATCCATAACTAATCACATTAATCAAATCAACCCTTACTATTTCCAAATAATAAATAGAGGAAATTCAATTTTATTTATAAAAAGTTGGGGTCTTACAACCTCCCTTCCTTATGAAATTTCATCCTCGAAATTGACGTACGTACCTGGTGTTTCGAAAATGAGAGGGTACCTCGCTTTCATTTCTGTTTTCAACTCCCAGGTCATTTCCTCAATAGCATGGTTCCTCCATAAAACTTTGACTTGTGGTATGACCTTTGTGCGTAGGACATGCTCTTTCCTATCCAAGATCTTAACAGGTACCTCCTCGTACGTTAAGTCTTCGGCTATCTCGTCTGGTTCTAACTCAATAATGTGGCTCGGGTCTTTCACATATTTACGAAGCACAGATATGTGAAAAATATTATGAACACGAGACATGCTTGGAGGTAACGCGAGTATATAAGCCACATTTCCTGTAACGACCCCAAAACAGGTCCATTCCACCCAACCCATTCTGAGTCGTCAAATACATGGTACAGAAAACAACTACAACTTTATTACAACAATTGTCATGCAAAATACAACAACACATATGCTGTGAGTTTGGATACAAATATATACCAAATGTGACTCATGTTCCAACCGTGGACATCACCTCACAATAACACCTTACATAAAGGTATAGTCAAAAACTGTTTTAGAAATTAGAATCTTTGGGAAGTGCTCAAGGAAACCTTTGTACATGGGAGGCCACGCGTCTAGGTTATGATAGATATCATACGGCCACAGAATTATCCTTGGTTGACCCAATAGACCCCAAAGAAAAAAGAGAAGATTACTATCATATTCTTCCCAATGGTGAGTCTTCTCTTGACTTATCATTATCTCCACTGTCTTTAATCGTGAATTATACTTCAAACAAACACCAAGATTATATAGGTAGTGCTCGTAAATATACTCAGCAAGTGGATGAGCACAACCCGTTCTTATGATGACACGAGGTTGTATGTCATTAGACATCTCGTATGATAGTGACAAAACACCTTCCAACGTTGGGTTCGCCTCACCCTATTTTCTTCACCAAATATAACTACTAAATGATGACCACCGTTCTATTCCCTTGTTACCCCCGCTCGACCCAGCTACACTCTTATTACCTGAAAGGAATTGTGAAGCAAAAGGGTGAGCACAACTAGCTCAGTAAAGAATATCATGACTAAAGATAATTCAATTATCAATAGCCTTCATCAATAATAAATCAGAGATTTAGAACATATGGTAAATGATAAAAATTTCAACCATAGTTGCAGCGGAACGAGCAATCCATTAGAAGAGTCAAATAGACTATAAAGTCTATTATCTTCTCCATGTTAAAAATCCACCAACAATATTTTATCCATGTAACATCACTCAACAGTTCCTTTCCACAATCATATGAATAACTCATAATCATAATTGTGACTATAAATTTTTCTTCGCACCCAGGACGAAGAATATTTTCATCACCTGTCTTTACCTGAAACATCAAAGATCATGGTTATACCAAATCACAGTTCCTGTTTATAATCATACTAACAAATCCATCTTTGCACTACGGGCCAAAGATATTCATCAACAAACCATCTTTGCACTACGGGCCAAAGATATTCAACAACAGTTCATCTTTCCACTACAGGCCAAAGATATTCATCAACAGGCCATCTTTGCACTACATGCCAAAGATATTCATCGACAATTCATATTTGCACTACAGGCCAAATATATTCATATCTCAAAGAAATATATAATCATTTCAGAATTTATATAAACAATAATTATAACCATGTTGATCAATTCACCTTTGCACTTAAGCTTAAGATATTCAATTATAAATTCAATGGTCATGATCATACCAGTCACAATTCAACTTTGCACTACAGGCCAAAGAGAACCCTAGTCATGATCATACCAATAATCTACCCATCTTTACACTCCAGTGAAAGAGAATTTCAACATCAGGGTTATAAAAATGTTATATATGATGATAAAAATAATATGATCAACATATAGTTTTAATCTCAAGAGTAATATTCGTAACTCATGAATAGTAAATCGTGAATAGTAACTCATGAATAGTAACCCCGACACAAAAGATAGAAATTCTACAATAAAATCCATACCAATATTTTGGTATAATGATATTGAAAGAATAACATTACTTAAATTTATAAATAATTTATTTTAATTGTTTACACTTTACTAATTAATGCATTTAATCATCACAAAATGCCAACTCTTACAATTTCATCATCAATAACCAAAACCCTCATCAAAAATCTACATATACCTTATATAGGATTCTCAAGCCATAAAATCCTATTTTCCAATTTTCTTTCTTCACAAAACATATTTAATTCATTTACTCATAACTAGACCATTTTTATGAAAAATACCAAATCAGTTCCAAAAATATTTCTTTTCTGGGATTTAGCATAATATAGTCCCATAGTGAACATATATTTTTCTCAGAATTTTTAAAACTCATTTACTATTTTTCATATGGCCAAAACCACCGAATATTTAGACATTTATCAAAAATTGTACTTTTGTCTAAAAATTCTGAAATTTACAGAGTATACTTCTATCATATACATGTACTCCCAATAAAAATTTCATCAATTTTGGAGTTAACCACAAGGAATTATAAGCGGTTACTTTTAAAATAGTCTTTTCTCATAAAATTCATAACTCTCAATCTATACATCCAAAAATCACCATTTTTGGACACAATCAATAAAACTCATCAAAATATCATTTCAAATTTTTCCAGAATTTTTGAAGTTCAGAAAAATTACGAAACTGAAAAACATAACAACCCTTAAAATCCCTTACTATCCCTTACCTCAAAAGAGCAGTACTTCTGACTGGATATCGGATATGATGCTGAAGGAAACTTGCACTAATGAATAGAAACTCACCAAGTATCTAAAAACTCACAAAATATGCTTCATAATATAGAGAGAGAAAGAGAGAAAGCTTATGTTTTTGGTGTGATTTTCAATTCTAACTTAGCCCTCTATTTATAGGAAAATTTTGGTAGGTTTGACCTGCAACCTGATGGCTTTACCTGCTACTATTCTCACCCACCACATTTGAAATATAATTCAGCACATTTCTTCACCAACCACAAGTGGGGCCCACCAATTCTAGAATTTTCCACCAAAATGATTAACTCCGAAAATTCATCAATTTCTGAACCAGTCATCACGTAAAATTCATAACAAATTATACGTTCATTTTTAACGGTTCAAAATTTGTAGACATATACTCAACTTATATATGTATAACATATCCAAATATTACCACGATCCAACGGTCGGATTAAAAATTATAACCATCGCAAAATATCTCAAAAACTCTAATTTGATTTTCAATACCCCCGTTCCGACAAAAATACAGATAAAACACCTCAACATTAACTCCTTCATTTTTAACCACAAAAATATATCCCTCGTTTATATCCACATAAAATAAATATTTTCTTATCATATGAATCAATAATTAATTATTCACAAATAATATTACAGAATTACATTTATGACAACCAGGCCGTTCCCAGGAAAGAGTACTCCCAATAAAAATTTCATCAATTTTGGAGTTAACCACAAGGAATTATAAGCGGTTACTTTTAAAATAGTCTTTTCTCATAAAATTCATAACTCTCAATCTATACATCCAAAAATCACCATTTTTGGACACAATCAATAAAACTCATCAAAATATCATTTCAAATTTTTCCAGAATTTTTGAAGTTCAGAAAAATTACGAAACTGAAAAACATAACAACCCTTAAAATCCCTTACTATCCCTTACCTCAAAAGAGCAGTACTTCTGACTGGATATCGGATATGATGCTGAAGGAAACTTGCACTAATGAATAGAAACTCACCAAGTATCTAAAAACTCACAAAATATGCTTCATAATATAGAGAGAGAAAGAGAGAAAGCTTATGTTTTTGGTGTGATTTTCAATTCTAACTTAGCCCTCTATTTATAGGAAAATTTTGGTAGGTTTGACCTGCAACCTGATGGCTTTACCTGCTACTATTCTCACCCACCACATTTGAAATATAATTCAGCACATTTCTTCACCAACCACAAGTGGGGCCCACCAATTCTAGAATTTTCCACCAAAATGATTAACTCCGAAAATTCATCAATTTCTGAACCAGTCATCACGTAAAATTCATAACAAATTATACGTTCATTTTTAACGGTTCAAAATTTGTAGACATATACTCAACTTATATATGTATAACATATCCAAATATTACCACGATCCAACGGTCGGATTAAAAATTATAACCATCGCAAAATATCTCAAAAACTCTAATTTGATTTTCAATACCCCCGTTCCGACAAAAATACAGATAAAACACCTCAACATTAACTCCTTCATTTTTAACCACAAAAATATATCCCTCGTTTATATCCACATAAAATAAATATTTTCTTATCATATGAATCAATAATTAATTATTCACAAATAATATTACAGAATTACATTTATGACAACCAGGCCGTTCCCAGGAAAGAGTACTCCCAATAAAAATTTCATCAATTTTGGAGTTAACCACAAGGAATTATAAGCGGTTACTTTTAAAATAGTCTTTTCTCATAAAATTCATAACTCTCAATCTATACATCCAAAAATCACCATTTTTGGACACAATCAATAAAACTCATCAAAATATCATTTCAAATTTTTCCAGAATTTTTGAAGTTCAGAAAAATTACGAAACTGAAAAACATAACAACCCTTAAAATCCCTTACTATCCCTTACCTCAAAAGAGCAGTACTTCTGACTGGATATCGGATATGATGCTGAAGGAAACTTGCACTAATGAATAGAAACTCACCAAGTATCTAAAAACTCACAAAATATGCTTCATAATATAGAGAGAGAAAGAGAGAAAGCTTATGTTTTTGGTGTGATTTTCAATTCTAACTTAGCCCTCTATTTATAGGAAAATTTTGGTAGGTTTGACCTGCAACCTGATGGCTTTACCTGCTACTATTCTCACCCACCACATTTGAAATATAATTCAGCACATTTCTTCACCAACCACAAGTGGGGCCCACCAATTCTAGAATTTTCCACCAAAATGATTAACTCCGAAAATTCATCAATTTCTGAACCAGTCATCTCGTAAAATTCATAACAAATTATACGTTCATTTTTAACGGTTCAAAATTTGTAGACATATACTCAACTTATATATGTATAACATATCCAAATATTACCACGATCCAACGGTCGGATTAAAAATTATAACCATCGCAAAATATCTCAAAAACTCTAATTTGATTTTCAATACCCCCGTTCCGACAAAAATACAGATAAAACACCTCAACATTAACTCCTTCATTTTTAACCACAAAAATATATCCCTCGTTTATATCCACATAAAATAAATATTTTCTTATCATATGAATCAATAATTAATTATTCACAAATAATATTACAGAATTACATTTATGACAACCAGGCCGTTCCCAGGAAAGAGGGGTCTTTCCAATAAGGATTTCTCCTTACTAGCGCGCAATTAGATGACCAAACCTCTCCTTAGACAGAACTTTCTAGACATTGCCAATAATGTTATCTAATAATATTATTCAAATAATATGAATTATTGATCTGATAATAGAAAATACTGTGCAACAACAATTATTGAAACAACAATAATATAAAATATCAACGCAGCAATTATTGAATCAATAAAATAAAATATTGAACAGTAATAACTGTAACAATTATTGAGTAGTGTCTTCTTACGTAAGAATCAATAATTTCAAAAATACTGTGCAATACCGTGTGCTACTGTGCAATAACGCGTATTACTGTATTTTAACCACCGGGTATTCCAACAGTGTTAACGGTAACAACTACGTCGTTATTTGTAAAAACTCAAATTTGTCATTTTCTTCATCCGACAGTTATTCGTTATGGGGCCCACAAATAGCTGCGCCGTCGTACGAATATTCCCCGACAGAAAGAATATTCCACGACCAAACGAATATTCCCCGACAACAATGAATATTTTATAACCACTTGCTTATTTTGAAAAAAATTCATATATCACCTTTAACATTAACTTTTTATCAATTTGACCATTTACTGAATCGTAATTATAAGAAAAATTGAATACTTTTATTTCATAAAATTCGGGGTCTTACATTTCCTACTCGGTCAAGAATCTAAAATGGACCAATAAATCGTGGATTAAGCTTTCCTCTCTTCCCAAATCTTGTAACTCCCTTCCATGGAGAAACACACAACAATACATGATCCCCAATACTAAATTCCATGTCCTTTCGATGAAGATCCGCATAACTCTTTTGTCGATCCTGTGCCGTTTGTATACGTTGTCGAATCATTTGGATCTTTTCTGTGGTCATACGTACCAACTCTGGTCCCAACAATATTGCTTCACCCACCTCTTTCCAACATACTGGAGAGCGACACTTTTGTCCATACAATGCTTCGAATGGAGCCACACCTATACTTGCCTGATAACTGTTGTTGTAGGAGAATTCCACCAATGGTAAATACTTATCCCAACTCCCTTTGAATTCTAGAACACAGAGTCTTAATAGATCTTCAAAAGTTTGAATAGTCCTCTCTGATTGTCCGTCCGTTTGAGGATGGTATGCCAAACTGAATCGTAAATTCGTACCCATAGCTTTTTGCTAGCTAACCCAAAATCGTGAAGTGAATCTTGGGTCACGATCCAAAACTATGGATACTGACATGCCATGATACCTCACAATCTCATTCACGTACATAAGAGCAAGACGTTCAAAGGAATAAGTATCCCTTATCGACAAGAAATGAGCAGACTTGGTTAATCTAACAACAATAACCCAAATATCATCTATGCCTTGAGAAACCTTTGGAAGACCTGTAACGAAATCCATGGTAACGTGTTTCCACTTCCATTTTAGAATCTCAAGTGATTGCAATGGACCCTTTGGCACTTGATGCTCCGCCTTTACACGTTGACAAGTTAAACACCTCGAGATAAACTTCGTGATCTCTCTCTTCATGTTGCTCCACCAAAATGTATGTCGAAGATCACGATACATTTTGGTACTTTCAGGGTGAATTGCAAATGGTGTGTTATGTGCCTCCATCATGATTCTATGTTTCAAGTCAGAATCGTTAGGAACGCAAACTGTGGAGTAAACTCGAAGTATTCCTTCTTCATCGATTCTTGCTTCTGGAATAGCACCTTCTTGCACTTTCTTCTTCATATGCATCAGCTTCTAGTCTGTGGCTTCGGCAACTTTAACTTTATCGATTAAAGTTTGTTCTATGCATATATTTGGCATCATCGCATGAGTCCCTGGAGTCTTGAATTCTATCTTTATCTTTTGTAAATCACACAAAATGGGCCTTTGTGATGACAACATCGCACTCGTTCCCGCATATGATCTTCTACTCAATGCGTCAGCTACCGCGTTTACTTTTCCAGGATGGTATTGAATGGTATGGTCAAAATCTTTTAACAGCTCGAGCCAACGTCATTACCGCATGTTGAGTTCTTTTTGAGTGAAGAAATATTTGAGGCTTTTATGGTCCGAATATATCTCCACTTTCTCCCCATATAGATAGTGCCTCCAAATTTTTAACGCAAAAACGACTGCTGCCAATTCTAGATCATGAGTAGGGTAATTCCTCTTATATTCTTCGAGTTATTGCGAGGCATAGGCTATGACCTTCCCATGTTGCATGAAAACACATCCTAACCCTTTGCCTGAAGCATCGCTGTAGTTGACAAGTCCCTCCGAACCAGATGGTATTGTCAGAATAGGTGCCGAAATAAGTCTCCTCTTAAGCTCTTGAAAACTCTTCTCGCATTTCTCGCTCCATACAAATTTTGTATCCTTCCGAGTCAGCTGAGTTAACGGAGTAGCTATTTGAGAAAACCCTTCTACGAATCTCCGATAATAACCAGCTAAGCCGAGAAAGCTACATACTTCGGTCACTGACTTCGGTTGCTCCCAACTTTGTATTGCTTTAATCTTCGCTGGGTCAACAGATACTCCATGTTTTGACACCACATGCCCAAGAAATGCTACTTCCTTAAGCCAGAACTCGCATTTCTTTAATTTAGCATAAAGCTTATTTTCACGAAGCCTTTGGAGTACCAGCTTCAAATGGTGCTCATGATCTTCATGACTTTTAAAATATATGAGGATGTCATCAATAAAGACAACAACGAACTGATCCAAATATTCCTTGAATACTCGATTCATTATATTCATGAAAGCCGCAGGAGCATTAGTCAATCCAAAAGACATAACTAAGAATTCATAATGCCCGTACCGAGTTTTAAAGGCAGTCTTCGGAATATCCTCAGTTCTAATCTTCAGCTGATGATATCCAGAACGAAGATCGATTTTTAAAAAGAATTATGCTCCTTGCAACTGGTCAAACAGGTCATCAATGCGAGGTAGCGGATACCTATTCTTGATGTTGACATGGTTCAATTCTCGATAGTCAATACAAAGTCACATACTCTCGTCTTTCTTCTTTACAAATAAAACAGAAATACCCCAAGGAGATGTACTAGGACGAATGAAACCGATGTCCAACAACTCCTGTAGTTAGACCTTTAACTCCTGAAGTTCAATAGGAGCCATTCGATATGGGATTTTAGAAATGGGCTTTGTATCAGGTTCAAGGTCAATAAAGAATTCAACTTCATGTTCTGGGGGTAGACCAGGAAGTTCTTCAGGAAATACATCAAGAAATTTACTAACAACAGAAATACTATTCAAATCTGACGTATCTTTATTCAAATCCATAACATGGGCTAAGAAAGCTTGACATCTGTTTTTTAATAAACGAATGGCTTTATGGCTTGATATGATAGTGATTGATTTTAGTGGTTTAGTTGCTTGAATTCGCATAACAGGTTGGTTAGGAATATGAAAACTAACAACCTTACGAAAACAATCAATTTTGGCATGATGAGTAGTTAACCAATCAATCCCTAAAATCAAATCAAAAGCAAGTATCTTTAAAGAGATAAGATCAACAGGTAATGTGATGGTGCCAACTTGGATCAAACAAGATTTATAAATAATGGATGTAATGAAGGTTTCTCCTAACGGAGTCTCCACAGATAAGTCAAAGTCTAATTTCTCCGGAGTCAAGTTTAAACGTTGAGCATAAGCAGGAGAGATAAATGAATGGGTAGAACCAGTATCTAGTAAGGTATAAACTTCGTAAGAATTTATGATTATCTTACCCGTGATCACCTCGTTTGGGTTCCTCGCATTTTGACCAGTCACGACAAACGCTATTTTCGGAACCACTGACTTTGACTTTTCTGGGACAGCCTTTTGAGTTACCATCCCCGCTGGACTTGGTTTCTCTACAGTACAATCTCGAGTGATATGTCCTTCCTTTCCATAATTATAACATACCTTGAACTGTTGTGGACAGTTTGGGCTGATATGTCCCTCTTTTCCACATTTATAGCATACGACTGGTGGTCGTTCTCCTCCCTTAGAAACAGTTGATACTGGTGCTGACGTCTTCACATTGTCATTGTTGAATCTTCTCTTTTTGAAATTTCCACTTGACACGCCTCTCCTATTATCATGGCCACGATTACCACCAGAGTGGTTACCGCTTTTGTCCGTATTCTTTCCTCGCTGGTTATCGTTGCTCCGATGACTGCTGTCATCGGTATGACCCTGGTTGTGGTCTCTCGGTTGAACGTACTCATTATCTTGCTCTAATAATTGAGCCATGTTGACAACATCTGAATATAGGAAAAATTTATGAGAAATGAGATACTGACGTATGTCAGGTTTCAAACCTCTCAGTAACATTCGCGCCATACGTTCCTCATTCTCCACCAAATGAGGTGCATACCTGGATAACTCCGCGAACTTCGCCTCGTACTGGGACACCGTCATGTTGTTTTATTCCAGTCTAATAAACTCCACCTCCTTCATATGACGAACACTTTCAGGAAAGTACTTGTCATTGAATAGTTTCTGAAATGTCTCCCAAGATATGTTGAGTGCGGCTGGATGGGTACGCTTCACATATTCCCACCAGTAATCTGCCTCATTACGGAACATAAAGGTGGCGAATGAAACCTTCTGTTCCTCCGTGCATCCCAAGATATCGAATATCTTGGTAATTTGCTTGACCCACATTTCTGCCTTAATTGGATCCGGCTTTTCCCAGAATTCTGGTGGTCCCAACTCTTTGAACTGCTTGGCTGTGACCAGCTGTGCGTTGCCATTAATTCTACCTGTATTTTGAACAGGAGTCTCCTTCGTCTGGTTTTGCATAAACCGCAAAAAGCTTCTAAACATCTCATCATTCATCGTCTGCTCAGTGATATTGTTTACAGGAGGAACATTGTCGGCCTGTTGCACGTTCTCCTCATTGGTGAGTAAAGGTGTCTCCACAGTCTCATTTACTCCACTGTTAACATTCTCAGTTGCCAATCTCAAATACTACCATAAAACAAGGGTTAATTAAAGAAATTAATATATCACATAATATCCCTATATTCTGACCAACCAACAAATAAGCTTAGGTATGACACACTAGCGAAGGATTTATTCGTCTCTCCCCTCCTAGTTCTATTTCCCAATCTCCGCCAGAGATCATATCCCTCAGCTCTGATACTAACTGTGACTCATGTCCCAACCGTGGACAGCATCTCACAGTGATACCTATCAGTTTGCCACCGCAGAACGGCGTCCCCTACGGAGAGTATGGCTTCGGTGCATCCTCCATCAACAGGAAGTTACCAAATAGAGGCTCGAGGCTCTTTACTTATGGCTCTGATACCAATTATGACACCCCGAAAATAGGTATACAACACCCATTATGAGTCGCCAATACGTGGTACAAAAACAACTATAACTTTATTAATACAATTGTCGTGCAAAATACGACAACACATAAACCATGAGTGTAAAATACAAATAATGTCTTCTAGATAGTATTCAAACTCAAATAAGTCCTCGTTACAATTATTGATACATTATTTTACAAAAATAGTGAGGACTACTAAGACAACTTTCTAGAACCATCATTCCATACCCCGACTAGTACTCGCTACATTCTCGCCTCCAGAGAAGAAAAATAGAACAAAAAGGAAAGGCAACTAGCCCAGTAAAGGATATTATGACTAAGATAATATAGAACCAATTATCGTTAGTCCTCAACAAGGAAAATTTTGATATAATATAATAGACAACAAGTTTCAGATCAATATTCGCAGCAGAAATAACAATTCATTAGAAGAGTTGCGTAGATAATGAAATCTATTATCTTCTATGAATTTAAAAGTTCATCATCAATATTTTATCTCTGTAACATCAATCAATATACATCTTGAATCAAATATTCATCTTTGCACTACAGGCCAAAGATATTCATCAGTTGGTCATGTTCATCTCAACACTTGTTCATCTTTGCACTACGGGCTAAAGATATTCATCAAAAAATCATTTATCTTTGCACTACAGGCCAAAGATATTCAGTAATATCATCATTTCGGACCAAGGATGATGGAAAATAATTTTAAAAAAATGAATCTAGTAAGATAAAAGGACAAGGAGTAAGGATTCGTATTTTAGTTCATCCACGTTCAAAAATACTCCATAATAAACTATTGTGAAGCAAAATTCAAGAATAAAAATCAAAACATGGAAACAATCAAAGCTAGTAATCATAATAACAACTTGGACAAAGAACGAAAATTTTATTTTTCTGTGAATAGTGCCGTATACGTGAATAGTAACCTCAACACAAAAAGACAAGAATTTCACAAGAAAAATCTTACTAATATTTCGGCATAATGATATTGAAAAAATAATATCATTTATAAAAGAAAATAACATCCCTTACCTCCAAAAAGACAATACTTCTGACTGGAATACTGGATATAGTGCTAAAGGAACTTGCACCGTATAACAACACTCAAAGTATCAAAATACTCACAAGAATACGCTCGATAATATAGAGAGAAAAAACTTTAGTTTCTGGTGTGATTTTTAATTCTAACATAAGCACCCTATTTATAGGAAAATGCTTAGAACACCAAAGCAGAAAATTTAATAAAATATTAATATATTTATAAAATTTTCACGCCCACCTTAGAAATCTAATTTCAGCTCATTTACCACACATGTGGGGCCCACCAATAATAAAAAAAATATTTTTCTTTTAAAAAATATTTAAAACTTCAAAAATCAATTATTTCATAACTTCAATAATTCATAATAAATAGCCCTTTTATCAGAAAAATTCAAATCCTATGTCCATTCCATAGGAAATTCAATTCTCTACAACTTTGTAGTTTTAAGTTTTTCTAAATTCCAAACAGAAATTGACCGAAATCCATATACGGACGATTTTATAGGCTATAATCAAATTTCAGTCAAGAAATGGGGTCCACAAACATGAAAAATATGTTTTAAATATTTTTAGTAACAAAAATGCTCTTCCTCCTCATATATTCATATATCCCACATTCATTATAAAAATATCACCATTATTATATTATTATAATATAATAATATATTTAAATGAATTATTTTATCAGAAAAAGATAAAATATTAATTTTCAACAATTGTCACATAAAATTTTTTTTCTATCTATATCCACATAAAATGAATAGTTTCCTTATCATATAAATTAATAATTAATTATTCACAAATAATATTACAGAATCACAATACTGACAACCAGGCCGTTCTCAAGAAAGAGAGGGCTTTCCAATGAGAATTTCTCCTTACTGGCGCGCAATTAGGTGACCAAACCTCTCCTTAGACAGAACTTTCTAGACATTACCAATAATGTTATCTAATAATATTATTCAAATAATATGAATTAATGATCTGATAATAGAAAATACTGTGTAGTGACAATTATTAAAACAACAATAATATAAAATATCAACGTAGCAATTATTGAATCAATAAAATAAAATATTAAACAGTAATTACTGTAACAATTATTGAGTAGTGCCTTCTTATGTAAGAATCAAACACTGTCACAAAACAAGGGTTAATTGACATATCACATATTATCCCTAAACTCTGACCGACCAATTAAATACCAAATAAACTTAGGTAGGTCATGCTAGCGAAGAAATTTCCCGTCTCTCCCCTTCTAATTCTTAACTCACATCTTAGCTAGGGATTATATCCCTAAGTTTTGATACCAATTGTGACGCCCCTAAAACAGGTATACATCACCCATCTTGGGTCGTCAGATACATGGTACAAAACTCAAATACAACTTAATAATACAACTGTTGTGTAAAATACGACAAAACATAAACTGAGAGTTTTAATACGAAGATTGTCTTCTAAACAGTATTCAAACTCAAATGGAGTCCTCATTACACTTATTATCACACTATTTCACAGAATAGTGAGGACTACTAAAGCCAATTATCCTGGACAATTACTCCATTTCCCGACTCGTTCTAGCTATATTCTCATTTCCTGAAGAGAACAATGAAAGAAAAGGGTGAGCTCAACTAGCTCAGTAAGAAATATTATGACTAAGATAATGCAAAATAAATTATACTTAGCCTTCAACAGTATAACAACTGATAGAATACAATAGACAACAAGTTTTAGATCAACAACTGCAGCGGAATAAGCAATCCATTAGAAGAGTCAAGTAGAGCATAAAATCTACTATCTTATATGATTTAAAAAGTTTTTCATCAATTTTATCGCTGAGATTCAGATTAATAAATAAACCACATCATCGAATCATCCCTGCACTACGGGCCAAGGATATTCATGTAATCATCAATGGTCATGACTATATCGAATAATCCCTGGTCATAATCATACCCATAACTGTCCATCAATGCACTACGAGCCAATGAATAGTAACTCGTAATCCGTAAATAGTAACTCGTAAAAAAATACCAAATAAAATGATATTTCATGACGAGTACAAAAGAAATGATATCTCATACGAGTATAATAGAATATACGAAACTATAAATGGATTTTTACCCGTCATACGGTAATCCACGTAGACAGATCATTTCCACAATTTAATAAGGAATAAATACAAAGGATCAATCACAATGCATGCGGTAATCCACATAGACAGGTTATTCCTATAGAATATAAAAGAATGGAATAACAGAAGAATTCACCATGCATGCGATAGACCGCACAGACAGGTTATTCCAATAGAATAATAAATAATGGAACCAGGTCATGCGTAATACGCACAGACAGGATATTCCAACAGAATAATAAAGAATGGAACCAGGTCATGCGCAATCCGCACAGACAGGATATTCCAATAGAATAATAAAGAATGGAATAACAGAAGAATTTCACCATATATGCGGTACTTCGCGTAGACAGGTTATTCCAACATAATAATATAGAATGGAATAACAGAAGCTCTCTTCATGAATACGAAAGAAATAATACCCCTTACCTTAGAAGAAATATGGATACTGGAATACTGAGGTAGCAGAATTCTCTTCTTCTTCCTCTCTATAATTTCTCTCTATAATAATTGCTCTATAGCTTTAGTAAATTGGTGAAAAATAATAAAGGAATGAGCTTCTATTTATAGGAAAATATAGTTTCGATAATTGCACGTTTTGGGGCTCAAAATATTACAGTATAATACCTTCCTCTTTTTCTTTATTTTTAATTTAGTCCTACAAGTATTATCAAACTTGCACCACCTCCCCTAATAGTAAATAATGTGAATCAATAGTAAAATCATGTGACTCAATAGTATAATCATGTGAAAAAACTAATTACAGTATAGTACCTTCAACTATACCTCCATTTCTAATTTAGTCATGCAAGTATTATCAATCTTGCACCAACACCCCTAATAGTACAAGAATGTGAATCAATAGTACACACATATGAACAAATAGTTATAAGCATGTGAATTAATAGCAATTAATTGCTCATTTATCCGGTGAATTACCCGATTGGTCAATATAACCTCCAGACATCAATTATTATCGAAATAAATATCGATTTCTACTAACACTAATAATCCCAACACAATGGAACTATCAATTTCATCTTTAATCAACACGAACTTATTCATCATTAATATTATAATTCATAATATTTAACAACTAGATCGTTCCCAAGAAAGAGGGGTCTTTCAAATAAGGATTTCTCCATATTGGCGCACAATTAGATTAACCAACCTCTCCTTGATAGAACTTCTAGACATTGTCAATATTACAAATAATAATATGAATAACTTTTTTGTCTCAATTATTGATTTAATAATATAACATGTTATGCAGATGATAATGTGACAATAATTGAATCAATAATATGAGAGATATGATGCATCAATTATTGTAGCAATAAATGAGTATAACTGAGTGACTTCTTACGTAAGCATCAATAATCAATACCGTGTGCTACTATACAATCACGCGTATTAGTGTACTTTTACTACCGGGTAGTTTAACAGTTTTAACGGTAACACTTTCGCTGTTATTTTCATAAAATGATAATTCTGTCTTTTTCTAATTACGACAATACTTTCGTTGTGGGGTCCACCAATGATTGTGTCGTCGTACGGATATTTTTCGATAAAAAGAATATTCCCCGACCAAACGAATATTTTATAACAACTTGCATACTTTGCAAAATTTATAAATATTACCAACAACTATAACATTATATCAAATCCACACCATAATATTCAAAAAAATATTTCAAGAAATTAAATCTTTATTCATAAAATTTGGGGTCTTACAATCTCCACTCCTTATGAAATTTCGCCCTCGAAATTTACGTACGTACCTGGTATGCCAAAGAGGTGAGGATACCTTGACTTCATTTTAGATTCTAACTCTTAAGGCATAACCTTTGAGTGTCGAATATGATCCTTCTTATCCAAGATTTTAACACGTATCTCCTCATACGTTAAATCTTCTGCTATCTCATCTAGTTCTAATTCAATGAGGTGGTTCGGGTCATCCACATATTTACGTAACATCGATACGTGAAAAACGTTATGAACACGCGACATACTTGGCGGTAAAACGAGTATATAGGCCACAATTTCTACTCGATCGAGGATTTCAAATGGACCAATAAAATCAAGGGTTGAGATTTCCTCTCTTCATTGAGTCTTGCTTCTAGAATAACGCCATCTTGAACCTTCTTCTTCACTTTCATTAGCTTCGGGTGTGTAGCTTGAGCGGCCTTTAACTTTATCTATTAAAGTCGATTCTACTCGTATATTCGTTATCTTCACATGGGTCCCTAGAGTATTTAACTCTATCTTAATCATTTGTAAGTTATACGAAATTGGTTTTTGTGTTAACAACATCGCACTCATAAACGCATACGATCTTCTACTCAACGCGTCAGCTACCACGTTCGCTCTTCCACGATGATATTGAATGGTATGGTCATAATCTTCAACAGCTCGAGCCAACGTCTTTGGCTCATAATACGTTCGTTCTATGTGAAGAAATATTTAAGCGTTTTAGAAATGGGTTTTGTACTGAGGTCAATACAAAATTCGATTTCACGCTCTAGGGGTAGGCTAAGAAGTCTTCAGACAATACGTCAGGAAATTTATTAACAATAGAAATATCATTCAAAACTGTGACTCTCATCCAAGACTTGGATAGCACATGTAATGAAGGTTTCTCCTAACGGAGTTTCAACCGATAGGTCAAAGTCTAATCTCTTCGGAGTCAAATTTAAACATTGAGGGCAATAAATAGAGATAAAAGAATGGGTAGAACCGGTATCTAATAAGGTATAGACTTCACAAGAATTTATAATTAACTAACTCGTGCTAACTTCGTTTAGGTTACTCGCTTTTTGAGAAGTCACGAAAAAGTTCTTCCTAAAACCACCGACTTTGTTTTGTCCGTATCCGCCTTTGGTGCCACCGTCCCAGCTGTACTTGACTTTGGTGCACGACCAAATCGGGCTAGGTTACCTTCTTTTCCACAATTGTAACATGCTTTGGACTGTATCACGCAGTTTGGACAAATATGTCCCTCCCCTCCGCATTTGAAGCATATAATTGGTGGTCATTCTCCTTCCTTGAAAACGGGTGTTGGTGCTGCTGTCTTTCCATTGTTGTTGAACCTTCTCTTCTTGAAATTTCCACTCCTATTATCTTGGTCATGATTACCACCGAAGTGGTTACCATTCTTGGCATGATAATTTCCCCCACGATGGTTATCATTATTCCGATGGCCGTTGCCACTGGTACGATTATTATCGTGTTGTTGTTTACCTGAGGATTATTGTCTTCCTGTGACACATTATCCTGGGTATTGATCGTTGGTGACTCAACGGTCTCATGTGCTTCATTGTTTATCTCAACATTTTCAGATGTCATTCTCAAACACTGTCACAAAATAAGGGTTAATTGACATATCACATATTATCCATATACTCTAACCGACCAATTAAATGCCAAATAAACTTAGGTAGGTCATACTAGCGAAGAAATTCTCCGTCTCTCCCCTCCTAGTTCTTGACTCACATCTTAGCTAGGGATCATATCCCTAAGCTTTGATACCAACTGTGACGCCCCCAAAACAGGTATACATCACCCATCTTGGGTCGTCAGATACATGGTACAAAATTTAAATACAACTTAATAATACAACTGTTTTGTAAAATACGACAAAACATAAAATGAGAGTTTTAATACGAAGATTGTCTTCTAAACAGTATTCAAACTCAAATGGAGTCCTCAGTACATTTATTACCACACTATTTCACAGAATAGTGAGGACTACTAAATCCACTTATCCTGGACCATTACTCCATTTCTCGACTCGTTCCAGCTATATTCTCATTTCCTGAAGAGAACAATGAAAGAAAAGGGTGAGCTCAACTAGCCCAATAAGAAATATTATGACTAAGATAATGCAGAATAAATTATTCTTAGCCTTCAACAGTATAACAACTGATAGAATACAATAGACAACAAGTTTTAGGTCAACAACTGCAGCGGAATAAGCAATCCATTAGAAGAGTCAAGTAGAGCATAAAATCTACTATCTTCTATGATTTAAAAAGTTTTTCATCAACTTTATCGCTGAGACTCAGCTTAATAAATAAACCACATCATCGAATCTTCCCTGTACTATGGGCCAAGGATATTCATGTAATCATCAATGGTCATGACTATACCGAATAATCCATGGTCATAATCATACTCATAACTGTCCATCAATGCACTACGGGCCAATGAGGACTTTTACCACATCATTCGTTACATTACGGTCATGATTATACCGAATAATCCCTAGTCATAATCATACCAAGTCCATCTATGCACGTAAGTCAAAGACGACTTTCATCACAATATAAGCATGAGGATGATGACAATGACATAATAATTCAATAAAACAAGTTCAAGGATAAATTTTAAAGATTTATAATTTAATTTATCCATAAATCAATAACGTCCGAATTGTCAACATGATACTGCTTTGTGGAGTAAAATTCAAGAATAATATTCATGTACCAAAAATAATTTGAACAGAAAAGAAATATATTTTTCGGGTAAATAGTATCCCGTGAATAGTATTCCGTGAATAGTACTTCGAGAATAGTACCTCGTGAATAGTACCCCGATATGAAAAGTACCTCAAATACCTAAGTGAATAATATTCGGGTGAATAGTAACTCGTGAATAGTACTCCGACACGAAAAGTGTCCCGAATACCCGAGTGAATAATACTAGAGTGAACAGTAACCAGGTGAATAGAAATCTATGAATAGTAACTAGTAAAAAAATACCAAATAAAATTATATTTCATGACGAGTACAAAAGAAATGATATCTCATACGAGTATAATAGAATATATGAAACTGCAAATGGATTTTTGCCCGCTATGCGGTAATCCACGTAGACAGGTCATTTCCACAATTTAATAAGGAATGAATACAAAGGATCAATCACCATGCATGCGGTAATCCACATAGACAGGTTATTCCAACAGAATATAACAGAATGGAATAAAAGAAGAATTCACCATGCATGCGATAGACCGCACAGACAGGTTATTCCAACAGAATAATAAATAATGGAACCAGGTCATGCGTAATACGCACAGATAGGATATTCCAACAGAATACTAAAGAATGGAACCAGGTCATGCGCAATTCGCACAGATAGGATATTCCAACAGAATAATAAAGAATGGAATAACAGAAGAATTTCACCATGTATGCGGTACTTCGCATAGACAGGTTATTCTAACATAATAATAAAGAATGGAATAACAGAAGCTCTCTTCATGAATACGAAAGAAATAATACCCCTTACCTTAGAAGAAATCTGGATACTGGAATACTGAGGTAGCAGACTTCTCTTCTTCTTCCTCTCTATAATTTCTCTCTATAATAATTGGTCTATAGCTTTAGTGAATATGTGAAAAATAATGAAGGAATGAGATTCTATTTATAGGAAAATATAGTTTCGATAATTGCACGTTTTGGGGCTCGAAATATTACAGTATAATACCTTCCTCTTTTTTTTTTTTTAATTTAGTCCTACAAGTATTATCAAACTTGCACCACTTCCCCTAATAGTAAATAATGTGAATCAATAGTAAAATTATATGACTCAATAGTATAATCATATGAAAAAACTAATTACAGTATAGTACCTTCAACTATACCTCTATTTCTAATTTAGTCATGCAAGTATTATCAATCTTGCACCAACTCCCCTAATAGTATAAGAATGTGAATCAATAGTACACACGTGTGAACAAATAGTTATAAACATGTGAATTAATAATAATTAATTGCTCATTTATCCGGTGAATTACCCAATTGGTCAATATAACCTCCAGACATCAATTATTATCGAAATAAATGTCGATTTCCACTAACACTAATAATCCCAACACAATGAAACTATCAATTTCATCTTTAATTAACACGAACTTATTCATCATTAATATTATAATTTACAATATTTAATAACCAGGTCGTTCCAAGGAACGAGGGGGCTTTCAAATAAGGATTTCTCCATATTGGCGCGCAATTAGATTATCTAACCTCTCCTTGACAGAACTTCTAGACATTGTCAATATTGCAAATAATAATATGAATAACTTTGTCGTCTCAATTATTGATTTAATTATATAACATATTATGCAGATGATAATGTGACAATAATTGAACCAATAATATGAGAGATATGATGCAGCAATTACTGTAGCAATAAATGAGTATAACTGAGTAACTTCTTACGTAAGCATCAATAATCAATACCGTGTGTTACTATGCAACCACGCGTATTACTGTAATTTTAGTACCGGATAGTTCAACAGTTTTAACGGTAATACTTTCGCCGTTATTTTCATAAAATGATAATTCTATCGTTTTCTAATTACGACAATACTTCCGTTGTGGGGTCCACCAATGATTGTGTCGTCGTACGGATATTCCCCGATAAAAAGAATATTCCCCGACCAAACGAATATTTTATAACAACTTGCATACTTTGCAAAATTTATAAATATTACCCACAACTATAACATTATATCAAATTCACACCATCATATTTAAAAAATTATTTCAAGAAATTAAATCTTTATTCATAAAATTTGGGGTCTTACAATCTCCCCTCCTTATGAAATTTCGCCCTCAAAATTTACGTGCGTACCTGTATGCCGAAGAGGTGAGGATACCTTGACTTCATTTTAGATTCTAACTCTTAAGGCATAACCTTTGAGTGTCGAATATGATCCTTCTTATCCAAGATTTTAACACGTATCTCCTAATACGTTAAATCTTCTGCTATCTCGTCTAGTTCTAATTCAATGAGGTGGTTCGGGTCGTCCACATATTTACGTAACATCGATACGTGAAAAACGTTATGAACACGCGACATACTTGGTGGTAAAACGAGTCTATAGGCCACAGTTCCTACTCGATCAAGGATTTCAAATGGACCAATAAAATTAAGGGTTGAGATTTCCTCTCTTTATCGAGTCTTGCTTCTAGAATAACGCCCTCTTGAACCTTCTTCTTCATATTCATCAGCTTCGGGTGTGTAGCTTGAGCGGCCTTTAACTTTATCGATTAAAGTCGATTCTACTCGTATATTCGTTATCTTCACATGGGTCCCTAGATTCTTTAACTCTATCTTCATCATTTGTAAGTTATACGAAATGAGTTTTTGTGTTAACAACATCGCACTCGTAAACGCATATGATCTTCTACTCAACGCGTCAGCTACCACGTCCGCTCTTCCACGATGATAGTGAATGGTATGGTCGTAATCTTCAATAGCTCGAGCCAACGTCTTTGGCGCATAATACGTTCGTTCTAGGTGAAGAAATATTTAAGGGTTTTAGAAATGGGTTTTGTTCTGGGGTCAATACAAAATTCAATTTCACGCTCTAGAGGTAGGCTAAGAAGTCTTCAGAGAATACGTCAAGAAATTTATTAACAATAGAAATATCATTCAAAACTGTGACTCTCATCCAAGACTTGAATAGTACATGTAATGAAGGTTTCTCCTAACGGAGTTTCAACCGATAAGTCAAAGTCTAATCTCTCCGGAGTCAAATTTAAACGTTGAGCGCAAGCAAGAGAGATAAAAGAATGGGTAGAACCGGTATCTAATAAGGTATAGACTTCGCAAGAATTTATAATTAACTAACCCGTGCTAACTTCGTTTGGGTTACTCGCTTTTTGAGAAGTCACGAAAAACGATCTTCCTAAAACCACCGACTTTATTTTGTCCGTATCCGCCTTTGGTGCCACCGTCCCAGCTGTACTTGACTTTGGTGCACGACCAAATCGGGCTAGGTGACCTTCTTTTTCACAATTGTAGCATGCTTTGGACTGCATCACGCAGTTTAGACAAATATGTCCCTCCCCTCCGCATTTGAAGCATACAATTGGTGGTCGTTCTTCTTCCTTGAAAACGGGTGTTGGTGCTGCTGTCTTTCCATCGTTGTTGAACCTTCTCTTCTTGAAGTTTCCACTCCTATTATATTGGCCATGATTACCACCGAAGTGGTTACCATTCTTGGCATGATAATTTCCCCACGATAGTTATCATTGTTCCGATGGTCGTTGCCACCGGTACGATTATTATCGTGTTGTTGTTTACCTGAGGATTATTGTCTTCCTGTTGCACATTATCCTGGGTATTGATCGTTGGTGACTCAATGGTCTCATGTACTTCATTGTTTATCTCAATATTTTCAGATGCCATTCTCAAACACTGTCACAAAACAAGGGTTAATTGACATATCACATATTATCCGTATATATGCGGTACTTCGCGTAGACAGGTTATTCCAACATAATAATATAGAATGGAATAACAGAAGCTCTCTTCATGAATACGAAAGAAATAATACCCCTTACCTTAGAAGAAATCTGGATACTGAAATACTGAGGTAGCAGAATTCTCTTCTTCTTCCTCTCTATAATTTCTCTCTATAATAATTGCTCTATAGCTTTAGTAAATTGGTGAAAAATAATAAAGGAATGAGCTTCTATTTATAGAAAAATATAGTTTCGATAATTGCACATTTTGGGGCTCAAAATATTACAGTATAATACCTTCCTCTTTTTCTTTATTTTTAATTTAGTCCTACAAGTATTATCAAACTTGCACCACCTCCCCTAATAGTAAATAATGTGAATCAATAGTAAAATCATGTGACTCAATAGTATAATCATGTGAAAAAATTAATTACAGTATAGTACCTTCAACTATACCTCCATTTCTAATTTAGTCATGCAAGTATTATCAATCTTGCACCAACACCCCTAATAGTACAAGAATGTGAATCAATAGTACACACATATGAACAAATAGTTATAAGCATGTGAATTAATAGCAATTAATTGCTCATTTATCCGGTGAATTACCCGATTGGTCAATATAACCTCCAGACATCAATTATTATCGAAATAAATGTCGATTTCTACTAACACTAATAATCCCAACACAATGGAACTATCAATTTCATCTTTAATCAACACGAACTTATTCATCATTAATATTATAATTCATAATATTTAACAACTAGATCGTTCCCAAGAAAGAGGGGTCTTTCAAATAAGGATTTCTCCATATTGGTGCGCAATTAGATTAACCAACCTCTCCTTGATAGAACTTCTAGACATTGTCCATATTATAAATAATAATATGAATAACTTTGTTATCTCAATTATTTATTTAATAATATAACATTTTATACAGATGATAATGTGACAATAATTGAATCAATAATATGAGAGATATGATGCAGCAATTACTGTAGTAATAAATGAGTATAACTGAGTGACTTCTTACGTAAGCATCAATAATCAATACCGTGTGCTACTATGCAACTACGCGTATTACTGTACTTTTACTATCGGGTAGTTCAATAGTTTTAACGGTAACACTTTTGCCGTTATTTTCATAAAATGATAATTCTTTCGTTTTCTAATTACGACAATACTTTTGTTGTGGGGTCCACCAATGATTGTGTCGTCGTACGGATATTCCCCGATAAAAAAAATATTCTCCGACCAAATGAATATTTGATAACAACTTGTATACTTTACAAAATTTATAAATATTACCCACAACTATAACATTATATTAAATCCACACCATAATATTCAAAAAAATATTTTAAGAAATTAAATCTTTATTCATAAAATTTGGGATCTTACAATCTCCCCTCCTTATGAAATTTTGCCCTCGAAATTTACGTACGTACCTGGTATGCTGAAGAGGTGAGGATACCTTGACTTTACTTTAGATTCTAACTCTTGAGGCATAACCTTTGAGTGTCGAATATGATCCTTCTTATCCAAGATTTTAACACGTATCTCCTAAAACGTTAAATCTTCTGCTATCTCGTCTAGTTCTAATTCAATGAGGTGGTTCGGGTCGTCCACATATTTACATAACATCGATACGTGAAAAACGTTATGAACACGCGACATACTTGGCGGTAAAACGAGTTTATAGGCCACAGTTCCTACTCGATCGAGAATTTCAAATGGACCAATAAAATCAAGGGTTGAGATTTTCTCTCTTCATCGAGTCTTGCTTCTAGAATAACGCCCTCTTGAACCTTTTTCTTCACATTCATCAGCTCCGGGTGTGTAGCTTGAGCGGCCTTTAACTTTATCTATTAAAGTCGATTCTACTCGTATATTCGTTATCTTCACATGGGTCCCTAGAGTCTTTAACTCTATCTTCATCATTTGTAAGTTATACGAAATGGGTTTTTGTGTTAACAACATCGCACTCATAAACGCATACGATCTTCTACTCAACGCGTCAGCTACCACGTTCGCTCTTCCACGATGATATTGAATGGTATGGTCATAATCTTCAACAGCTCGAGCCAACGTCTTTGGCTCATAATACGTTCGTTCTAGGTGAAGAAATATTTAAGAGTTTTAGAAATGGGTTTTGTACTGAGGTCAATACAAAATTCGATTTCACGCTCTAGGGGTAGGCTAAGAAGTCTTCAGACAATACGTCAGGAAATTTATTAACAATAGAAATATCATTCAAAACTGTGACTTTCATCCAAGACTTGGATAGCACATGTAATGAAGGTTTCTCCTAACGGAGTTTCAACCGATAAGTCAAAGTCTAATCTCTTCGGAGTCAAATTTAAACGTTGAGGGCAAGCAAGAGAGATAAAAGAATGGGTAGAATCGGTATCTAATAAGGTATAGACTTCGCAAGAATTTATAATTAACTAACTCGTGCTAACTTCGTTTAGGTTACTCGCTTTTTGAGAAGTCACGAAAAAGTTCTTCCTAAAACCACCAACTTTGTTTTGTCCGTATCCGCCTTTGGTGCCACCGTCCCAGCTGTACTTGACTTTGGTGCACGACCAAATCGGGCTAGGTGACCTTCTTTTCCACAATTGTAACATGCTTTGGACTGTATCACGCAGTTTGGACAAATATGTCCCTCCCCTCCGCATTTGAAGCATATAATTGGTGGTCATTCTCCTTCCTTGAAAACGGGTGTTGGTGATGCTGTCTTTCCATCGTTGTTGAACCTTCTCTTCTTGAAATTTCAACTCCTATTATCTTGGCCATGATTACCACCGAAGTGGTTACCATTCTTGGCATGATAATTTCCCCCACGATGGTTATCATTGTTCCGATGGCCGTTGTCACTGGTACGATTATTATCGTGTTGTTGTTTACCTGAGGATTATTGTCTTCCTGTTGCACATTATCCTGGGTATTGATCGTTGGTGACTCAATGGTCTCATGTACTTCATTGTTTATCTCAATATTTTCAGATGCCATTCTCAAACACTGTCACAAAACAAGGGTTTATTTACATATCACATATTATTCCTATACTCTGACCGAATAAACTTAGGTAGGTCATACTAGCGAAGAAATTCTCCGTCTCCCCCCTCCTAGTTCTTGACTCACATCTTAGCCAGGGATCATATCCCTAAGCTTTGATACCAACTATGATGCCCCCAAAACAGGTATACATCACCCATCTTGGGTCGTCAGATACATGGTACAATATTCAAATACAACTTAATAATACAACTGTTGTGTAAAATACGACAAAACATAAACTAAGAGTTTTAATATGAAGATTGTCTTCTAAACAGTATTCAAACTCAAATGGAGTCCTCATTACATTTATTATCACACTATTTCACAGAATAGTGAGGACTACTAAAGCCACTTATCCTGGACCATTACTCCATTTCCCGACTCGTTCCAGCTATATTCTCATTTCTTGAAGAGAACAATGAAAGAAAATGGTGAGCTCAACTAGCCCAGTAAGAAATATTATGACTAAGATAATGAAGAATAAATTATCCTTAGCCTTCAACAGTATAACAACTGATAGAATACAATAGACAACAAGTTTTAGATCAACAACTGCAGCGGAATAAGCAATCCATTAGAAGAGTCAAGTAGAGAATAAAATCTACTATCTTCTATGATTTAAAAAGTTTTTCATCAATTTTATCGCTGAGACTCAGCTTAATAAATAAACCACATCATCGAATCATCCCTGCACTACGGGCCAAGGATATTCATGTAATCATCAATGGTCATGACTATACCGAATAATTCATGGTCATAATCATACTCATAACTGTCCATCAATGCACTACGGGCCAATGAGGACTTTTACCACATCATTCGTTACATTACGGTCATGATTATACCGAATAATCCCTGGTCATAATCATACCAAGTCCATCTATGCACATAAGCCAAAGATGACTTTCATCACAATATAAGCATGAGGATGATAACAATGACATAATAATTCAATAAAACAAGTTCAAGGATAAATTTTAAAGATTTATAATTTAATTTATACAGAAATCAATAACGTCCAAATTGTCAACATGATACTGCTTTGTGGAGTAAAATTCATAAATAATATTCATGTACCAAAAATAATTTGGACAGAAAAGAAATATATTTTTCGGGTAAATAGTACCCCGTGAATAGTACTTCGGGAATAGTACATCGTGAATAGTACCCCGACATGAAAAGTACCTCAAATACCCGAGAGAATAATATTTGGATGAATAGTAACCTGTGAATAGTAACTCATGAATAGTACCCCTGACACGAAAAGTGCCCCGAATACCCGATTGAATAATACTAGAGTGAATAGTGACCGGGTGAATATTAACCCGTAAATAGTAACTCGTAAAAAAAATACCAAATAAAATGATATTTCATGACGAGTTCAAAAGAAATGATATCTCATACGAGTATAATAGAATATACGAAACTGTAAATGAATTTTCACCCGCCATGCGGTAATCCACGTAGACAGATCATTTCCATAATTTAATAAGGAATGAATACAAAGGATAATTCACCATGCATGCGATAATCCACATAGACAGATTATTTCAACAGAATATAAAAGAATGGAATAACAGAAGAATTCACCATGCATGTGATAGACCGCACAGACATGTTATTCCTATTGAATAATAAATAATGGAATCAGGTCAAGCGTAATATGCACAGACAGGATATTCCAACATAATAATAAAGAATGGAACAAGGTTATGCGCAATTTGCACAGACAAGGTATTCCAACAGAATAATAAAGAATAGAATAATAGAAGAATTTCACCATGTATGCGGTACTTTGCATAGACAGGTTATTCCAACATAATAATAAAGAATGGAATAACAGAAGCTCTCTTCATGAATACGAAAGAAATAATACCCCTTACCTTAGAAGAAATCTGGATACTGGAATACTGAGGTAGCAGACTTCTCTTCTTCTTCCTCTCTATAATTTCTCTCTATAATAATTGCTCTATAGCTTTAGTGAATTGGTGAAAAATAATGAAGGAATGAGCTTCTATTTATAGGAAAATATAGTTTCGATAATTGCACGTTTTGGGGCTCAAAATATTACAGTATAATACCTTCCTCTTTTTCTTTATTTTTAATTTAGTCTACAAGTATTATCAAACTTGCACCACCTCCCCTAATAGTAAATAATGTGAATCAATAGTAAAATCATGTGACTCAATAGTATAATCATGTGAAAAAACTAATTACAGTCTAATACCTTCAACTATACCTCTATTTCTAATTTAGTCATGCAAGTATTATCAATCTTGCACCAACTCCCCTAATAGTATAAGAATGTGAATCAATAGTACACACATGTGAACAAATAGTTATAAGCATGTGAATTAATAGCAATTAATTGCTCATTTATCCGGTGAATTACCCCATTGGTCAATATAACCTCCAGACATCAATTATTATCGAAATAAATGTCGATTTCCACTAACACTAATAATTTCAACATAATGGAACTATCAATTTCATCTTTAATCAATACGAACTTATTCATCATTAATATTATAATTCACAATATTTAACAATCAGGTCGTTCCCAGGAAAGAGGGGGCTTTCCAATAAGAATTTTTTCATATTGGCGCGCAATTAGATTATCTAACCTCTCCTTGACAAAACTTCTAGGCATTGTCAATATTGCAAATAATAATATGAATAACTTTGTCGTCTCAATTATTGATTGAATCAGTAATATGAGAGATATGATGCAGTAATTACTGTAGCAATAAATGAGTATAACTGAGTGACTTCTTACTTAAGCATCAATAATTAATACCGTGTGCTACTATGCAACCACGTGTATTACTGTACTTTTACTACCGGGTAGTTCAACAGTTTTAACGATAAAACTTTCGCCATTATTTTCATAAAATGATAATTCTGTCGTTTTCTAATTACGACAATACTTTCGTTGTGGGGTCCACCAATGATTGTGCCGTCGTACGGATATTTCCCGATAAAAAGAATATTTCCCGACCAAACAAATATTTTATAACAACTTGCATACTTTACAAAATTTATAAATATTACCCACAACTATTACATTATATCAAATCCACACCATAATATTCAAAAAAATATTTCAAGAAATTAAATCTTTATTCATAAAATTTGGGGTCTTACAAATATTACTATCATGTTCTTTCCAATGTTGAGTCTTCTCTTGCCATATAATTATCTCCATTGTCTCCAATTGAGAATTATATTTCAACCAAACTCTAAGATTATATAGGTAGTGCTCATATATATAATTAGCAAGTGGATGTGCATAATCCTGTCTTATGATAACACGAAGTCGTATGTCATTAGACATCTTGTATGATAGTGGCAAAACACCCTTCCAAAGTTGGGTTCACCTCACCCTATTCTGTTCACCAAAATCAACGGTTAAATGACATATAAAATACGACACACTTATCTAAAATTCTCAATAAAAATATTTCCATACTGTTTTAGGGGAAACCTCAACACCTATAGACCACCGTTCTATTCTCTTGTTACCCCCGCTTGACCCAGCTATAATCTTATTACTTGAAAGGAATTGTGAAGCAAAATGGTGAGCACAATTTGCCCAATAAATAATATCATGACTAAAGATAATTAAATTATCAATAGCCTTCGTCAGTAATAAATCAGAGATTTAGAACATATGATAAATGATAAAACTTTTCAACCATAGGTGCAGCAAAATGAACAATCCATTAGAAGAGTCAAATAGACCATAAAGTCTATTATCTTCTCTATGTTAAAAGTCCACCAATAATATTTTATCCCTGTAACATCAATCAACAGTTCATGTCCACAATCACGTGAATAACTCATGATCATAATTATGGTTCTAAATTCCTCTTCGCACCCAGGACGAAGATAATTTTCATCACATGTCTTTACCTGAAACATCAAAGATCATGGTTATACCAAATCACAGTTCCTGTTTATAATCATACAAATAAATTCATCTTTGCACTACGGGCCAAAGATATTCATCAACAGTTCATCTTTACACTACATGCCAAATATATTCAATAACAGGTCATCTTTGTCCTACGGGCCAAAGATATTTAACAACAAGTCATCTTTGCACTACAGGCCAAAAATATTAATATCTCAAAAAAATATATAATCATTTCAGAATTTATATAAACAATAATTATAACCATGTTGATCAATTCACCTTTGCACTTAAGCTAAAGATATTCAATTGTAAATTCAATGGTCATGATCATACCAGTCAACAATTCATTTTGCACTACTGGCCAAAGAGAACCCATAGTCACGATCATACCAATAATCTACCCATCTTTACACTCAAGTCAAAGAGAAATTTCATCACCAGGATTATAAAAATGTTATATATGATAATAAAAGTAATATGAACAAAAAATAGATTTAATTTCAAGAGTAAGATTCATAAATCAACGATAATTTGATCAGAAAAAGAAACCAATTTTGTCGTGAATAGTATCCCGTGAATAGTACTTCGTGAATAGTATCCCATGAATAGTACTTCGTGAATAGTAATCTCGTATTCGTAAATAGTGTCGTATACGTAAATAGTGTCATATACATGAATAGTACCGTATACGTAAATAGTGTCGTATATGTGAATAGTAACCCCGACATGAAAAAGATAAAGTTTCACAATAAAATTTATATCAATATTTCGGTATAATGATATTAAAAGAAATAACATCATTTACTTGAAAAAAATAACATCCCTTACCTCAAAAGAATAACACTTCTGACTTGAATATCGGATATAATACTGAAGAACACTTGCACTGTATAGCAACACTCAAGATATCTAAATACTTACAAAAATACGCTCGATATTATAGAGAGAGAAACTTCTGATTCTGGTGTGATTTTCAATTCTAATCTAAGCACCCTATTTATAAGAAAATACTTAGAACGCCAAAGTAGAAAATGTAATAAAATATTATTATTTATAAAAAAATTCCTACGCCCACTTTGAAATCAGATTTTAGCACACCAGTGGGGCCCACCAACAAAAAAAATATTTTTCTTAAAAAAAATATTTATTACTCCAAAAATTAATTATTCCGGAACTTCAATAATTCATAATAAATAGCCTTTTATCAAAAAAATTTGAATCTTATGTCCATTCTATAGGAAATTTAATTTTCTACAACTTTATAGAAGAAAGTTTTTCTAAATTCTAAACAAAAAATGACCGAAATCCACATACGGATGATCTTGCAGGTTATAATCAAATTTCAGTTAAAATGGGGTCCACCAACATATTTAACATATTTTTTTTGTAACAAAAATACTCTAGACCCAATTTTCTCTCTTCCTACTCATTTATTCATATATTGTGCATTCATTGTAAAAATATCACCGTTATTATATTATTATATTATTACATCATACACTTATAATGTAGTAGTACAATAATATATTTGAATGAATTATTTTATCCGAAAGGATAAAATATTAATTTTTAACAATTGTCACTTTTTTTAAAAATTCATCCATTTATATCCACATTAAATAAATATGTTATTATCATATAAATTAACAATTAATTATTCACAAATAATATTACAGAGCTACAATATTGACAACCAGGTCGTTCCCATGAAAGAGGGGGGTTTTCGATAAGGATTTCTCCTTACTAGCGCGCAATTAGGTGACCAAATTCCTTTCCTAGACAGAATTTCCTTAGACATTGCCAATAAGGTTATCTAATAATATTATTCAAATAATATGAATTATTGATCTGATAATAAAAAATACTATGCAGTGACAATTATTGAAACAATAATATAAAATAATGTACAATACCGTGTGTTACTGTGCAACAACGTGTATTATTTTACTTTAATCACCATGTATTTCAACAATGTTAACAATAACAACTACGCTGTTATTTTTAGAAAACTCATTCTTGTCATTTTCTTCATCCGATAATTTTTCGTTACGGGGCCCACAAATGGTTGCGTCGTTGTAAGACCCCAATTTTTTATAAATAAAGATGAATTTTCTATAAATATCATTTTTGAATATTATGGAGTTAATTTGATATAATGTTATAGTTGTGGGTAATATTTATAAATTTTGCAAAGTAAGCAAGTTGTTATAAAAGATTCGTTTGGTCGGAGAATATTCTTTTTGTCGAGGAATATTCGTACGACGGCACAATCATTGGTGGACCCCACAACGGAATTATTGTCGGATTGAGAAAACGACAAAAATATTTTATTAAAAATAACGGCTGAGTGTTACCGTTAAAACCGTTAAAACTGTTGAACTACTCGGTAGTAAAAGTACAGTAATACGCGTGGTTGCATAGTAGCCACGGTATTGATTATTGATGCTTACGTGAGAAGTCACTCAGCTATACTCAATTATTGCTATAGTAATTGCTGCATCATATCTCTTAAATTATTGTCATAGTATCGTCTGTATAATATGTTATATTATTAAATCAATAATTGAGACGTTGTGGTAAGTTTGGTTATTTTATGGGGGGCCATATGTCATCATCTAAGAGTCTCTTCGTCAATAGTAATTACCGTCGTCAATAGTAATTACCGTCGTCAATAGTATTTACCTTGGTCAATAGTATTTACCTTGGTCAATAGTAATTACCTTCGTCAATAGTATTTACCTTGGTCAATAGTATTTACCTTGGTCAATAGTAATTACCTTCGTCAATAGTATTTACCTTGGTCAATAGTAATTACTTTCGTCAATAGTAGTTGTCCCTTCAATATTACCAAGAGTCATTTGACCCTTCGTTAAGACCAAGAGTCATTTGACCCTTCGTTAAGACCAAGAGCCACCCTCGATTTTTCTATAAATAGAGGCCTAGGGCTTCATTATTTTTCACGAATTCATTCAAGCTATAGAGAGAGAAAGTATAGAGAGAATAAGAGAGAGAGAATAAAAGTATTCTGCTACATCACTTTTCCAATATCCAGTTCTTTTAAGGTAGGGAATATTATTTCTTTTATATTCATGAAGAGAACTTCTGTTATTCCATTTGTTATTATTCTGTTGGAATAACCAGTATACGCGGTCTACCCTATACTTGGTGACATTCTTCTATTATTCTGTTGGAACATCCTGTCTGTGTGTTTTACACCGGACCTGGTTCCGTTTATTATTCTGTTGGAACATCCTGTCTGTGTGTTTTACACCGGACCTGGTTCCGTTTTTATTATTATTCTGTTGGAACATCCTGTCTGTGTGTTTTACACCGGACCTGGTTCCATTATTTATTATTCTGTCGGAATATCCTGTCTGTGCGTTTACGCCGGACCTGGTTCCATTATTTATTATTCTATTGGAATAACCTGTCTGTGCGGTCTATCGCATGCATGGTGATTTCTTTTGTTATTCCATTCTTTATTGTACTCAGTTGGTTAAGTTTTGACTTCTATACTCCATGAAATTTGTGGAATATCCTTGATAGTTGCGTTTCATCCAGTATCTTTTCAAGAAAATATTCTTCTAAGCATTCTTGAATTTTACTCCACAATGCAGTATCATGTTGACAATTTGGACGTTGTTAATTCCTGGATAAATTAATTCTTGAACTTGTTTTATTGAATTCTTATATCATTGTCATCATCCTCATGTTTATAAAATGTTGAAAGTCATCTGTGGCCTGTAGTGCATAGATGGACTTGGTATGATTATGACCAGGGATTATTCGGTATAATCATGACCGTAATGTTACAAATGATGTGGTAAAAGTCCTCATTGGCCCGTAGTGCATTGATGGACAGTTGTTGGCATGATCATGACCATTAATGAATATACGAATATCCTTGGCCGTAGTGCAGGGGTGATTCGATGATGTGGATTATTTTATTAAGCTGAGTCTCAGCGATCACAGTGTTGAAAAACTTTTTAAATCATAAAAGATAGTAGAGTTTATTTTCTACTTGACTCTTTTAATGGATTGCTTGTTCCGCTACAGTTAAACTTGATGTCTATTATATTTTATCAGTTTAACATTGTTGAAGGCTAATGATAATTTATTCTGCATTATCTTAGTCATAATATTTCTTACTGGGCTAGTTGAGCTCACCCTTTCTTTCACTGTTCTCTTCAGGAAATGAGAACGTAGCTGGGACAAGTCGGGGTACGGAGTGATGGTCCGAATGATAGTATTAGTTAGTAGTCCTCACTATTCTATGTAATGGTGTGTTAATAAATGTAATGAGGACTCCTTTTGAGTATGAATACTCTCTAGAAGATAATATTTGTATTCAAACTCACAGTTTATGTTTTGTCGTATTGTACACGACAGTTGTATTATTAAGTTGTATTTGTATTCTGTACTATGTATCTGACGACCCAAGATGGGTGATGTATACCTAATTTTGGGGGCGTCACAGTTGGTATCAGAGCTTAGGGATATGATCCCTGGCTAAGATGTGAGAATAGAACTAGGAGGGGAGAGACGGGGAATTCCTTCGCTAGTATGACATACCTAAGTTTATTTGCATGGTATTTAATTGGTCGGTCATAATATAAGGATAATATATGACATATCAATTAATTTTTATTTTGTGGCAGTATCTGAAAATGGCATCTGAGAATGTTGAGAATAGCAATGGAGCACAGACGACTGTTGATTCACCACATATCAATAATCAGGATAATGTGCATCAGGAAGGTGTCAATCCTCATGCAAACAACAACACTGACCAAATGATGAATGATCAAATGTTCAGAGGCTTTATGCAATTCATGCAACAACAGGTGAAAGCGGCTCCTGTCCACAACGTAGGTGGAAATACTGGAAACTCTCAGGCGGTCACCGCTAAACAGTTTAAGGAGCTGGGACCACCGGAGTTTAAGGGAGAACCCAAACCACTTGTAGCTGAAACATGGATAAAGCAGATCACCAAGATATTTGATGTCTTGGGTTGCTCCGAGGAGCAAAAGGTTCCCTTTGCCGCCTTTATGTTGCGAGGAGAGGCAGATTACTGGTGGGAATCGATAAAGCGTACTCAACCTGCCGCACTGAAGATGTCTTGGGAGAAGTTCCAAGAGCTGTTTAACGACAAATACTTTCCCGAGAGTATTCGTCACATGAAGGAGGTGGAGTTCATCAAATTGGAGCAGAATAATATGACCGTGTCGCAGTACGAGGCAAAATTTGCGGAGTTATCCCGGTTTGCGTCCCACCTGGTGGATAATGAAGAAAGAATGACGCGGATGTTTTTAAGAGGTTTGAAGCCGGAGATACGTCAACATCTTGTTTCTCATAAACTGTGTTTGTATTCAGATGTTGTAAATAGGGCTCAGTTGGTGGAGCGCGATAACGAGACAACGCAACCAAAAGAGAGCAGCCGGCAAAATGATAATACCAGTGAGAGCAGTCATCGAAGCGGTGACAACAAGCGTGGAGGGAATCAACAGGCCAGAAATGGTAACCACTTCGGTGGTAATCAGGGCCAAAACAATAAGAATGGACATTTCAAGAAGAGGAGATTCAACAATGATGGAAAGACGTCAGCACCAGCACCTGTCGTTAAGGAAGGAGAACGACCACCTATCATATGTTTCAAATGCGGAGGGGAGGGGCACATCAGTCCAAACTGCGCGATGCCGTCCAAAGCATGTTATAATTGTGGAAGAGAAGGTCATTTAGCCCGATTTTGTCGTTTACCGAAGACAAATTCAGCTAGGATGGAGGCACCAAAAGCCGTCCCAGAAAAGTCAAAACCGGTTGTGCAAGGGAGAGCGTTTGTTGTGAACTCCCAGAGAGCAAGGAACCCGAATGAGGTCATCACGGGTAAGCTTATTATAAACTCTAAAGAAGTTTATACTTTATTTGATACCGGTTCAACCCATTCTTTTATTTCTCCTACTTGCGCTCATCGATTAAATTTGATTCCGGAGAAATTAGACTTTGACTTATCTGTGGAAACTCCGTTGGGAGAAACCTTCATTACCTCCACTGTTTATAAGTCTTGTTTGGTTCAAGTTGGTACCCACACATTACCTATCGATCTGATTTCATTAAAAATACTTGCATTTGACGTGATTCTAGGGATTGATTGGTTAACTACTCATTATGCAAAAATTGATTGTTTTCGTAAGGTTGTTAGCTTTCATATTCCTAATCGACCTATTATGCGAATTCAAGCAACCAAACCATTAAAATCAATCGCTGTCATCTCAAGCCATAAAGCTATTCGTTTATTGAAAAACGGATGTCAAGCTTTCTTAGCTCATGTCACAGATCTAAACAAAAATACGTCAGTTTTGAATGATATTTCTATTGTTAATAAATTCCCTGACGTATTCCCTGAAGAACTTCCTGGCCTACCCCCAGAGCGTGAAATTGAATTTTGTATCGATCTTGAACCCGGTACAAAACCCATTTCCAAAGCCCCATATCGAATGGCTCCTATTGAACTTCAGGAGTTAAAGATCCAACTGCAGGAATTGTTAGACATTGGCTTTATTCGTCCTAGTACTTCTCCTTGGGGTGCTCCTGTTCTATTCGTGAAGAAGAAAGATGGAAGTATGCGACTTTGTATTGATTATCGGGAGTTGAATCATGTCACCATCAAAAATAGGTACCCATTGCCACGTATTGATGACCTGTTTGACCAGTTGCAAGGAGCACAATTCTTTTCAAAGATCGATCTTCGTTCTGGATATCATCAGCTGAAGGTTAGAACTGAGGATATTCCAAAGACGGCTTTTAGAACTCGGTACGGGCATTATGAATTCCTAGTCATGTCCTTTGGATTGACTAATGCTCCTGCTGCCTTCATGGATATGATGAACCGGGTATTCAAGGAATATTTGGATCACTTTGTGGTCGTCTTTATTGATGACATCCTTATTTATTCCAAAAGCCGTGAAGATCATGAGCAACACTTGAGGCTGGTACTCCAAAAGCTTCGTGAATACAAGCTTTATGCCAAGTTGAAGAAATGCGAGTTCTGGCTGGAGGAGGTAGCATTCCTTGGGCACGTAGTATCAAGTCGTGGAATATCGGTTGACCCGGCAAAGATTGAAGCTATTCAAAGCTGGGAGCAACCTAAATCAGTGACCGAGGTACGTAGCTTTCTTGGTTTAGCTGGTTATTATCGGAGATTCGTGGAAGGATTTTCTCGAATCGCTACTCCATTAACTCAGCTGACTCGGAAAGATACAAAGTTTGGTTGGAGCGAAGAATGTGAGCAGAGTTTTCAAGAACTCAAGAGGAGACTCATTTCAGCACCTGTTCTAACAATACCATCTGGCTCGGAGGGATTTGTCATCTACAGTGATGCTTCGAGCAAAGGGTTGGGATGCGTTCTCATGCAACATGGAAAAGTCATAGCCTATGCATCAAGACAACTCAAGGAATATGAGAGGAATTATCCTACTCATGATCTAGAGTTGGCAGCTGTTGTCTTTGCACTTAAAATTTGGAGGCATTACTTGTATGGGGAGAAAGTGGAGATCTTTACGGATCATAAAAGCCTCAAATATTTCTTCACTCAAAAGGAACTCAACATGCGACAACGACGTTGGCTTGAACTGTTGAAAGATTATGATCATACCATTCAATACCATCCTGGAAAAGCGAACGTGGTAGCTGACGCATTGAGTAGAAGATCATATGCGGGTACAAGTGCAATATTAACAACGCAAAGGCCCATTTTGTGTGACTTGCAAAGGATGGAGATAGAGTTGAAGACTCCAGGGACCCATGTGATGATGGCGAATATACGAGTAGAACCGACTTTAATCGATAAAGTTAAAGCTGCTCAAGCTACAGACCTGGAGCTGATGCGTATGAGGAAGAAAGTGCAAGAAGGTGCTATGCCGGAAGCAAGAATCGATGAAGAAGGAATACTTCGAGTCAACTCCAGACTTTGTGTTCCTAACAACCCTGATTTAAAGTATGAAATCATGATGGAGGCGCACAACACACCGTTTGCAATCCATCCTGGAAGTACCAAAATGTATCATGATCTTCGTCATACATTTTGGTGGAGCAATATGAAGAGAGAGATAGCGTTGTTTATCTCAAGGTGTCTAACTTGTCAACGAGTCAAAGCGGAGCATCAAGTACCAAAAGGTCCATTGCAACCACTTGAAATTCCAGAATGGAAGTGGGAGCACATTACCATGGATTTCGTTACCGGTCTTCCTAGGGTTTCTCAAGGTATTGATGCGATTTGGGTCATTGTTGATAGATTGACCAAGTCTGCTCATTTCTTACCGATACGAGAAACTTATACACTTGAACGTCTTGCTCGTATGTACATAAACGAGATTGTAAGACTGCATGGTATGCCAGTATCCATAGTTTCTGATCGAGACCCAAGATTCACTTCACGATTTTGGGTTAGTTTACAAAAAGCTATGGGCACGGAGTTACGATTTAGTTCAGCATATCATCCTCAGACGGACGGACAATCAGAGAGGACTATTCAAACTCTTGAAGATCTATTAAGACTCTGTGTCTTTGACTTCAAGGGAAGTTGGGACAAGTTCTTACCATTGGTGGAGTTTTCCTACAACAACAGTTATCAAGCAAGTATTGGCATGGCTCCATTCGAAGCATTGTATGGAAGAAAATGTCGTTCTCCAGTATGCTGGGATGAGGTGGGCGAAGCAACGTTGTTGGGACCGGAGTTGGTACGTATGACTACAGAAAAGATTCAAACGATCCGACAACGTATAAAAACCTCACAAGATCGACAAAAGAGTTATGCTGATCTTCATCGAAAGGACGTGGAATTTGATGTAGGAGATCATGTGTTCTTACGTGTTGCTCCATGGAAAGGAGTTACGAGATTTGGAAAGAGAGGAAAGCTAAATCCTCGATTCATCGGTCCATTTTTAATCCTCGATCGAGTAGGAACTGTGGCTTATAGACTCGCTTTACCGCCAAGTATGTCTCGTGTTCATAACGTTTTCCACATATCCATGTTACGCAAATATGTGGAAGACCCGAACCACATTATTGAGTTAGAACCGGACGAAATAGCGGAGGATTTGACGTATGAAGAAGTTCCTGTTCAAATCTTGGATAAGAAGGAACATATTCTACGCTCCAAGGTTATACCTCAAGTCAAAGTTTTGTGGAGAAACCACGATGTTGAGGAAATGACTTGGGAGTTAGAATCAGAAATGAAATCAAGGTATCCTTACCTCTTCGACATACCAGGTACGTACCCTAATTTCGAGGGCGAAATTTCATAAGAAGGGGAGGTTGTAAGACCCCAATTTTTATAAATAAAGATGAATTTTCTATAAATATCATTTTTGAATATTATGGAGTTAATTTGATATAATGTTATAGTTGTGGGTAATATTTATAAATTTTGCAAAGTAAGCAAGTTGTTATAAAATATTCGTTTGGTCGGAGAATATTCTTTTTGTCGGGAATATTCGTACGACGGCACAATCATTGGTGGACCCCACAACGGAATTATTGTCGGATTGAGAAAACGACAAAAATATTTTATAAAAATAACGGCTGAGGTGTTACCGTTAAAACCGTTAAAACTGTTGAACTACTCGGTAGTAAAAGTACAGTAATACGCGTGGTTGCATAGTAGCACACGGTATTGATTATTGATGCTTACGTGAGAAGTCACTCAGCTATACTCAATTATTGCTACAGTAATTGCTGCATCATATCTCTTAAATTATTGTCATAGTATCATCTGTATAATATGTTATATTATTAAATCAATAATTGAGACGTTGTGGTAAGTTTGGTTATTTTATGGGGGGCCATATGTCATCATCTAAGAGTCTCTTCGTCAATAGTAATTACCGTCGTCAATAGTAATTACCGTCGTCAATAGTATTTACCTTGGTCAATAGTATTTACCTTGGTCAATAGTAATTACCTTCGTCAATAGTATTTACCTTGGTCAATAGTATTTACCTTGGTCAATAGTAATTACCTTCGTCAATAGTATTTACCTTGGTCAATAGTAATTACTTTCGTCAATAGTAGTTGTCCCTTCAATATTACCAAGAGTCATTTGACCCTTCGTTAAGACCAAGAGTCATTTGACCCTTCGTTAAGACCAAGAGCCACCCTCATTTTTCTATAAATAGAGGCCTAGGGCTTCATTATTTTTCACGAATTCATTCAAGCTATAGAGAGAGAAAGTATAGAGAGAATAAGAGAGAGAGAATAAAAGTATTCTGCTACATCACTTTTCCAATATCCAGTTCTTTTAAGGTAGGGAATATTATTTCTTTTATATTCATGAAGAGAACTTCTGTTATTCCATTTGTTATTATTCTGTTGGAATAACCAGTATACGCGGTCTACCCTATACTTGGTGACATTCTTCTATTATTCTGTTGGAACATCCTGTCTGTGTGTTTTACACCGGACCTGGTTCCGTTTATTATTCTGTTGGAACATCCTGTCTGTGTGTTTTACACCGGACCTGGTTCCGTTTTTATTATTATTCTGTTGGAATATCCTGTCTGTGTGTTTTACACCGGACCTGGTTCCATTATTTATTATTCTGTCGGAATATCCTGTCTGTGCGTTTACGCCGGACCTGGTTCCATTATTTATTATTCTATTGGAATAACCTGTCTGTGCGGTCTATCGCATGCATGGTGATTTCTTTTGTTATTCCATTCTTTATTGTACTCAGTTGGTTAAGTTTTGACTTCTATACTCCATGAAATTTGTGGAATATCCTTGATAGTTGCGTTTCATCCAGTATCTTTTCAAGAAAATATTCTTCTAAGCATTCTTGAATTTTACTCCACAATGCAGTATCATGTTGACAATTTGGACGTTGTTAATTCCTGGATAAATTAATTCTTGAACTTGTTTTATTGAATTCTTATATCATTGTCATCATCCTCATGTTTATAAAATGTTGAAAGTCATCTGTGGCCTGTAGTGCATAGATGGACTTGGTATGATTATGACCAGGGATTATTCGGTATAATCATGACCGTAATGTTACAAATGATGTGGTAAAAGTCCTCATTGGCCCGTAGTGCATTGATGGACAGTTGTTGGCATGATCATGACCATTAATGAATATACGAATATCCTTGGCCGTAGTGCAGGGGTGATTCGATGATGTGGATTATTTTATTAAGCTGAGTCCCAGCGATCACAGTGTTGAAAAACTTTTTAAATCATAAAAGATAGTAGAGTTTATTTTCTACTTGACTCTTTTAATGGATTGCTTGTTCCGCTACAGTTAAACTTGATGTCTATTATATTTTATCAGTTTAACATTGTTGAAGGCTAATGATAATTTATTCTGCATTATCTTAGTCATAATATTTCTTACTGGGCTAGTTGAGCTCACCCTTTCTTTCACTGTTCTCTTCAGGAAATGAGAACGTAGCTGGGACAAGTCGGGGTACGGAGTGATGGTCCGAATGATAGTATTAATTAGTAGTCCTCACTATTCTATGTAATGGTGTGTTAATAAATGTAATGAGGACTCCTTTTGAGTATGAATACTCTCTAGAAGATAATATTTGTATTCAAACTCACAGTTTATGTTTTGTCGTATTGTACACGACAGTTGTATTATTAAGTTGTATTTGTATTCTGTACTATGTATCTGACGACCCAAGATGGGTGATGTATACCTAATTTTGGGGGCGTCACAGTCGTCGTACGAATATTCCACGACCAAACGAATATTTCCCCTCAACAATGAATATTTTATAACCACGTGCTTATTTTGTAAACTTTACATATATCACCATTAACTTTAACTTTTTATCAATCTAACCATTTACTGAATAATAATTATAAGAAAATTTGAATACTTCTATTTCATAAAATTCGGGGTCTTACAATCTGTGGCCCGTAGTGCAAAGATCAACTGTTGATTATTGGTTTTATAGTTGTATATCTTTGGCCCGTAATGCAAAGAAGAACTGTTGATTTATATCTTTGGTTGTAGTACAAAGATGAACTGTTGATTGATAGCTTTGGCCTGTAGCGCAAAGATGGACAAGTGTATGACATGATCATGACCACTGATGATACAAATAAATATCTTTGGCCTGTAGTACAAAGATAGACTATTGTTTAGTAGGATTATGACCATTAGTTAACATTTGAATGTCTTTGGCCGTAGTGCACTGACAGACAATTGATTGGCATGATCTTGACCATTGGTTTTATAATTGAATATCTTTTTCCCGTAGTGCAAAGATAGACAATTGATTGGTATGATCATTGTTATTACATTTGAATGTCTTTAGCCTTTGGGGCAAGGACATTGACTGAACGTTCTATTTAGCCTTTGTGACAAGGAGAAACTGTGGATACATTATTATAAACATGAAATGTGAATTGGTATAACCATGATTTTTGGTGTTTCAGGTAAATATAGGTGGTGAAATTTCTCTTTGTCTTGGGTACAAGGAAGAACTGTTGATTAGTATTGACGATGGACTATTAATTTAGAGAAGATAGTAAACATTACGTTCTATTTGACTCTTCTAATGAATTGTTGATTTCGCTGCTATTATGGTTGAAAACTTTTATCATCTATCATATGTTCTAATTATCTGATTTATTATTGATGAAGGCTATTGATAATTTATTTATCTTAAGTCATAATATTCTTACTGGGCTGTTTGTGCTCACCCTTTTATTTCATCACCCCTTTCAGGTAATAAAAGTGTAGTTGAGACTAGCAGAGAGAACATGAGTATAAAGTGGTGTTACGAATTAGTCACAATCATAATCAAATTATGAAACAGTGTGGTATAATAATTGTACTGAGAACTTAAAATATGTGTGACATGTTTTATACATCATTTAATATTTAATTTTGGAGAACAACAATAGGGTGAGGCGAACTCGAATTTGGAAGCGTCAAAAATGCACTCCATTAGAATGAGGAGGACAGAAATCTTCTCGTGTTCCTTTGGGGACTTGAAATATTTGTTGCTGTATTTTATATGGCATTGTAATAATTTGGGTATAAACATTATCGTATTATATACGAGATAATATTCGTGTTGAAACTCACAGTACATGTATCGTCGTATTTTGCACGACAGTTCTATAATTGTAATAGAAAAGTTCGCATCAGTAGTTAATTTATCTAAATTAAATAAACGTTATTATATATATATATATATATATATATATATATATATATATATATATATATATATTACTTATTAAGTTTATTTTAATTATGAAAAACTAAGAAAATGCTACTTAGTTTATTTCAAATATTTTATGTTAATTTAGTTAGCTATATTATATTGTATTTTAATTTATGTGATTTTAATTTATTTTATTAGATTTGATTTTAAATTTATGATTTTATTTTATTTTGTATTATATTATATAATTTTAATTTTTTTTATTTTATTAAATTAAATTTAATTGTATTTATTACATTAAATTTATTTTATTCTAATTTTTTTATTATTTTTTAATTTATTTTATTTTATTCTGTATTATATTATATTATCTATTTTTATATTTATTTTATTTTATTAAATTAAATTTATTTTATTCTAATTTATTTTTATTTTTTATTGTATTAATTAATTAGATATAATTATTTTATTTATTTATTAGATATGATTTAAGTTATTTCATTTAGTTTCATTTTCTTTTCTTTAAATTATTTCTTATTACAATATATTATATTATTTATTTTCATTAATTTATTTTATTTAAATTCATTTATTTTATTTTATATTATGTAAATTTAGTTTTTGTTATTATATTATTTTATTTTATTTAGTAGTGCCAAAACTAAGTAAATGTTACTTTGTTTATTTTATTTTATTTTATTAATAGAAAATTAGGTAAATGATACTTAGTTTATTTTAATACTGAAAATCTAATAAAATAAATAAATACATGTAGGACCCACAAATGTTGCAATTGAAGAATTATAACAGAAATTTTGTCAGGAATTCTGTCGAAAATAGCAAAGATCACATTATTCATAAACAACATACATATCATACCATAAATCAATCAACCAAAGCAATTTATACCATTACAAAACATCTAAATTAGTTTATACAACAGTATCCAACTCAATTTATCTCACTAATTTAACCCCCAAATCAGTTTATACCATCAATCAACTCAATTATCCAATTTAATTAGAACATTGAAAACCAAATTATAAACCAACTTCAAATATGAAAACTACTTGGAACAAACTGTAAAACTACTATGGAACAATGACGAACTGGAACATGATCATGCACTGTAAAACTCATCAGTATAAACCAAATTATAAACCAACTTCAACATTATACTAAAATTAATTGCAGATTAATTATACAAATTAGTGCTAAAGGAAGATTCATTATACAAATTAGGGCTAACTATAAATGTAATATAATTGAACCCATTTATGCATTTCAGAAAATAGAAAACAATTGCAAATCACTGAAGAGCATTTATTGTAGTAAGTGTAAAAAATTTGCAAATTGCCTCAATGAATATATGCAAATCAGGACGTTGTGTGGTCGGCGCCAAGCAAAACTAGGAAATAGATGGGACAATAGGGGGTGGATGGGGAGAAGGGGACTATCGACGTCGGACGTAGTTAACGGAGGTGGGGAGGTGGGTGGAACTGAGAGAGAGAGAGATATGAGTGAACAGAAAGAGAGAGAGAGTTGTTTCAACGTTAGAGAGAAGAAAATGAAATGAAAAACAAATTTGCAGCGCTACTAAGTGAAATAGGGTTAATTTATTTACGACCGAATTCAGTTAGAACTAATTTCTTCGAGTATATGTTACTTTCAACAAACCATCCGTCGAAAAAATATCCCTTTCGTCAAGGTTAACTTTCGCGCTGATGAGAAACCTTTGCGCCTATAATGTTATTTTATGTTTGACGGCCTTTTGTCGAAAATGCTATATTTCTGACGGACTAATTACCGATGGAATAATCCATCGAAGATAAGATAAAGTAGACGGAATCCCATCCGTCAAAAATAATTCCGTTGGGCTTAGCCTGTTTTCTTATAGTGCGTTCATACCTTATCACACCAAAAGAATGCTCCCGAACACTAGGGGGACTTTGGTTCGACCTTCTATCACCATCCAATCTTATATCACCATAATAGTCGTCCCGACCCTGGTAGGAAGCTTTGATTTGACCTTATATCACTATCCAACCTTATATCACCATAATAGTTGTCCCGACCCCTGTGGGAGGCTTCAATCCGACCTTATATCACCATCCGACCTTATATCGCCATAATAGTCATCCCGACCTTTGTGGGAGGCTTCGATCCGACCTTATATTGCCATAAAAGTCGTCCCGACCCCTGTGGGAGGCTTCGATCTGACCTTATATCACCATCCTATCTTATATCGCCATAATAGTCATCCTGACCAATGTGGGAGGCTTCAATCCGATCTTATATCACCATCCGACCTTATATCGCCATAATAGTCATTTCGACCCTGATGAAGCACTTTTTTTGACCTTATATCTTCCCCGAATGTGTCTGAGGATGAAACTAAGTTTTGGCAAAATTAAATTGTGAAGACGATAATTTGGACTAGTCGAAGGCATAATGAAGCTAAAGTGTGTTAACGTCCGAAGTGGGTTATGGTTTCCTAAAGTGTTAAGGGTGAACAACTTTGACCATCAAAGCTCATATCAAGCTTGTAAATTTTGCCCCCAAGCCAATTCAGCCCGAATCAAATACCAACTTTATATCTTGCCCAAAAAAAATTTCTCCTCCGCCAACTGGAGACCATATAAAACTGCCAATGGGAGCACTGAAGATCATAGAAAACTGCCAACAAAGACAGCCGGGGGCGCACAAGGGTAGTCAGGGGGCAGGGGCAACTGGAGGCGCGGGGGGACGCGCAGGGGTGCAGAGGTGACCAGGGACGCGCAGGCGCAAGGGGGCAGCCAGGGGCGCTCATGCGCACGAGGGCAGCTGGGGGCGCACAGTGACACTCTAGGGCGCGCGAGGGCTGCGGGGGCGCGCATGCTACTGATAAATCGGAGATTGAAAAATAAAGTAGCACTAAAAGGCCCACTTTCTAGCACCAATGTTAACGCTAAGATTTTTATAGTCTTGTATTTATAGTTGATCACACCTCCATAACTCCTTTCCTCCGAATTGAAATATAACTCCTTATCATGGTAGTTACCATAATAGGATAAAAGTCAATATACTTAAAGGAAGAAAGTGAAATATAATCATGACTCTTTCCTTTGAAATTAGAAGTTGAATAAAGTTAGAAATATTGATTCCTTAACAGCCAAAAACACTCAATTAAAACATAGTCCTACGCGGGCCCACCGAATCATCTGAGAACCACAAAATCACGCCTCAACAAAAAACAAATTAGTATTTAATGTATGAATAATATAAGAAATTAAATCACTAATACTTTTTTAAAATTTATAAATGACAAATAAAAATGAATAAATTTCACCCTTTAAGAAAACAAATAGAAATTAACGGTAGGGGAGTAGTAGTTATTATAATATACCTTTTAAAAATATTTTAATTATATAACATAATATTTGAAGTAATAATTTTTTATTATAATAAAAAACTCGAGCTCAACTCAAATTAATTGAGTAAAGTTTACGAACAAATTGTTTATGAAACGAGTTTGATTTTAACACCACATTTTTACTCGTTTAAAAACTCGACTCAACTTTTTACGATCTACCCTCACTCTATCTCTTATCTTTATAAGAATCACAGACAAAAACAAAATTAATATCTTATTATTTTTAATCAATTAGCAAAGAGCATTACTTGCATTCTGTAATCCTAAAACTAACACGTAAAAGGAATGGAAGACTTATAAAATGGAGGGCTTATGTTAAGGCGTGTGTTTGTCGCAGCATAAGCTTATTTCTATAAAAGAAAATTTGGCATATAATTTAATTTTTGAAGTTTAACGACTGTATATTAAACTTCAAATTAACATAATTTTATTTAATTTTAGTTGATATAATTATTATAATTGTATTGTATATAACAAAAATTATTAATCGTAAAATTAATTTTATTCTAAATTTGTATGAATCATACCAATTTTGAAGTTTAAATAGCTAGAGAAAGCTAAAAAAGCTTAGTGCAAAATTGTGAAGTTATTCTGGGTATGAAATTTGGCGGTGCAATTATTGGGTTAATTCATGCTAATAAAACACTTTATTTTCCTAGTTTTTTTATTTTATTTGTAAGTTTTGTACTCTACTTATAATTTGTTTTTAAAAGTTAGGGCAAACACAGCAAAAACAACTTATTTTTAAAAATAAACTTGAAGCAACTTATTGTTTTAAAATAAACGACTTTGCTTTCTCTAGTTGGGATTTTTTTTTCTCTTGAGAATTTTTTCGGTGCATGAATAGTTGAAAATAGATTATTCAAATTTGAGTGTAATATTATTACCCGACAAATGGGTTGGGCCATGATTGGTTTGGGTTAAAAATGGGATGGGCTAAAAAGTTTCGGTTTTTATTGGGGTACAAGAGTTAGGCCCATAGCCCAAGGTACAATGGGCTAGTCCGGTCCATGGACTTTTCATATTTTTTTTAATTTCCCTTTAATTAAAAAAATAGATGTTTTTTCAATAATAAAAAAATAAGCTTATTTAATATAAATGAATTAGTGATTTTAAGTAAAAACTATTTGAAAACAAATGGTGAAAAAGAGCAACAATTTTTTAGGTATGACTAAAAAAACAAGTAATTTTAATTGATCAGTATAAAATCGATAATAGAAAATCAATTTTGACTAGTTCGATAATTATTATTCATTTTTTGTTTTTTTTCTTGCTACATATCATATTTATTTATACACAATTCAAACATTATTTATAAATTTTTTTATTGACAAAATAATATTAAAGAGTCCGACATCATCGTTCGCGAATAATTCGACTACAAAGGTTGAAACACAAAAAATTAATGAGAAAATATAATAACCTTTTCAATTCAAATATCACAACTAATATATATTTAAGGCATATGTACTACAAAGCTTTAATTTGATCTCTCTAGAGATTGAAGCTGTCTTAAGATAAAAAAATTTGAATTAAAAGAATAGAAGCCATCGATTCAAGGGAGACGGTTAGGAGACACAGGAAGTGAGATTAGAGGGTACTATCTCACATGAGAATGGATCTCACTTATTATTCATGTGCAGAGCTAGTGAAACTATCAAATTTATTTGTAAAAATATCAATTCCCAAAATACATACTCTCTCTGGTCCAAAATTAGAGATACATTTTTCTTTTTAATTCGTTCTAAAATTAGAGATACATTTCTATTTTAAGACTATAAAGTGATATGATGTTCCTATTTTGCCATCACTCTACATTATCATTTTCAATATCACACCACCACAACCAAATTTCTAGCTAATATTAAGGTTATATTTGAGAATATAAAATTATTTCTAAAATTCGTCGTTTTATAAATGTATTTCTAATTTTAGAACAGAAAAAGTATTTAATTTTTGAAACAAAGAGGGTTGTAATTGAATTAAGAAACTAGGGAATTATATGAAATATACCTTTTAGGTCGTATATCGGAAATAAGCATATGCAAATAAGTATCCAAGATGCGATATTTAAGTTGAAAATAGCTCAGAGTCAGCACCGACCCTGGGCTAAAGCCCAAGGTGCCCGGGCTTTAGGCCCAAAATTTTTTAGGGCCCTTTTTTCTTATGTCCCTTTTTCTTAGTTTTAAAACAAGAGATGTACTCCTTTTACAAATTGGTGCTTTTACTTAATACATACCTTAACCCAAGAAACCTCAAAGCCTCAATCTCCTCCTCACCATATCTTATTTTCTTATACTTTTTATAAGTCCTCACTGGCTTAACCTATTCATCAGTTTAATGTTTTCTCCATGTTATTTTTTGACAATATTAGTGAATATCCTGTAAAATTTCTGGAAACATCTAAACCATTTATTTTCACAAAACTAATATCTACAACAGCGAAATCCTCAAGTAATTAATGAATCTTAAGAAAACTGGAGTATTATGATTATTTTAGTAATTTTTAATATTAATTTTTAACATCATACCAATTTAAAAATATTATGATGTAATTTAAATTTTTGAATACATTTTTAAAAAAATATTATTACATCATCAAATTATAACATATACTGTTATGTATAGATTATTACATCATCAAATTATTTATATTATTTATAACATATACTGTTATGTATAGATTATTACACCATAAAATTTTTATATAGTTTAAAAATATTATTTAGTATTATGATTTTAGTAATTTAAAATTTTTATATCAATTAGTATTTAATATTATGATTTTAGTATTTTAATGATGTAATTTGAATTTTTGTTGTTTTGATTAATTAACAAAATAATTTGAATGTTAGTATTTTAGTATTTTTTTAATTTGATTTTTTTAGTATTTTAGTATTTTTTTAATTAATATTTTATTATTTTTTTAATTAGTATTTGATGTAAATATGTTATGTTTTGAATTTTAGTATTTTGATTAAATGATGTAAATATGTTATACAACTTATTTTATTTAATTAGTTATTTTGATTAGTTAACAAAATAATTTGAATTTTATTATTTTGATTAAATGATGTAAATATGTTATGCTTTTTATTTATTTTGAATTTTAGTATTTTTTGTTTTGATTAAATGATATATATTGTTTTATTTAGAATATATTTTATACTTAAGCCTGTCACGTCATCACATTTTAACCCAGTTTCTCTTCTGTTAATGGCAGGGGCACGAGCGACCCAAAAAATGTAATATTAAGGGTATTTTTAAAAAAAAAATAGTTTAGGGTGCAAGTGGGACATCGGATAAATATCAGGAACATTTTTGACCCTTTGCCTATTTTTTTATAGGAACAATTACATATAATAGTACATTTTAATAAAATAATACAAAAAAAGTGCATGAATAAAATATTTACAAAATTAATGCAAATGCAATACTTAATTACAAAAAGAGTGTAATCTTATCCCTTTAATTATGCACACGAATTTCTCCCCCATCTCTCCCACAATTTTCTCCCCATCTCTCCCACGATTTTCTCCCACTCCATTTCTGTTTCCCTTCTTTCTCCTCCCTCCTCCCTCCCTCCCTCCCTCCCTCTCAACGCCTCCCCTCCTCCCTCCTCCCTCCTCCCGCCACCACCTCCTCTAGCCACTCCCTCCCCACCCCCTCCCTCTCCTCTCCTCTCCTCCCGCCCTTTCCCTCCCCCTCCCCCTCCCCCTCCCCCTTCCCCCTCCTGCTTCCGCCTCCCTTTGCCTTCCACCTCCTCCCGCCCCCGCCTCCGCCTCCGCCTCACCACCTCCCCTCCCCCTCCCCTTCCCCTTCCTCCCGCCTCCCTTTCTCCTCCCCTCCTCCCCCCCCAACCCCCACGCCCCACCCCCTCCTCCTCCTGCCCCTCCCTCTCCTCGATCCCTCCGCCTCCCACCGCCATCGGTCTATTCTTTATTTTCACTGGTAACGAAATCTTCCGATAAGGTAACCAATTCAGTTTTATTAGGTTACTAATTTATTTTAGATGTGATGCAGTTGGTAACCAAATTTCATGTAGTTGGTTACCAAATTATTTGATAAGGTAACCAATTCAGTTTTATTAGCTTACTAATTTATTTTGAATGTGATGCTGTTGGTAACCAAAATTTATGCAGTTGATTACTAAAACTTCTGATAAGGTAACCAATTTAGTTTTATTAGGTTACTAATTTATTTTGGATGTGATGCAGTTGGTAACTAAATTTCATGTAGTTGGTTACCAAACCATTTGATAAGGTAACCAATTCAGTTTTATTTAATTACCAATTTTATTTTAAATGTGATGCAGTTACTAGTTAAAATTCGTATAAAGGTAACCATTTCAATTTTTGTGGGTAACCAAATCGTCAAAAGAAATTCAGAATAGCAACTCCGGTGGTGGCGGCGGCGCTGGCGGCGAGAGAGGAAGATGATGAACATTAGCTCCTTCATAATTTTTTATTTTTAATTTTCTCATTTTGATTTGAATTTTGAAATATATATTTGAAATTGTTGTTAGAGACAAAAGATTTGAATTTGAATTATTAATTATGGCAGTTAGTTGTCCTTGATTTTAGGTTTTTTTATTAATGTGAATTGTACTATTTTTGTAATATGAGTCTTAATTACACTATTTTTGTAATTATTTAGTTGATGCACTTTTCTTGTAATTACTTTCTATTTGTTGTATACTTATGTAAAGGACCCTTTTTTATACTTATCTTAATAGCATTTTGCAAAGGGCCTAATTTTTTTTTTGTCGCTTTAGGCCCTGAAAAACTCAGGGCCGGCCCTGCTCAGAGTCAATTATAATTGTCTTCTATATTATTGATTTCACGAAAAGGTTAAAAAAGTTAAATAATAAACTATGAAGTTATGATAATTTCAGCGATTAGGACATTTTTCAAGTTATTATATGACCGTAAATTGTTTCACAATATTGTGCTATGCTCGAGTTATAAATTTTGTTATTTTAAAGTATGATCTTTTTGTTCCTTTTAATTTATTTTTACAAATTTCGCCCCCCTTTTTTTACCAATTCTATTTTTCCTTTCGTTTAAATTTTATTTATTTAATTGTTACTATTTTGGTCTTGTTTGGGCTGAGGGTTGGAATTTTTGGGTGGATTAAAAACACTTCTAATTTAAATATGTAAGTACTTTGGAGTTAGGTAATCTTCTTAAATGGTGAAAATTTGAGATCTGGCTTCTCTCCGGTACACATTAATTCTTATATATAAAGGCAATAAGAGCGATCCAAAACTCACCTCCTCAATTGCAAAATTTATAGAGTCAACTCTTAATTAATTAAGAGTTAACTTACTCAATTGGAAACTCTCGCGAGTCGACCGACTACTTCTCTTTTCGATTGATTCCTTTTCATCATAGTCGACTGACTCATTATTCTCGATCGATTCCTTCTCTCCTTTCCCTCGATCGCTTCATTTATATAAACAGTCACCTCTTCACTCACTTCTCTTCTTCTCAGTCCTTGATGAAACCCTACTAAACGAAACTACAAACTATCTGTACAGAGGATTAGCCGGTGAATGGAAGTGAATAATTCCCAACTTTCCGAACGAAATCTTCTCTCTTCAGGTAAAATATAAGCCCCATTATTTTTTATCATCTCTTCATTCATCATTCCGGAGGAGATCTCATACCGAAATTAAAAGTTTTCTTATTTTACATAATTGTAAATTGTTTATTTTTACTTCTTTTTTTTATAATTTGTAGCATTTATATTTGTGTGCAATTTGGTGACTCCTATTGCGTTAATTTGAAGGTGGATTGTGCAATTTGGTGACTCCTATCGCGTTATTTTGTAGCCTTTATATTTGTGTGCAATTTGGTGAATCTATGGCATCGTTCAAACCCGGTTGTTCCAAATCGTTGGCTTCCAATTAAGAAGCTTCTCCAATCCACAATTTCTGTAAAGGTACCCACTTCTCTTCTCATCAATTAAATCCATCGAAAATACCATCTAATTTGTAATTGTGTTGAGCTATAGAACTGAGAAGCTTCTGCTTAGTAAGTGCTTGATAAAAGTCCTGATTAAAGAACATGATATGATTTTATTGCGATTTTCTCTTTATTCATTGCAATTTGTTTTGTTTGATGATTTTTACCTGTTAATTTCTCTGCATAAATTTCATGGCATTACTCCTTTTACCCTCCTCAAATCTTATTTTTTGTTATTCCAATTTGACCGTGAGTTGACTGTTTATACAAGAGAATGAGTTTTGTAAGAAGAGGAAGGAACCTTGATTGGAATCGAATATTAATGTTGAAGCATAGAAAAGGTTCCTCACAAGTTTTGGTTATGAATACCCAACACATTTACTTTTTTATTCATGAAATATGAAGATTTGGTGTTTATACTTAAACTGACACATTGATATACATTTAATTTTATTTCAAAAAGTGGGGTTTGATCTGATTTTCCTAATTCAAATTGTGTGTTATGTGATACAGTATATTTATAAGACTTTACCTCAATTCTAGGGTTTTTGTTGGAAATTGTAAGGAATGGAGAAAAAGAGAGTGGCAGTGCCGCTGGTGTGCCATGGGCATTTGCGACCAGTTGTGGATTTGTTCTACAGTCCAGTCACTCCATATGGCTATTTTGTCATCAGTGCCAGCAATGGTATGCATTATCATTTTGGTTATGAATACCCAACACATTTACTTTTTAATTCATGAAAGATGAAGATTTGGTGTTTATACTTAAACTGACATATTGATATACACATGGAAGATTTAGTGTTTCTATATGTACTTGATTTAAATAAGATTTTTTTTTCGTCAATAATGATAACCAAACTAATAGTCACTTTCAGAAAATATAGTAAGGAAAAACTAAAAATCGGGAACGAAAATTAGATAACAGAAAACATTGTTGGTTTTTTTGATGATTTTTTGTAAGGAAAGTTTATATGGTTCCTATAATACATGCCATTGGCCTGTTGCAAGACCCTAACTTTTTATAAATAAAATTAAATTTTCTCTAATTATTATTTTGAATAATAAGGTATTAATTTGATATAATGTTTTGGTTATGGGTGAAATATGCAAATTTTACAAAATAAGCAAGTGATTATAAAATGTTCATTGTTGTCGGGAAATATTCGTTTGGTCGTGAAATATTATTGCTGTCGGGAAATATTCGTACGACGGCGCAGCTATTTGTGGGCCCCATAACGGAAAACTGTCGGATGAAGAAAACGACAAGTATTAGTTTTTTTATAAATAACGGTGGATGAAAAAAATGACAAGTATGAGTTTTTATAAATAACGGCGTAGTTGTTGCCGTTAACACTGTTGGAATACTCGGTGGTTAAAATACAGTAATACGCGGTGTTGCACAGTAGCACACAGTATTGCACCAATTATTGATTATTACGTAAGAAGTCACTACTCAATAATTGTTACAGTAATTACTGTTTAATATTTTATTTTATTGATTCAATAATTGTTACGTTGATATTTTATATTGTTGATTCAATAATTGTCATTGCACATTATTTCAAATTATCATATCAATAATTCATATTATTTGAATAATATTATTAGATAGCATTATTGGCAATATCTAAGAAAGTTCTGTCTATGAGAGGTTATTTAATTGCGCGCCAGTAAGGAGAAATCTTTACCAGAAGGCCCCATCTTTCCTAGGAATGACCTGGTTGTCATTATTGTGATTCTGTAATATTATTTGTGAATAATTAATTATTGATTTATATGATAAGAAAAATATTTATTTATGTAGATATAAATGGATAAATTTTTAGAAAAGTGACAATTATTGAAAATTGATATTTTATCTTTTCGGATAAAATAATTCATTTAAATATATTATTATATTACAATAATATAATAATGGTGATATTTTTATAATGAATGTGTGATATATGAATAATTGAGGAGGAAGAGTATTTTTGTTATACAATAAATGCTAAAAACATGTTAAACATGTTGATGGGCTCCATTTTTTACTGAAATTTGATTATAGGCTGTAAAATCGTCCGTATGTGAATTTCGATTATTTTTCGTTTGAAAATTTTAAAGCTACAAAGTTGTAGAGAATTGAATTTCCTATGGAATGGACATAAGATTCGAATTTTTCTGATAAAAGAGCTATTTATTATGAATTATTGAAGTTCTGAAATATTGGGTCTGAATTGATTTTATTACAAAAAATATTTAAAACATGTTTTGTGTGTTGGTGGGCCCCACTTGTTGTTGCAAAATGCTGAATTTAGATTTCTAAGGTGGGCGTAGGAAATTTTTTTATAAATATTATTATTTTATTAAATTTTCTGCTTTGGTGTTCTAAGTATTTTCCTATAAATAGGTGCTTAGGTTAGAATTGAAAATCACAACAGAAACTGAAGTTTTCTCTCTCTATATTATCGAGCGTATTTTTGTGAGTATTTTGATACTTTGAGTGTTGCTATACGGTGCAAGTTTCCTTCAGCGTTATATCTGATATTCCAGCCAGAAGTACTATTCTTTTGAGGTAAGGGATGCTATTTTTTTCGTAAATGATATTATTTCTTTCAATATCATTATACCGGAATATTGGTATGAATTTTATTATGAAATTCTTATCTTTTCATGTCGGGGTTACTATTCATGAGTTACTATTCACGAATTACTATTAACGAGTTATTATTCATGAGTTACTATTCACGAGTACTATTCACGAAGTATGATGATTTTTCTTATAAAATTTCTACCTTTTAGTGTTGGGATTACTATTCACGTATACGACACTATTCACGAATGCGACACTATTCACAGAAAAATTAAATTTTCTTTTCTGTATTCAAGATTATCTGTTATGGTTCCTATCTTTGATTGGATCTTATGTTTTGATCTTCATTTTTGAATTTTGCTCCACAATTGATTATTATGAAGTATTTTTGAACTTAGATAAATCGAAGTACGAATCCCTAATCTTTGTCTTTTTATCTCTCTAGATTCGTTTTCTTGAAAATATTTTTATCATCCTCAGTCTTTAATGGTGATACTTGATGAATATCTTTGGCCTGTAGTGCAAAGATGAATGATTACCTGATGAATATCTTTGGCCCGTAGTGCAAAGATGAACATGACCAACTGGTGATACAAATGAATATATTTGGCCCGTAGTGCAAAGATGAATATTTGATGATTGATGTTACAGAGATAAAATATTGATGATGGACTTTTAAATTCATAGATAATAGTAGATTTCATTCTCTACTTAACTCTTCTAATGAATTATTATTTTTGCTGCAGTTGTTGATCTAAAACTTATTATCTATTGTATTCTATCAGATTTTTCCCTGTTAAAGATTAAGGATAATTTGTTATACATTATCTTAGTCATAATATTCTTTACTAGACTAGTTGAGCTCACCCTTTTTTTTTGTTCCATTTTTTCTTCTCAGGAGGCGAGAATATAGCGGAAACTAGTCGGGATATGAAATGATGGTTCAAGATAGTTGTTTTAGTAGTTATCACTATTTTGTAAAATAGTGTATCAATAATTGTAATGAGGACTTATTTGAGTGTGGATATTATCTAGAAGACAATATTTATATTTTAAACCCACAGTATATGGGTTGTCGTATTTTACACGACAATTGTAATGATAAAGTTGTAGTTATTTTCTGTACCATGTATTTGGCGACTCAGAATGGGTTGGGTGGAATGGACCTATTTTGGGGGCGTCACAGTTGGTATCAGAGCCATAAGTAAAGAGCCCCGAGCCTCTATCTGGTGACTTCCTGTTAATGGGGGATGCACCGAAGCCAGACTCTCCGTAGGGGACGCCGTTCTGCGGTGGGAAACTGATAGGTATCATTGTGAGGTGCTGTCCACGGTTGGGACATGAGTCACAGTTGGTATCATAGCTTAGGGATATGGTCTCTGGCGGAGATCGGGGAATAGAACTAGGAAGGGAGAGACGAGTAAATCCTTCGCTAGTATGTCCTACCTAAGCTTATTTGTTTGGTTGGTCAGAATATAGGGATAATATATGATATGTTAATTTGTTTAATTAACCCTTATTTTGTGACAGTATTTGAGAATGACATCTAAAAATTTTGAGATGAGCAATGGAGCAAAATAATATGACCGTGTCGCAGTACGAAGCTAAGTTTGCTGAGCTATCCCGGTTTGCATCCCATTTGGTAGACAAAGAGGAGCGAATGACGCGAATGTTTATGCGAAGTTTGAAACCCGAAATACGCCAATACCACATTTTTCACAAATTTGGTTTATATTCAGATGTTGTGAATAGGGCTCAGTTATTGGAGCGCGGTAATGAGTCTGTTCAACCGGGCGACCAACAACACGATAATAATCATACCGGTGACAACGACCATCGAGATAATGATAATCATCGTGGAGGAAATTACCATGCCAAAAATGGTAACCCCTTCGGTGATAATCATGCCCAAGATAATAGGAAAGGTGAGTCAAGTGGAAATTTCAGAAAGAGAAGATTCAATAATGACGGGAAGACGTCGGCACTAGCACCAGAAACAAATTCTAGGGAGGAGAACGACCTCCAGTTAGATGCTACAGATGCGGAGAGGAGGGACACATAAGTCCTAACTGTTCATAGCCTTCCAAGGTATGTTTTAGGTGTGAAAAATACGGTCATATAACTCAATTTTGCCCTATAGCGAAGTCAAGTTCAGCTGGGACGGTGGCACCAAAGGTTGATATGGACAAAACAAAGTCGGTGGTTTCAGGAAAAATATTTTTCGTGACTTCTCAAAATACGAGGAACCCAAACGAAGTTATCACGGATTAGTTAATCATAAATTCTTACGAAGTCTATACCCTTATTAGATACCGGTTCTACCCATTCTTTTATCTATCCTACTTGTGCTCAACGTTTGAACTTGACTCCTGAGAAATTAGACTTTGACTTATCTGTTGAAACTCCGTTAGGAGAAACTTTCGTTACATCCACAGTTTATAAATCTTGCTTGATTCAAGTTGGAACCATCACATTACCTGCCGATCTTATTTCTTTGAATTTTTTTGCATTTGATGTGATATTAGGGATTGATTAGTTAACCACTCATCATGCTAAAATTGATTATTTTCGTAAGGTTATTAGTTTTTATATTCCTAACCAACCTGTTGAACGAATTCAAGCAACCAAACCACTAAAGTCAATCACTGTCATATCAAGCCATAAAGCCATTCGTTTATTGAAAAACAGATGTCAAGCTTTCTTAGCCCATTTCATAGATTTAAACAAAAATACGTCAGATTTGAATGATATTTTTGTTGTTAGTGAATTTCCTGACGTATTTCCTGAAGAACTTCCTGGCCTACCCCCAGAGCGTGATATTGAATTTTGTACCGACTTTGAACCCGTTACAAAACTCATTTCTAAAATCTTATATCAAATGGCTCCTATTGAACTTCAGGAGTTAAAAACCCAACTACAAGAGTTAGTACTCGAGCCTCTATCTGGTGACTTCCTTTGTGGAATGCACCGAAGCCAGACTCTCTGTAGGGGATGATATATTTGTGTGTTAGTAAAACGATAGGTGCTATTGTGACGTGCTATCCAAGATTAGAATATGAGTCACAGTTGAGAGCAACCTAAGTCAGTAACTGAAGTACGTAGCTTTCTAGACTTAGCTGGTTATTATCAAAGATTCGTGAAAGGATTTTCTTTAATCGCTACTCCATTAACTCAGCTGACTCAAAAAGATACAAAATTCGAACGGAGCGAGGAATGTGAGAAGAGCTTCCAAGAACTCAACATGCGACGATGACGTTGGCTCAAGCTGTTAAAAGATTACGATCATACCATCCAATACCATCCTGAAAAAGAAAACGTGGTAGCTGACGCATTGAGTAGAAGATCGTATGCAGTTACGAGTGCGACGTTGTCAACGCAAAGGCCCATTTTGTATGACTTACAAATGATAGAGATAGAGTTAAAGATTCTAGGGACCCACATGATGATATACGAGTAGAATTGACTTTAATCGATAATGTTAAAACCGCTCAAGCTACACACCGGAGTTGATGAATATAAAGAAGAAGGTGCAAAGAAGGCGTTATTCTAGAAGTAAGAGTTGATAAAGAGAAGAAATCTCAACCCTCGATTTGTTGGTCCATTTAAAATTTTCGATCAAGTAGGAAATGTGGACTATAGACTCGCTTGACCGCCAAGTATGTCTCTTATTTATAACGTTTTTCGCATATCCACGCTACGTAAATATGTGAAAGACCCGAACCACATTATTGAGTTAGAACCAGATGAGATAGCCGAAGATTTAACGTACGAGGAGGTACCTATCAAGATCTTGGATAGAAAGTAGCATGTCCTATGCACAAAGGTTATACCACAAGTCAAAGTTTTGTGGAGGAACCATGCTATTGAGAAAATGACCTGGGAGTTAGAAATCGAAATGAAAGCGAGGTACCCTCACCTTTTCGAAACACTACGTACGTATATCAATTTCGAGGACGAAATTTTATAAGTAGGGGAGGTTGTAAGACCCCAACTTTTTATAAATAAAATCAGATTTTCTCTAATTATTATTTTGAATAATAAGGTATTAATTTGATATAATATTTTGGTTATGGGGAAAATGTGCAAATTTTGAAAAATATGCAAGTGGTTATAAAATGTTCATTGTTGTCGGGGAATATTCATTTGGACGTGGAATATTCTTCCTGTCGGAGAATATTCGTACGACGGCGTAGCTATTTGTGGGCCCCATAACGAAAAACTGTCGGCTTAAGAAAACGACAAGTATTAGTTTTTTTATAAATAACGGCGGATGAAAAAAACGACAAGTGTGAGTTTTTATAAATAACGGCGTAGTTGTTACCGTTAACACTGTTAGAATACTCGGCGGTTAAAACACAGACTGGCTCTCAATCCTTGCGCTCATCCCTGCGGGGCTCCGGAATAGTCTCCAGGAGATCGAGCCAGTCCCCTGGCTCTCAATCCTTGCGCTTTATTCCTCCACTCCTCCGGAAGGCACTCCAGGAGATCGAGCCGGGTCCCCCCCCGTCTCTGTAACTTGGAAAATTCGTCCGAGAGGGGTCCGGTTTCTTGGAGGTCGTTCCATATCTTCAAAAGACGCTCCAAGGACTCTTCCCCACTCGTGGTTCTGGCATTGTCGAGGGCTCCACGCTACACAGTGTTGCACAGTAGCACTCGGTATTGCACCAATTATTAATTCTTACATAAGAAGTCACTACTCAATAATTATTACAGTAATTACTGTTTAATATTTTATTTTATTGATTCAATAATTGCTACGTTGATATTTTATATTGTTGATTCAATAATTGTCATTGCACATTATTTCAAATTATCAGATCAATAATTCATATTATTTGAATAATATTATTAGATAGCATTATTGACAGCGTCTAAGGAAGTTCTGTTTAGGAGAGGTTATTTAATTGCGCGCCAGTAAGGAGAAATCTTTACCGGAAGGCCCCCTCTTTCCTGGGAAAGACCTGGTTGTTATTATTGTGATTCTGTAATATTATTTACGAATAATTAATTATTAATTTATATGATAAGGAAAATATTTATTTATGTGGATATAAATGGAGGAATTTTTAGAAAAGTGACAATTGTTAAAAATTAATATTTTATCTTTTCTGATAAAATAATTTGTTTAAATATATTATTATATTACAATAATATAACAATGGAGATATTTTTACAATGAATGTGTGATATATGAATAATTGAGGAGGAAGAGTATTTTTGTTATAATAAATGCTAAAAACATGTTAAACATGTTGATAGGCTCCATTTTTTGCTAAAATTTGATTATAACCTGTAAAATCGTCCGTATGTTGATTTCGGTCATTTTTCGTTTGAAATTTGGAAAAATTTAAAGCTACAAAGTTGTAGAGAATTGAATTTCCTATGGAATGGACATAAGATTTGAATTTTTTTGATAAAAGAGCTATTTATTATGAATTATTAAAGTTCTGAAATATTGGGTCTGAATTGATTTTGTTACAAAAAATATTTAAAATATATTTTGTGTGTTGGTGGGCCCCACTTGTTGTTGCAAAATGCTGAATTTATATTTCTAAGGTGGGCGTAGGAATTTTTTTAATAAATATTATTATTTTATTAAACTTTCTACTTTGGTGTTCTAAGCATTTTCTATAAATAGGTGCTTAGGTTAAAATAGAAAATCACACTAGAAACTGAAGTTTTCTCTCTCTATATTATCGATCTTATTTTTTTGAGTATTTTGATACTTTGAATGTTGCTAAACGGTGCAAGTTTCCTTCAGCATTATATCTGATATTCCAGCAAGAAGTACTATTCTTTTGAAGTAAAGGATGTTATTTTTTTCATAAATGATATTATTTCTTTCAATATCATTATACCGGAATATTGGTATGGATTTTATTATGAAATTTTTACCTTTTCATGTCGGGATTACTATTCATGAGTTACTATTCATGAGTTACTATTCACGAGTTACTATTCATGAGTTACTATTCACGAGTACTATTCACAGAGTATGATAATTTTTCTTGTGGAATTTTTACCTTTTAGTGTCGGGGTTACTATTCACGTATGCGACACTATTCACGTATACAACACTATTCACGAATACGATACTATTTACAGAAAAATTAAATTTTCTTTTCTGTATCCAAGATTGTCTGTTATGGTTCCTATCTTTGATTGGATTTATGTTTAGATCTTCATTTTTGAATTCTGCTCCACAATTGATTATTATGGAGTATTTTTGAACTTAGATAAACCGAAGTACGAATATCTAATTTTTGTCTTTTTATCTCTCTAAATTCGTTTTCTTGAAAATATTTTTATCATCCTCAGTCTTTAATGGTGATACTTAATGAATATCTTTGGCCTGTAGTGCAAAAATAAATGATTACTTGATGAATATCTTTGGCCCGTAGTGCAAAGATGAATAGGTGTTGAGATGAACATGACCAATTGGTTATACAAATGAATATATTTGGCCCATAGTGCAAAGACGAATATTTGATGATTGATGTTACAGGGATAAAATGTAAGACCCCAACTTTTATAAATAAAGATGAATTTTCTATAAATATTATTTTTAAATATTATGGAGTTAATTTGATATAATGTTATAGTTGTGGGTAATATTTATAAATTTTGTAAAGTACGCAAGTTGTTATATAATATTCGATTGGTCGGGAAATATTCATTTTAATAGGGAATATTCGTACAACGGTACAATCATTAGTGGACCCCACAACGGAATTATTGTCAGATTGAGAAAACAACAAAAATATTTTATTAAAAATAACGGCGGAAGTTTTACCATTGATACTGTTGAACTACTCGGTAGTAAAAGTACAGTAATACGTGTGGTTGCATAGTAGCACACGGTATTGATTATTAATGCTTATGTGAGAAGTCACTCAGTTTGATTCAATTATTGTCAGTTAATAATATGAATTATTTAGCGATAATGACGTTTTGTTTTATTCGTATTATTAACGTAATAAAACAGAAACATCTTTTTATATAAAACAGAATACTTTATTAAAGTTATTCTATAAATAGAATATATTATATTTTATTTAAAAGATTTTTCTTTAAATATGGACCGTCAAATTAAAGTAATCAATCTGGACCGTTCATGTATTAGTTACTATGCATTCTATTTTTCTATAAATAGCAGCTCATTCCTTCATTATTTCTTACGAATTCACTTAACTCTAGAGAGAGAAACTATAGAGAGAGAGAGAGAAGAAAAGTATTCTGCTACTTAACTACTTTCTTATTTTAGCTCTTCTTTAAAACGGTAAGGGGTGTTATTCTTTCTTATTCATGAAGAGAACTGTTGTTATTCCATTTCTTATTATTCTGTTGGAATAACCTGTATACGCGGTCTACCCTATACTTGGTGACATTCTTCTATTATTCTGTTGGAACATCCTGTCTGTGTATTTTACACCGGACCTGGTTCCGTCTTTATTATTATTCTGTTGGAATATCCTGTCTGTGCGTTTTACGCCGGACCTGGTTCCATTATTTATTATTCTTTTGGAATAACCTGTCTGTGCGGTCTATCGCATGCATGGTAATTTCTTTTGTTATTCCATTCTTTATTATACTCAGTTGGTTAAGTTTTGACTTCTATACTCCATAAAATTTGTGGAATATCCTTGATAATTGTGGTTCATCCAGTATCTTTTCATGAAAATATTCTTCTAAGCATTCTTGAATTTTACTCCACAAAACCGTATCATGTTGACAATTTGGACATTGTTAATTCTTGGATAAATTAATTCTTGAACTTGTTTTATTGAATTCTTATATCATTGTCATCATCCTTATGTTTATAAAATGTTGAAAGTCATATGTGGCCTGTAGTGCATAGATGGACTTGGTATGATTATGACCAGGGATTATTCGGCATAATCATGACCGTAATGTTACAAATGATGTGGTAAAAGTCCTCATTGGCCCGTAGTGCATTGATGGACAGTTGTTGGCATGATCATGACCATTAATGAATACACGAATATCCTTGGCTGTAGTGCAGGGGTGATTCGATGATGTAGATTATTTTATTAAGCTGAGTCTCAACGATAACAGTGTTGAAAAACCTTTTAAATCATAGAAGATAGTATATTTTATTTTCTACTTGACTCTTTTAATGGATTGCTTGTTCCGCTGCAGTTAAACTTGATATTCGTTATATTTTATCAGTTTAACACTGTTGAAGGCTAATGATAATTTATTCTGCATTATCTTAGTCATAATATTTCTTACTGGGCTAGTTGAGCTCACCCTTTCTTTCACGGTTCTCTTTAGGACATGAGAATATAGCTGGGACGAGTCGGGAAACGGAGTGATGAACCAAATGATAGTATTAGTAGTCCTCACTATTCTATGTAATAGTGTGAAAATAATTGTAATGAGGACTCCTTTTGAGTATGGATTCTCTCTAGAAGATAATATTTGTATTCAAACTCACAGTTTATATTTTGGCGTATTGTGCACGACAGTTGTATTAGTAACTTGTATTTGAATTCTGTACCATGTATCTGGCGACCCAAGATGGGTGATGTATACCTATTTTTGGGGGCGTCACAGTTGGTATCAGAGCTTAGGGATATGATCCCTGGCTAAGATGTGAGAATATTACTAGGAGGGGAGAGACGGGAAATTCCTTCGCTAGTATGACATACCTAAGTTTATTTGCATGACATTTAATTGGTCGGTCAGAATATAAGGATAATATATGACATATCAATTAACTTTTATTTTGTGACAGTATCTGAAAATGGCATCTGAGAATGTTGAGAATAGCAATGGAGCACAGGCGACTGTTGATTCACCACATATCAATAATCAGGATAATGTGCATCAGAAAGGTGACAATCCTCATGCAAACAACAATATTGACCAGATGATGAATGATGGAATGTTCAGAAAATTTATGCAGTTCATGCAACAGCAGGCGAGAGCGGCTCCTATCCAAAATATAGGTGGAAACACTGAAAACTCTCGGACGGTCACCGCTAAACAGTTCAAGGAGCTGGGACCACCAGAGTTTAAGGGAGAGCCAAAACCACTTATAGCGAAAACATGGATAAAGTAGATTACCAAGATATTTGATATCTTGGGATGCTCCGAGGAGCAAAAGGTTCCCTTTACCGCATTTATGTTGCGAGGATAGGCAGATTACTGGTGGGAATCGATTAAGCGTACTCAACCTGCCGCACAGAAGATGTCTTGGGAGAAGTTCCAAGAGCTGTTCAATGACAAATACTTTCCCGAAAGTGTTCGTCACATGAAGGAGGTGGAGTTCATCAAATTGGAGCAGAATAATATGACCGTGTCACAGTATGAGGCTAAATTTGCTGAGTTGTCCCGGTTTGCGTCCCACTTGGTGGATAATGAAGAACGAATGACGCGAATATTTTTGCGAGGTTTGAAACCTGATATACATAAACTGTGTTTGTATTCAGATGTTGTGAATAGGGCTCAGTTAGTAGAGCGCGATAACGAGTCAACGCAACCAAAAGAGAGCAGTCGACAAAATGATAATATCAGTGAGAGCAGTCATCGAAGCGGTGACAACAAGCGTGGAGGGAATCAATAGGCCCGAAATGGTAACCACTTCGGTGGTAATCAGGGCCAAAACAATAAGAATGGTCATTGCAAGAAGAGGAGATTCAACAATGATAGAAAGACGTCAGCACCAGCACCCGTTGTTAAGGAAGGAGAACGACCACCTATCATATGTTTCAAATGCGGAGGGGAGGGGCACATCAGTCCAAACTGCGCGATGCCGTCTAAAGCATGTTATAATTGTGGAAGAGAAGGTCATTTAGCTCGATTTTGTCGTTTACCAAAAACAAGTTCAGCCAAGATGGAGACACCAAAGGCCATCCCAGAAAAGTCCAAACCGGTAGTGCAAGGGAGAGCGTTTGTTGTGACCTCCCAGAAAGTAAGGAACCCGAATGAGGTCATCACGAGTAAGCTTATCATAAACTTTAACGAAGTCTATACTTTATTTGATACCGGTTCTACCCATTCTTTTATTTCTCCTACTTGCGCTTATCGATTAAATTTGACTCCGAAGAAATTAGACTTTGACTTATCTGTTGAAACTCTATTGGGGGAAACCTTCATTACATCCACGGTTTATAAGTCTTGTTTGGTTCAAGTTGGTACCCACACATTACCTGTCGATCTTATTTCATTAAAAATACTTGCATTTGACGTGATTCTAGGGATTGATTGGTTAACTACTCATCACGCAAAAATTGATTATTTTCGTAAGGTTGTTAGCTTTCATATTCCTAATCGACCTATTATGCGAATTCAAGCAACCAAACCATTAAAATCAATCGCTGTCATCTCAAGCCATAAAGCTATTCGTTTATTGAAAAACGGATGTCAAGCTTTCTTAGCTCATGTCACGGATCTAAACAAAAATACGTCAGTTTTGAATGATATTTCTATTGTTAATAAATTCCCTGAAGAACTTCTTGGCCTACCCCCAGAGCGTAAAATTGAATTTTGTATCGACCTTGAACCCGGTACAAAACCCATTTCCAAAGCCCCATATCGAATGGCTCCTATTGAACTTCAGGAGTTAAAGATCCAACTGCAGGAATTGTTAGACATTGGCTTTATTCGTCCTAGTACTTCTCCTTGGGGTGCTCCTGTGCTATTCGTGAAGAAGAAAGATGGAAGTATGCGACTTTGTATTGATTATCGGGAGTTGAATCATGTCACCATAAAAAACAGGTACCCATTGCCACGTATTGATGACCTGTTTGACCAGTTGCAAAGAGCACAATTCTTTTCAAAGATCGATCTTCGTTCTGGATATCATCAGCTGAAGGTTAGAACTGAGGATATTCCAAAGACGGCTTTCAGAACTCGGTACGGGCATTATGAATTCCTAGTCATGTCCTTTGGATTGACTAATGCTCCTGCTGCCTTCATGGATATGATGAACCGAGTATTCAAGGAATATTTGGATCACTTTGTGGTCATCTTTATTGATGACATCCTTATTTATTCCAAAAGTCGTGAAGATCATGAGCAACACTTGAGGTTGGTACTCCAAAAGCTTCGTGAATACAAGCTTTATGCCAAGTTGAAGAAATGCGAGTTCTGGCTGGAGGAGGTAGCATTCCTTGGGCATGTAGTATCAAGTCGTGGAATATCTGTTGACCCGGCAAAGATTGAAGCTATTCAAAGCTGGGAATAACCTAAATCAGTGACCGAAGTACGTAGCTTTCTTGGTTTAGCTGGTTATTATCGGAGATTCGTGGAAGGATTTTCTCGAATCGCTACTCCACTAACTCAGCTGACTCGAAAAGATACAAAGTTCGGTTGGAGCGAAGAATGTGAGAAGAGTTTCCAAGAACTCAAGAGGAGACTCATTTCAGCACCTGTTCTAACAATACCATCTGGCTCGGAGGGATTTGTCATCTACAGTGATGCTTCGAGCAAAGGGTTGGGATGCGTTCTCATGCAACATGGAAAAGTCATAGCCTATGCATCAAGACAACTCAAGAAATATGAGAGGAATTATCCTACTCATGATCTAGAGTTGGCAGCTGTTGTCTTTGCACTTAAAATTTGGAGGCATTACTTGTATGGGGAGAAGGTGGAGATCTTTACGGATCATAAAAGCCTCAAATATTTCTTCACTCAAAAGGAACTCAACATGCGACAACGACGTTGGCTTTAACTGTTGAAAGATTATGATCATACCATTCAATACCATCCTGGAAAAGCGAACGTGGTAGCTGACGCATTGAGTAGAAGATCATATGCACGTACGAGTGCGATATTGTCAACACAAAGGCCCATTTTGTGTGACTTGCAAAGGATGGAGATAGAGTTAAAGACTCCAGGGACCCATGTGATGATGGCGAATATACGAGTAGAACCAACTTTAATCGATAAAGTTAAAGCTGCTCAAGCTACAGACCTGGAGCTGATGCGTATGAGGAAGAAAGTGCAAGAAGGTGCTATGCCGGAAGCAAGAATCGATGAAGAAGGAATACTTCGAGTCAACTCCAGACTTTGTGTTCCTAACGACCCTGATTTAAAGTATGAAATCATGATGGAGGCGCACAACACACCATTTGTAATCCATCCTGGACGTACCAAAATATATCATGATCTTCGTCATACATTTTGGTGGAGCAGTATGAAGAGAGAGAGATAGCGCTGTTTATCTCAAGGTGTCTAACTTGTCAACGAGTCAAAGCGGAGCATCAAGTACCAAAAGGTCCATTGCAACCACTTGAAATTCCAGAATGGAAGTGAGAGCACATTACCATGGATTTCGTTACCGGTCTTCCTAAGGTTTCTCAAGGTATAAATGCGATTTGGGTCATTGTTGATAGATTGACCAAGTCTGCTCATTTCTTGCCTATACGAGAAACTTATACACTTGAACGTCTTGCTCGTATGTATATGAACGAGATTGTAAGACTGCATGGTATGCCAGTATCCATAGTTTCTGACCGAGACCCAAGATTCACATCACGATTTTGGGTTAGCTTACAAAAAGCTATGGGTGCGAATTTACGATTTAGTTCGGCATATCATCCTCAGACGGACGGACAATCAGAAAGGACTATTCAAACTCTGGAAAATTTATTAAGACTCTGTGTCCTTGACTTCAAGGGAAGTTGGGATAAATTCTTATCATTGGTGGAGTTTTCCTACAACAACAGTTATCAAGCAAGTATTGGCATGGCTCCATTCGAAGCATTGTATGGAAGAAAATGTCGTTCTCCAGTATACTGGGATGAGGTGGGTGAAGCAACGTTGTTGGGACCGGAGTTGGTACGTATGACTACAGAAAAGATTCAAATGATCCGACAACGTATAAAAACCTCACAAGATCGACAAAAGAGTTATGCTGATCTTCATCGAAAGGACGTGGAATTTGATATAGGAGATCATGTGTTCTTACGTGTTGCTCCATGGAAAGGAGTTACGAGATTTGAAAAGAGAGGAAAGCTCAATCCTCGATTCATCGGTTCATTTTTAATCCTCGATCGAATAGGAACTGTGACTTATAGACTCGCTTTACCGCTAAGTATGTCTCGTGTTCATAACGTTTTTCACATATCCATGTTACGCAAATATGTGGAAGACCCGAACCACATTATTGAGTTAGAACCGGACGAAATAGCGGAGAATTTGACGTATGAAAAAGTTCCTGTTCAAATCTTGGATAAGAAGGAACATATTCTACGCTCCAAGGTTATACCTCAAGTCAAAGTTTTGTGGAGAAACCACGATGTTGAGGAAATGACTTGGGAGTTAGAATCTGAAATAAAATCAAGGTATCCTTACCTCTTCGACATACTAGGTACGTACCCTAATTTCGAGGACAAAATTTCATAAAAAGGGGAGGTTGTAAGACCCCAACTTTTATAAATAAAGATGAATTTTCTATAAATATTATTTTTGAATATTATGGAGTTAATTTGATATAATGTTATAGTTGTGGGTAATATTTATAAATTTTGCAAAGTACGCAAGTTGTTATATAATATTCGATTGGTTGGGGAATATTCGTTTTAACAGGGAATATTCGTACAACGACAAAATCATTGGTGGACCCCACAACGGAATTATTGTCAGATTGAGAAAACGACAAAAATATTTTATTAAAAATAACGGCGGAAGTTTTACCATTGATACTGTTGAACTACTCGGTAGTAAAAGTACAGTAATACGTGTGGTTGCATAGTAGCACACGGTATTGATTATTAATGCTTATGTGAGAAGTCACTCAATTTGATTCAATTATTGTCAGTTAATAATATGAATTATTTAGCGATAATGACGTTTTGTTTTATTCGTATTATTAACGTAATAAAACAGAAACATCTTTTTATATAAAACAGAATACTTTATTAAAGTTATTCTATAAATAGAATATATTATATTTTATTTAAAAGATTTTTCTTTAAATATGGACCGTCAGATTAAAGTAATCAATCTGGACCGTTCATGTATTAGTTACTATGCATTCCATTTTTCTATAAATAGCAGCTCATTCCTTCATTATTTTTTACGAATTCACTTAACTCTAGAGAGAGAAACTATAGAGAGAGAGAGAAGAAAAGTATTCTGCTACTTAACTACTTTCTCATTTCAGCTCTTCTTTAAAACGGTAAGGGGTGTTATTCTTTCTTATTCATGAAGAGAACTGTTGTTATTCCATTTCTTATTATTATGTTAGAATAACCTGTATACGCGGTCTACCCTATACTTGGTGACATTTGTAACGGTCCCAAAATAGGTCCATTCCATCCAACCTATTCTGAGTCGCCAAATGCATGGTACAGAAAATAACTACAACTTTATTACATCAATTGTTGTGCAAAATACAACAACACATATGCTGTGAGTTTGGATACAACTATATACCAAATGTGACTCATGTCCCAACCGTGGACAGTACCTCACAGTGGCACCTTACATAAAGGTATAGTCAAAGACTGTTTTAGAAATTAGAATATTTGGAAAGTGCTTAAGGAAACCTTCGTACATGGGAGGCCACGCGTCTAGGTTATGATAGATATCATATGGCCACAGAATTATCCTTGGTTGACCCAATAGACCCCAAAGAAAAACGAGAAGATTACTATCATATTCTTCCCAATGGTGAATCTTCTCTTGACTTATCATTATCTCTACTGTCTCTAATTGAGAATTATACTTCACACAAACACCAAGATTATATAAGTAGTGCTCGTATATATTCTCAGCAAGTGGATGAACACATCCCTGTCTTATGATGACACGAGGTTGTATGTCGTTAGACATCTTGTATGATAGTGGCAAACCACCCTTCCAACGTTGGGTACACCTTACCCTATTGGATTCACCAAATAAAACTACTAAATGAACTTTTCTATACTGCTTCGGGAGAACATCCACAGCTAGAGACCACCGTTCTATTTCCCCGTTACCCTCGCTCGACCCAGCTACACTCTTATTACCTGAAAGGAATTGTGAAGCAAAAAGGGTGAGCACAACTAGCTCAGTAAAGAATATCATGACTAAAGATAAATAAATTATCAATAGTCTTCATCAATAATAAATCAGAGATTTAGAACATATGGTAGATGATAAAAATTTCAACCATAGTTGCAGCGGAACGAGCAATCCATTAGAAGAGTCAAATAGACTATAAAGTCTATTATCTTCTCCATGTTAAAAATCCACCAATAATATTTTATCCATGTAACATCACTCAACAGTTCCTTTCCACAATCATATGAATAACTCATAATCATAATTGTGACTATAAATTTTTCTTCGCACCCAGGACGAAGAATATTTTCATCACCTGTCTTTACCTGAAACATCAAAGATCATGGTTATACCAAATCACAGTTCCTGTTTATAATCATACTAACAAATCCATCTTTGCACTACGGGCCAAAGATATTCATCAACAAACCATCTTTGCACTACGGGCCAAAGATATTCAACAACAGTTCATCTTTGCACTACAGGCCAAAGATATTTAACAACAGTTCATCTTTGCACTACAGGCCAAAGATATTCATCAACAGGCCATCTTTGCACTACATGCCAAAGATATTCATCAACAATTCATATTTGCACTACAGGCCAAATATATTCATATCTCAAAGAAATATATAATCATTTCAGAATTTATATAAACAATAATTATAACCATGTTGATCAATTCACCTTTGCACTTAAGCTTAAGATATTCAATTATAAATTCAATGGTCATGATCATACCAGTCACAATTCAACTTTGCACTACAGGCCAAAGAGAACCCTAGTCATGATCATACCAATAATCTACCTATCTTTACACTCCAATGAAATAGAATTTCAACATCAGGGTTATAAAAATGTTATATATGATGATAAAAATAATATGGTCAACATATAGTTTTAATCTCAAGAGTAATATTCGTAACTCATGAATAGTAAATCGTGAATAGTAATCCCGACACAAAAGATAGAAATTTCACAATAAAATCCATACCAATATTTCGGTATAATTATATTGAAAGAATAACATTACTTAAATTTATAAACAATTTATTTTAATTGTTTACACTTTACTAATTAATGCATTTAATCATCATAAAATGCCAACTCTTACAATTTCATCATCAATAACCAAAACCCTCATCAAAAATCTGCATATACCTCATATAGGATTCTCAAGCCATAAAATCCTATTTTCCAATTTTCTTTCTTCACAAAATATATTTAATTCATTTACTCATAACTAGACCATTTTCATGAAAAATACCAAATCAGTTCCAAAAATATTTCTTTTATGGGATTTAGCATAATATAGTCCCATAGTGAACATATATTTTTCTCAGAATTTTTAAAAGTCATTTACTATTTTTCATATGGCCAAAATAGTCGAATATTTAGACATTTATCAAAAATTGTACTTTTGTCTAAAAATTCTGAAATTTACAGAGTATACTTCTATCATATACATGTACTCCCAATAAAAATTTCATCAATTTTGGAGTTAACCACAAGGAATTATAAGCTGTTACTTTTAAAATAGTCTTTTCTCATAGAATTCATAACTCTCAATTTATACATCCAAAAATCACCATTTTTTGATACAATCAAGAAAACTCATCAAAATATCATTTCAAATTTTTTCAGAATTTTTGAAGATCAGAAAAATTACGAAACTGAAAATCATAACAACCCTTAAAATCCCTTAATATCCCTTACTATCCCTTACTATCCCTTACCTCAAAAGAGCAGTACTTCTGACTGGATATCGGATATGATGCTGAAAAAAACTTGCACTGATGAATAGCAACTCACCAAGTATCTAAAAACTCACAAAATATACTTCATAATATAGAGAGAGAAAGTGAGAAAGCTTATGTTTCTGGTGTGATTTTTAATTCTAACTTAGCCCTCTATTTATAGGAAAATTTTGGTAGGTTTGACCTGTAACCTGATGGCTTTACCTGCTACTATTCTCATCCACCACATTTGAAATATAATTCAGCACATTTTTTCACCAACCACAAGTGGGGCCCACCAATTCTAGAATTTTCCACCAAAATGATAAACTCCGAAAATTCAACAATTTCTGAACCAGTCATCTCGTAAAATTCATAACAAATCATACGTTCATTTTTAACGGTTCAAAATTTGTGGGCATATACTCAACTTATATATGTATAACATATCCAAAAATTACCACGATCCAACGGTCGGATTAAAAATTATAACCCCCGCAAAATATCTCAAAAACCCTGATTTTTAATACCTTCATTCCGACAAAAATACGGATAAAAACCTCAACATTAACTCCTTCATTTTTAATCACAAAAATATATCCCTCGTTTATATCCACATAAAATAAATATTTCCTTATCATATGAATCAATAATTAATTATTCACAAATAATATTACAGAATCACATTTATGACAACCAGGCCGTTCTCAGGAAAGAGGGGGCTTTCCAATAAGGATTTCTCCTTACTGGCGCGCAATTAGATGACCAAACCTCTCATTAGACAGAACTTTCTAGACATTGCCAATAATGCTATCTAATAATATTATTCAAATAATATGAATTATTGATCTGATAATAGAAAATACTGTGCAGCAACAATTATTGAAACAAAAATAATATAAAATATCAACGCAGCAATTATTGAATCAATAAAGTAAAATATTGAACAGTAATTACTGTAACAATTATTGAGTAGTGCCTTCTTACGTAAGAATCAATAATTTTAAAATACTGTGCAATACCGTGTGCTACTGTGCAATAACGTGTATTACTGTATTTTAACCACGGGTATTCCAACAGTGTTAACGGTAACAACTACGCCGTTATTTGTAAAAACTCAAATTTGTCGTTTTCTTCACCCGACAGTTATTCGTTATAGGGCCCACAAATAGCTGCGCCGTCGTACGAATATTCCCCGACAGAAAGAATATTCTACGACCAAACGAATATTCCCCGACAACAATGATTATTTTATAACCACTTGCTTATTTTGAAAAAAAATTCATATTTCACCCATAACTTTAAACTTTTATCAATTTAATCATTTACTGAATAGTAATTATAAGAAAAATTGAATACTTTTATTTCATAAAATTCGGGGTCTTACAATCTCCCCTCCTTATGAAATTTCGTCCCCGAAATTTACGTATCTGGTATTTCGAAGAGTTGAGAATACCTTGCTTCCATTTCAGATTCTATCTCTCAGATCATCATGATTTCTCCATTGCTCATCTCCCATGATAACTTCATTTGGGTTCCTCATTTGTTGGGAAGTCATGACAACCGCCATCCCTCGAACTACTCGACTTTGACTTGTCTGGAGCAGCATTTGGCGTCATCATTACCGTTGGAATATACCTTTCTATAGGACATATTCCTCCCTCAACTGCCTCTTCGTACTCCTCATTCTTGATCTGAATCATCAATCTTCGATCCATATCGGATTCAGGTTGACCGCTATGTACAGGGTAATTCAAAATTCGATGTTGGGTTCTCCCAATTGCTTTCCAAAAAGAGAAATTCATATCATCTATTTTAGCCTTCTTAGATCGAACATCTCTTTCCACAATATCCACGTGTCGTGCGGCTTTTGCCCATGCATCACTTATTCTCACTCGTTCAGTTTTTTCTTCTCTCAGCTCAGATTCTATTTTTATCATCTTATACTCTGCAAAAGAATGCTTCTGTTCAAGCATCACATATCGGGTAACACAAGCTTGAATTGTTGCATCTTTTTGTTCCACGACCGCCTGTCGTTCTTCTGCCTGCTCTTCTAACTCATGAATACGATTTTGAAATTTTACATTTTGATCATATAATACCTCTAATAAACTCTCCTCTGGTACTTCTTCTTCCTCTTCTTCCTCAGTCTCAGCTGTTACCTCTGCGATTATCTCGGGTGTAACTATCAATTCTTCACTCACCACATGGATATCTCTAATTCCTTCTTCGTCTGACATCACATTATCACGGTTAGTGATTAGAGGTATCCCCACAGTCTCATTCACTCCATTATTAGCATTCTCAGCTGCCATTCTCAAATACTGCCATAAAACAAGGGTTAATTAAACAAATTAACATATCACATAATATCCCAATATTATGACTGACCAACAAATAAGCTTAGGTAGGACACACTAGCGAAGGATTTACTCATCTCTTCCCTCCTAGTTGTATTCCCCGATCTCCGCCAGAGATCATATCCCTAAGCTCTGATACCAAATGTAACGGTCCCAAAATAGGTCCATTCCATCCAACCTATTCTGAGTCGCCAAATACATGGTACAGAAAATAACTACAACTTTATTACAACAATTGTTGTGTAAAATACAACAACACATATGCTGTGAGTTTGGATACAACTATATACCAAATGTGACTCATGTCCCAACCGTGGACAGTACCTCACAGTGGCACCTTACATAAAGGTATAGTCAAAGACTGTTTTAGAAATTAGAAAATTTGGAAAGTGCTTAAGGAAACCTTCGTACATGGGAGGCCACGCGTCTAGGTTATGATAGATATCATATGGCCACAGAATTATCCTTGGTTGACCCAATAGACCCCAAAGAAAAAAGAGAAGATTACTATCATATTCTTCCCAATGGTGAGTCTTCTCTTGACTTATCATTATCTCCACTGTCTCTAATTGAGAATTATACTTCACACAAACACCAAGATTATATAAGTAGTGCTCGTATATATACTCAGCAAGTGGATGAGCACATCCCTGTCTTATGATGACACGAGGTTGTATGTCGTTAGACATCTTGTATGATAGTGGCAAACCACCCTTCCAACGTTGGGTACACCTTACCCTATTGGATTCACCAAATAAAACTACTAAATGAACTTTTCTATACTGCTTCGGGAGAACATCCACAGCTAGAGACCACCGTTCTATTTCCCCGTTACCCTCGCTCGACCCAGCTACACTCTTATTACCTGAAAGGAATTGTGAAGCAAAAAGGTGAGCACAACTAGCTCAGTAAAGAATATCATGACTAAAGATAAATAAATTATCAATAGTCTTCATCAATAATAAATCAGAGATTTAGAACATATGGTAGATGATAAAAATTTCAACCATAGTTGCAGCGGAACGAGCAATCCATTAGAAGAGTCAAATAGACTATAAAGTCTATTATCTTCTCCATGTTAAAAATCCACCAACAATATTTTATCCATGTAACATCACTCAACAGTTCCTTTCCACAATCATATGAATAACTCATAATCATAATTGTGACTATAAATTTTTCTTCGCACCCAGGACGAAGAATATTTTCATCACCTGTCTTTACCTGAAACATCAAAGATCATGGTTATACCAAATCACAGTTCCTGTTTATAATCATACTAACAAATCCATCTTTGCACTACGGGCCAAAGATATTCATCAACAAACCATCTTTGCACTACGGGCCAAAGATATTCAACAACAGTTCATCTTTGCACTACAGGCCAAAGATATTCAACAACAGTTCATCTTTGCACTACAGGCCAAAGATATTCATCAACAGGCCATCTTTGCACTACATGCCAAAGATATTCATCAACAATTCATATTTGCACTACAGGCCAAATATATTCATATCTCAAAGAAATATATAATCATTTCAGAATTTATATAAATAATAATTATAACCATGTTGATCAATTCACCTTTGCACTTAAGTTTAAGATATTCAATTATAAATTCAATGGTCATGATCATACCAGTCACAATTCAACTTTGCACTACAGGCCAAAGAGAACCCTAGTCATGATCATACCAATAATCTACCTATCTTTACACTCCAGTGAAATAGAATTTCAACATCAGGGTTATAAAAATGTTATATATGATGATAAAAATAATATGGTCAACATATAGTTTTAATCTCAAGAGTAATATTCGTAACTCATGAATAGTAAATCGTGAATAGTAACTCATGAATAGTAATCCCGACACAAAAGATAGAAATTCCACAATAAAATCCATACCAATATTTCGGTATAATTATATTGAAATAATAACATTACTTAAATTTATAAACAATTTATTTTAATTGTTTACACTTTACTAATTAATGCATTTAATCATCATAAAATGCCAACTCTTACAATTTCATCATCAATAACCAAAACCCTCATCAAAAATCTGCATATACCTCATATAGGATTCTCAAGCCATAAAATCCTATTTTCCAATTTTCTTTCTTCACAAAACATATTTAATTTATTTACTCATAACTAGACTATTTTCATGAAAAATACCAAATCAGTTCCAAAAATATTTCTTTTATGGGATTTAGCATAATATAGTCCCATAGTGAACATATATTTTTCTCAGAATTTTTAAAAGTCATTTACTATTTTTCATATGGCCAAAATAGTCGAATATTTAGACATTTATCAAAAATTGTACTTTTGTCTAAAAATTCTGAAATTTACAGAGTATACTTCTATCATATACATGTACTCCCAATAAAAATTTCATCAATTTTGGAGTTAACCACAAGGAATTATAAGCTGTTACTTTTAAAATAGTATTTTCTCATAGAATTCATAACTCTCAATTTATACATCCAAAAATCACCATTTTTTGATACAATCAAGAAAACTCATCAAAATATCATTTCAAATTTTTTCAAATTTTTTGAAGATCAGAAAAATTACGAAACTGAAAATCATAACAACCCTTAAAATCCCTTAATATCCCTTACTATCCCTTACTATCCCTTACCTCAAAAGAGCAGTACTTCTGACTGGATATCGGATATGATGCTGAAGAAAACTTGCACTGATGAATAGCAACTCACCAAGTATCTAAAAACTCACAAAATATACTTCATAATATAGAGAGAGAAAGAGAGAAAGCTTATGTTTCTGGTGTGATTTTCAACTCTAACTTAGCCCTCTATTTATAGGAAAATTTTGGTAGGTTTGACCTGCAACCTGATGGCTTTACCTGCTACTATTCCCACCCACCACATTTGAAATATAATTCAGCACATTTTTTCACCAACCACAAGTGGGGCCCACCAATTCTAGAATTTTCCACCAAAATGATAAACTCCGAAAATTCAACAATTTCTGAACCAGTCATCTCGTAAAATTCATAACAAATCATACGTTCATTTTTAACGGTTCAAAATTTGTGGGCATATACTCAACTTATATATGTATAACATATCCAAAAATTACCACGATCCAACGGTCGGATTAAAAATTATAACCCCCGCAAAATATCTCAAAAACCCTGATTTTTAATACCTTCATTCCGACAAAAATACGGATAAAAACCTCAACATTAACTCCTTCATTTTTAACCACAAAAATATATCCCTCGTTTATATCCACATAAAATAAATATTTCCTTATCATATGAATCAATAATTAATTATTCACAAATAATATTACAGAATCACATTTATGACAACCAGGCCGTTCTCAGGAAAGAGGGGGCTTTCCATTAAGGATTTCTCCTTACTGGCGCGCAATTAGATGACCAAACCTCTCCTTAGACAGAACTTTCTAGACATTGCCAATAATGCTATCTAATAATATTATTCAAATAATATGAATTATTGATCTGATAATAGAAAATATTGTGCAGCAACAATTATTGAAACAAAAATAATATAAAATATCAACGCAGCAACTATTGAATCAATAAAGTAAAATATTGAACAGTAATTACTGTAACAATTATTGAGTAGTGCCTTCTTACGTAAGAATCAATAATTTTAAAAATACTGTGCAATACCGTGTGCTACTGTGCAATAACGTGTATTACTGTATTTTAACCAACGGGTATTCCAACAGTGTTAACGGTAACAACTACGCCGTTATTTGTAAAAACTCAAATTTATCGTTTTCTTCACCCGACAGTTATTCGTTATAGGGCCCACAAATAGCTGCGCCGTCGTACGAATATTCCCCGACAGAAAGAATATTCTACGACCAAACGAATATTCCCCGACAACAATGATTATTTTATAACCACTTGCTTATTTTGAAAAAAAATTCATATTTCACCCATAACTTTAAACTTTTATCAATTTAACCATTTACTGAATAGTAATTATAAGAAAAATTGAATACTTTTATTTCATAAAATTCGGGGTCTTACAACATTCTTCTATTATTCTGTTGGAACATCATGTCTGTGTGTTTTACACTGGACCTAGTTCCGTCTTTATTATTATTCTGTTGGAACATCATGTCTGTGTGTTTTACACCGGACCTGGTTCCGTCTTTATTATTATTCTGTTGGAACATCCTGTCTGTGTGTTTTACACCGGACCTGGTTCCGTCTTTATTATTATTCTGTTAGAGCATCCTGTCTGTGTGTTTTACACCGGACCTGGTTCCGTCTTTATTATTATTCTGTTGGAATATTCTGTCTGTGCGTTTTACGCCGGACCTGTTTCTATTATTTATTATTCTGTTGGAATAACCTGTCTGTGCGGTCTATCGCATGCATGGTGATTTCTTTTGTTATTTCATTCTTTATTATACTCAGTTGGTTAAGTTTTGACTTCTTTACTCCATAAAATTTGTGAAATATCCTTGATAATTGCGGTTCATCCAGTATCTTTTCATGAAAATATTCTTCTAAGCATTCTTGAATTTTACTCCACAAAGCCGTATCATGTTGACAATTTGGACGTTGTTAATTCTTGGATAAATTAATTCTTGAACTTGTTTTATTGAATTCTTATATCATTGTCATCATCCTCATGTTTATAAAATGTTGAAAGTCATCTGTGGCCTGTAGTGCATAGATGGACTTGGTATGATTATGACCAGGGATTATTCGGTATAATCATGACCGTAATGTTACAAATAATGTGGTAAAAGTCCTCATTGGCCTGTAGTGCATTGATGGACAGTTGTTGGCATGATCATGACCATTAATGAATACACGAATATCCTTGACCGTAGTGCAGGGGTGATTCGATAATGTGGATTATTTTATTAAGCTGAGTCTCAGCGATAACAGCGTTGAAAAACCTTTTAAATCATAGAAGATAGTAGATTTTATTTTCTACTTGACTCTTTTAATGGATTGCTTGTTCCGCTGTAGTTAAACTTGATGTTCGTTATATTTTATCAGTTTAACACTGTTGAAGGCTAATGATAATTTATTCTGCATTATCTTAGTCATAATATTTCTTACTGGGCTAGTTGAGCTCACCCTTTCTTTCACTGTTCTCTTTCGGACATGAGAATATAGCTGGGACGAGTCGGGGAACGGAGTGATGAACCAGATAATAGTATTAGTAGTCCTCACTATTCTATGTAATAGTGTGATAATAATTGTAATGAGGACTCCTTTTGAGTATGGATACTCTCTAGAAGATAATATTTGTATTCAAACTCACAGTTTATATTTTGTCGTATTGTGCACGACAGTTGTATTAGTAACTTGTATTTGAATTCTGTACCATGTATCTGGCGACCTAAGATGGGTGATGTATACCTATTTTTGGGGGCGTTACATAAAATATTGATGATGGACTTTTAAATTCATAGATGATAGTAGATTTCATTCTCTACTTAACTCTTTTAATGAATTATTTTTTCCGCTGCAGTTGTTGATCTAAAATTTGTTGTCAGTATTCTATCAGATTTTTCCCTGTTGAAGACTAAGGATAATTTGTTGTACATTATCTTAGTCATAATATTCTTAACTGGGCTAGTTGAGCTCACTCTTTTTGTTTTTGTTCCATTTTTTCTTCTCAGGAGGCGAGAATATAGCGGGAACTAGTCGGAGTATGGAATGATGGTTCAAGATAGTTATTTTAGTAGTCCTCACTATTTTGTAAAATAGTGTATCAATAATTGTAATGAGGACTTATTTGAGTGTGGATATTGTCTAGAAGACAATTTTTGTATTTTAAATCCACAGTATATGGGTTGTCGTATTTTGCACGACAGTTGTAATGATAAAGTTGTAGTTATTTTCTGTACCATGTATTTGGCGACTCAGAATCGGTTGGGTGGAATGGACCTATTTTGGGGGCGTCACACCTGTTTTTGTGTTCACTTTTGAAATGCCATGAAATTGGTCAAAGCAAAGATATACAGTTTCTGCTGTAGTTAGTAATCAATTATTATATTTTAGTGCAATTGGCAATTGAGTTTTCAAGTATTTATTTGGGGACACACAATATTCAAGGTCACTATTTCAAAATATTGCTATTGTAACACTACAAAAACTTCAATTTGTTTAAGGAACACAAAAGAACTCTCTATCAGTGACATATAGATATTGTATTTTTCAGGCATTCTTACTGGAAGTTTTTTGAAACTTTCCATTTTTACCATCTTGGTATGAACCAATATGCTACAAGTGTATGTTTCTAATCGCATACAAGTTTAATGTCTGCGTTTTATTGTTAATTACTTTCTTAAGTTGTACTCAGTGTCATGCTCTTATGCACATGGTTTATCAATTGCTTTGTATCAACAGTGGCATAAGAAATATTTTCATCCTAACCCAGTTCAATTTCTTTTCTCTGAATCGTCACCTAGCTCGCACATATAACTTGGCATAAATTTTGGGGATTGCTTTGTTGAGGTATGATAAACTTAGTGACTAGGAGTAATTACACTGTAATGAATATATCTACATTTGTTATCCAACAAAAAACATAAGAAGAAAAAATGAATATATATGTATTATTAATAGAAAGAACTTATAAGATTATGTTTTTAGAGTTTTTTTGAAAGTTTGGCTAATTCTCAGGATATGCCTATTCCAACGTAGACCCACATCAACCAGATATTTATGTTTCTAGAGATTTCACTGTTTGTTAATAATTTTGATTGGACTTCTTGATACGCAAATTTGATAGCAGAAATTATGGGAAACAAGTTTTGGCTACCACGCAAACCCATGGAGAAGCAGGGAAGAATTGGTTTCAGGTAAGAACTTACTTATGGATGAATATTGTACTTCCTTACATGTTTAAACGAAGCTAGGAAGTTTATTTACCAGTGACACATCTTTCTGTTTAAGTTGATATTTATTTTCATGATCTAACTTTAGAAAATAAATTCTCTTATGTTTGCCATACATTTTGTATGAACGAACAGAAAAAAGTAAATAACTGGATGCAATTATTATTACCTAAATTTCTAAGGATGAATGACCAATGTGTTTCAATGTTGATTTGAAACATCTTTGGATGAATTGGTAAATCCATAAAAGTCCCTTTTTTCGGATTCTCTAGCAGTAGAGATGTTGATCAAAGGTCGATCTATTTGTTGAAAACATTTAATTATTTTTTCCTTATTTACAGTCGAGCTTCAAACTATGGTTTGATGAATCAAATAAAGACGATCGCTGAAGAAAGTGTCAAGCGTGAGATGTCAGCACTATACCTTGCCACTTAACAACTAGATGTGTATAAATAACAAGTCCTGTATAAAGTTGTTCATTTTGTTTCTTTGAACATGTAATATACATGTTCTCTTTAATTATTTTCCCTAATATTCACTTAACTCAACAAATTATTAAATCTATTATTGAATCTAGCATGTGCAATGCACAGGCTATCAACTAGTTTCCTCTAATTTCATTCAGTACATCAATTATTTGATCTTAATAATTTTGTAGTAATTATCAAAATATGTTAATAGATAGTTGATGGTATTAAGATCAATCCTACAAAAAATTAATATTATAAAAAATATTTTTACCGTTAAAAGTCTAAAATAATTTTAATCCATTGAAATTTTGATAAAAAAAAATCACGTATTCATCAAATGGTGAAAAAGTGTTGGATTACATTTATTTTTGAAACAATTATATTATTCAATATAATAAATTAGTTGATTGGAATCAATTTCAATTACACTATTCACAAATATAAAAAATATAGTTATTGGATTGAATTAGAGGTGTTCATGCGGTTCAGTAAATTCATTTTTTGACCAATATCGATCGATTCAGTATAATCAAACAGGTAAAAAAAACAACGGCAATTTGGTATCGGTATAAAAAATTCGGTATATACTAATTAATCGGTACTGAGTATGTGAATTTTATCAACCGGCATTTATCGTTTCGGAACATTTATACCGAATATTTAATTTTAAAATTATTTTAATATTTGTACATATGCTAATATATAATTGAGGTATGAAAATACTATTAGTTTTAGTTAAAATCTTCCTCATGTAGCATTCAAATTTATTTGAGACAGAGTATTAGTTATCTACTAAATGCTTAGAGTTGGGCTTCTTTCTTGTATAATTTATATTTCCTTTTGCAATTAAGCACTTGTATGGCCAACAAACGGCTAAATCAAACACCTACTAAGGCCGTAAACGAGTCAAACTGTTCAGGCTAGATTCGAAAAAATATGAGCGAGATTTGGATTCGTTAATAATATGATCCAAATCTGAGCATTAAAAATAGTTTGAATAAAAATATGAATAGAATCTGAGCAAGTATATACTCGACTCATTTAAGATTCAAATTATTCGAATTCTTGATTAAAATTCGATACATACTCGGTTGATACAGATTCGATTAGATATTCGATATATTCTCTTATAATATATACAAATTTAAATCAAATTAGGATAATTAATTATTGTTTTGTTTTTAATTTTAATTATGATTTTATATTTGTAAAGTGTAATAGTAAATATATTTTCTCATTTCTAAGTAAATAACAAATTCAATTTATAATTATATTTATTATAAAACTAATTATTATGTGGAGACTCGAATTCGAGCTTGAATTTGAAGCTCGCGAATAGTTTGAATAAATATTCGAGTCGAGTCGGATCGAGTTTGAGTAATAATATTCGAGCCGAGTCGAATTTGAGTAGAATTTTTTAAATACAATTCGAGTACAAATTTATCATTTCGAGTCAAATTCGAGTAGCTTTCTGTTCGCTTCGGTTCAGACTCGATTCGTACTCGCTCGATCAAAAGTTCGATTCGAGCTCGACTCGAAATATAAATGAGTCAAATAATATAAACAAACTTTAAAGTTCGATAATTTACTCGAACTTTTTCAAATTATAATTTTTTATTGATACTCGGATCATATTCATTCGAAAAGTTCAAACTGCTCTGGCTCGATTCAAGATCATACTCGACTCTGTAGCTAAACGAGTTTCAATTAAATTTTATTTTATACTCGATAAATTTGGTGAACCAAATTTGAATAACTCAATACTTGACTCGACTCGATTCATTTATACGGTTACCTACTGATACTTGTTCAAACTTAGCTAGTCAGAAGCATTAGAAACATATATATTCGTATAAGTTAGAACAATCAATACGTTATATATAAAGGTAGCAAAGACGATCCTAAACTGAGTTAATTTTAAATCAATTAGGAGTTAACTCGCTCAATTAAAAAAAAACTCACGTGAGATCAATCTTGCCTTCAATTGAAAAAATTGTTTGTCTCTTCAGATTTCCCAATCCTTCATCTTCATTTTCCGCTTCTCTTCCTTATAATCACCCCAGCCACCAATCAGAATAAGAAATTTGTCCCCCACAATGACGCAACTCCCAAATGGTATCGACGAAATTACATCTACTCTCCTATTTTAATTGCAGTACTGCAGTAGTTCAATTCCCGTTCGTCACTTATTTCACAAATTAGTGTTATTTCGACTGATCATTTTCTGTTTTTTGTTTTGTGTTATATATAAGGCGACAATGATCTGGATCGATAAGATTCCTCGCTATTTCAAGTTATTTCCTGTTACTTTATTTATTTTTATTTTTATGCCCATCATGCATTTGATCAGGGTTGTCAAGGCATTCCACTATCACTAAAAAGAATAGAGAATGGCAAGAGAAATTACCTATTGTTGTATTCAAAGCTGAAGAAATCATGTACTCTAAAGCCAATTCCAAGGTAATTGATTTGGGCAAGCTTACAATTTCTTAGATTTTTGCTTTATTTTCTCTAAATTTTGTATTGTTAGGTTGAATACATGGATCTTGAAACACTGTGAGACAGGGCTAATGAGGCCATTAATATCATAATTCGGAGAGACAAGAGTACAGAATCCAAAGAACTGTTGTCGCCATGTGTTGAAGGTATCCATTCCCCGTTATTGTTCAATATTGATTTTTTTATTGACTCCTTTTGAAAGAGGTAAGTAGTTTGGATATAGTAGTTATTTTCTTTTCTTTTTGCCCTTTTCATTCCTTCTAGTATGTAGAATTTTAAGTTATCTAATGTACTTTACTTTTGTTGGATCTCTGTTGTACATGGATGAGTGTGCATTAATTACCAAGTTGTATATGTTTTTACTACATTGTATGGAATGGAGTAGTAAGTAATTTTTTCTGTTTAATTTTAACTTAGAGATTGGATTTTAAGGGTCTGTTCTCACTATGGATTTGCTGGGTAATTTTTTTTCGTTCCACTATGAATTCAACATAGCAACTAAGTAACTTTTTATGTTTATTTTTTATTGATTGGCTTTTAAGGGTCTGTTCTCACTGTGGATTTGCTGGGTTGACTGTTGTTTTAGCTGTTAATTACTTTGATAGGTTCATATCAAGTTTCTGCATTCAAAATGATAAGCCATGGATGAATCTAGTGATCCTATATATGGATTATAATACAAATTGGGAGGATCAAATGGTCAATTAACCGAAGACGTGGGACTTTACCAATCTCAGACTGTTACCTAGGGTTGTAGACAGACAAATTGTTGATCGGAAGAGAAGACGAAAGAGGGCAGAGAGAAGTAGTCGAAGATGTATAAGAATATGCTTGGGGATTTGGACTCAGTTCCAGAAGCAGATAAGTTGAGAATGGCCTCCATGATCGTCCAGCTTTAAATCCGTGACAGGTACACTTTTTCCCTTTACTGAATTTGGAAAATTGCAGGCATCCGATAACATCGCAACAGCATATGCAGAGCTCAGAAATGCCAGTTCGAATGCAAAGGTTGGTACATCTGTAGTCATTTGATAATCATTTATCACTAAATGCTATTGTTGCTATTGAGCAATCTTTTGAATGTTTCCTTTTCTATAGATTGGTGGAGGTACACTCCCAATTACTGCCAGAACCTTGGAAACCATAATAAGGATCTGTATTGCCCATGCCAAACTGAAGTTAAGCAGACAGGTACTATTTTGATGCATACAACATTTGAATTCTGCATATCTTATGTTTTTTTCACAAGTCCAGTGGCATGTTAATTAGGGAATTCCTTATGGACTATGAAGGAGTTATAGATTAGTGATAAATATATGATCATAGTTTTTTATTTATATTTACCTATGGTCCTAATTTTTTTATTGTCAAGTTACAATTGTTTGACGAGTGTTGCATTCGGTTATTACCACTACATTCACAATGCTTATTTTCTTATAAAGGTTCTAAAATCTGATGTTGAGGCTGCCATCAAAGTTCTAAACTTTGCCATATACCATAAAGAGCTGACTGAGATGGAAGAGCGTGAGCAGGAAAGGGAATTTAAGAGTAAATGCAGAGCTGACCATGATGCTGGCAACAATAATAGGGATGGCCATCAAGGCGGAGGAAATGATACAGCTGACCATGGCAGTGCCTCTGCTGGAAGGGGATGAGCTGACCATCACTTCTTTTGTTCATTTAATACAACACCATATTGATAAAATGAAACAAGTGACCACTTTAAGGGGGTCAACTTTTGACTTATCAACTTTGAGGGTGATCGGCCTCCTAGAAAACCTTGGGAGTTATATTTTTAATCCATGGAATGACATGCATTCAGTTTATAATCTACGACCCTTTACATCCTTATAAATCCACAGATCCCCCATAATTTAATCGTAATATATCCCCAATTCAATCTGATTCTTTCAAACATTGCTGAGTAATGTTATTCTTGGATTTGAATTGGACTGCATTTGGTTAGTTATATATATAATATAAACCTTTCCATGCCTTAGTATTAACAAACATGTAGTTTGGTTCTAGCATTTTATTTTGTGAGTACTTTAATCTTTATTATAAATCAAGATTTTATCATGATAGCATGAAAAAATTATTAGCTAATTGTTCTCTTGTTCTCATATACCAGGAATTATTTGTAAGTCATACTAATATAGCAACTCTTGGTTGATTAAAATAGTTAATAAGCTATTATAGTGCAGGAATTGCTTTAGAATTTTTCATGATATAATAGATTAATGATATCTGAACTATAGTGACTTTTTTTAACAATCAAACTTCTAAAACTTTTGTCATGTAAGGTATGATTTTAATATGGGTTTCTATGAGATTTTAATTCTGTTTATGTTTATATAATTGTGTTCATATGAATCAAATTTCAGTTTGGGTTATTGATTTTATTATTGGGATTGTAATGTGGTATTGTTTTCCGAGTTGTTATGTATTAATAGAGAACATAGTTCTTGCTCACAACATGTTTGATAAGTTATAAATTAACATTTTAGACTTTAATGGGTTGTGATGCAAAAATTGGTTCTGCCCGCTGATTAGGATAAGTTTGCATAGATTAGGTAATTTTTTTGTTGACGAATTCTGGAGCCATTGGGGTTGGAATGAATGGCTAGAAAGTAAGATCATTTGCTAGCTGAAAAGAAGAAGGAATGATTTTGTTTTTACTTCCAAATTTAATTGCTTTTTGAGTATAATTTTGATGGGTTTGTTTATTTTGGTTAATATTTTGAATCTATTGTTGTTTAGATTGTGAAATTTTGATTACATTCACAATTTGATTATTTTTATTGTACAAGTTATATGGATTTGTTGATATTCATGATAATCTGACCAAAGTTAGAGTTATGTTGAGTGTTATGTGTTTGACAGACATATATATGTATTTTAATTATCCTTAATTCATATATAAATACATTTGTGTGCTAGAAGTTTGTTAACTGGAGTTTTTGAGTCCTAGATTTTAGATTGAAACCTAAATTTGCAACCAAGACACAAGTCTATATGACCTAAACTGACAGTTGTTATAATGTTTGAATACTGTAATATACTACATTCATTCCAAAATATTAGATCACTTGGCCTTTGTTTTTGCAAGTGGAGTTGTATGTTGGGAACAAATAAAGTATATATGAAGCACGAATACTTATATAGAAGGTAGACATGCTCATGTTGCACATGTGTTGATCCACAAAAAAGTTGGTCATTATCTCTCCTATTTCACTCGATTCCACTTACGATCTTCACATATATGGGTAATTGTTCATCAAACTTTCGATTAGTTTTAATGTTTTTTTTATGATTTTTATTTGTTCTTTGAAATTAAGATGTGGTTATTTGGAATTTATCCTTTTATGCCTAATGTTCGTCTAATTATTTGGGTTTTGCTTTAACTTATGGGGCTTTGTAGTTTATGCTTCTCCAATTGTGGATTTTATTTATTTAAATATTTTTTTTCTCTGGGGTTCTTCACTCCTCCATCCCTTTCCTTTATCCTTTCTTTTTATTTGTCATAGAATTCTATTTTTATTAAAATATTCAAAATTTGATACTATTATTGTCATTTAGGACTATATCCCAACCGTCTTCGATAACTTTAGTGCAAATGTGGTAATTGAAGGCACTACTGTCAACTTAGGCCTTTGGGTAATATTGTCACAACTAGAATCTTTTGACTATTTTCTTAAATAAGCATGATTATTTCATAAATTCGGATTCAAAAGAAAACAACTTTTTTAATTTGGGAAGTTTTGTTTATGGATGTATTGATTTCCTATCTAATTCGCAGGGCAAGAAGATTACAACAGATTAAGGCCATTAAGCTACCGAGGCACTTGTAAGACCCCGAATTTTATGAAAGAAAAGTATTCAATTTTTTTATAATTACTATTCAGTAAATTGTTAAATTGATAAAAGTTTAAAGTTAAAGGTGATATATGTAAATATTTTAAATAAGCAAGTGGTTATAAAATACTCATTGTTGTCGGGGAATATTCGTTTGGTCGTGAAATATTCTTTCTGTCGGGGAATATTCGTACGACGGCGCAGCCTTTTGTCTTTTGTGGGCCCCATAACGGAAAGCGACTGGATGAAGAAAACGACAAGTATAAGTTGTTTATAAATAACGGCGTAATTGTTACCGTTAATACTGTTAGAATACTCGATGGTTAAATCACAGTAATACGCGTTGTTGCACAGTAGCACACGGTATTGCACCAATTATTGATTCTTACGTAAGAAGGCACTACTCAATAATTGTTACAGTAATTACTGTTCAGTATTTTATTTTATTAATTCAATAATTGTTGCGTTGATATTTTATATTATTGTTGTTTCAATAATTGTCACTACACAGTATTTTCTATTATTGGAGCAATAATTCATATTATCTGAATAATATTATTGGATAACATTATTGGCAATGTTTAGAAAGTTCTGTCTAAGGAGAGGTTTGGTCATCTAATTGCGCGCCAGTAAGGAGAGATCCTTATTGAAAAGCCCCCTCTTTCCTGGGAACTGCTTGGTTGTCAGTATTGTGATTCTGTAATATTATTTGTGAATAATTAATTATTGATTTATATGATGAGAAAAATATTAATTTTATGTAGATATAGATGGAGAAAATTTTTAATGTGACAATTGTTAAAAATTAATATTTTATCTTTTTCTGATAAAATAATTTATTTAAATATATTATTATATTTTAATAATATAATAATGGTGATATTTTTACAATGAATGTGGGATATATGAGTATATGAGGAGAATGAGTATTTTTATTGCATTAAATGATTAACACATGTTTTGTGTGTCGGTGGACCCCATTTCTTGACTGAAATTTGATTATAGCCTGTAAATCGCCTGTTTGTGGATTTCGGTCAATTTCTGTTTGGAATATGAAAAAACTTTATTCTGCAAAGTTGTAGATAATGAAATTTCCTATGTAAAAAACATGTGGTTTGAATTTTTCTGACAAAAGGGCTATTTATTATGAATTATTGAAGTTCTAAAGTTCTAGAATAATTGATTTTTGAAAGTTTTAAATAATTATATTAAGAAAAACGTTTTTTACATTTTGTGGACACCATTTGCACATGTTAATGGCTGAAATCAGATGACTTAGGTGTGCGAAGGAATTTATAAAATATATATTAATATTTTATTAAATTTTCTGCTTTGGTGTTCTAAGCATTTTCCTATAAATAAGGTGCTTAGGTTAGAATTGAAAATTACACCAGAAATTAAAATTTTCTCTCTCTTTTTCTCTATATTATCGAGCGTATTCTTGTGAGTATTTAAATATCTTGAGTATTGCTATACGGTGCAAGTTCGTTCAGCCTTATATCCGACATTCCAGTACTGCTCTTTTGAGGTAAGGGATAGTAAGGGATTTTAAGGGTTATTATGTTTTTCAGTTTCGAAATTTTTGTGAACCTTCAAAAATTCTGGAAAAATTTAAAATGATAATTTGATGAGTTTTGTTGATTGTGTCCAAAAATGGCGATTTTTGGATATATAGATTAAGAGTTATGGATTTTATGAGAAAAGACTATTTTAAAAGTAAACGCTTATAACTCCTTGTGGTTAACTCCAAAATTGATAAAATTTTTATTGGGAGTACATGTATATAACAGAAGTATACTGTGTAAATTTCAGAAGTTTTGGACAAAAGTACAATTTATGATAAATGTCTAAATATTCGGCAGTTTTGGCCATATGAAAAATAGTAAATGAATTTTAAAAATTCTGAAAAAAATATATGTTCAATATGGGACTATATTATGCTAAATCCTAGAAAAGAAATATTTTTAGTACTGATTTGATATTTTTCATGAAAATGGTCTAGTTATGAGTAAATGAATTAAATATGTTATGTGAAGTAAGAAATTTGAAAAATAGGATTTTATAACTTAAGAATCCTATATAAGGTATATGCAGATTTTTGATGAGAGTTTTGGTTATTGGTGATGAAATCTTATGAGTTTGGCATTTTAGAATGATTAAATGCATTAATTAGTAAAGTATAAACAATTAAAATAAATTGTTTATAAGTTTAAGAAATGATTAAGATATTGTGGTAATATTAATAATATTAGATTATGAGATTATTAAGTGATTTATAACATTTGGATTAAAGTGTTATGAAATCATTGATTTATGAATCTTATTCTTGAAATTAAATGTAGTTGTTGATCATATTATTTTTATTATTATATATAACATTTTTATAATCCTGGTGATGAAATTTCTCTTTGACTTGAGTATAAAGATGGGTAGATTATTGGTATGATCGTGACTATAGGTTCTCTTTGGCCAGTAGTGCAAAGTTGAATCGTTGACTGGTATGATCATGACCATTGAATTTACAATTGAATATTTTTAGCTTAAGTGCAAAGGTGAATTGATCAACATGGTTATAATTATGGTTTATATAAATTCTGAAATGATTATGTGTTTCTTTGAGATATGAATATCTTTGGTCCGTAGTGCAAAGATGATCTGTTGTTGAATATCTTTGGCCCGTAGTACAAAGATGATATGTTGTTGAATATCTTTGGCATGTAGTGCAAAGATGGTCTGTTGTTGAATATCTTTGGCCATTAGTGCAAAGATAAACGGTTAATGAATATCTTTGGCTGTAGTGCCAAGATGAATTTATTGGTATGATTATGAACATGAACTGTGATTTGGTATATGATCTTTGATGTTTCAGGTAAAGACAGGTGATAAAAATTATATTCATTCTGGATGAGAAAATGAATTTAGAACCACAAATATGATTATGAGTTATTCATATGATTGTGGACAGGAACTGTTGATTGATGTTACAGGGATAAAATATTGTTGGTGGACTTTTAACATAGAGAAGATAATAGACATTATGGTCTATTTGACTCTTCTAATGGATTGCTCGTTTCGTTGCAACTATGGTTGAAATTTTTTATCATCTACCATATGTTCTAAATCTCTGATTTATTTCTGACGAAGGCTATTGATAATTTAATTATCTTTAGTTATGATATTCTTTACTGAGCTAGTTGTGCTCACCCTTTTGCTTCACAATTCCTTTCAGATAATAAGAGTGTAGCTGGGTCGAGTGGGGGTAGCAGGAGAATAGAACGGTGGTCTCTAGCTGTGGAGGTTCTCCCTAAACAGTATAGAAAAGTGTGTTGTATTCTATACATCATTTAGTAATTAAATTTGGTGAATCAAATAGGGTGAGGCGAACCCAACGTTCGTACAAGATGTCTAATGACATACAACCTCGTGTTATCATAAGAGGTGGTTGTGCACATCCACTTGCTGAGTATATCTACGAGCACTACCTATATAATCTTGGTGTTTGGTGGAAGTATAACTCTTAATTAGAGACAGTGGAGATAATGATATGTCAAGAGAAGACTCACCATTGGAAAGAATATGATAGTAATCTTCTTATTTTTCTTTGGGGTTTATTGGGTCAACCAAAGATAATTCTGTGGGCATATGATATCTATCATAACCTAGACGCATGGCCTCCCATGTACGAAGGTTTCCTTGAGCACTTTCCAAAGATTTTAATTTCTAAAATAGTTATTAACTGTACCTTTATGTAAGGTGCCATTGTGATGTACTATCCAAGGTTAGGACATGAGTCACAGTTGAGATATATTTGTATCAAAACTCACAACATATGTGTTGTTGTATTTTGCACGACAGTTGTAGTAATAAAGTTGTAGTTGTTTTCTGTACCATGTTTTTGACGACTCAAAATAGGTTGGTTGGATTGGACCTATTTTGGGGGCGTTACATCACTGATGTTTTTTTCCTGACTTTTTCATTAGTTAGTCGTGCAAGCTATGAAAAATTACTTAAACAGGTGCATTACATTATCAGCTTCACATACCAATTTACTGTTTTGGTGGGGTTATTACTATCTATTTTGATCCCTGATTGACAATTTCTTCCACGGGCTTCTCTTTACTCTTCTCTAAACAAATTTCAATGCACTTCATTTGTTTGAGAAAAAGCCCATCTCAATTTTGTTACTGTAATTTGTTCTTTTGGTTGTAGTTGTATTGATGATTTTGTTGAACAATGTCAAAAAAAATTATTCAAAGAAATTTGTGTAGAAACTTATGGAATCAAATTCTTTGCTTTACACACGTTTAGATATTGATGATTTCTACAATGATGGATTTTATCGTGTATAGTACATCTGCACAAGCATTTAGCCATTAGATAGTACATTATATACTGGAAAAGAAAACCTCAGTTCATACATGTTTTGTGTTGACTATCCATAAACTGATTAGGAAGCTTTGAAGGGCATTATTAATTTACATGAATTGTTTACTTCAAGTTTTTTATGATATGAATGTTGAACAAATTATTAAATCAATTATTCAAATTAGTTCGTGCATTGCACGGGCTACCAACTAGTATTCTAATAAATGCATTACAGCAGGAAGCTGGTATATTATACAAATTCTTTCTAGATTAGTTTATTGAGTCCATTTTACTGTTATGTAATATGCATTTCACTTTCTTAAATAACAATAGCCTAATTTAGCTTTAAAGTGATTATATTAAATAAAGAAATGTTGAAAATAAAATAAATTTTGAATGTGTAAAATTTAAATCGATATTTATCGGTACCGTACTTATACCGAACCAATATTATCGGTACGGTATGCCGATATTTTTTATACTTGTATTAGTATCATATTTTTATAAAAATTTATATTTGGCACGGTTCGGTAATTTTAGTACAGTACAATATAGGTAACAATGAACACCCTTAGATGAAATTGAAAGGAAGGTATAATGGAAGGCATCCAAATCCATTCATTTGGATTCAAAATCAATTTTATCTTAACCACAAAATTTATACTTTTTGAGTCCAACACTTTTGGCAAAAGTAAAAAGTATAAAATTATCCTTAAATTGTTAACAATAAAATAAAATCGCATACCACACACTTACCTAAAAATTGTCATTAACACTTTTAAAAGCACGTCTACAAATATGTAACGAGACACTATTTTTAATTTCTTATAAAAAACATTTTTGCCAAAAGCTGTAGATATAAAAGCGTTTCAACTCACCGTATCACACCGCACAACTCCGTCAAACAGACACTCTCTCTTATTAAATAAATTCGAACATAAGTTCTTTTAAAGTAAAATAAATCATAACCACTTTACCTAACACTTCACAAATAATGGAAAGTTCATCATTTTTATACTTTGCTAAACATAAGATGGAGAAAGGAAAGAGAAATTTGAGAGATGCTTATTATGATACAACCGTATAATAGATTAGTTATGCATATACAAGTGATAACATAGCATAGCACAATAGTGAAATGTTTATACAATGGTTTTTGCTTGGGTCACGAGGCTGGGTCATTTTTGATAGCTCAATGAGAAGCCACACTTCTGGACTATAACGAATGAATTGTTTGAGTGGTGATTCTGAGGATAGAATCCTTATTAGGAGGGAATGATGTAACAATCCAAATTTTTTTTATTTGTAATTATAAATATTTATTGTATTATATAAATATTTATTGGATGTGTTTATCGTTGAATAAATATTTGTATTTGTTTAAATTGATTTGAGTTGGTTAATTATTTGTATTGAGTTATGTGATTAAAAGATTATTTAATAAATTATTATTTGAATTAATTAATTAAGTATGAAAACTTAATTAAATAAAGTGTGACAAATAACTTTACTATAAAGAGTTATTAAAATTAAAATAGTTTAATTTGGTTTTGCCAAACAAGACTTAAGGATATTAAGTCTTTTATTTTAAAGGGTTTTGCCAAACGGAGCCTTATGGCTTTTGAATTTTTTTAAAATTTTGAATTATATAAATTAAATAAATAAGATATAGATTTATAACCTATACGTTATAACTTTATAACTGATAATAGTTAATAGGCTTATAATTAATCAGTTTTTATTTTTGACGCTTACTTGTTTATCAGTTAGTTTCCTTTACGCTCCCGTTATTTGTTAAGTCTGAGAAGAAAAGTTACATAGGGTTTCAAAGAAAATTGAGAGAAAGGCAAGTCTGTGTTTTCCAAAAAAATAAGTTCAGAGTTTCAAGCTAGTATCAATGATTAACAAAGAGTTCTTAACAACAAAAGGTATGTTTTAAAGCCTTAACATATATGTTTTATGTTATAATTTATATGTCTCTGTGTTCTTGAAGATCATTCACTATGTATAAGAATTTTACAAAAAATATCTGTAAACCATGTTTTAGAGTTGGTTATGATATTACGTGTATTTGTAATTATAATTGTTATAACTAGCATGTATATATATGTATATATGTGTTGTATGCTAAATTACATTCAAAGAGAAAGAAGAATTGTTTTTACACTGAAAATGTGAAAAACATGTATGAACGTATGTTTTTCATGATAACAAAATTAGTATGTGATTGTATGTTAATTATGGAATTGAACGTCATGTATGTTAATTGGGTATAAATTGCAGAGAATCGTAGTCTAAAGTAATCTAATTTAGTTTATTATTGGTATTACAGTGTTAATATGTGTCAACATATATCAACAATGGAGTCTTGTTCTTAAAACAGTGTTTTCAAAGATGTAAGTTTTCTAAAATCATTGTTAAGTTGTGCTAAATTGGTATATGTATGTATGCTTATTAATGGTTAGGTATAATTTATATGGATTACGTGTGATAAATTAGCTGCTAGAAACTGTTATTCAGACCGAAATTGGTCTTCGTGCTCGGCTCTGTGAGTTTCGGTGCCTCAGCGCCAAAGTCAGAGCCGTAGCCCAGCAACCCGTGCCGCAGCGCCGAAGTCAGCACCGCAGCGCCACACTTCGCGCCACAACGCCGATGCCTGGCATAGTTCTCGAGCCGCAGCTTCGCTTTCCACGCCGCAGTGCGGCCCACAGTTCACACTGTGGCGCCGCGGCGCCACTTAACAGAAAGTTCAGGAACAACTTTTGTAAAGTCTATAATTGTTAGTGTAATGCTATATGATAACTGTTAAAATTATATTTTTGTTATTTAGGTATTGTAATGCTAAGAACAAGCATCGTATTAATACCTAACGAGTGTTGCTATTATTTTACTAATGTAAATTGATTAAGTGATTTAAAGATCACTCCATACGTGATGTAGATATATAGAATGTGGGTAATGACTGATTATGTCGTGCTTGCATGTATATAGGATAATTGTGATTTGGATTATAACGGTTTAATCTATGCGCAAGCAAGTTTTCTATCTCCACATTTTCGTTGAGCTAGTCAAATTACGATTTTTGCAAGTTTCCTATCTCTATACTTCGTTGAGCAAGATTACTTTCGTTGAACAAGTTCTTACTCTACCTTGTTATTATTGTGCAAGTTTTCTAAATCTTATCTTTTGATATTGAGCAAGTTTCTTTAATATGTAACTCGTTATTTAGCATGCAAGTTTATATATATTCTAATATCCTAGTGTTGAACAATTTTACCGTTCAAATTACTATTTGCTATGCATGCTTAGTACTCAATTCTCAATAACCTTGACTTAATATTATTCAAGCAAGTGATGTTATGATTATTCAATGTTTATGCTATTAGATTATTCCTAAAGCATGATATTAATTTACAATGTCGATTCAGTTATGATTATTCCATAGCATAACGTTATTACTTTTGTATTCAACTAATCCTTAGTTGATGACCGTTGAATTCTAAATTTCCTTGAAACGTATCCAAACCAAACTTACTTTGGTGCGGATTTGTACTCTAAATACTGAGATGAACAACCCTAGTATTAGGGGTTTACGCTTAGCGTTGAAATGTTTGTGCACAATACATTGTACGAAGGATTGATCCCCCTAAGTACGTGGAGTCCTTATAATCTTGTGACTGTTAAAGTTTAAGTTGAAAGAGTACTTATAACTGTGGACATGGTTCGTGGTCATTAGACCCTCAGTGATATGTTTCAGAATGTTAATAGAACATATTGTTCAGTTCTATTGAGCCTATTATTTGGCAGTTGATGTAAAGTTTTATTCAATTTCATTTTAAGTGAGCCTTGTTTGCTCACTCTTGCTTATATAACTATTACAACTAAAGTTGAGAAGGTCGACGTACCTAGCACCAGTAAAGGAAAAGGAAAGATGAACAAGTACTAAAGACTTGTAATCATTGTTGATATTTTATTATCAAACTTTAGTTTGAATGATTGTAATGAAGTTTATTTATTTTCCGCATTTGAATGATTGTATGTAAAGGTTAGATAACCTGGGAGATTTTTAGTAATGTAATCCTTTATGGGAAGATTTATTATTCAATTTTATTATGATTGGGTAGTTAGAAATGAATGTTTTTTTTATCAAGTGAACATCGAATCCTGAGAGAATGAAGTACTCGAATTTGAGGGTGTCACATGGGCCGCCTTTGAGCCCATTACATTTGTACCTAAGCGCGCGAATTAATAGGGTCCTTTACAATAATATACAACAAATAGAAAGTAATTACAAGAATAGTGCATCAATCAAATAATTATAATAATAGTTTAATAATGTATAATAATATCAAGAATAGTGCAATACACGTCATTATATTCAATCTAACAAAAATAGAAAACCCTTAATTCAAGGAGAAAACTACTCCACTGAGTTCGGCAGTTACCAACTAACCTAAACATTCAAAAATCACGTCGAAAAAGAACGAATGCAACGAAGAACAAATAGAAAACTTCATAGATCATTATAATCTGTAACAAAGGAGCAACTGAGAAGAAGCACAATCAGTAATAGAAAAGAAACCGAATTTGTAAAACCCCAACTTTTTGAATAAAGATGAATTTTCTATAAATATTATTTTTGAATATTATGGAGTTAAAATAATATAATGTTATAGTTGTGGGTAATATTTATAAATTTTGTAAAGTACGCAAGTTGTTATATAATATTCGATTGGTCGGGGAATATTCGTTTTAAATAGGAAATATTCGTACGACGGCACAATCATTGGTGGACCCCATAGCAGAATTATTGTCGGATTGAGAAAACGACAAAAATATTTTATTGAAATAACGGCGAAAGTTTTACTGTTGATACTGTTGAACTACTCGGTAGTAAAAGTACAGTAATACGCGTGGTTGCATAGTAGCACACAGTATTGATTATTAAGGCTTACGTAATGAGTCACTGAGTTTTGCTTATTTTATGGACCCCCATTTACCTATTTTTCAAAATAATCGGTAAAAAGTTATTCGGTATAATAAAGGTGGGGGCCCACATGTGGGGCCCATGATTGAAAATGATTTTGGGGGTGGGGGAGTATGTTAGTCACGGGAGGGAGTTAATATCATTGTGTGTATATATATATATATATATATATATATATATATATATATATATATATATATAATTATAATGGTGGGGCCCACAGTTGGAGGCTATTATTGTGCTGGAAAAGTTGAACGACATGATTCACGGGAGAGTGAATTATTTTTCAATCAAACATGTGCCTTATAATATATATATATATATATATATATATATATATATATATATATATATATATATTATATTTTATTTAAAAGATTTTGCTTTAATTATGGACCGTCAGATTAAAGTAAATCAATCTGGACCGTTCATGAATTAGCTACTATGCAGTCCATTCTCCTATAAATAGAAGCTCATTCCTTCATTATTTCTTACGAATTCACTGAAACACTGGAGAGAGAAATTATAAAAAAACTATAGAAAAGTACTCTGCTACTTCCCTACTCTTATATTCAGTTTCTTTTACGGTAAGGGGTGTTATTCTTTCTTATTCATGAAGAGAACTATTGTTATTCTATTGCTTATTATTCTGTTGGAATAACCTGTATACGCGGTCTACCCTATACTTGGTGACATTCTTCTATTATTCTGTTGGAACATCCTGTCTGTGTGTTTTACACCGGACCTGGCTCCGTCTTTATTATTATTATGTTGGAACATCCTGTTTGTGTGTTTTACACCGGACCTGGTTCCGTCTTTATTATTATTGTGTTGGAACATCCTGTCTGTGTGTTTTACACCGGACCTGGTTTCGTCTTTATTATTCTATTGGAACATCCTGTCGGTGCAAATTTTGCCTGACCTAGTTCCGTTATTATTATTCTGTTGGAATAACCTGTCTATGCGAAGTACCGCATGCATGATGATTTCTTTTGTTATCCCATTCTTTATTATACTCAGTTGGTTAAAACCTTGACTTATATACTCCATGAAATTAGTGGAATATCCTTGATATTTGCGCTTCATCCAGTATCTTTTCATGAAAATATTCTTCTGAGCATTCTTGGATTTTACTGCCCAAAGCAGTATCATGTTGACAATTTGGCCGTTATTAGTTCCTGGATAAATTAATTCTTGAACTTGTTTTATTGAATTCTTATATCATTGTCATAATCCTCATGTTTATATTATGTTAAAAGTCATCTGTGGCCTGTAGTGCATAGATGGACTTGGTATGATTATGACCAGGGATTATTCGGTGTAATCATGACCGTAATGTTACAAATGATGTGATAAAAGTCCTCATTAGCCCGTAGTGCATTGATGGACAGTTGTTGGCATGATCATGACCATTAATGAATACACAAATATTCTTGGCCCGTAGTGCATGGATAATTGTGGTCGTGATACTAAAGAATATCCTTGGCCGTAGTGCAGGGGTGATTCGATGATGTGGAATATTTGTTAAGCTGAGTCTCAGCGATAACAGTGATGAAAAACCTTTTAAATCATAAAAGATAGTAGATTTTATTTTCTACTTGACTCTTTTAATGGATTGCTTGTTCCGCTGCAGTTAAACTTGATGTCTATTATATTTTATCAGTTTAACATTGTTGGAGACTAATGATAATTTATTCTGCATTATCTTAGTCATAATATTTCTTACTGGGCTAGTTGAGCTCACCCTTTCTTTCACTGTTCTCTTCAGGAAATGAGAATATAGCTGGGACGAGTTGGGGAACGGAGTGATGGTCTAGAGGATAGCATTAGTAGTCCTCACTATTATGTGAAATAGTGTGATAATAATTGTAATGATGACTCCTTTTGAGTTTGTATACTCGCTAGTAGACAATATTTGTATTCAAACTCACAGTTTATGTTTTGTCGTATTGTGCACGACAGTTGTATTAATAAGTTGTATTTGAATTCTGTACCATGTATCTGGCAACCCAAGATGGGTGATGTATACCTGATTTTGGGGGCGTCACATTTGGTATCAGAGCTTAGGGATATGATCACTGGCTAAGATGTGAGACTAGAACTAGGAGGGGAGAGACGGGGAATTCCTTTGCTAGTATGACCTACCTAAGTTTTTTTGTTATTTAATTGGTCGGTCAAAATATATGGATAATATGTTATATGTTAATGAACCTTTGTTTTGTGGCAGTATCTAAAAATGACATCCGAGAATGTTGAAAATAACAATGGAGCACAAGAAACCGTTTAGTCTCCACATATCAATAATCAGGAGAATGTGCATCAGGAAGGCGACAATCCTCATGCAAACAACAACACTGACCAAATGATGAATGATGGACTGTTCAGAGGCTTTATGCAATTCATGCAACATCAGGCGAGAGCAGCTTCTATCCAAAATGTAGGTGGAAATACTGGAAACTCTCGGACGGTTACCGCTAAACAGTTCAAGGAGCTGGGACCACCGGAGTTTATTGGAGAACCAAAACCACTTAAGGCGGAAGTATGGATAAAGCAGATCACCAAGATATTTGATGTCTTGGGATGCTCCGAGGAACAAAAGGTTCCCTTCGCCACCTTCATGTTGCGTGAAGAGGCAGATTACTGGTGAAAATCTGTAAAACGTACCCAGCCTGACGCACTCAAGATGTCTTGGGAGAAGTTCCAAGAGCTATTCAACAAGTACTTTCTCGAGAGTATTCATCACATGAAGGAGGTGGAGTTTATCAAGCTGGAGAAAAATAATATGACCGTGTCGAAGTATGAGGCTAAATTTCCTGAGTTGTCCCGGTTTGCGTCCCACTTGGTGGATAATGAAGAGCGAATGACGCGAATATTTTTGCGAGGTTTGAAACCTGAGATATGTCAACATCTTATTTCTCATAAACCGTGTTTGTATTCAGATGTTGTAAATAGGGCTCAGTTAGTAGAGCGTGATAATGAGTCAACGCAATCAAAAGAGAACAGCCGGCAAAATGATAATACCAGTGAGAGCAGTCATCGAAGTGGTGACAACAAGCGTGGAGGGAATCAACATGCCAGAAATAGTAACCACTTCGGTGGTAATCAGGGCCAAAATAATAAGAATGGACATTTCAAGAAGAGGAGATTCAACAATGATGGAAAGACGTCAGCACCAGCACCCATTGTTAAGAAAGGAGAACGACCACCTATCATATGCTTCAAATGCGGAGGAGAGGGACACATCAGTCCAAACTGCGCGATGCCATCCAAAGCATGTTATAATTATGGAAGAGAAGGTCACCTAGCCCGATTTTGTCGTTCATCGAAGACAAGTTCAGCTAGGATGGAGGCACCAAAGGCCGTCCCAGAAAAGTCAAAGCCAGTAGTGCAAGGGAAAGCATTTGTAGTGACCTCCCAGAAAGCAAGGAACCCGAATGAGGTCATCACGGGTAAGCTTATGATAAACTCTAGCGAAGTCTATACCTTATTTGATACCGGTTCTACCCATTCTTTTATTTCTCCTACTTGCGCTCAACGTTTAAATTTGACTCCGGAGAAATTAGACTTTGACTTATCTGTTGAAACTCCGTTGGGAGAAACCTTCATTACATCCACGGTTTATAAGTCTTGTTTGGTTCAAATCGGTACCCTCACATTACCTGTTGATCTTATTTCATTGAAAATACTTGCATTTGATGTAATTCTAGGGATTGATTGGTTAACTACTCATCATACTAAAATTGATTGTTTTCGTAAGGTTGTTAGCTTTTATATTCCTAATCAACCTATTATGCGAATTCAAGCGACCAAACCATTAAAATCAATCACGGTCATCTCAAGCCATAAAGCTATTCGTTTATTGAAAAATGGATATCAAGCTTTCTTAGCCCACGTCACAGATCTAAACAAAAATACGTCAGTTTTGAATGATATTTCTATTGTTAATGAATTTCCTGACGTATTCCCTGAAGAACTTCCTGGCCTACCCCCAGAGCGTGAAATTAAATTTTGTATCGACCTTGAACCCGGTACAAAACCCATTTCCAAAGTCCCATATCGAATGGCTCCTATTGAACTTCAGGAGTTAAAAACTCAACTGCAGGAATTGTTAGACATTGGCTTTATTCGTCCTAGTACATCTCCTTGGGGTGCTCCTGTTCTATTCGTGAAGAAGAAAGATGGGAGTATGCGACTTTGTATTGATTATCGGGAGTTGAATCATGTCACCATAAAAAATAGGTACCCATTGCCACGTATTGATGCCCTATTTGACCAGTTGCAAGGAGCCAAATTCTTTTCAAAGATTGATCTTCATTCCGAATATCACCAATTGAAGATTAGAACCGATGACATTCCAAAGACGACTTTCAGAACTTAGTACGAGCATTATGAATTCCTAGTCATGTCCTTTGGATTGACTAATGCTCCTGCTGCCTTCATGGATATGATGAACCGAGTATTCAAGGAATATTTGGATCACTTTGTGGTCGTCTTTATTGATGACATCCTTATTTATTCCAAAAGCCGTGAAGATCATGAGCAACACTTAAGGCTGATACTCCAAAAGCTTCGTGAATATAAGCTTTATGCCAAGTTGAAGAATTGCGAATTCTAGCTTGACGAAGTAGCATTCCTTGGGCACGTGGTATCAAGTCATGGAATATCTATTGACCCAGCAAAGATTGAAGCTATTCAAAGCAGGGAACAACCTAAATCAGTGATCGAAGTACGTAGCTTTCTCGGCTTAGTTGGTTATTATCGGAGATTCGTAGAAGGGTTTTCTCGAATCGCTACTCCACTAACTCAGCTGACTCGGAAAGATACAAAGTTCGGTTGGAGCGAGAAATGTGAGAAGATTTTTTAAGAACTCAAGAGAAGACTCATTTCAGCACCTGTTCTGACAATACCATCTGGCTCGGAGGGATTTGTCATCTACAGTGATGCTTCGGGCAAAGGGTTAGGATGTGTTCTCATGCAACATGGGAAAGTCATAGCCTATGCCTCACGACAACTCAAAGAATATGAGAGGAATTATCCTACTCATGATCTAGAGTTAGCAGCTGTGGTCTTCGCACTTAAAATTTGGAGGCATTACTTGTATGGGGAGAAGGTGGAGATCTTTACGGATCATAAAAGCCTCAAATATTTCTTCACTCAAAAGGAACTCAACATGTGACAACGACGTTGGCTTAAACTGTTGAAAGATTATGATCATACCATCCAATACCATCCTGAAAAAGCGAACGTGGTAGCTGACGCATTGAGTAGAAGATCATATGCAAGTACGAGTACGATATTGTCAACACAAAGGCCCATTTTGTGTGACTTGCAAAGGATGGAGATAGAGTTAAAGACTTCAGGGACCCATGTGATGATGGCGAATATACGAGTAGAACTGACTTTAATTGATAAAGTTAAAGCTGCTCAAGCTACAGACCTGGAGCTGATGCGTATGAGGAAGAAGGTGCAAGAAGGTGCTATGCCAGAAGCAAGAATAGATAAAGAAGGAATACTTCGAGTCAACTCCAGACTTTGTGTTCCTAACGACCCTGATTTAAAGTATAAAATCATGATGGAGGCGCACAACACACCGTTTGTAATCCATCTTGGGAGTACCAAAATGTATCATGATCTTCGACATACATTTTGGTGGGGCAATATGAAGGGAGAGATAGCGCTATTTATCTCAAGGTGTCTAACGTGTCAACGAGTCAAGGCGGAGCATCAAGTACCAAAAGGTTCATTGCAACCACTTGAAATTCCAGAATGGAAGTGGGAGCACATTACCATGAATTTCGTTACCGGTCTTCCTAAGGTTTCTCAAGGTATAGATGCGATTTGGGTCATTGTTGATAGATTGACCAAGTCTGCTCATTTCTTACCGATACGAGAAACTTATACACTTGAACGTCTTGCTCGTATGTACATAAGCGAGATTGTAAGACTGCATGGTATGCAAGTATCCATAGTTTCTGATCGAGACCCAAGATTCACTTCACGATTTTGGGTTAGTTTGCAGAAAGCTATGGGCACAGATTTACGATTTAGCTCGGCATATCATCCTCAGACGAACGGACAGTCGGAGAGGACTATTCAAACTCTTGAAGATCTATTAAGACTCTGTGTCCTTGATTTCAAGGAAAGTTGGGGCAAGTTTTTATCATTGGTGGAGTTTTTCTACAACAACAATTATCAAGCAAGTATTGGCATGGCTCCATTCGAAGCGTTGGATGGAAGAAAATGTCGTTCTCCAGTATGCTGGGATGAGGTGGGTGAAGTAGCGTTGTTGGGACCGGAGTTGGTACGTATGACTACGGAAAAGATTTAAACGATCCGGCAACGTATAAAAACCTCACAAGATCGACAAAAGAGTTATGCTGATCTTCATCGAAAGGACGTGGAATTTGATATAGGAGATCATGTGTTATTATGAGTTGCTTCGTGAAAAGGAGTTACGAGATTTGAAAAGAGAGGAAAGCTCAATCCTCGATTCATCGGCCCATTTTTAATCCTTGATCGAGTAGGAACTGTGGCCTATAGACTCGCTTTACCGCCAAGTATGTCTCGTGTTCATAACGTTTTTCACGTATACATGTTACGTAAATATGTGAAAGACCCGAACCACATTATTGAGTTAGAACAGGACGAAATAGCGGAGGACTTAACGTATGAAGAGGTACCTGTTCAAATATTAGATAAGAAGGAACATATTCTACGCTCCAAGGTTATACCTCAAGTCAAAGTTTTGTGGAGAAACCACGATGTTGAGGAAATGACTTAGGAGTTAGAATTTGAAATAAAATCAAGGTATCCTTACCTCTTTGACATACCAGGTACGTACCCTAATTTCGAGGGCAAAATTTCATAAGAAGGGAAGATTGTAAAACCCCAACTTTTTGAATAAAGATGAATTTTCTATAAATATTATTTTTGAATATTATGGAGTTAAAATGATATAATGTTATAGTTGTGGGTAATATTTATAAATTTTGTAAAGTACGCAAGTTGTTATATAATATTCGATTGGTCGGGGAATATTCGTTTTAAACAGAAAATATTTATACGACGACACAATCATTGGTGGACCCCACAGCAGAATTATTGTCAGATTGAGAAAATAACAAAAATATTTTATTGAAATAACGACGGAAGTTTTACCGTTGATACTGTTGAACTACTCGGTAGTAAAAGTACAGTAATACGCGTGGTTGCATAGTAGCACACGGTATTGATTATTAAGGCTTACGAGATAAGTCACTCAATTTTATTTATTTTATGGACCCCCATTTACCTATTTTTCAAAATAATCGGTAGAAAGTTATTCGGTATAATAAAGGTGGGGGCCCACATGTGGGGCCCATTATTGAAAATGATTTTGGGGGTGGGGGAGTATGTTAGTCACAGGAGGGAGTTAATATCATTGTATATATATATATATATATATATATATATATATATATATATATATATATATTATATATATATATAATTATAATGGTGGGGCCCACAGTTGGAGGCTATTATTGTGCTGGAAAAGTTGGATGACATGATTCACGGGAGAGTGAATTATTTTTCAATCAAACATGTGCCTTATAATATATATATATATATAATATTTTATTTAAAAGATTTTGCTTTAATTATGGACCGCCAGATTAAAGTAAATCAATCTGGGCTGTCCATGAATTAGTTACTATGCAGTCCATTCTCCTATAAATAGAAGCTCATTCCTTCATTATTTCTTACGAATTCACTGAAACTCTAGAGAGAGAAATTATAAAGAAATTATAGAAAAGTACTCTGCTACTTCCCTACTCTTATATTCAGTTTTTTTTACGGTAAGGGGTGTTATTCTTTCTTATTCATGAAGATAACTATTGTTATTCCATTGCTTATTATTCTGTTGGAATAACCTGTATACGCGATCTATCCTATACTTGGTGACATTCTTCTATTATTCTGTTGGAACATCCTGTCTGTGTGTTTTACACCGGACCTGGTTCCGTCTTTATTATTATTCTGTTGGAACATCATGTCTGTGTGTTTTACACCGGACCTGGTTCAGTCTTTATTATTCTATTGGAACATCCTGTCTGTGTAAATTTTGCCTGACCTTGTTTCGTTATTATTATTCTGTTGGAATAACCTGTCTATGCGAAGTACCGCATGCATGGTGATTTCTTTTGTTATTCCATTCTTTATTATACTCAGTTGGTTAAAACCTTGACTTCTATACTCCATGAAATTAGTGGAATATCCTTGATATTTGCGTTTCATCCAGTATCTTTTCATGAAAATATTCTTCTGAGCATTCTTGGATTTTACTGCCCAAAGCAGTATCATGTTGACAATTTGGCCGTTATTAGTTCCTGGATAAATTAATTCTTGAACTTGTTTTATTGAATTCTTATATCATTGTCATAATCCTCATGTTTATATTATGTTAAAAGTCATCTGTGGCCTGTAGTGCATAGATGGACTTGGTATGATTATGACCAGGGATTATTCGGTGTAATCATGACCGTAATTTTACAAATGATGTGGTAAAAGTCCTTATTGGCCCGTAGTGCATTGATGGACAGTTGTTGGCATGGTCATGACCATTAATGAATACACAAATATTCTTGGCCCGTAGTGCATGGATAATTATGGTCGTGATACTAAAGAATATCCTTGGCCGTAGTGTAGGGGTGATTCGATGATGTGGAATATTTGTTAAGCTGAGTCTCAGCGATAACAGTGATGAAAAACCTTTTAAATCATAAAAGATAGTAGATTTTATTTTCTACTTGACTCTTTTAATAGATTGCTTGTTCCACTACAGTTAAACTTGATGTCTATTATATTTTATCAGTTTAACATTGTTGGAGACTAATGATAATTTATTCTGCATTATCTTAGTCATAATATTTCTTACTGGGCTAGTTGAGCTCGCCCTTTCTTTCACTGTTCTCTTCAGGAAATGAGAATATAGCTGGGACAAGTCGGGGAATGGAGTGATGGTCCAGAGGATAGCATTAGTAGTCCTCACTATTCTGTGAAATAGTGTGATAATAATTGTAATGATGACTCCTTTTGAGTTTGTATACTCGCTAGTATACAATATTTGTATTCAAACTCACAGTTTATGTTTTATCGTATTGTACACGACAGTTGTATTAGTAAGTTGTATTTGAATTCTGTACCATGTATCTGACGACCCAAGATGGGTGATGTATACCTGATTTTGGGGGCGTCATAGAATTCGAAAGCATCAAGAAGAAAAAACAGATCAGCCGAACACCACATTCACAAAACCGATCAAAGGATTTTCGATACATAATCAAAAAATTGATTCTGAGACTGCAAACTGAATCTGCAAAGTGACTACAAAGGTACGAAGCAATTAATCTATATATTGAAATCTTTTAATTTAACTTTGTATCCAACAAAGATTGTAAAAATTATAACAGTAACAAAAATAGTACTGAATATAAGGATTAGTAGCTTTTTATTAATGGATTTCAAATCAATAAAAAAAAACGATTGTTTGATATAAATATTAAATTAGAATTGGCAGGTTCAACACACTTTTGTTACGTATTTATTACAAAATCAAAGTTTGGGGACATTCATATAAAGGTTTGGTTACCTTGATTTAAGTGTTCATTATTTAGCAATTCACCTTCACAAAAGCATAATTTGTGAATTTTTAATAAACGGTTTGAAAATAGTATTTTTCAAAAGCATTGATACTAATAACGTATATTTTGGTTACTATATAATGTTGATTTGGTAACCAATAAAGTAGTAGTATTAATTTCAGTTGCCAAAGAGTATTTGTTACACATTCATATTTTGGATTGGCAACATTCATATACAGGTTTGGTTACTTTATATGAATGCAGAATTCAATACAATTTTGTTACGAATTTAAATGTTCATTCTTTAGCATTTATCCTTCACGACAACATAATTTGTGATTTGTTTATAAATTGAGTGAAAACAGTATGTTACATAAGCATGGATACTAAGTACGTCTATTTTGGTTACTGTATATTGTTTATTTGGTCACCTATTAAATAATATTAATTATTTTTAGTTACCAAATCGTATTTGTTAAATATTCATATTTTGGCAACATTCATAAAATAGTTTGGTTACATTCATCTGTAAGACCCCAACTTTTTATAAATACAATCAATTTTTTTCTAATTATTATTTTGAATAATAAGGTATTAATTTGATATAATATTTTGGTTATGGGTGAAATGTGCAAATTTTACAAAATAAGCAAGTGGTTATAAAATGTTCATTATTGTCGGGAAATATTCGTTTGGTCGTGGAATATTCTTGCTGTTGGGGAATATTCGTACGACGGCGCAGCCATTTGTGGGCCCCATAACGGAAAGCGATTGGATGAAAAAAAGGGACAAGTATGAGTTTTTATAAATAACGGCGTAATTGTTACCGTTAACATTGTTGGAATACCCGGTGGTTAAAATACAGTAATACGCAGTATAGCACAGTAGCACACGGTATTGCACCAATTATTGATTCTTACGTAAGAAAGCACTACTCAATAATTGTTACAGCATTTACTGTTCATTATTTTATTTTATTGATTCAATAATTGCTACGTTAATATTTTATATTATTGCTGTTTCAATAATTGTCACTACACAGTATTTCTCATTATCAGATCAATAATTCATATTAATTGAATAATATTATTAGATAGCATTATTTGAAATGTCTAAAGAAGTTCTGTCTAGGAGAGGTTATTTAATTGCGCGCCAGTAAGGAAAAATCCTTACCGGAAGGCCCCTTCTTTCCTGGGAACGAACTGGTTGTCATTATTGTGATTCTGTAATATTATTTGTGAATAATTAATTATTATTTTATATTATAAGAAAAATATTTATTTATGTGGATATAAATGGAAGAATTTTTAGAAAAGTGACAATTGTTAAAAATTGATATTTTATCTTTTCTGATAAAATAATTTATTTAAATATATTATTATATTACAATAATATAATAATGGTGATATTTTTATAATAAATATGTGATATATGAATAAATGAGGAGGAAGAGTATTTTTGTTACAATAAATGCTAAAAACATGTTAAACATGTTGGTGGACCCTATATTTGACTGAAATTTGATTATAGCATGCAAAATCGTACGTATGTGGATTTTGGTCATTTTTCATTTGGAATTTAAAAAAACTTAAAGCTACAAAGTTGTAGATAATTGAATTTCCTATTGAAATTCTGAAATATTGGGTCTGAATTGATTTTGTTACAAAAAATATTTAATACATGTTTTGTGTGTTGGTGGGCTCCACTTGTTATTGCAAAATGCTAAATTCAGATTTCTAAGGTGGGCGTAGGAAATTTTTTAATAAATATTATTATTTTATTAAATTTTCTGCTTTGTTGTTCTAAGCATTTTCCTATAAATAGGTACTTAGGTTAGAATTAAAAATCACACAAGAATCTGAAGTTTTCTCTCTATATTATCGAGCATATTTTTGTGAGTATTTTGAATCTTTGAGTGTTGCTATTCACGAGTTACTATTAACGAGTACTATTCACGAAGTATGATGATTTTTTTGTGAAATTTCTATCTTTTAGTGTCGAGGTTACTATTCACGTATACGACATTATTCACGAATACGACACTATTCACAGAAAAATTAAATTTTCTTTTCTGTGTCCAAATTTGTCTGTTATGGTTCCTATCTTTGATTGGATCTATATTTTGATCTTCATTATTTTTAATTTCGCTCCACAATTGATTATTATGGAGTGTTTTTGAACATGGATAAACCGAAGTACGAATCCCTAATATTTATTTTTTTGTCTCACTGGATTCGTTTTTTTAAAAATATTTTCATCATTCTCAGTCCTAAATGATGATATTACTGAATATCTTTGGCTTGTAGTGCAAAGATAGATGATTAACTGATGAATATCTTTGGCCTGTAGTGCAAAGACGGACAGGTGTTGAGATGAACATGACCAACTATTGATATAAATGAATATCTTTGGCCCATAGTGCAAAGATGAATATTTGATGATTGATGTTATAGGGATAAAATATTGATAATGGACTTTTAAATTCATATATGATAGTAGATTTCATTTTCTACTTAACTCTTCTAATGAATTATTGTTTCCGCTGCAGTTGTTGATCTAAAACTTGTTATCTATTGTATTCTATCAGTTTTTTCCCTGTTGAGGACTAAGGATAATTTGTTCTACATTATCTTAGTCATAATATTCTTTACTGGGCTACTTGAGCTTACTATTTTTTTTGTTCCATTTTTCTTCTCAAGAGGCGAGAATATAGCGGGAACTAGTCGGGATATAGAGTGATGGGTCAAGATAGTTATTTTAGCAGTCCTCACTATTTTTATAAAATAGTGTATTAAAAATTTTAATAAGGACTTATTTGAGTGTGGATATTGTGTGACAACCCCAAAATAGGTCCATTCCACCCAACCTATTCTGAGTTGCCAAATACATGGTACAGAAAATAATTACAACTTTATTACAACAATTGTCGTGTAAAATACAACAACACATATGCTGTGAGTTTTGATACAAATATATACCAACTGTGACTCTCATCCCAACATTGGATAGCACGTCACAATGTCACCTTACATAAAGGTATAGTCAAAAACTGTTTTAGAAATTAAAATATTTGGGAAGTGCTCAAGGAAACCTTCGTACATGGGAGCCCATGCATCTAGGTTATGATAGATATCATATGTCCACAGAATTATCCTTGGTTGACCCAATAGACCCCAAAGAAAAACGAGAAGATTACTATCATATTCTTTCCAACGGTGAATCTTCTCTTGACATATCATTATCTCCATTGTCTCTAATTGAGAATTATACTTCAAATAAACTCCAAGATCATATAGGTAGTGCTTGTAAATATACTCAGCAAGTGGATGTGCACAACCCTATCTTATGATGACACGAGGTTGTATGTCATTAGACATCTTGTATGATAGTGGCAAAACACCCTTCCAACGTTGGGTTCGCCTCATCCTATTTGATTCACCAAATATAACTACTAAATGATGACCACCGTTCTATTTCCCTGTTATCCCCGCTCGACCCAGCTACACTTTTATTACCTGAAAGGAATTGTGAAGCAAAAGGGTGAGCACAACTAGCCCAGTAAAGAATATCATGACTAAAGATAATTAAATTATCAATAGCCTTCATCAGTAATAAATCAGAGATTTAGAACATATGGTAGAAGATAAAAAATTTCAACCATAGTTGCAGCGGAACGAGCAATCCATTAGAAGAGTCAAATAGACCATAAAGTCTATTGTCTTCTCCATATTAAAAGTCCACCAACAATGTTTTATCCTTGTAACATCAATCAACAATTCCTGTCCACAATCATGTGTATAACTCATAATCGTAATTGTAGTTCTAAATTCCTTTTTTTATCTAGGACAAAGATAATTTTTATCACTTGAAACATCAAAGATCATGGTTATACCAAATCACAATTCATGTTCATAATCATACTAATAAATTCATCTTTGCACTATGACCCAAAGATATTCATCAACAAGTCATCTTTGCACTACAGGCCAAAGATATTCAACAACATGTCATCTTTGCATTACGAGCCAAAGATATTCATCAACAACTCATCTTTTCACTACAGGCCAAAGATATTCAATAACAAGTCATCTTTGCATTACGAGCCAAAGATATTCATTAATAATTCATCTTTGCACTACGGGCCAAAGATATTCGTCAATAGTTCATCTTTGCACTAGTGGCCAAAGATATTAATATCTCAAAGAAATATATAATCATTTCAGAATTTATATAAACAATAATTATAACCATGTTAATCTTTTCACCTTTGCACTTAAACTAAAGATATTCAATTATAAATTTAATGGTCATGATCATATCAGTCAACAATTCAACTTTGTACTACAGGCCAAAGATATTCCTCAGTCACGATCATACCAATAATTTACCCATCTTTACACTCAAGTGAAAGAGAAATTCAACATCAGGATTATAAAAATGTTATATATGATAATAAAAATAATATGATCAAAATATGGATTTAATTTCAAGAGTAATATTCATAAATCAACTATAATTTGGTTAGAAAAAGAAATTAATTTTGTCATAAATAGTAACTCGTGAATAGTAACCCATGAATAGTAATTTCATGAATAGTAACTCATGAATAGTAACTCGTGAATAGTACTCCGTATTCGTACATAGTACCGTATATGTAAATAATGTCATATACGTAAATAGCGTCATATACATGAATAGCGCCGTATACGTGATAGTGCCGTATACGTGAATAGTAATCTCAACTCAAAAAGGTAAAAATTCCACAATAAAATCCATACCAATATTTCAGTATAATGATATTGAAAGAATAACATTATTATGAAGAATATAGCATCCCTTAATGTCCCTTACTATCCCTTACCTCAAAAGAGCAGCACTTTTGACTGGATATCGGATATGACGCTGAAGGAAACTTACACTGATGAATAGCAACTCACCAAGTATCTAAATACTCACAAAATACACTCGATAATTGTAAGACCCCATCTTATTAATGAATAAAATCAAATTTTCTCTAAATATTATTGTGAATAATAAGGGGTTGATTTGATATAATACTTTGGTTATGGGTGAAATGTGTAAATTTTGCAAAATAAGCAAGTGGTTATAAAATATTCATTTTATCGGGGAATATTCGTTTGGTCGTGGAATATTCTTGCTGTCGGGGAATATTCGTATGACGGCGCAGCCTTGTGTGGGCCCCATAACGGAAAGCGATTGGATGAAGAAAACGACAAGTATAAGTTGTTTATAATAACGGCGTAGTTGTTACCGTTAATACTGTTGGAATACCCGGTGGTTAAAATACAGTAGCACACGGTATTGCACCAATTATTGATTCTTACGTAAGAAGACACTACTCAATAATTGTTACAGTAGTTATTATTCAATATTTTATTTTATTGATTCAATAATTGCTGCGTTGATATTTTATATTATTGTTGTTTCAATAATTGTTGCTGCACAGTATTTTTCTTTATCAGATCAATAATTCATATTATTTGAATAATATTATTAGATAACATTATTGACAATGTCTAGAAAGTTCTGTCTAAGGAGAGGTTTGGTCATCTAATTGCGCGCCAGTAAGGAGAAATCCTTATTGGAAAGCCCCCTCTTTCCTGGGAACGGCCTGGTTGTCATAAATGTGATTCTGTAATATTATTTGTGAATAATTAATTATTGATTCATATGATAAGGAAATATTTATTTTATGTGGATATAAATGAGGGATATATTTTTGTGGTTAAAAATGAAAGAGTTAATGTTGAGGTTTTTATCAGTATTTTTGTCGGAATGGAGGTATTAAAAATCAGGGTTTTTGAGATATTTTGCGGGGGTTATAATTTTTAATCCGACCGTTGGATCGTGGTAATTTTTGGATATGTTATACATATATAAGTTGAGTATATGTCCACAAATTTTGAACCGTTAAAAATGAACGTATGATTTATTATGAATTTTACGAGATGACTGGTTCAGAAATTGTTGAATTTTCAGAGTTAATCATTTTGGTGGAAAATTCTAGAATTGGTGGGCCCCACTCTTGGTTGGTGAAGAAATGTGCTGAGATTTTTATTCAAATATGGTGGGTGGGAATAGTAGCAGGTAAAGCCATCAGGTTACAGTATAAGTCTGCTTCGGCGTGCTAACATTTTCCTATAAATAGAGGGCTAAGTTAGAATTGAAAATCACACCAGAAACAAGTTTTCTCTCTTTCTCTCTCTAGATTATTGAGTGTATTTTGTGAGTATTTAGATACTTTGAGAGTTTCTATTCATCAGAGCAAGTTTCTTTCAGCCTTATACCGGTATTCCGACCAGAAGTACTGATATTTTGAGGTAAGGGATATTATTTTCTTCTTAAATGATATTATTTCCTTCAATATCATTATGCTGAAATATTAACATGAGTTTTTATCAAATTTGAAACTTTTTGTGTCGGGATTACTATTCACGTATACGTTACTATTCACGTATACGACACTATTCACGAATACGATACTATTCACCGAAAAATTTTTGTCCAAGATGTCTATTATGGTTACTATCTTTGATTATATCCATGTTTTGATCTTTATTTTTGAATTCTGCTTTACAATTAATTATTATGAAGTATTATTGATCTTGGATAAACTGTTATACGAATCCCTACTATTTGTCCTTCTGTCTCACTGGATTCGTTCTCTTTAAGATATTTTTCATCATCCTCAGTCCTAAATGATGATATTACTGAATATCTTTGGCCTGTAGTGCAAAGATGTATGATTACTTGATGAATATCTTTGGCCTGTAGTGCAAAGATGAACAGGTGTTGAGATGAACATGATTGACAGGTGATACAAATGAATATCTTTGGCCTGTAGTGCAAAGATGAATATTTGGATAAAGATGATTATTAATTGATGTTACAGGGATAAAATATTGATGATGGACTTTTAAATCTTAGAAGATAGTAGAATTCATTCTCTACTTGACTCTTCTAATGGTTTGCTGTTTCCGCTGCAGTTGTTGATCTAAAACTTATTGTCGATTATATTCTATCAGATTTTTCCCTGTTGAATACTAATGATAATTTGTTGTATATTATTTTAGTCATAATATTCTTTACTGGGCTAGTTGAGCTCACCCTTTTCCTTTTTGTTCCATTTTTCTTCTCAGGAGGTGAGAACATAGCAGGATCTAGTCGGGGTATGGAGTGATGGTTCTAGAAAGATGTTTTAGCAGTTCTCACTATTTCTGTAAAATAGTGTTTGAATAATTGTATTGAGGACTTATTTGAGTGTGGATATTGTCTAGAAGACAATATTTATATTTAAACTCACAGTATGTGTTGTCGTATTTTGCACGACAATTGTATTATTGAAGTTGTAGTTTGCTTTCTGTACCATGTATTTGGCGACTCAGAATGGGTGTTGTATACCTATTTTGGGGGCGTCACCGTTGGTATCAGAGCTTAGGGATATGATCCCTGGTTGAGATATGAGACAAGAACTAGGAGGGGAGAGACGGGAATTTCCTTCGCTAGTATGACCTGACTAAGTTTATTTGGTATTTATTTAGTCGGTCAGAGTATAGGGATAATATATGACATGACTATTAACCCTTGTTTTATGGCAGTATTTAAGAATGGCAGTTGAGAACGTTAATAATGGAGTAAATCAGACCGTGGAGACACCTTTGATCACCACCCAGGGGAACGTGCAACAGGAAGGCAATATTCCTCCTGTAAACAACGTTACCGAGAAAACGATGAATGATTGAATGTTTAGGAGCTTTTCGCAGTTCATGCAAAATTAGACGAGGGAGACTCGTGTGCAGAATACAGGTGGAAATGATAACAACGCGCGGTTTGTCACAGCCAAGCAGTTCAAAGAATTGGGACCACCAGAATTTAAGGGAAAGCCGGATCCGATCATGGCGGAAACGTGGGTCAAGCAAATTACCAAGATATTTGATGTCTTGGGATGCACAGAGGAACAGAAGGTTCCATTCACCACCTTTATATTCCGCGGTGAGGCAGACTACTGGTGGGAGTTTGTGAAGCGTACGCAACCTGACGCACTCAACATGTCCTGGGAAACATTTCAAAAAATGTTCAATGACAAGTACTTTCCTGAAAGTATTCGTCATATGAAGGAGGTGGAGTTTATCAGACTGGAATAAAACAACATGACGCTGTCCCAGTACGAGGCGAAGTTTGCAGAGTTATCCAGGTTTGCACCTCATTTGGTCTAAAATGAGGAACGAATGACAAGAATGTTTCTGAGAGGTCTAAAACCCGAGATTCGACAATATCTTATCTCTCATAAATTTTCTTTATATTCAGATGTTGTAAATAGGGCTCAATTATTAGAGCGAGATAATGAGTATGTGCAACCGAGGGACCACAACCAGGGTCATACCGGTGGCAGAAGTCATCGAAGCAATGAAAACCAGCAGGGAGGAAAACATTCGGACAAAAGCGGTAACCACTCTGGTGGTAATCGTGGCCATGATAATAGAAGGAGCGAATCGGGAGGAGATTTCAAGAAGAGAAGGTACAACAATGATAACGTGAAGACGTCAGCACAAACATCAACTGTTTCTAAGGGAGGAGAACGACCACCGGTCGTATGTTACAAATGTGGGAAAGAGGGACATATCAGCCCAAACTGCCCACAACAATCCAAGGTATGTTATAACTGTGGAAAAGAGGGTCATATAGCTCGAGAGTGTTCTGTAGCAAAACCAAGTTCAGCGGGGATGGTGACTCCAAAAGCTGTCCCGGATAAGTCAAAATCAGCGGTTCCTAGAATAGCGTTTATCGTGACTGGCCAAAACGCGAGAAACCCGAACGAGGTGATCACGGGTAAGCTAATCTTGAATTCTTGCGAAGTTTATACTTTACTAGATACCGGTTCTACCCATTCTTTTATCTCTCCTGCTTGTGCTCAACGTTTAAACTTGACTCCGGAGAAATTGGACTTTGACTTATCTGTTGAAACTCCGTTGGGTGAAACCTTCGTTACATCTACAGTTTATAAATCTTGCGTGATCCAAGTTGGCACTATCACATTACCTATTAATCTTATCTCTTTAAAGATACTTGCTTTTGATGTGATTTTAGGAATTAATTGGTTAACTACTCATCATGCTAAAATTGATTATTTTCGTAAGGTTGTTAGTTTTCATATTCCTAACCAACCTGTTATACGAATTCAAACTACTAAACCACTAAAATCAGTCACTATCATATCAAGCCACAAAGCTATTCGTTTATTAAAAAACGGATGTCAAGCTTTCTTAGCCCATGTTATGGATTTGAACAAAGACAAGTCAGATTTGAATAATATTTCTATTGTTAGAGAATTTCCCGATGTATTTCCTGAAGAACTTCCTGGTCTACCCCCAGAACGTGAAGTTGAATTCTTTATTAACCTTGAACCCGGTACAAAGCCCATTTCTAAAATCCCATATCGAATGGCTCCTATTGAACTTCAGGAGTTAAAAGTCCAACTACAGGAGTTGTTGGACATCGGTTTTATTCGTCCTAGTACATCTCCTTGGGGTGCTCCTGTGTTATTCGTAAAGAAGAAAGACGGGAGTATGCGACTTTGTATCGACTATCGAGAATTGAATCATGTCACTATCAAGAATAGGTATCCGCTACCTCGCATCGATGACCTATTTGACCAGTTGCAAGGAGCACAATTCTTTTCAAAGATCGATCTTCGTTCTGGATATCATCAGCTGAAGATTAAAACTGAGAATATTCTAAAGACTGCCTTCAGAACTCGGTACGGGCATTATGAATTCTTAGTCATGTCTTTTGGATTGACTAATGCTCCTGCTGCCTTCATGGATATGATGAACCGTATATTCAAAGAATATTTGGATTAGTTCATTGTTGTCTTTATTGATGACATCCTCATCTATTCCAAAAGTTGTGAAGATCATGAGCGCCATTTGAAGCTGATATTGCAAAGGCTTCGTGAAAATAAGCTATATGCCAAACTGAAGAAATGCGAGTTCTGGCTTGAGAAAGTAGCATTCCTTGGGCACGTGGTGTCAAAACATGGAGTATCTGTCGACCCGGCGAAGATTGAAGCCATACAAAGTTGGGAGCAACCAAAGTCGGTAACCGAAGTACGTAGCTTTCTAGGCTTAGCTGGTTATTATCAGAGATTTGTAGAAGAATTTTCTCGAATCGCTACTCCGTTAACTCAGCTGACTTGGAAAGATACAAAATTCGTATGGAGTGAGGAATGCGAAAAGAGTTTCCAAGAACTCAAGAGGAGACTCATTTCGGCACCTGTTCTGACAATACCATCTGGTTCGGATGGATTTGTTATCTACAGCGATGCTTCAGGCAAAGGGTTAGGATGTGTTCTCATGCAACATGGGAAACTCATAGCCTATGCCTCGCGACAACTCAAAGAATATGAGAGGAATTATCCTACTCATGATTTGGAGTTGGCATCAGTCGTTTTCGCGTTGAAGATCTGGAGACACTACCTGTATGGGGAGAAAGTGGAGATCTATACAGATCATAAAAGCCTCAAATATTTCTTCACCCAAAAGGAACTCAACATGCGGCAGCGATGTTGGCTCGAGCTGTTGAAAGATTACGATCATACCATCCAATATCATCCTGGAAAAGCAAACGTAGTAGCTGACGCATTGAGTAGAAGATCATATGCGAGTACTAAGGCAATGTTGTTAACACAAAGGCCCATTTTGTATGATTTACAAAGGATGGAGATAGAGATGAAGGCTCCAAGTACCCACATGATGATATCAAATATACGAGTAGAACCAACTTTAATCGATAAAGTTAAAGCTGCTCAAGCTACGGACATGGAGCTGATGCGTATGAAGAAGAAAGTGCAAGAAGGTGCTATTCCAGAAGCAAGAATCGATGAAGAAGGAATACTTCGAGTCAACTCCAGACTTTGTGTTCCTAACGATTTTAACTTGAAGCATAGAATAATGATGGAGGCACACAACACACCGTTTGCAATCCATCCTGGGAGTACCAAAATGTATCACGATCTTCGACATACATTTTGGTGGAGCAATATGAAAAGAGAGATCGCAGAGTTTATCTCGAGGTGTTTAACTTGTCAACGTGTAAAAGCGGAGCATCAAGTACCAAAGGGTCCATTGCAACCACTTGAGATTCTGAAATGGAAGTGGGAGCACATTACTATGGATTTTGTTATGGGTCTTCCCAAGGTTTCTCAAGGTATAGATGCGATTTGGGTTATTGTTGATAGATTAACCAAGTCTGCTCATTTCTTGCCGATACGTGAGACTTATTCCCTTGAACATCTTGCTAGTATGTACGTGAACGAGATTGTGAGATTGCATGGCATGCCAGTATCCATAGTTTCGGATCGTGACCCAAGATTCACTTCACGATTTTGGGTTAGCTTGCAGAAAGCTATGGGCACAGATTTACGATTCAGTTCGGCATACCATCCTCAAACGGACGGATAATCAGAGAGGACTATTCAAACTCTTGAAGATCTATTAAGACTCTGTGTCCTAGATCTCAAAGGGAGTTGGGATAAGTACCTACCATTGGTGGAATTCTCCTACAACAATAGTTATCAGGCGAGCATAGGTGTGGCTCCATTCGAGGCGTTGTATGGAAGAAAATGTCGTTCTCCAGTATGCTGGGACGAGGTGGGTGAAGCAACATTATTGGGACCAGAGTTGGTACGCATGACTACAGAGAAGATCCAAACGATTCGACAACGTATACAAACGGCACAGGATCGACAAAAGAGTTATGCGGATCTTCATCAGAAGGACGGGAATTTAATATTGGGGATCATGTATTGTTACGTGTAGCACCATGGAAGGGAGTTACAAGATTTGGGAAGAGAGGAAAGCTCAATCCAAGATTTGTTGGTCCATTTGAGATTCTTGAGCGAATTGAAAATGTGGCATATAGACTCGCATTACCTCCAAGCATGTCTCGTGTTCATAATGTTTTTCACATATCTATGCTTCGTAAATATGTTAAAGACCCGAACCACATTATTGAGTTAGAACCAGACGAGATAGCTGAAGATTTAACGTATGAGGAGGTACCTGTTAAGATCTTGGATAGGAAAGAGCATGTCCTACGCACAAAGGTTATACCACAAGTTAAGGTTTTGTGGAGAAACCATGCTATTGAAGAAATGACCTGGGAGTTGGAATCAGAAATGAAAGCGAGGTATCCTCACCTTTTCGAAATATCAGGTACGTACGTCAATTTTGAGGACGAAATTTCATAAGGAGGGGAGGTTGTAAGACCCCGGCTTATTAATGAATAAAATCAAATTTTCTCTAAATATTATTGTGAATAATAAGGGGTTGATTTGATATAATACTTTGGTTATGGGTGAAATGTACAAATTTTACAAAATAAGCAAGTGGTTATAAAATATTCAATTTGTCGGGGAATATTCGTTTGGTCGTGGAATATTCTTGCTGTCGGAGAATATTCGTACGACGGCGCAGCCTTGTGTGGGTCCCATAACGGAAAGCGATTGGATGAAGAAAACGACAAGTATAAGTTGTTTATAATAACAGCGTAGTTGTTACCGTTAATACTGTTGGAATACCCGGTGGTTAAAATACAGTAGCACACGGTATTGCACCAATTATTGATTCTTACATAAGAAGACACTACTCAATAATTGTTACAGTAGTTATTATTCAATATTTTATTTTATTGATTCAATAATTGCTGCGTTGATATTTTATATTATTGTTGTTTCAATAATTGTTGCTGCACAGTATTTTTCTTTATCAGATCAATAATTCATATTATTTGAATAATATTATTAGATAACATTATTGGCAATGTCTAGAAAATTCTGTCTAAGGAGAGGTTTGGTCATCTAATTGCGCGCCAGTAAGGAGAAATCCTTATTGAAAAGCCCCCTCTTTCCTGGGAACGGCCTGGTTGTCATAAATGTGATTCTGTAATATTATTTGTGAATAATTAATTATTGATTCATATGATAAGGAAATATTTATTTTATATGGATATAAATGAGGGATATATTTTTGTGGTTAAAAATGAAGGAGTTAATATTGAGTTTTTTATCAGTATTTTTGTCGGAATGGAGGTATTAAAAATCAGGATTTTTGAGATATTTTGCAGGGGTTATAATTTTTAATCCGACCGTTGGATCGTGGTAATTTTTGGATATGTTATACATATATAAGTTGAGTATATGTCCACAAATTTTGAACCGTTAAAATGAACGTATGATTTATTATGATTTTTACGAGATGTCTGGTTCAGAAATTGTTGAATTTTCGGAGTTAATCATTTTGGTAAAAAATTCTAGAATTGGTGGGCCCCACTCTTGGTTGGTGAAGAAATGTGCTGAGATTTTTATTCAAATATGGTGGATGGGAATAGTAGCAGGTAAAGCCATCAGGTTGCAGGTTAAGTCTGCTTCGGCGTGCTAACATTTTCCTATAAATAGAGGGCTAAGTTAGAATTAAAAATCACACCAGAAACAAGTTTTCTCTCTTTCTCTCTCTAGATTATTGAGTGTATTTTGTGAGTATTTAGATACTTTGAGAGTTTCTATTCATCAGAGCAAGTTTCTTTCAGCCTTATACCGGTATTCCGACCAGAAGTACTGATATTTTGAGGTAAGGGATATTATTTTCTTCTTAAATGATATTATTTCCTTCAATATCATTATGCTGAAATATTAACATGAGTTTTTATCAAATTTGAAACTTTTTGTGTCGGGATTACTATTCACGTATACGTTACTATTCACGTATACGGCACTATTCACGAATACGACACTATTCACCAAAAAATAAAATTTTCCCTTTTTGTCCAAGATGTCTATTATGGTTACTATCTTTGATTGTATCCATGTTTTGATCTTTATTTTTGAATTCTGCTTTACAATTAATTATTATGAAGTATTATTGATCTTGGATAAACTGTTATACGAATCCCTACTATTTGTCCTTCTGTCTCACTGGATTCGTTCTCTTTAAGATATTTTTCATCATCCTCAGTCCTAAATGATGATATTACTGAATATCTTTGGCCTGTAGTGCAAAGATGTATGATTACTTGATGAATATCTTTGGCCTGTAGTGCAAAGATGAACAGGTGCTGAGATGAACATGATTGACAGGTGATACAAATGAATATCTTTGGCCTGTAGTGCAAAGATGAATATTTGGATAAAGATGATTATTAATTGATGTTACAGGGATAAAATATTGATGATGGACTTTTAAATCTTAGAAGATAGTAGAATTCATTCTCTACTTGACTCTTCTAATGGTTTGCTGTTTCCGCTGCAGTTGTTGATCTAAAACTTATTGTCGATTATATTCTATCAGATTTTTCCCTATTGAATACTAATGATAATTTGTTGTATATTATCTTAGTCATAATATTCTTTACTGGGCTAGTTGAGCTCACCCTTTTCCTTTTTGTTCCATTTTTCTTCTCAGGAGGTGAGAACATAGCAGGATCTAGTCGGGGTATGGAGTGATGGTTCTAGAAAGATGTTTTAGCAGTTCTCACTATTTCTGTAAAATAGTGTTTGAATAATTGTATTGAGGACTTATTTGAGTGTGGATATTGTCTAGAAGACAATATTTGTATTTAAACTCACAGTATATGTTGTCGTATTTTGCACGACAATTGTATTATTAAAGTTGTAGTTTGCTTTCTGTACCATGTATTTGGCGACTCAGAATGGGTTTTGTATACCTATTTTGGGGGCGTCACAATAATCTAGAGAGAAAAAGAGAGAAAACTTATGAATTCTGGTGTGTTTTTCAATTCTAACTTAGCCCTCTATTTATAGGAAAATGTTAGCACGCCGAAGCAGACTTGACCTGCTACCTGATGGCTTTACCTGCTACTATTCCACCCACCAAAAATCAGCCATCTTCCCCAACAACCAAAAGTGGGGCCCACCCATTTCTAAAATTTTCTACCAAAATTATTTATAAACCTAATTTCCGAATCAGTCACCTCTTGAAATTCATAACAAATCATTCGTTCATTTTTAACGGTTCAAAATTTGTGAACATATACTCAACTTATGTATGTATAACATATCCAAAAATCACAACGATCCAACGGTCAGATTAAAAATTATAACTCACACAATAAAACTGTAAGAACACTGATTTGATTTTTTAATACCTCCAATCCGACAAAATACTGATAAAATACCTCAACATTAATTCCTTCATTTATAACCACATAAATAAATTCATCATTTATATCCACATCAAATAAATATTTCCTTATCATATAAATCAATAATTAATTATTTACAAATAATATTACAGAATCACAATTATGACAACCAGGCCGTTCCCAGGAAAGAGGGGGCTTTCCAATAAGGATTTTTTCTTACTGGCGCGCAATTAAATGACCAAACCTCTCCTTTGATAGAACTTTCTAGACATTGCCAATAATGCTATCTAATAATATTATTCAAATAATATGAATTATTGATATGTTAATAAAAAATACTATGCAGCAATAATTATTGAAACAACAATAATATAAAATATCAACGCAACAATTATTGATTCAATAAAATAAAATATTGAATAGAAATTATTGTAACAATTATTGAGTAGTGCCTTCTCACGTAAGAATCAATAATTAAAAAAATACTGTGCAATACCGTGTGCTACTGTGCAACTACGCGTATTACTGTATTTTAACCACCAGGTATTCCAACAGTGTTAACGGTAACAACTACACCGTTATTTATAAAAACTCAAATTTGTCGTTTTCTTCATTCGACAGTTATTCTGTTATGGGGCCCACAAATGGCTGCGCCGTCGTACAAATATTCCTTGACAGAAAGAATATTTTACGACTAAACGAATATTCCCCGACAACAATGAATATTTTATAACCATTTGCGTAATTTGAAAAAAAATTCATATATCACCCTTAACTTTAACTTTTATCAATTTAACCATTTATTGAATAGTAATTATAAGAAAAATTGAATACTTTTATTTTATAAAATTTGGGGTCTTACATATTGTCTAGAAGATAATATTTATATTTTAAACCTACAGTATATGTGTTGTCGTATTTTGCACGACAATTGTAATAATGAAGTTATAGTTGTTTCTGTACCATGTATTTGCCGACTTAGAATGGGTGATGTATACCTATTTTGGGGGCGTCACAGTTGGTATCAGAGCTTAGGGATGTGGTCTCTGGCGGAGATCGGGGAATAGAACTAGGAGGGAAGAGACGAGTAAATTTTTCGATAGTGTGTCCTACCTAAGCTTATTTGTTATTTAATTGGTTGGTCAGAATATAGGGGTATTATGTGGTATGTCAATTTCTTTTATTAACCCTTGTTTTGTGACAGTATTTGAGAATGGCAGCTGAAAATTTTAGCAATGGAGTGAATGAGACCGTTGAGACACCTCTAATCACCAACCAGGATAATGTAATGTCAGGCGAAGAAGAAATTAGAGATATCCATGTGGTGAGTGAAGAATTAATAGTTGCACCCGAATTAGTCGCAGAGGTAGCAGCTGAGAGTGAGGAAGAAGAGGAACCTGAGGAGGATTTATTAAGAGAATTTTATGATCAAAATGTAGAATTGCAAAATCGTATTCATGAGTTAGAAGACCAGGTTGAAGAATGGCAGGCGGTCGTGGAGCAAATAGATGCAACAATTCAAAATTGTGTTACCCGATGTGCGATGCTTGAACAGAAGCACTCTTTGGCAGAGTATAAGATATTAGAGCTGGAATCTGAGAATTCTATGATCAAAGTTCTGATGAAATAAGGCTACTTTCAATAAGGCAATAAGGTTACATTCAATAAACTTACAAAGACAAAAAAATCCTAACACAAGCAATAAGGCTACATTCAATAAGGCAGAGCAGACAACACAAGGTTGAAAGAACAAGTGGTAGAGACTTTGTCCTGCTATGCATAGACAGTGAAAATTGCAAATAGAAACTAAGAGCATCAAAGTTTCGGAAAACAAATATGTTCAAGGTGAGAGAATTTAATGATTTACACACTTGTTCGTCCAACATACTGCTTGGAGATCACAGACAAGCAAATAGTCATATGGTTAGTGAATGCATAATGCATAGATTAATGAACTTCAAGAAAATTTACACACCAACCGATATTGTGGAAGACATGATGACAGAGTATAATGTGTCCATCTCCTACAAAAAAGCATGGAGATCGAAAGAAAAAGCAATGGAAAAAGTAAGAGGAAATCCACACGACTACACTCTGATCCCTTCATGGTTACACATGCTGAAAAAAATAAATCCAGTTGGAATCTGTTCATTAAAATTTTAAAATAGTTCAGTTACCCAAATTAAATGATTTGGTTACCTAATAAGGAAGGTTTGGCTACTAACTGTAGTGTTGAAATATAAATAAAAAATTGTTTTTGCAGGCGACCAGTATCTACATGAAATGTAAATATTAAATAGCATTTTATACACAATCTGAACACTATAAAAAATATTAAATGCTAAGTATTTGGATACCAGTAGTAATACACACAGTTATCCTAAACTACAAATATGGACAATATTTATTACATATATTTACATTAACCAAACTGAAAATTCATTTTAGGATCCATCACATCCTTGGAGTTGGAAAAAAATGGTCGCTTCAAATATCTCTTCTTTGCAATAGGAGCATCCATTGAAGCATGGTACCATTGTTTTTCAATCATTGTAATTGATGGCACCTTCATACAATCAACCTACGGGGGTACACTTCTCATAGCAAGCACACAAGATGCAAACAGAAACATTATACCCATTGCTTTTGGAGTGGTTGACAGTGAAAATGAATTATCTTGGAGATGGTTTTTCATTAATTTGAGAGATGCTTGTAGAGTTAGAGAAGTACAATGCATTGTTTCAGATAGACTTAAAGCAATTATAAAGGGACTTAACTGTGTGTTCCCTGATGTCATGCACGGTTCATGCACATACCATATATTAAAAAATATAAAAAATAGATTCAAAAAGAAAGGAGAAGAAATCAAAACAGCATACAACGCGGCTTGTAGAGCTTACACTATTGAAGAATTCAACATACACATGGCTCAACTTGATGCAATTGATGCTCGAATAAGGAAATATTTGGAGGAAGAAGTGAATCTAGAAAAGTGCATGAGGCTTCATGGGACTGTAAGCAGGTACTCAACAATGACTTCAAACACCGCCGAATCTATTAACAACGCAATCAAGGGAATCAGAGATCTTCCAGTTGCGTCGATGATTGAATGCCTGCGTTGTATGGTTCAAAGATGGTATTTCACAAACAAACAATCAGCAATGTCAACTTTCACTACCCTTTCCATAACAACTGAGAGAAGATTGCAAGCTAATATCATTGAGTCAAAGAAACTTAAGGTCAGTCATACAACTTTTAAATTGTTAGATGCATACCTACAAAAAGTTGCATCTGAAATTAAAGGAAACCAAACTATGCATTTTTGGTTACTAGTATAAACTGTAAAAGTTACCAACAGTACATATGACTTTCATTATTCCAAATTACATATAAAAAAATTATTATACATACTAACTACACCATTAAATTCTGTTGTAGGTTGAGACATCAAACCTAGTGATTTTCACTGTTTACGATGTCACCAAACAATTTATCGTGGACATGGAACAAAAGACATGCACATGCCGTAAATTTCAGTACCATGAGATGCCTTGCTCACACACTGCTGCTGTTATTAGCAAAAGAAATTTGAGCTGTTATGATTTTTGCTCAAAATACTATTCAAAGAAAACTTTAGTAGACACGTATTCAACTTCCATTATGCCGTTAGATGACAAAGAGAATTGGGATATTCCAGAAGAGATTAAAAACATATGTGTCAAACCACCAGATACAAGAAGACCAGCTTGAAGACCAAAGATAGGTAGGTACAAGCATGTATCTGAAAATAGAGTTCAAAATAAATGCAGCAGATGCCAAGAAAAAGGACACAACAGGAAAATATGTAATAATCCACCAATTTTGAGACCAAGAAAGTTTTGATATAATACAACATCAAAACAATTGTAACAAACTCCTTGAAGTTTACTATGGTTGCTCAATAGCCATACATATTGTAGTCATTTTATTTGTGTAAGAAGACCAAATTTACCTTGCACAGTATTGAAAAATGATTATTTTCATTAATTTCCTTTTAAAATAAAGTAATTCTATCTTCAAATAACAATATACATAAAAGACGAACATGTCATAATTGGTTAACTAATTTGTAATTTTTCTTTATGACAATCTGGTTACCCACTAAAATTAAAATGGTTACCTTTATATGCATATTTGGCAACCAACTGTACCATATAAAAAACAGATAGTTTTATGCTTGATAATAGTTTTTGTAATTTTTTTATTACTATTTTTTAAGCATAGAAAATAAAATGTATACATTTCTTTGGATGCTTGCCTACACTCTAAACCTTAAAAAACACATAGAATCAATAATTGTTTAACTGATTTTTAAATTACTAGAACTATTTGGTTACCCACAAATACTAATGATTCTAACAGTAACTAACATTATTTGGTAACCTTCGTATGACTGTTTGCAAACCAGCTGAAGCAGAAAGACAAATACATGAAAGAAATTGTTAATTGTTTTAAAATTTACTGTTAGGACTGTTTAGTTACCAACAACAACTAAAATTATTACCTTTGTATGCAAATTTGGCAACCAACTGTACCATATTAAGAACAGATGTTTTTAAGCTTGATAATTATTTTGTATTTTTTTATTACTATTTTTAAGCATAAAAAAATAAAATGTATACATAACTATAACTATTTGGTTACCCACAAATACTAATGTTTATAATAGTAACCAACATTATTTGGTAACCTTTGTATGACTGTTTCCAACCAACTGAACCATAAAAAACAAATACATGATATAAATTGTTAACTGTTTTAGAATTTACTGTTAGGACTGATTTGTTACGAAAACAATTAAAATTGTTACCATTGTAGGCAAATTTGGCAACCAACTGTACCATAAAAAAAATCTTTACAATATTATTTGTGAAAATAAAATATAAGACAAAAAAACAACAATGTGAACCAAAAAAACTGTATCATACGTCTAATAGTAAAAATTAATACATCATTCCATCATCAGAAGATTTACAAAAAATTTCATAATCAATAACCATATCAAATGGTATCAACTGTTCAAAAAAAAAAACATGATGCATAACTAAACTAGTCTTCACTAACGAATCTGCCTGGGTATTCTGAATCATATTCATATCCGCTTACTTGCTTGTTCCTCGCATGAATGAACAAGTTAACGCATAGTTTCTTGCTGTATTGAATGATTGGAAATGGGTTCGGCATCTCAGAAATCTGTTGGTGAAGAATACGTTCCGCAAAAGAAATGGTAAACATTCCACAATCACTGAAAAATCAATCAAGATATAAAGCAAATCAAAACAAACATCATAAAATATGGAAAACTAAAAAAATAGAAACAATGTAAACTTACCCATCAATTTGTTCAGGTAAACCCTCAGCAAATTCAAGATCAATAATATCATGTTCTCCTTTGGTGCGATATGGTTCACTATTGAAATCAATATCAGATCTATTCTTCAAAAAACCGCATCTAGACAATAATATGGGTAGAATGAAAATATACGGCTCACACACATCCATAATATTTGTTCGCATGATATTCCTGTTCTGTTGTAGAGAATTATAAACTACTAACACTCTACGATGCACATCAAAAACCAGTAAAAACCAATGACCAGGAACTGTCATGTGAACGGGAAACATGACAAAATCAACATTAACCCACAGTGTGTTTACATCCATAAAAAAACCATGAATATACTAAGAAACATCACCATTGCCCAATAACAGATTCTTATCACCATTTTTATTACAATATTCCCCATATAAATTAACCAACTTGACATGGAACCAACAATCTGTTATAGTAACCCTTATTTGAATATTGTTCGAGTGTCTAGCCAGTTTACGCATGTAATACAAACAGATGTTGATATGCTGAACCAAAAATAAAACCAGAAAAAAACAATCAGAGATAAACAAATAAAAAAGAAAAATAAAACTTTAAAATAATAGTATCCAATACAGACACATATAGTAACCAAAATAATAAGATAAGGTAACCGAAACTAACAAACATGATTACAAAAAGAGAAAAAAAAACTCACATCATCATCAAGCCACTGACCAGGGGTCTTCAGCTTGTAAAACCACATTTTTGAGGATATTGACACAGACCCAAATCTAAAGGAAGGCTCGATTTTGTCATGGTTTCCCGCAAATTTTTCAATCCTTTAAAACAATGACATATTGGAAAGAAAAAACAAATGATTTTATCTCCTACAAAAAACATAATATAAATATATTAAACTCCAACAAACATACATTTTTCTGTTATTTAAGTCAATTCTAAACCACTGCTCAAACATAACATCTTTAAATTTTAAAGGCATACTCATACAAACATCTGAAAATGCAGATAGTCCTCTGCATAATGGTCTATCATCCACAATAGAAGAAGTTGAATCAGCTGAACCGAACTTTGACGTATAAAGACTCTTCAACACAACACTCTTCGCATACGTACGAACAGGCCTACCAAGTGGTTTAGATGTAGTTTTCTCAACTTCAACACAATGGAGTATATCATGTGTCGTTAAAATCATCTCATCAAGTAGCGACCTATCTGGTGCTTCAATTTTACTACCCTTTAATATTTTTCAAGACATGACACAAAAAACAATTACAATATCAAATTAAAAATCCAAAACAGAATCAATAGTAACATAAACACTATAGCAAAGTAACTAATACAAAATGTAAAGGTAACTACTGTTGAAAAAAACTACAAACCTCAATGGAGGTAAAAACAACAATTTCTTTTCCACTAGACTGACTTAAAATATCAAAACTTGGAATGTCATTGATCTTTTCAGCCTGTAAAAAAACATACAATTGAACAATATAACACGTAAAAATATAACATTAAATAAATAAAAAATGCCTAACCTTTTCATCCTCAACATCAATGTGAACCAATCTAGGGGTAAAAACAACAATCTCTTTCCCATCAGAATTTAAATTGTCATTCTTGTTCTCAATCTGTAAAAAAAAGGAAAAAAAAATCAGTATTTACTTAATAAACATGAAACACAAATGAAAATCAAACATATATGTAAACCTTTGCATCGTCTTCTTCAAACTGAATCCCACCAACCCCACCAACATCAGCATCAACACTTCCATGAAACTGTTTTGCATTGTCGGGAACTTCAACTACAACATCATCCTCAACAGTCATAACATCATCAACTACAACATTAACATTGCCACAATCAAAATTCTCATCCAACTCAACATCATCATCATCATCAACATCAACAGTTACATTTCTCCGTTTGCTATAACTAGACTGGCCATATAATTGCTTTCTAAACATCTTCTTTATGTCCCTACAAATCTGAATATGAAACACTTGCAATTGATCTTTTAATTCAACGCCCAACTTTCTTCACCTCCATCACCTTCCCTTCCAAAGGCTTCACCCGTGCATCAATAATTTTTCACATCGAAATGAGAAAACCTAAGGTCTTTATCATTCCATGATGATTCAACTTTAATATAAAAAAATTTTGCTCCGCTATAACTTCCACTGAAAAAATGAAATCCACCTAAATCCAACCACACCTTCTCATCCTCTGTAGGAACAAGATTTTGAATAATCAACTGAAACATATTAATAGCAACAAATATATCATGTCAGAAATATTGAACATAAAACAGACACAGGACCGAACACAAAAAAAATATATAAGTCAGTAACCAATAACATATAAAAAGGTAACCGAATATAGTGTAAATGTTAACCAGCATACCTGACCAGAACCAAAAACCAAGTCATTCAACTTCTCATTCTTAGGAGCCTTTCCTAACTCCCTCCATCTAAATAATCTGAATTTTGAAACATGATCATCAATACAAAATCCCCTGACTTTCAATGTGGGAATTGTTTCAAACAAAAAAACTTGAAACACATAAGTTAATCCATTAAGCTTGTAAGATTTACAATAACTTTCCCTGTAAAAATTGTATATCACCCCACCATACTTATCCTTCTTTACATGTCCCTTTACAGCAAGGGATAGTGAATTCTTTGTTTGTTCAAAAGTAACTTTTCCCCACGGATAACTTTCAATATCCCCATAAGACAAAAAGTTAAACAAAGCTTCATCAACATAATTGTCATAAAAAGTAGCTAATATGAAATTAAAAACCAAGAAAATAATAGACATCCTAACTGCCTCATCATCATCATCAAAAAAAGTACTCCTATATATCCTCCCTATACTAGAACGGGTTACTACCTCATTTCCAAAAAATTTCTCCACCAACAAATTTTCAATCCCCTTGAAACCATCAATGTCTTCATCTCCTTGCCAATTTAAACTAGAAATTAAACAAAATTCAGGCAATCCAAACCTTACCCTTCTCTCACCAAATCTAAATCACATTTTCTCGTTATCCCTTTGATAAACTTCCCTAATCAAAGCACGATGGATTATCTATGAAAACATCTGGAGCTGCCCAAAATCTCAAAATTTTCCAAAACAAGACAACTTAAACTTATTCAACTGTACTTCAGACAATTTATTCTTAATAATATTTGGCACTTCCAAATCACACCAATATATGACTTTTGCTGTAAAGTTTCGATGATGCTCCTCATAGAATAGATCCCAAATCTAAAAATACAATAAATTACATTACGAACACATTAACCAAATCAAAATAGAACATCAATAAAACTTTAAAACCAAAACTATTAAATCAACAATATCCAAATATACTATCAGTAGTAACCAAAAAATATCAGCAAGTGACCAAAACCCAAATTAATCAGACTATTTAATATATAACAAATTATATACTAACCAATTTAGAAAATAATACTAACAATAAATCCACTCGAAAACAACATAACCATTTCACCACAGACAGTATAAACATTCATCAATCTCCAACTCTAGTGTAATAAAATACATTTTTACAACTATGAAATCATCAGTTTCCAAACATTTAAATGTTGGTAACCAAAAATCAATTAGCAAGTTACCGACACAATATAATCAACCTATATAATGACAATAATGTAATCTAGTGACCAAAATAGAATAAATTAGTATCTGACACTCAAATCGGAATGAAAACAATAATTTTAACAACTACAATTTGAACAAACCTTAAAACAACTCCAACTCTAATGTAATAAAACACATTTTAACAACTATGTAATCATCAATTTCTAAACATATAAATGTTGGTAACCAAAACTCAATTAGCAAGTTACCAACAAAACATAATCAACCTGTATAATCACAATAATGTAATCTAGTGACTAAAAACAGAATATACTAGTTTTTGAAACTCCACCCAGAATGGAAACAATAATTTTATAAAACAACAACTTCAACATTAATGACACTACTCAGAAACAAAATAAACAACACCATACACCAAAACATCACCATACGCAAAAAAAAAAACACAAGTAACCAAAAACAAATAAAAAATATATATTCATAAAAAAAACCATCAGATTTTTTTGCCGGGGAACAATTTTTCGGTTATGATCCTTAACTTCATCTTCTTTCCCAAAATTTTTTGGAGAACCTTCAAAATCAGAATTGATATATACCAATGTTTTAGCCTTCTTATTTGTATGTCTCCCCAGTTTCTTATCTTCAACATCTGATTTTGCCACTAACTTCTGTCAGAAATAAGCATGTGAATATTATTTCTATTTACATATGATTTGATTATGATATATATGAATGAATATGCAAGTATGCTTGCATTAAAAAAAGCTATAAAGTCCTTGATAGATAATAGAAACAATGTGTACAAGGACTTAGAATGAATTAATCAAATATGTTAGGTTGATCCTATATAAGCTAAACAGCTTTGTAAAGTCCTTATGATGTACAAGGACTATAAATATAGAAAGATAAAGAATGTTAGGTTGATCTTATGATATAATAGATAGGCTTGTCTGATCATCGAGCAATGCACTGGAAATTGTAGTCTGCTAGGAGAGTCAAGGAAAACTCGAGAGCTGTCGAGGCAGAATCGTAGCTGCAAGATAGTAGATCTCGGAGTTCGTAGACTGCCAGAAGAGACGAAGAAGGATCGTAGTATATCGAGAAGAACTTCCACGGAGCCGTAGTCTGCTGAGGAAGTTATGTTAAAAAACGTAAAGACAGCCTGCCTACGAGCCGACAAAGCATCTGCGGAAGCCAAGTCAGAAACGTAGACTGAACTCGGAGTCGTTGAGTTTACTGATGCCAAAGCTAAGTCAAGAATCGTAGACCACACTCGGAGTCGTAGAGTCTACTGATAATATCTGAGGCAGAGATTATAGTCGAGCAAGATCAGATGAAGACAGTGAGCACAAAGTAAGAAATTATAGAGTGTCAAGATCGATCTCGGAGTCGTAGTGTCTGCACAGCCGAAGCTAAATCGTAGAGTGCAGAACTAAGACTTTAACAGATGTGCTCACAACGCCTAGGCAGAATCGTAGAGCAAACATGATTCTCAACAAATGAGTACTCCCAAAATATCCAAAGGAATGAAGCCTCTGGTCTGAGCTATAATGTTACATCCAACCTGAAGGAAACCAGAGAGCACTCGACGAATGGCATGCAAGCTAACAGAAGATCTAAGCACCAACCCAATCAACATCCAGATTGAGTTGTGAAGCCAATCAAGATGAAGTCTTCCACAAGTTGATCAGAAGAAGACTTCAGTAACTGACTAAGGAAAGTCAGCAAGTACAGTAGCTATCAAGTGAATATAAGACAATGATCTTAGAAGCAACCAGGATCGTAGTGTTTGCCGAACAAAGAAGGAACTGATGGAGTGTACACAGAGATACTGGTTAGCCTCTGAAGAACAAGGCTAAAGTAATTAAGCATTGGGTCAGTCCATTGATGATAAGTGAATGGGAGATCACAAGGAGAAAGCGACCTGGACACGCCATAAATATGAAGTGTCTTGCAATTCAAAAGGGGCCAGAGCAAAGAGTCAAGCCATCAGTATTTGAGAGCAGTTGAGGCAAACAAAAACGTTGAAGCACTGCACAGAAGAAAGAAGAGGTGTTCTACATTGAAGATCCAATAAACACTCTTCAGGATCGTAGTGTTAACTCTACCAGTCAATAAGCAACACTCAACAAGACACTACGATCAGGTTCAAGATGGCATGCATCAGAATCGTAGAGTTCGGTCATCCGAAGATTGAAGCATTGGCAACGGTTCAATCTGAAGAGTGAAATTCGGACAAGAGCTTATTGAGAGTATCGATGCAAAAGGACAACCTCTGATCAAGAAATCAGAAGGAGGAAATAAAGTCGTCGACCTGCCCAAGACATTAAAGTGACATCTCTGATGGGGTAGGTGAAACAGTAGACTGCAGTGTCAGAAAGTCATGTCATGTCACATCTGCAGTCTACACCAAATAACTCGAGATCTGTGAAGCAATTTGAATAGCTCCCAACGGCTACTTTCTAACGGGAAGATTGCGAAGAAGTATAAATCAGCTAGAGCTTCAAAGATCAAAGGTTGCTGGAGTTGCTAATTTTAGAGAGATGGAGGACTGATCTAACCAACGTAAATAGTGAGTGACCAATGAAGGTCCGAAGGCTCACTCTACGATCCACCAAGAACACTTAGAGACAGACAAAAATAGAAGTAGAAGTGAGAGTTCTACTACAAGAAGAGTGTTCTGAACTGCCGAGAGAAAGAAGAAAATAAATGTCATCCTGATTTCCATCATGGGAAGACTCTAAGTACCAGAGAGAAGAGCTTATAATCATCTTAGCAAGTCCATCATGAGAAGGCATCAAGTATCAAGAAAGAAGATCACCAACGCCATCATGGTGGTAAGCATGAGAAAGTTTCTACGTACCTAGCAGAAGAGCTTACAGTCATCTTAGAAACCCATCATGTGCAGCCATCATGTATCAAGAGGAATAATTTTCAATGAAGTTCATCAAGGGATCATCAAAAGTGGTCGAGTAACTGAAGAAGCTGAGCATCATGCAACACTTAATTGCACTTCAAGGATGATCACGCCAATCTGCTAAGTACAGAAGATGTTCAGAGTATAAAGACATTTTAGTAGCTCAGCACCAACTCCAACAAACAAACAACTCAACAACAAGAAGTCAAGGCCTGAGGGGTCCTTGTCCGGAGGGACTAAATGAAGTTCCAAGATTAATGGGCTTAAAGAGTTCCTAGGGAACTAGAGAAGTTCCAAGGCTGCTGGCCTTGAAGAGTTCTTAGTGAACTGAAGTCCCAAGACTGCTGGCCTTGAAGGAATCTTAGTGATACACGGCGCTGCCCTTCCTTAGTGGAATTTCTGCTAGTTGAAAGCAGAAGAGTGGATTAGGAGCTTGAGTCTCTGAACCACTTAAAACCCCTTGTGTCTTTTACATTATTTCATTTACATTATGTCCATTAACTGCTATAACAGCTATGTATGTTTTAACTGCTTACAACCAAACTAACTCTAAGAACAATGTATGTATGATTACGAATATATCAATGAAGTGGATCGTTTACTTATTTCGTTGTGTTTGAAAAGAATCTTATATTTATCATATGTTAATTCATTAGCAATACAAAATAAACGAGAAAAGTATTTGAAATCAAAAAGATCTATTCAACCCCCCATTCTAGATCTATATTGTGCCAACTAGGAACTAACAATTGGCATCAAAGTAGGTTCTCATGCTATATTCAAAAGCTAATAATCGCTTTGAGTCTGATCCCAGGCACAAACATTGTTCTAAACTTAGTTTAGTAGTAAGTCACTTGTTATATGAAGACGAGCTCACACGTTGAAAATATTGTGTACAGGTAAATGTGCATATACACCTAAAGCTGCTCAGATTGGTCCATGTTCTTGATTGCCATATCAACAAGACCAATCCCTGCCCACAGTCAATCTTAGAGTCTGAAAGACAAGACTAGGAAGCTCAAGAGACATCAACAGAAAAGAGTCAAACATCCACTAGCCTGAAAAGATGCAAAGGCCATACATGCTAAGGAATGCTTATCCAGAGAAGAAAGAAGATCTTCTCAAACATGTGTCTGGCCAACTAACAGCTGGATGTAAACCTTGTGAACTCAAAGATGTCAGAGAACTAAAAATGCTAAGATTCTCCTAACCTACATCTTCAAGACCACGACTGACTGAGTGAAGGTCAACTAAAGCTACAAGCTGTCAAGAGCAAATGTGAAACTATGCACATCAATGCCTAACCTCAGTATATCTAAACTAAATGACTGTTAAGAAACTGACAGTAAAAAGGTACGGTTCCTCACTAATATAATTGTGTACATCATGTTGCACCTCCTTATGAACTATAACAGTATCTTTTCAAGGAATCATAATCTACCTAAAAAGGTAAAGAGAGAAAGTACACTGAAGTTGAAAACTCAAATGCTTACAAAATTTCTCTCCATCCAAGTTTTAGGATAAAGATGACATCTCGAAAGAAATCTGAAATGGGTCATAAGAATATCAAAAGTTAAATAGATCTCATGTGGAGTAATCTTTGCTGATAGGTTAGTATGTGTGTACAAGCCTATGCTCTAAGTGTTTAATAACACACATAGTATGATCAGTTCTACAAGAGTATCTTGAAGATTCGTAGAAATTGATCACCTCCCATGAATCAACCAGATACACATAAGTAATAGTGTTGATTCTCATTCTGTGAACATTTAAACTCTGTGAACATAACTAAGCAAATGATGAAACCATCAAAGAAAAAGAGTGTTTTGTTTAACTGACTAATCTTACACACACTCATCATTATGCATCTCAAAATGTAATATCTAAATTAGTTACATGCATGAATATGATTGTTAGTGATTAATATGATGAGTAATTCTAATATGTGAGGAATAGGGTTTTGAAAGCTAACCTGGCAGGACCCATTTAACTATGGGTACCAAAATAGAAATATATCTAACCTGCAGGTACTTGGTCTATCTGACCACACTAAGGAATGCTGAAGCAGAAGACTTTAGTCAAGAAGAATCAACCAGCAGAAGGCTTAAGACTACTCAGAAATTATTCTGATAAAATTCCTATATGTCAAAGTCTGTCCTTGAAGACCCGCTGAGCTAACCTGAATGAAACTCACATGGCTGCTAATCTATATATGGAAGCAGGCCATTCAACCAAAGATGAAAAGGGTCTTATATGCTCAAATCAGGCAAAGCATGCTATATGAGAAGAATCCTCAAGGAAGCTCACATCAGAGGATCATCGAGCATCAGTCATGAGGAACTCATTACGGGAGCAAAACTTCACAAGCACAAGACTGTCAAAGAAGACTACGTTCGTAGTGCTATCAAATGATCGTAGAGTGAACAGTCCTGAAGATATCTAACTCTATGATACAAGATGATTTTACAGAGAATGATGATTCCAGTTAGAAGGAGATATGCAAGGCTCCCTTCTAATGCACATGAAGTAAAGGGAATCACGTCTATCTGAGAAGACAGTATCAACCATGGGGGAGCAGTGACCTATTAAGGAACAACAACACTGAGATTTACAATGAAGTAATGTACCAGCTACAGAGTCCCAAAACTTTGTGGCTGATGAACCAAATGAAGATCCATAGTCAGTAGGGACGTCTCAAAACGTACTACTGATAACCTATCAGCCACCCAACTCAAAATCGTGAAGTGCCTACGAACAAACATCTGATCGTAGTGTAAGAATAGGAGGACACCACGACTACAACCAATGCAAATGTCCAAAAGTTGGTAGAGGATCATCCCCAGCAGAAAAAGTCAAATCAGATATCAGTACAAATCACTTCTAAAGTATTTCATCTAGAAAGCGCCTCAGGGACAAACCTGACCCTTAGTTCACTCTAAGAGGTTGGCCCTTCTTGAGCTACCTTAACCCAGAAGAATTGCTTAGTCAAGTTCATCTCAAGGACCAAGACAGTCAACGATCGTAGAGTAGAGTTTAAAGAGAACTCAAAGATCGTGGTGTAACCTCAACGATCGTAGAAGCTGACTCGTTGATCGTAGTCTTATCAGGGGATACACTAGCTCATGAGGAGCTTGGAAGAACTGGTCAATTTCTCAAACATTCAGATCATGAGTAAATAAGTTTGAATGCCGGTTGGAAAAATGTCCTGCAAAAGAAAAGTGCCCAAACCTTCATAAAGTACATCAGTGGTTAAACTATGCAGTCTCAAGATGAGGATTAGTGCCAAAACCATCCACTGCAGCATCACTCAAAAGTAGATCGTTGTGTCAACAAAGAAAAACGTGGAGTCCTTGGCTATCTCACCAAGCTACTCTACGACCAAAAAGGTCAATGGTTAATCCACGTCAATTAAACGTCTACTCTCTTAAAAGAAATATTTAACTGAACAGTTAATGGGGAGTTACAGCTCATTACTAGGCATCGTGCAACCAATGGCTGGCTGACACATCACAACCTATGCAGAGCCAAAAGGAAATATCATAAAGACATATTCAAAATCTTCAAGCAGTTATCAGAAACTATCGAACCTTTCTCCCTCCCATTTTCAAACTCTAGAATCCTCTTCGAAGCCAAGATTAACTAACTCTTCAAAGCCTTGCCCAAATCACAATCAGCTATCTCTCATAAATCTTTCTGAATCAAATACCCATATTCCTTGAACTCTTCTAATGGCAGAATGGCGAGTTATTACTGGAATCCAACTCGGCTTCAAAAAGTTTGAAAGATCAGAAAAGAAGTTCAAGGACATACTTGAGCTCGTAAAGAAGGTTGGGTTCTCTGAGTGCTTGGAGGCAAACACTCCAGTCTATACAGAGCTAGTGAAGCAGTTCTACTCAAATGCATTAATGGATTCTGGGCTTCTGACCACGAAAGTGAAAGGAGCAAGTCTGAAGATAAGAGCATCGGACATCAATCAATGTCTAGGGTTTTCCAACCAAGGTCTGATAAACCTGAATGAAGTCGACATTGAAGAAGGCAAGAGGCTAATGCGGTACCAAAGAAACCCTTATCTAAAGGATATGAAGAAGAAGAAATTTCTGGAGGAGTTCGAGTTCCTTGCTGAGATAGTGGGCAAGTGTATACTATGCAAGGATACTGCACATGACACTGTGCTTGATCAGCAGTTGAAAATTATGTCAGCAATAGTTCTGAAGAAGCGAATCAACTTTGGAGCCATCTTATTCGATCAAATCTCCAAATGGGTAGAAAAGGCTGAGGTGAAGAAGTCTACAGAAAAACCCTTGACTAAGGTCTTTCATGGAAGACTGCTGAGTATTGTGATGAAAAAGAAGCTGGGAAACAAGATCAAGGATGATAAGGGAGAGCCTCTAAATGTTCACAAAGTGATGTCTCCTCAGCTGTTTATAAATTGGAAGAAGAACCCAAAGGAGAACAGGAAACTAACAGCAACTGGGAGCAGCATCAAGGTCTCTATGAAGAAGAGGAAGGCGAAAGAGATGGAGAGCTCTGAATCTGGTGACTCTATACCAGCAGCAACCACACCAGCAAGGAAGAAATCCAAAGGTGTGAAGAAAATTGAGTCCCTACCAAAAAGTCTCTCCACTGGAGACAGGGATGAAGGAGAAAAAGTCCTGACTGCAGAAACCACTAAGAGAAGAAGTAGCAGACTGCTTCAAGGGCTATTAAGAAAGAAAGCTAAGGTGGTAAGCATGTCAGCACTAGTTCCCCAAGAAAGTCCATCTGATGAAGAAGAGGACGAAGAGTCAGAAGAAGAGAAGGAAACTGAAAGTCTCAAGTCTAAGTCCCCAAACAACAAATCCAGCAATGAAGGTGAAGCTGGATTCATGGAAGAAAATGCAGATTCTGTTGATGAAAAAGAATATGCAAGCCCTATGGCTAACTCTCAGAGTATTCACTCTGATGATGAAGAAAAGCTACAAGATAACCCAACTGCATCTCCAAATGCAAATGCTTTAACTAGCCCAGATGATGGGATAAATGATGTTGATTCGAAAGAAGAAGGACCTACCCCTACCAATGCTGAACATCAAAGAAGTTTGCCTGATGATTCAAAGGCCTTAGAGTCTGAAGAGGAAGAAGAGTCTGACGCTCCCATAGCTGAACCCCCAAGGAGAAGGAAGAGCTACAGATTACTTGCTCAATTTTCCTCCAAGAAGAGAAATGATCACTCTACTGCAATCATTGAATTAAGCGATGATAAATCTGAATCACAGGAAGAAAGTGCTAAAGAAAGGACTAGTAATGAAGAGGACGAATCCAAGGAAGATGTTGTTAAAGAAAGCTCTGGTAATGAAATTCAACAAGATGAATTCACTGATGAATCTGATGAAAGGAGTCAGCAAGATTCAAGTTCAAGAAGAGAAGAACTAGAGAAAATTCTAATTCTGCACATCAGGAATCAGAGGGATCAGAAGACCATCCTGTCATTTCTCTAGCCAGGATTAACAGAAAGATAGCAGAGGAAGTCTCAAATGAATCACCAGAAGTACTTCCAGAAATTCCAAGCCTAGAGTTGGTGGCTCTAAACTTCCCAGGGATGAAGAGTCATACAACAATGATGATCAAAGACTAGCCCCACTACAAAGTCTACAGACATGCTGGCAATTATTATATTCCCTATGATCGTAGAGTGGACTCTGAAGGCAGAAGGATTATGGCCAAGGAGATAATCATAGAGATTGTTCACTCTACCACTGATGGTCCTCAAGTCCAAAATGAGGAGCCTCCGTCTGCCCAAGCACAACTATCTGACATTCCTTCATCCTCCAATGGCGATTGGTATTCAACAATTTTTTAGATTATCAATGCTTTCGAAAATCTGTCCAAGGATGAAAATCGTAGAGTCCAATCTGGTGTTCAACAAGAGGCTGCCTAACCAGATGACCAAATTCCTATGGAGCAGGAGCTGTTAAAGAATTCTGATGAGCTGGTTGAGAAGATATCTCTAATAAATGAAGAGTCAAAGAGGTTGACAGCAACAGAAGATAACTCAGTTCCAGACAGACTCCAAGCCACCATGGCTGATGTATCTCTCAAAATCAAAGAGAGAGATCACATCTATCTGAAGGCCATAAATGATCAGAAGGCAGAAGCTCTACGAGCACAGAAGGCCAATAAAGAAAAACTTCAAGTCCTCTCTGACAAGATTGACAACATGAATCAGTCTTTCTCAATGTAACTTGAGTTGAGCCAGCAAGAACTCAAGATTGAAGTTGGTAACTCCTCTTATCTGATGGAGCAGCTTATGCCCAACATGAAACAGCTCTCTCAAGTGATTAATGACGAAAAGGGGGAGAAAAAGAGGCATAGAAAAAGGAAGAGTAAGGAGAGCAGAAGGAGTGAAGACAAGAAGGCCAAGGGAAAGTCAAAGAAGAAAAGAACAAAAGAAGAAGCATAGTCATCATCTGAGGGGGAGCCAAAAGATGATGATCATATGATCACAGAGTTTGAGGGGGAGCAAACTAAGCAAGAAGATGATGAGTCTAAAGGGGAGCAGAGCAAAGATAGAAAGTCATCATCCCAGGGGAAGCAGGAGCAAGAAGATCAAACAGATGAATAGCTGATCAACAGACATCCTAAAAACATATATAGAGCCAAAGAGGTACATCTCTAACCAATTAGGTATGTTCTGGATCCAGGATGTAAAATGTCACAGTGTATTAAATTTCATATTATTATAAATGACATTCATGATTATCTATTTTAGAAATATAGCTGCTCACTGTATATAAGATTCATTCATAACATGCATATGCACTTATTATTTTTGTCATAATCAAATAGGGGGAGATTGTCAGGAATAAGCATGTGAATGTTATTCCTATTTACATATGATTTGATTATGATATATATGAATGAATATGCAAGTATGCTTGCATTAAGAAAAGTTGTAAAGTCCTTGATAGATAATAGAAACAATGTGTACAAGGACTTAGAATGAATTGATCAAATATGTTAGGTTGATCCTACATAAGCTAAACAGCTTTGTAAAGTCCTTAAAAAATGATGTACAAGGACTATAAATATAGAAAGATCAAGCATGTTAGGTTGATCTTATGATGTAATAGATAGGCTTGTCTAATCATCGAGCACTGCACCAGAAATCGTAGTCTGCAAGGAGAGTCAAGAAAAACTCGAGAGCTGTCGAGGCAGAATCGTAGTCTGCAAGATAGTAGATCTCAGAGTTCGTGACTGCTAGGAGAGACGAAGAAGGATCGTAGTGTATCGAGAAAAACTTCCTCGGAGTCGTAGTCTTCTGAGGAAGTCATGTTCAGAATCGTAAAGACAGCCTGCCTACGAGCCGACAAAGCATCTGCAGAAGCCAAGTCAGAAATGTAGACTGAACTCGGAGTCGTAGAGTCTACTGATGTTGAAGCTAAGTCAAGAATCGTATACCACACTCGGAGTTGTAGAGTCTACTGATCATATTTGAGGCAAAGATTGTAGTCGAGCAAGATCAGATGAAGACAACGAGTACAAAGTAAGAAATCGTAGAGTGTCAAGATCCAATCTCGGAGTCGTAGTGTCTGCATAGCCGAAGCTGAATCGTAGAGTGCAAAACTAAGACTTCAACAGATGTGCTCATAATGCCAAGGCAGAATCGTAGAGCAAACACGATTCTCAACAAATGAGCACTCCCAGAATATCCAAAGGAATGAAGCCTCTGGTCTAAGCTGCAATATTACATCCAACCTGAAGGAAACTAGAGAGCACTCAACGAATGGCATGCAAACTAACAGAAGATCTAAGTACTAACCCAATCAACATCCAGATTGAGTTGTGAAGCCATTAGAGATGAAGTCTTCCACAAGTTGATCAGAAGAAAACTTCAGTAACTGACTAAGGAAAGTCAGCAAGTGCAGTAGCTGTCAAGTGAATAGAAGACAACGATCTTGGAAGCAACCAGGATCGTAGTGTTTGCCGAACAAAGAAGCAACTGATGGAGTGCACACAGAGATACTGGTCAGCCTCTGACGAACAAGGCTAAAGTGATTAAGCATTGGGTCAGTCCATTGATGATAAGTGAACGGGAGATCACAAAGAGAAAGCGAGCTGGACACGCCACAAATATGAAGTGTCTTGCTATTCAGAAGGGGTCAAAGCAAGGAGTCAAGCCATCAGTATCTGAGAGCAGTTGAGGCAAACAGAAGTGTTGAAGCACTGCACATAAGAAGAAAGAGGTGTTCTACATTGAAAATTCAATAAACACTCTTCGGGATCGTAGTGTTAACTCTATCAGTCAATAAAAAACATTCAACAAGACACTACGATCAGGTCCAAGATGACATGCATTAGAATCGTAGAGTTCGATCATCCGAAGATTGAATCATTGGCAATGGTTCAATCTGAAGAGGGATATTCGGACAAGAGCTTATTGAGAGTATCGATGCAAAAGGACAACCTCTGATCAAGAAATCAGAAGGAGGAAATAAAGTCGTCGACCTACCCAAGACGTTAAAGTGACATCTCTGATGGGGGTAGGTGAAACAGTAGACTAAAGTGTCAGAAAGTCATGTCATGTCATCTGTGGCCTGTAGTGTATAGATGGACTTGGTGTGATTATGACCAGGGATTATTCTGTGTAATCATGACCGTAATGTAATGAATGATGTGGTAAAAATCCTCATTTGCCGTAGTGCATTGATGGACAGTTTTTGGTATGATTATGGCTATGGATTCTCTTTGGTCGTAGTGCAGAGATGAATTATTTTATGGCATGATCAGGACCGTTGATAAAAATATGATTATCTTTAGTCGTAGTGCATGGATAATTCGTGGTCGTGATACTAAAGAATATCCTTGGCTGTAGTGCATGGGTGATTCGATGATGTGGATTATTTATTAAGTTGAGTCTCAGCGATAACAGTGATGAAAACCTTTTAAATCATAAAAGATAGTAGATTTTATTTTCTACTTGACTCTTTTAATGGATTGTTTGATCCGCTGCAGTTAAACTTGATGTCTATTGTATTTTATCAGTTTAACATTGTTGAAGACTAATGATAATTTATTCTGTGTTATCTTAGTCATAATATTTCTTACTGGACTAGTTGAGCTCACCCTTTCTTTCACGGTTCTCTTCAGGAAATGAGAATATAGTTGGACGAGTTGGGAAACGGAGTGATGGATCAGATGATAGCACTAGTAGTCCTCACTATTCTATGTAATAGTGTGATAATAATTGTAATGAGGACCCCTTTTGAGTATGGATACTCTCTAAAAGACAATACTTGTATTCAAACTCACAGTTTATGTTATGTCGTATTGTACACGACAGTTGTATTATAAAGTTGTATTTGGATTTATGTACCATGTAAGTGGCGACCCAAGATGGGTGACGTATACCTAATTTTGGGGGAGTCACAGTTGGTATCAAAGCTTAGGGATATGATCCCTGGCTAAGATGTGAGAATAGAACTAGGAGGGGAGAGACGGGAATTCCTTCGCTAGTATGACCTACCTAAGTTTATTTGGTATTTAATTGGTCGGTCAGAATATAGGAATAATATGTTACATGTCGATTAACCTTTGTTTTGTGGCATTATTTGCAAATGGCATCCGAAAATGTTGAGATAAGCAATGAAGCACATGAGAACGTGGAGACACCTCTAATCACCAACCAAGTTAATGTGATTAGAGATATCCATGTGGTGATTGAGGAATTAAAAGTTGCACTCAAGCTAGTCGCAAAGGTAGCAACTGAGAGTGAGGAAGAAGAGGAACCTGAGGTTGATTTATTAGAAGAACTTATTAATCAAAATATAGAATTACAAAATCATATTCATGAATTAGAAGAGCAGGCTGAAGAACGACAGGCGGTCGTAGAACAAAGGGATGCAATAATTCAAAATTGTATTACCCGGTGTGCGATGGTTGAACAGAAGCACTCTTTGGCAGAGTATATGATATTAAAGCTGGAATCTGAGAATTCAAATGTCAAGGAGCAGCTGAAAGAAGAAATAACTGAACGAGTGAGAATGAAAGATGCATGGGTAAAAGCCGCATAATGCGTTGATATTGCGGAAAGAGAAGTCAGATCCAAGAAAGCTAAAATAGATGATATGTAATTTTTTTGACAGCAATTGAGAAAATCCAGCATCGAGTTTTGAATTATCCTAACGAGGAATCGAACAAAGTTATCATGGGTTAGTTAATTATAAATTCTTGTGAAGTCTATACCTTATTAGATATCGGTTCTTCCCATTCTTTTATCTCTCTTGATTGCGCTCAACGGTTAAATTTGACTTCGGAGAAATTAGACTTTGACTTATTGGTTGAAACTTCGATAGTAGAAACCTTCGTTACCTCCACTATTTATAAATCTTGTTTGATTCAAATCGACACTTTCACGTTACCTGTCGATCTTATCTCTTTGAAAATACTTGCCTTTGATGTGATTTTAGAAATCGATTGGTTAACTACTCATCATGCTTTTCGTAAGGTTGTTAACTTTCATACTCCTAACCAACCTGTTATGCGAATTTAAAGTAACCAAACCACTAAAGTCCATCATTGTCATATCAAGCCATAAGTAAAGAGCCTCGGTCCTTTCGTTGTTGACCACCTTGTGTAGAATGCACCAAAGCCAGACTTTCTGTAGGCGACGTCGTGAATGAAGATGGCAAGTTGATAGGTATCAACGTGACGTGTTATCCAAGTCTTGGATGAGAGTTACAGTTTTAAATGATAATTCTATTGTTAATAAATTTCCTGACGTATTCTTGAAGACTTCTTAGCCTACCCTAGAGCGTGAAATTGAATTTTGTATTGACCCCAATACAAAACCCATTTCTTAAACCCTCAAATATTTCTTCAACTAAAGTGAACATAACATGCGCCAAAGACGTTAGCTCGAGCTGTTGAAGATTACGATCGTACCATGCAATATTATCGTGGAAAAGCGATCGTGGTAGCTGACGCGTTGAGTAGAAGATCGTATGCGTTTACAAGTGTGAATATACGAACCCACGTGAAGATAACGAATATACGGGTAGAATCGACTTTAATCGATAAAGTTAAAGCCGCTTAAGCTACATACTCAGAGCTGATGAATGTGAAGAAGAAGGTTCAAGAGGGCGTTATTCTAGAAGCAAGAATCGACAAAGAGAGGAAATCTCAACCCTCGATTTAATTGGCCCATTTGAAATCCTCGATCAAGTAGGAACTGTGGCTTATAGACTCGTTTTACCGCCAAGTATGTTGCGTGTTCAGAACATTTTTTTTACATATTGATGTTACGTAAATATGTGGACGACCTGAACCACATTATTGAATTAAAACTAGATGAGATTGCAGAAGATTTAACGTATGAGAAGATACGTGTTAACATCTTGGATAAGAAGGATCATATTCGACGCTCAAAGGTTATACAACAAGAGTTAGAATTTGAAGTGAAGTCAAGGTATCCTCATCTGTTCGGCATACCAGGCACGTACGTAAATTTCGAGGGCAAAATTCTATAAGGAGGGGAGATTGTGAGACCCCAGATTTTATGAATAAATATTTAATTTTTTTGAAATATTTTTTAATATTATGGTGTCGATTTGAGATAATGTTATAGTTGTGGGTAGTATTTATAAATTTTGCAAAGTATGCAAGTTGTCATATTATATTCGATTGGTCAGGGAATATTCTTTGTGTCGGGGAATATTCGTACGATGGCACGATCATTGGTGGGCCCCACAACAGAATTATTGTCGGATTGAGAAAACGACAAAAATATTTTTATGAAAATAACGGCGGAAGTTTTACCGTTAATACTGTTGAACTACTCGGTAGTAAAAGTACAGTAATACGCGTGGTTGCATAGTAGCACACAGTATTGATTATTGATGCTTATGTGAGAAGTTACTCAGTTTTGCTTATTTTATAGACTCCTATTTACCTATTTTTCAAAATAATTGGTAAAATTTATTTAAAGGTGGGGCCCACATGTGGGGGCCACATGTGGGGCCCATATGTGTTGAAAAACTGATTTTGGAAATGGGGGTGGGAGAGAGTTACGTAGGGGAAGGAGTTTATATATATAAGATTGTGATGTGTGTGTGTATATATAATATTATGTGTGAGTGGAGAGTGGTGAAAGAAAAGGAAGAGTGAAAGTGATGTGTGTGAGTGAAAAATGGTGGAAAAGTAATTATATAAAAGTGATGGGTGTAAGATGTGTTTATGTGTGATAGTAATGTGTAAGAGTGTAGTGAATTTGATTATTGGGTGGGTGGGGGATTGATGTTGGTTATGGGAGAGAAAAATTAAGTGGTGTATATATAATATTGATATATATAAGTTGAAAACATGTGTTTATATATATGTATTATATTTTAATAATTGTTGAAATCTTATTGGTTAGTTGTTTGACTTAGTTGTTAGTTGTTAAAGAAATAATGCTGCAAAATAATTTCGTTCATGAACAGTGCACTTCCATTCTCCTATAAATAGAAGCTCATTCCTTCATTATTTCTTACAAATTCACTGAAACTCTAGAGAGAGAAAATTATAGAGAGAAAGAAGAATAGTATTCTGCTACTTCCCTACTCTTATATCAAGTTTCTTTTATGGTAAGGGATGTTATTTGTTATACTCATGAAGAGAACTTCTGATATTCCATTATTTATTATTCTGTTGGAATAACCTGTATACGCGGGCTACCCTAAACATGGTGAAATTCTTCTAATATTCCGTTCTTCATCATTCTATCGGAATATCCTGTCTGTGCATTTTACGCCGGACCTGGTTCCATTATTTATTATCCTGTCGGAATATCCTGTCTGTGCGTTTACGCCGTACCTGGTTCCATCTTTATTATTATTCTGTTGGAATATCCTGTCTGTGCGTTTTACGCCGGACCTGGTTTCGTCTTTATTATTATTCTGTTGGAACATCCTGTCTGTGTGTTTTACACCGAACCTGGTTCCGTCATTATTATTCTGTTGGAACATCCTGTCGTTGCAAATTTTGCCTGACCTGGTTCCGTTATTATTATTCTATTGGAAAACCTGTCTATGCGAAGTACCGCATGCATGGTGATTTCTTTTGTTATTCTATTCTTTATTATACACAGTTGGTTAAAGTTTTGACTTCTATACTCCATGAAATTAGTGGAATATCCTTGATATTTGCATTTCATCCAGTATCTTTTCACGAAAATATTCTTCTGAGCATTCTTGAATTTTACTCTACAAAGCAGTATCATGTTGACAATTTGGACGTTATTGGTTCCTGGATAAATTAATTCTTGAACTTGTTTTATTGATTATTATGTCATTGTCATCATCCTCATGTTTATATTATGTTGAAAGTCATCTGTGGCCTGTAGTGCATAGATGGACTTGGTATGATTATGACCAGGGATTATTTAGTGTAATCATGACCGTAATGTTACAAATGATGTGGATAAAGTCATCTGTAGCCAGTAGTGCATAGATGGACTTGGTATGATTATGACCAGGGATTATTCGGTGTAATTATGACCGTAATATAATGAATGATGTGGTAAAAATCCTCATTTGTTGTAGTGCATTGATGGAAAGTTTTTAGTATGATTATGGCTATGGATTCTCTTTGGCCGTAGTGCAGAGATGAATTGTTTTATGGCATGATCAGGACTGTTGATGAAAACATGATTATCTTTAGCCGTAGTGCATGGATAATTCGTGGTCGTGATACTAAAGAATATCCTTGGCTGTAGTGCAGGGGTGATTCGATGATGTGGATTATTTATTAAGCTGAGTCTCAGCGATAACAATGATGAAAACCTTTTAAATCATAAAAGATAGTAGATTTTATTTTCTACTTAACTCTTTTAATGGATTGTTTGATCCGCTGCAGTTAAACTTGATATCTATTGTATTTTATCAGTGTAACATTGTTGAAGACTAATGATAATTTATTCTGCGTTATCTTAGTCATAATATTTCTTACTGGGCTAGTTGAGCTCACCCTTTCTTTCACGGTTCTCTTCAGGAAATGAGAATATAGTTGGACGAGTCGGGAAACGGAGTGATGGACCAGATGATAGCACTAGTAGTCCTCACTATTCTATGTAGTAGTGTTATAATAATTGTAATGAGGACTCCTTTTGAGTATGGATACTCTCTAGAAGACAATACTTGTATTCAAACTCACAGTTTATGTTATGTCGTATTATACACGACAGTTGTATTATGAAGTTGTATTTGGATTTATGTACCATGTAAGTGGCGATCCAAGATGGGTGACGTATACCTAATTTTGGGGGCGTCACAATAGTAGTACAAGTGATCCTTGGACTTGAGATCATCATAGTATCTTGTGTATAATGAATTATACTTTGACTTATTCCTTAAGACCCTTAGGGTATATCAAAAGGTATGCTTGGATATAATAAGTCGTATATGGAGATAATGTATGATCAATAAAGAATCTACCGCTTCTAGTGAAAGAAGATAAATGTCTTATGTGATTCGATAAATGACAACCCAGTAGTTTAAGGCAGAATAAAATTAGAAAGGAGTTTCTAATTTGTATTATTTGGAGTTGTGCATTTAAGAGTCAAAAAAAATATAATTAAATAAAATAAGACTTGACAGTAATTTCATGTCTTATATTTAATTGGGACATTGTATGGTGAAAGGATTGAATTGTACGGTAACTATTTACTCAAAGGTTCTTTTATGATTAATGTTGAAATCTATATTATTTGGAAAGTCGTTGATCGCTAGGGAGGCTTATCCATATTGTAGAATAAATATTATTTATTTAAATAAATTAATAGTTTAATCTATTTATTTAAATAAGATTAGAATTGTTCTAATTGATTTATTCACAACCAGTTTAATATGGAGAACCTAAAGAGTCACACTATAAAAGGAAGAATAATTATTTAAGAAGTTAATAGAATAATCGCAATAATAAATTAAGTATATTTAATTTAATCTATGGTGATAGAATAAATTAAATAGCTTAATATTTATTATTTAATATTTTAGAAATATTAAATATAAATTAATAAGAGGAGTCTTATTATTATTATTACTATTATTATTATTTAATTCCTAAAGAATTAGGAGGTTAAATTAATTAAAAGAATTTAATTAATTATCCCTAATAAGATTAGAGAGCTTAATTAATTAAAGGAATTTAATTAATTAAATAATATCCTATTTTCTAATTAGATTAGAAGGGTTAACTGATATCTTTATAAGAGGAGTCTTATATCAGATATCAACATACGCAATTCTAATAGTTTGGAGAGTACGCTCTTTTTCTATGAGAGATAGAAAAATTAGGGTTTAGCCAAGCACCCATCTTCTTGAATATTTCTTTTTCCTTGGTGGATCACCTCTAGAGGCCAAACACTTAGGTGGCTAACGTTGATCAAAGGATGGAACCAAACCTGGTGGATTCAAGTTGAACGCAAAAAGGATTGGATTCAAGGAACCTAATGTTATTTTAATTAATTTAATAATTAATTAGAGATCTAATAATTTGACATTATTAATAAATGAAAATTTAATTATTTGATTATGTGAATTAATGAGAAATTATCATATTTTATTTAAATTAAATTAAATAAGATATTTGATTTATGTTATAATTGGATGTGACATTATTAAACTATAGTATAGGGGATTGATTAAAATAAATAGAAGTAATAATTAAATGGTAGCCAAACATGGTCTTTTAGGAAGTTAAGAGCAGTTACCCATTGGGTAACTGACCTCAACGCGTTAGTTCTTTTTCAGTATTATAAACGTCTTCTTCTTCTTTATTTTTTCTAAGTCTGGCTTAGCATCACAGAAAGAGATTGATAAATTTTTGGGGAGATTGTGAGTGTGTGATTGAACAAGAGTTGAGAAGGAATTCATCTCCTACTAATTACACTTTACACTTTGGGTAAATTCTTCAACCCATTATTATTACGTTGTTAAAATTTTTATATTATATGGCTTTCAAAATTTTGTAAAGTCTCTGTAAATGGGAAATTGTGTTGTTATATAGATATATGAATATGTATGAGTTTTGCGGCATAAAATTTATATGTTCTGTGAATTCTTGTTCCGAATTAGGCCATACAACTGAATTATGATAATTGTAGGTGGTTGTATTGTTATAACTAGCATGAACATGAACATGAGCGAAATTGGTTTTACAGTAAAGATAAGTATGAGCATTGCTTGGTAATAAATGAGTAATTGACTGTTAGCTAAACGTGAAATTTAACGTTGAGTATATTGATTTGTTATGAAATTCAGAGAATCGTAGTCTCAAGGAATCAAAATTGGTTTATAAATTGTGATTACCGTGTTCACAGTGTCTAGAAATATAAAAATGGACTTTTTGGTTTTAAAATATGGTTTTCAAGGAATTAAGTTTTTTGTGATTGTTGTTTAGTAGTTTAAATTAGTATATGCATGTTGGGTAATGTGTATATGAGTTATTTATATAAGTTATGCAAGTTAATTTAGATGTTAGTAGTGTTAAATAGACAGAAATTAGTTATTATGTTCTCTGATGGTTGGGTTTTGCAAGTTTCGGCGGCCTAGCGCCAAAAATGGAGCCCTAACACCAAAGTTCGCGCCCTGGTGCCACTGGCTAGCCTATTCTTCGCGCCCCAGCACTAGAATTTGCACCCCAGCGCAACTGTCTCGCGCCCCAGCGCTGGAAAAGTGGTCTGGGTTGGACAGTTTTGACCTTTTGTAGTAAAACAGCCATAACTATTTCATACGAACTCCGATTGAGGTGATTCAAGATGATCCGGAACGAGAACGAATACACCTACAACTTTCAATCTTTAAGTGTTTCAATTTGAGGTCATTAGGATGGGTCAAAATGGTCATCATTAGGATTGTTGTGTTTTCGAAGGCAATCGGAGGGCGTCGGGCATGCACATATGCATGTGTAGTGCTCCTGACCATAAAAGATGATGTTCTAAATTATAAAACATGAATGTTAGTAAATATAATGATGCTTAACATTAATAAATAATGTGTTAGATAAGTTATAGAAGCATAGTAAGCATACACAAGAGAGACAAATCGGGCGTGTGACGAATGAACGTCAAAACGTCGTGCCAAGTGTTAATGAACTTAAAAAGTATTTCAATTCAATTGAAATGAATATTATAAGATATGGAATGGATTTAATATAAAACCAATTAGTAGTCCTAGCAAGACTTGAGCACTTGAATGAACTGCGAATATGAAATACATTGAGATATAAGTTAAAAGTTAACACAATTAAGTTGAACATTATATATTTATTAATATGAAAGATTATGAGACGTAGAGTAGAGTTTACATTACAATTACTATGTGTTGTTATGTGACTAATATTTGATGTGTATGATTATATAATTGTGTAGGGCACGTGAAGTACAGATAGCTCTAAGTTGTTAAACTGTTATTGGTAAACAACGATCAAGGCAAGTCTTTCGGTTCATATTTTCTACGTGGACTTGATGAACTGTTTTAAATTACATGATATGTTATATATATGTTGAAATAATGAAATGTTAAAGTCAATATATGACTGCATTATTTTGGCTAAAGAATGATGATTGAGTAAGGAACTCAATCTTGATATTTGCTATGTGAATTAAAAGCATGTATGCCATGTTACTTTAATGAGATGTATATCGAGCATGTTATTATGTGCTATGTGATGCATGAAAACTGTTAGATTTCGCTGGGCTGTCGAGCTCATTCTTGTAAATAACCACTTTTGCAGGTCAAAGAATTAAGGTAAGGATATGTGTTAAGTGAGTTATAGAGAACTATATTCACGAAGATTACTTATGTTTTATGAGAAATGTATGTAATATTTTGAATGTAAATGTTGTTGAGTTGTAAATTGAGTTATCTAGTGTATATAGATATCTATTTATAATATAAGACTTTGTATAGTCAGTTTATTGTAGCAATTCATGATATATATATTTGAATCGAAGAGATGTAATGTAAAGGTTGCGATTTAGGGCAATAAAGAAGGAAATGTACAAAAGTTTTAAATATTCTGCAATTTTTAGTGATTTTTAATATCGAATAATGATGTAAAATTAGAGGTTGAATGTTTGGTTAACGACCGAAGTCGAGATTTAAATTATATGAATTTTGGGGATGTTACAGTTGGTATCAGAGCTGATAGGTTTGAAATCTTACGTAAGCGTACCTTAGGCTATAACCTTAGAGAAGAGATGTGAAGATAATGAACGAATAAGCTCAAATAGAGTTTGAACAATAAGAAATAATTTAAGAAATTTTTAAAGAAGGGATTAAAACTTGCGTGAAAGGATTCAAAGAAGAATCTCGCAGAGTTATAAGGAATATGAATGTGGGGTTACCCAACTCCAATAATAAGGATGTAAGGTGATAATAAATAGACAGTGTCTATAAGAAGAGTGATAAAAAAGTTAAAAATAGAGAGTTATATTTAAGTATGGTATAATTATACTCTTTAGTAGTTGATGTACGGTACCTGGGCTAAACGATTCCTTCATAGAGCGGAGGTATATACGAACTAGCAACTCGGAACTTAGTTTGTTGGTTGTTTGTGGAAAATCTGTAAGACCCCAACTTTTATAAATAAAGATGAATTTTCTATAAATATCATTTTTGAATATTATGGAGTTAATTTGATATAATGTTATAGTTGTGGGTAATATTTATAATTTTCGCAAAGTAAGCAAGTTGCTATAAAATATTCGTTTGGTCGGGGAAATTCTGTTTGTCGGGAAATATTTGTACGACGGCACAATCATTGGTGGACCCCACAACAGAAGTATTGTCGTAGTTAGAAAACGACAAAAATTATCTTTCTATAAAATAACGGCTGAGGTGTTACCGTTAAAACCGTTAAAACTGTTGAACTACCCGGTAGTAAAAGTACAGTAATACGCGTGGTTGCATACACGGTATTGATTATTGATGCTTACGTAAGAAGTCACTTAGCTATACTCAATTATTGCTACAGTAATTGATGCATCATATCTCTTAAATTATTGTCATAGTATCATCTGTATAATATGTTATATTATTAAATCAATAATTGAGACGTTGTGGTAAGTTTGGTTATTTTTAATGGGAGGCCCATATGTCATCATCTAAGAGTCTCTTCGTCAATAGTAATTACCGTCGTCAATAGTATTTACCTTGGTCAATAGTAATTACCTTCGTCAATAGTATTTACCTTGGTCAATAGTAATTACCTTCGTCAATAGTATTTACCTTGGTCAATAGTAATTACTTTCGTCAATAGTAGTTGTCCCTTCAATATTACCAAGAGTCATTTGACCCTTCGTTAAGACCAAGAGTCATTTGACCTTTCGTTAAGACCAAGAGCCACCCTCAGTTTTTCTATAAATAGAGGCCTAGGGCTTCATTATTTTTCACGAATTCATTCAAGCTATAGAGAGACTAAGAGAGAGAATAAAAGTATTCTGCTACTTCACTTTTCCAATATCCAGTTCTTTTAAGGTAGGGAATATTATTTCTTTTATATTCATGAAGAGAACTTCTGTTATTCTATTCTTTATTATTCTGTTGGAATAATCAGTATACGCGGTCTACCCTATACTTGGTGATATTCTTCTATTATTCTGCTGGAATATCCTATCTGTGTGTTTTACACCGGACCTGGTTCCGTTTTTATTATTATTCTGTTGGAACATCCTGTCTGTGTGTTTTACACCGGACCTGGTTCCGTCTTTATTATTATTCTGTCGGAATATCCTGTCTGTGTGTTTTACACCGGACCTGGTTCCATTATTTATTATACTGTTCTTTATTATTTTGTCGGAATATCCTGTCTGTGCGTTTACGCCGGACCTGGTTCCATTATTATTATTCTGTTAAGAATAACCTGTCTGTGCGGTCTATCGCATGCATGGTGATTTCTTTTGTTATTCCATTCTTTATTATACTCAGTTGATTAAAACTTTGACTTCTATACTCCATGAAATTAGTGGAATATCCTTGATATTTGCGCTTCATCTAGTATCTATTCATGAAAATATTCTCCTGATCAGTCTTGAAGTTTACTCCACAAAGCAGTATCATGTTGACAATTTGGACGTTATTAATTCCTGGATAAATTAATTCTTGAACTTGTTTTATTGAATTCTTATATCATTGTCATCATCCTCATGTTTATAAAATGTTGAAAGTCATCTGTGGCCTGTAGTGCATAGATGGACTTGGTATGATTATGACCAGGGATTATTCGGTATAATCATGACCGTAATGTTACAAATGATGTGGTAAAAGTCCTCATTGGCCCGTAGTGCATTGATGGACAGTTGTTGGCATGATCATGACCATTAATGAAGACACGAATATCCTTGGCCGTAGTGCAGGGGTGATTCGATGATGTGGATTATTTTATTAAGCTGAGTTCCAGCGATCACAGTGTTGAAAAACCTTTTAAATCATAAAAGATAGTAGAGTTTATTTTCTACTTGACTCTTTTAATGGATTGCTTGTTCCGCTGCAGTTAAACTTGATGTCTATTATATTTTATCAGTTTAACATTGTTGAAGACTAATGATAATTTATTCTGCATTATCTTAGTCATAATATTTCTTACTGGGCTAGTTGAGCTCACCCTTTCTTTCACTGTTCTCTTCAGGAAATGAGAACGTAGCCGGGGCAAATCGGGGAACGGAGTGATGGTCTGAATGATAGTATTAGTTAGTAGTCCTCACTATTCTATGTAATGGTGTGTTAATAAATGTAATGAGGACTCCTTTTGAGTATGAATACTCTCTAGAAGATAATATTTGTATTCAAACTCACAGTTTATGTTTTGTCGTATTGTACACGACAGTTGTATTAGTAAGTTGTATTTGTATTTTGTACAATGTATCTGACGACCCAAGATGGGTGATGTATACCTAATTTTGGGGGCGTCACAGTTGGTATCAGAGCTTAGGGATATGATCCCTGGCTAAGATGTGGAATACTCGGAAACTTTATGCAGTTCATGCAACAACAGGTGAAAGCGGCTCCTGTCCACAACGTAGGTGGAAATACTGGAAACTCTCAGGCGGTCACCGCTAAACAGTTTAAGGAGCTGGGACCACCGGAGTTTAAGGGAGAACCCAAACCACTTGTAGCTGAAACATGGATAAAGCAGATCACCAAGATATTTGATGTCTTGGGTTGCTCCGAGGAGCAAAAGGTTCCCTTTGCCGCCTTTATGTTGCGAGGAGAGGCAGATTACTGGTGGGAATCGATAAAGCGTACTCAACCTGCCGCACTGAAGATGTCTTGGGAGAAGTTCCAAGAGCTGTTTAACGACAAATACTTTCCCGAGAGTATTCGTCACATGAAGGAGGTGGAGTTCATCAAATTGGAGCAGAATAATATGACCGTGTCGCAGTACGAGGCAAAATTTGCGGAGTTATCCCGGTTTGCGTCCCACCTAGTGGATAATGAAGAAAGAATGACGCGGATGTTTTTAAGAGGTTTGAAGCCGGAGATACGTCAACATCTTTTTTCTCATAAACTGTGTTTATATTCAGATATTGTAAATAGGGCTCAGTTGGTGGAGCGCGATAACGATACAACGCAACCAAAAGAGAGCAGTCGACAAAATGATAATACCAGTGAGAGCAGTCATCGAAGCGGTGACAACAAGCGTGGAGGGAATCAACAGGCCAGAAATGGTAACCACTTCGGTGGTAATCAGGGCCAAAACAATAAGAATGGTCATTTCAAGAAGAGGAGATTCAACAATGATGGAAAGACGTCAGCACCAGCACCCGTTGTTAAGGAAGGAGAACGACCACCTATCATATGTTTCAAATGCAGAGGGGAGGGGCACATCAGTCCAAACTGCGCGATGCCGTCCAAAGCATGTTATAATTGTGGAAGAGAAGGTCATTTACCCCGATTTTGTCGTTTACCGAAGACAAATTCAGCTAGGATGGAGGCACCAAAGGCCGTCCCAGAAAAGTCGAAACCGGTTGTGCAAGGGAGAGCGTTTGTTGTGAACTCCCAGAGAGCAAGGAACCCGAATGAGGTCATCACGGGTAAGCTTATCATAAACTCTAACGAAGTCTATACTTTATTTGATACCGGTTCTATCCATTCTTTTATTTCTCCTACTTGCGCTCATCGATTAAATTTGATTCCGGAGAAATTAGACTTTGACTTAGCAGTTGAAACTCTATTGGGAGAAATCTTCATTACATCCACGGTTTATAAGTCTTGTTTGGTTCAAGTTGGTACCCACACATTACCTGTCGATCTTATTTCATTAAAAATACTTGCATTTGACGTGATTCTAGGGATTGATTGGTTAACTACTCATCATGCAAAAATTGATTATTTTCGTAAGGTTGTTAGCTTTCATATTCCTAATCGACCTATTATGCGAATTCAAGCAACCAAACCATTAAAATCAATCGCTGTCATCTCAAGCCATAAAGCTATTCGTTTATTGAAAAACGGATGTCAAGCTTTCTTAGCTCATGTCACAGATCTAAACAAAAATACGTCAGCTTTGAATGATATTTCTGTTGTTAATAAATTTCCTGACGTATTTCCCGAAGAACTTCCTGGCCTACCCCCAGAGCGTGAAATTGAATTTTGTATCGACCTTGAACCTGGTACAAAACCCATTTCCAAAGCCCCATATCGAATGGCTCCTATTGAACTTCAGGAGTTAAAGATCCAACTGCAGGAATTGTTAGACATTGGTTTTATTCGTCCTAGTACTTCTCCTTGGGGTGCTCCTGTTCTGTTCGTGAAGAAGAAAGATGGGAGTATGCGAATTTGTATTGATTATCGGGAGTTGAATCATGTCACCATCAAAAATAGGTACCCATTGCCACGTATTGATGACCTGTTTGACCAGTTGCAAGGAGCACAATTCTTTTTAAAGATCGATCTTCGTTCTGGATATCATCAGCTGAAGGTTAGAACTGAGGATATTCCAAAGACGGCTTTTAGAACTCGGTACGGGCATTATGAATTCCTAGTCATGTCCTTTGGATTGACTAATGCTCCTGCTGCCTTCATGGATATGATGAACCGGGTATTCAAAGAATATTTGGATCATTTTGTGATCGTCTTTATTAATGACATCCTTATTTATTCCAAAAGCCGTGAAGATCATGAGCAACACTTGAGGCTGGTACTCGAAAAGCTTCATGAATACAAGCTTTATGCCAAGTTGAAGAAATGCGAGTTCTGGCTAGAGGAGGTAGCATTCCTTGGGCACGTAGTATCAAGTCGTGGAATATCGGTTCACCCGGCAAAGATTGAAGCTATTCAAAGCTGGGAGCAACCTAAATCAGTGACCGAAGTACGTAGCTTTCTTGGTTTAGCTGGTTATTATCGGAGATTCGTGGAAGGATTTTCTCGAATCGCTACTCCATTAACTCAGCTGACTCGGAAAGATACAAAGTTCGGTTGGAGCGAAGAATGTGAGAAGAGTTTTCAAGAACTCAAGAGGAGACTCATTTCAGAACCTGTTCTAACAATATCATCTGGCTCGGAGGGATTTGTCATCTACAGTGATGCTTCGAGCAAAGGGTTGGGATGCGTTCTCATGCAACATGGAAAAGTCATAGCCTATGCATCAAGACAACTCAAGGAATATGAGAGGAATTATCCTACTCATGATCTAGAGTTGGCAGCTGTTGTCTTTGCACTTAAAATTTGGAGGCATTACTTGTATGGGGAGAAGGTGGAGATCTTTACGGATCATAAAAGCCTCAAATATTTCTTCACTCAAAAGGAACTCAACATGCAACAACGACGTTGGCTTGAACTGTTGAAAGATTATGATCATACCATTCAATACCATCCTGGAAAAGCGAACGTGGTAGCTGACGCATTGAGTAGAAGATCATATGCAAGTACGAGTGCAATATTGTCAACACAAAAGCCCATTTTGTATGACTTGCAAAGGATGGAGATAGAGTTAAAGACTCCAGGGACCCATGTGATGATGGCGAATATACGAGTAGAACCAACTTTAATCGATAAAGTTAAAGCTGCTCAAGCTACAGACCTGGAGCTGATGCGTATGAGGAAGAAAATGCAAGAAGGAGCTATGCCGGAAGCAAGAATCGATGAAGAAGGAATACTTCGAGTCAACTCCAGACTTTGTGTTCCTAACAACCCTGATTTAAAGTATGAAATCATGATGGAGGCGCACAACACACCGTTTGCAATCCATCCTGGAAGTACCAAAATGTATCATGATCTTCGTCATACATTTTGGTGGAGCAATATGAAGAGGGAGATAGCGTTGTTTATCTCAAGGTGTCTAACTTGTCAACGAGTCAAAGCGGAGCATCAAGTACCAAAAGGTCCATTGCAACCACTTGAAATTCCAGAATGGAAGTGGGAGCACATTACCATGGATTTCGTTACCGGTCTTCCTAAGGTTTCTCAAGGTATAGATGCGATTTAGGTCATTGTTGATAGATTGACCAAGTCTGCTCATTTCTTACCGATACGAGAAACTTATACACTTGAACGTCTTGCTCGTATGTACATAAACGAGATTGTAAGACTGCATGGTATGCCAGTATCCATAGTTTCTGATCGAGACCCAAGATTCACTTCACGATTTTGGGTTAGTTTACAAAAAGCTATGGGCACAGATTTACGATTTAGTTCGGCATATCATCCTCAGACGGACGGACAATCAGAGAGGACTATTCAAACTCTAGAAGATTTATTAAGACTCTGTGTCTTTGACTTCAAGGGAAGTTGGGACAAGTTCTTACCATTGGTGGAGTTTTCCTACAACAACAGTTATCAAGCAAGTATTGGCATGGCTCCATTCGAAGCATTGTATGGAAGAAAATGTCGTTCTCCAGTATGCTGGGATGAGGTGGGTGAAGCAACGTTGTTGGGACCGGAGTTGGTACGTATGACTACAGAAAAGATTCAAACGATCCGACAACGTATAAAAACCTCACAAGATCGACAAAAGAGTTATGCTGATCTTCATCGAAAGGACGTGAAATTTGATGTAGGAGATCATGTGTTCTTACGTGTTGCTCCATAGAAAGGAGTTACGAGATTTGGAAAGAGAGGAAAGCTCAATCCTCGATTCATCGGTCCATTTTTAATCCTCGATCGAGTAGAACTGTGGCTTATAGACTCGCTTTACCGCCAAGTATGTCTCGTGTTCATAACGTTTTTCACATATCCATGTTACGCAAATATGTGAAAGACCCGAACCACATTATTGAGTTAGAACCGGACGAAATAGCGGAAGATTTGACGTATGAAGAAGTTCCTGTTCAAATCTTGGATAAGAAGGAACATATTCTACGCTCCAAGGTTATACCTCAAGTCAAAGTTTTGTGGAGAAACCACGATGTTGAGGAAATGACTTGGGAGTTAGAATCTGAAATGAAATCAAGGTATCCTTACCTCTTCGACATACCAGGTACGTACCCTAATTTCGAGGGCGAAATTTCATAAGAAGGGGAGGTTGTAAGACCCCAACTTTTATAAATAAAGATGAATTTTCTATAAATATCATTTTTGAATATTATGGAGTTAATTTGATATAATGTTATAGTTGTGGGTAATATTTATAAATTTTACAAAGTAAGCAAGTTGTTATAAAATATTCGTTTGGTCGGGGAATATTCTGTTTGTCGGGAATATTTGTACGACGGCACAATCATTGGTGGACCCCACAACAGAATTATTGTCGTAGTTAGAAAACGACAAAAATTATCTTTCTATAAAATAACGGCTGAGGTGTTACCGTTAAAACCGTTAAAACTGTTGAACTACCCGGTAGTAAAAGTACAGTAATACGCGTGGTTGCATAGTAGCACACGGTATTGATTATTGATGCTTACGTGAGAAGTCACTCAGCTATACTCAATTATTGCTACAGTAATTGTTGCATCATATCTCTTAAATTATTGTCATAGTATCATCTGTATAATATGTTATATTATTAAATCAATAATTGAGACGTTGTGGTAAGTTTGGTTATTTTTTATGGGGGGCCCATATGTCATCATCTAAGAGTCTCTTCGTCAATAGTAATTACCGTCGTCAATAGTATTTATCTTGGTCAATAGTAATTACCTTCGTCAATAGTATTTACCTTGGTCAATAGTATTTACCTTGGTCAATAGTAATTAACTTCGTCAATAGTATTTACCTTGGTCAATAGTAATTACCTTGGTCAATAGTATTTACCTTGGTCAATAGTAATTACTTTCGTCAATAGTAGTTGTCCCTTCAATATTACCAAGAGTCATTTGACCCTTCGTTAAGACCAAGAGTCATTTGACCCTTCGTTAAGACCAAGAGTCATTTGACCATTCGTTAAGACCAAGAGCCACCCTCAGTTTTTCTATAAATAGAGGCCTAGGGCTTCATTATTTTTCACGAATTCATTCAAGCTATAGAGAGACTAAGAGAGAGAGAATAAAAGTATTCTGCTACTTCACTTTTCCAATATCCAGTTCTTTTAAGGTAGGGAATATTATTTCTTTTATATTCATGAAGAGAACTTCTGTTATTCTATTCTTTATTATTCTGTTGGAATAATCAGTATACGCGGTCTACCCTATACTTGGTGATATTCTTCTATTATTCTGTTGGAATATCCTGTCTGTGTGTTTTACACCGGACCTGGTTCCGTTTTTATTATTATTCTGTTGGAACATCCTGTCCGTGTGTTTTACACCGGACCTGGTTCCGTCTTTATTATTATTCTGTCGGAATATCCTGTCTGTGTGTTTTACACCGGACCTGGTTCCATTATTTATTATACTGTTCTTTATTGTTCTGTCGGAATATCCTGTCTGTGCGTTTACGCCGGACCTGGTTCCATTATTATTATTCTGTTAAGAATAACCTGTCTGTGCGGTCTATCGCATGCATGGTGATTTCTTTTGTTATTCCATTCTTTATTATACTCAGTTGATTAAAACTTTGACTTCTATACTCTATGAAATTAGTGGAATATCCTTGATATTTGCGCTTCATCTCGTATCTATTCATGAAAATATTCTCCTGATCAGTCTTGAAGTTTACTCCACAAAGCAGTATCATGTTGACAATTTGGACGTTATTAATTCCTGGATAAATTAATTCTTGAACTTTTTTTATTGAATTCTTATATCATTGTCATCATCCTCGTGTTTATAAAATGTTGAAAGTCATCTGTGGCCTGTAGTGCATAGATGGACTTGGTATGATTATGACCAGGGATTATTCGGTATAATCATGACCGTAATGTTACAAATGATGTGGTAAAAGTCCTCATTGGCCCGTAGTGCATTGATGGACAGTTGTTGGCATGATCATGACCATTAATGAATACACGAATATCCTTGGCCGTAGTGCAGGGGTGATTCGATGATGTGGATTATTTTATTAAGCTGAGTTCCAGCGATCACAGTGTTGAAAAACCTTTTAAATCATAAAAGATAGTAGAGTTTATTTTCTACTTGACTCTTTTAATGGATTGCTTGTTCCGCTGCAGTTAAACTTGATGTCTATTATATTTTATCAGTTTAACATTGTTGAAGACTAATGATAATTTATTCTGCATTATCTTAGTCATAATATTTCTTACTGGGCTAGTTGAGCTCACCCTTTCTTTCACTGTTCTCTTCAGGAAATGAGAACGTAGCCGGGGCAAATCGGGGAACGGAGTGATGATCCGAATGATAGTATTAGTTAGTAGTCCTCACTATTCTATGTAATGGTGTGTTAATAAATGTAATGAGGACTCCTTTTGAGTATGAATACTCTCTAGAAGATAATATTTGTATTCAAACTCACAGTTTATGTTTTGTCGTATTGTACACGACAGTTGTATTAATAAGTTGTATTTGTATTTTGTACTATGTATCTGACGACCCAAGATGGGTGATGTATACCTAATTTTGGGGGCGTCACAAAATCACTCAGCGTACCATACTGAAACTGTTAGAGACTCAATGTGTACCAAGTGTAGAGAATGGATGTGTATGATGAAAGTGTAGAACTCGAATGAAATGTTGAGCGATGTAAATAAAGTTAGAATTCTTAAAGGAAGAATTGTTATATAAACAAGAAAATTCAAAGAAGAATCTTGAAGAGATATAAAGATAAGAAATGGGAGTTTCTTAACTCCAATAGCCAAGATAACGAATAATGTCGAAAATGATGAAAAAGGGATAGAATGAGGATCGTAAAACAAAACGATCACGAGTTAAGAAAAGAATTTTAAGGGAGATGATTATAGAATAAGATCATGACGTGATCTATTTAAGTTATAAAAGGAAGATGGTTTATAATGTTTGAAGGATTATAGCTTGATGCTATGAAGATATTGTACTATGAATAGTACAAGATAAACTCATGAGGAGTTATAGATAATGTGATACAAGGAATTCGTATCGAGCAAAGAGCAAGTTAAGAGCAAGATAGAGTTAGGTGGGGTTTCAATTGAGGACTCATGTGATGGCTGAGTTGTAAAAACCTTTGTATGGGCGAGGGTTTTGTGCTTGCACTCAGTTTATCCCATTGATAATCATTGGAACGTTTGTGTCGCGCTATTTGATATATGCCTGTTGAGAAGGTGATTCTTTTCTCATGTGTATAACAGATAGGTAGAGTTTAGTTAGAGAATATCATAAGGTTAAGTGCGAGTTCTTAAAACTCATACTTATGGTAGGTTCGTGACTCATAATTATATGGTATATTTTTGAACCCCTCAGTGAATGGACGTCTATGGTCTGACTAGGATAAGTTCTTAAACTCATATGATTGTGGTAAGTTCCTGAACTCATAACGTGTGGTAACTTTGACGAAATGGGTATAGATAAGTGTAAATGGAGTATTGAGGATGATAGGAATAGATAGACCTATTAAGCAATGGATCATTATAGAAAGTGGAGTTGATGGTGGAAGCATAGGTATTCTAAATCTACTAACTATGCTAGACTTTCGAAATTTATTGACTTCGTGCTGATGTTTACACTTTTATTTTCTTGAAAAACATTGGATCAACTGATGGAACCAATGAGTTTTAACAATAATACTGTTATTCGTATGTCTATGCTAATTGCTTCGGCTAGACAAAAATGATTTGTAATATATCAAAATGTATTTTATATATCATTAATGCATCATGTAACCTGGTGCAAAGATGATAAAAACGATGGAGTCATCAATACAGTATTACCTAGAGTTGGATGTGATCTAAGGATCGTCAGCCCACTATGGTATGATGTAGTATGATAAAATCACCAAATGACGGAATCCTCAACGGACTGTAAATACAGTGCGGTATCATGATGTCATAAAAAGATTTTTTTTTTTTTAGATTTCTTTAAAATATGAGAATACATATGTATGTATGTATATGTATATTTCGGTTGATGTTCGAATTGTTGTAGAGGTCTATGCTATTTGATTCAGCTAGACAAACATTGAAAGATGTTCATGAAATTCAAACGTTCATTGAAACGTTATGCCAAACTAAATTGTTTTGGTGCGGATTCAGATGTTAAAAAGCTGAGGTGAACAACCCTATTATTAGGGGTTGCACTTAGTTTTATACTTTGTGCTGAAATGTTTGTGTACAATACATTGTACGAAGGGCTTAACACCCTAAGTACCGAGCGTAACGCATATAGTCGTTACAAAACACTACGTTGCGGCCCAACGTAGTGGTACAATAGGCTGGCCACCTAGTGTACGTAAGGAGGGTGTTTTCATTCTTTGTGATTGATAAACACTCTGGTTTGCAGTGTGAAAGATTGAGTTGAAGCACTATTAAACCGAGAATAGAGTTCATAATTTTATGACCCCTCAGCATGAGTTAGAATCTTTTAAATTCCTGAGTTATTCATACTACTTCCCAATTATTGAACAATTGTGGAAGATTCTTGTTATTCTGCAAGATGGAAGTCAAAGAAGTAAGTCATAGAATGCGACACTGAATGATGAGTATGTTGAATAAATGAGAAAAGAGATTTTGAAGCGAGAAAGATATGAGTTATCAAAGAATACTGTGAAAATTTTAATAGAAAAGTGTAATAATTGTAGAAAGATCTTTGTGGAAAGAAGTAGTTATAAAACCCAAAGAATGAATATAGTATTAACGTAAAATCTATTTTGATAGATCGGATAAATAAAGATTAATAGATAAAATTTCGAGGATGAAATTCTTAGAAGAAAATGTGAATGTAATATCCCGAGTGTTTTTGATAGCGATCCTTAGAAAAGGAAATGAATGGGTTAAAAGATATATAATACTCATAATATAATTGAGTTCAAGTGAAAGTTATGAAACGAAACCTATAATTTGTTAAAGTAAGGAATGTAGTATGAAATATAAAATCTATATTTAGATAAAATGATGAAAGATTTCTCTGAGTTATGTGTTTAATTTGTGTCTTCGATTCTGGGGACAGAATCTTTGTAAGTAGGGAAGATTATAACGAATGAATTATTGAGTCGTGATTCTGGGGACAGAATCTGTGACGCCCCCAAATCCAGGTTCTCTAACCTCAGATTCGGTGCTCACGATCTATCATCATCATAAGCATTCTATAACTATTACGAAATAATAAACATACATTGTTCATTATAATAAAGTTTCCATAGCATGGTCCCAAGGTCTTCTTAACCTTAACTTAAACACACCATTCATATTACAAAAGGTTTACATAAGAACTTCCATTAGATGATAATAATTAATATTCATTCCAAACTATTCCTGGATCTTGCCCTTGCCTTTGTCCTTCGTATTGGATCCTTCAGGCTTAGCTGAAATAAATGTCATGATATAGCAAGGGTAAGCAACTAATTTGCTTAGCAAGTTTATATACAAGGGAGATATATCATGACTAGAAAGAAGTTTTGCTTTCAATGTTCAACAATAATATAAGGTTGTAAAGGAACATGAATTAATAATCAACAATTGAATATTCGAATAATTGAATAATATGAACTTAGTGGTTTTGAGATAACCATGAACATTTGCCAAGGTTCTCAGTAATTTAAACTGGACCTCTTAATAAGTTTTAGTATTCAAGGGGATCAGCCTTTCATACCCCGTGATTTATGCATAAACACTTAATATTCCGGCATCGATATCATGCCTTAATCAAATTCGTCCTTTTCTCAGTCAAGAGTTCTTATCATATCAATTTAATAAGAACAGCTTTTTAAAATACATTTGATTTAACAAATTTAAACATGCTTGATCTAGCTGATACAATTAGCATAGATCTATCTCATAAACAGTTCGTAAATGAAAGAACTTTAATTTAATTCACAGTTCAATACTAATAGAATAGGAATTCAATTGAACAAAGTACGAATTTCAATAATCAATATAGATGTGAATAATCATCAATAATTATTCACTAACATGCTTTGAAAATAATAACTCGAGTTTGAGTTAGGACACTTGCCTCGTCTGTAGATTACGGCTACGTAATTAATTTATATCCACTATGCAGTTAAATTATCTTCCTTTGAGAGACCTATAGTTAATCTTTCAATTAGTCATAGTATAACATTAGATTATGTAATCACATAAATATTATGCATTATATTTTGTTCTTATAAACATTATCATGTCTTGATAATGTTACTATAACCACATAATATTCTTGATCTTGATAATATTTAATTCACCTCTTAGTATTATTAGTTCCCTAATAATATTTTCATTTGCTTACTAATATTATTAACATCTTAATAATATTTTAATACCTTACTAATATTATTAATCCTCTTAATAATATTTTAATTAATATTATTACTTTAATAATATCTTACTTATGCTTTAGTATCATTAATCATTTAATATTATTAATCATTTAATAATATTTTATTCATTTACTAATATTATTAATCATTTAATAATATCTTATTCTATTACTAATATTATTAATTATTTAATAATACTTTAATCATTTATCAATGCTTAAATCAAATATTATTAACCATTTAATAATATTTTAAAGAAATTTTATCCTTAATATTTTTATTTACTTATCAATATCATATTCTAATATTATTAATATCATAATAATATTCTAATAATTTATTGGATTAATAAATAATTTATTCTAATTGTTCATCATTTATTAAACCTCTTATTTAATATCCATAAAAGGTCATAAATAATATTTATTATCATAAATTACCAAAATGCTCTAAGATAGTCATGATATGATATATTATGAGTATTCAAGCATAAAAATCACCTTTTTCTTATTAAAGACATCATTTAACTATTTATTTTCTTTTATTCATAACTTAACCATTTTTAGGAAAAATAGTAAACTTACTCCAAAAATTCTCAGCTTCTGTACTTTGACACAATATGAACCTACAAGGATCCCCAAATTTTTCTGGAATTTTAGAAAATGATCTACTATTTTTAAAGTTCCCAAAACACTCGGATCTTGCTTTATTTTTAATAAATTGAATTTTGCTCAGAAAAATCTGAAATTTTCAGGGTATGTTCTTCAAACATATATGAACCTACTGTAAAAATTTCAGAAGTTTCCAGTGTATACACAGTGAGATATTCGACGGTAAAGTTTTAGGAGTCCTTTACGGAAATAGTCATTACGCACAATCTATAACTCGAAACGTGTCCGTTCTTTTTCCTACACGTAGATAACTTCTCAAGGTACCTCTGTGAATTTTCCCAGATTTTTAAGGGACATGAAACTGTCCGAAACAGACCCAAGAAAAATAGGACAGAAACTATTTTAGGGTTTTTGAACCCTTAACATTCTAAGTGCGCTGTTTTGGGGAAATCAGCTCCAAAGGATTCAAAACTTGTTAGATTTGTGTTCTATCACTTGGGTTTACTAGATAACTCATGTATCTAGCACCCCCCTTCAACGGATCACAAATCTAAGTTAGAAAACTTGAGTTACACAAGATTTAGTGGAAGAAAACAAGAGTTTTCACCCTTGGAGAACATATGCTCATATTCTTCCTCTAAGCCTTTGATCTAACACTCAAAATACTTAGTTCTATACATGATCATATGTAGGACTAGGGTATCTTGAGTATTTGTTCATAACCCCAACAAAACTCAAGCTAAAGAAAAAAAAAAACAAAGTAGAAGAAGAAAATGAAGGTTAGGTTATACCTTGATTTAATGGCAACCTTCCTTGATTTACCAAAGTAAGTGATGAACTTTGGATGCATTAACAAACTAGCACTCCTCTCTCTCTCTATATATATGGCCAAACCTCTCTCTCCTTTCTCTCTCTAGAAGTGGCTAGCTTGGGAGAAATTATAAGAGGAAGAATGAGAGAAGAAATGAAATGAAATGAAAAGATGAAGTAAAAGGATACTTACAAAAAATATAGATACACTTAGTGTATCTAGCTATTATCCCCCATACTTTCTTTAACCAATGGATAGAAGCTTTGTCTTATCACTTTAATTAGTCTAATCATGATTAAGGATGCTTAATAAAGTGGCAACCAATGGGAGCTTGACAACCATGTCCTTTTGTGTAAGAGTTACTACAAATGGACCTTGCTTAGCTTAATTAGTTGCCTTAAAAGGCTAATGTGGCCAGCCATATTTATGTCCACTAACTCCTTCATTTAGCTTTTATTTTAATGCATAAATTAGATAAATCAAATGTCTAAAATACCCTTAATCAAGTGGGCTAAGTTTGGGCTTGCATTTATTTCTTTTGGGCTTCTCCTTTAATTGTTTTGGGCTATGTAATAAACATAGTCTAACAATTTTAATATATGTTACCCAATTTAATTATTTAGGGTTTCCATTCCTAATCTTATGAAATTTAATTACCTATACATGTGACTTTAGCTCATAACCTAATTAGGTTCACAAGAATTAGGTTTAAAATTATTAGTCACTTGAAATAATAAGATTATCCACTTAAGTTAGTATACATTTTAAATACTAACATCTCCTTATTACCATAACCCTTAGATTATTTAATTGTCTCACCTAATTTATAATTAGGTTACGAGGCTTTCATTTTTAATGAAACCTATAAATGTATATATCCATAACTATAACATACATGTTAATTGACCCATGCACCATTTCACATATGTTTTCACATATTAAATCACTGTATAACACAAAGTTTTTAAATATTAATAATGTATATACATATATAGTGACTTAAAATTCACGGTTATTACATCCTCCCCCCCTTATAAGAATTCTGTCCCCGGAATTACTTACAGGTTTACTTAAAAATATGTGGATAACTTTCCCTCATCGTTTCTTCGAGTTCCCACGTAGCTTCTTCAGCATTGTGGTTCCTCCAAAGAACCTTTACAGAATGTATAACCTTATTTCGTAATTTCTGTTCTTTTCTATCTAAAATTTCAACTGGAATTTCCTCGTACAACAAATCCTTTTCGACCTGAATTGGCTCGTACGATATCACGTGCTTGTAATCAGGCTTGTATGGTCGTAGCACTGACACATGAAACACATTATGAATATGTTCCAGTTCAGGAGGTAGAGCTACCTCGTACGCCACTTCGCCTATCTTTCTTAAGATCTCAAAAGGTCCAATAAATCTCGGACTCAGTTTACCTTTCTTTCCAAACCTTATCTTCCCTTTCCAGGGAGATACTTTCAAAAATGCATGGCTTCCCACCTCAAAATCTCTCTTCTGGCGATGTAAGTCTGCATACTTCTTCTGGCGATCTTGAGCTGCTACCAATCGGGCTCTTATCACCTTGATGATCTCTATAGTTTGCTGTACCAGTTCTGGTCCCAACAATCGACGTTCACCCACTTCATCCCAGCATAAGGGCGTTCTACATTTCCTTCCATACAGTGCTTCGTACGGCGGCATTCCGATGCTGGCGTGATAACTATTGTTGTATGCGAACTCTACTAATGGAAGATGATCCTCCCAGCTACCCTTGAAGTCCATCACACAAGCTCTGAGCATGTCTTCAAGTGTTTGAATTGTTCTCTCGCTTTGCCCATCGGTCTGTGGATGATACGCGGTGCTCATCCGTAGTTGCGTCCCCATTCTTTCCTGAAGGCTCTTCCAAAAGTTTGACGTGAATCGCGGATCTCTATCCGACACAATAGATACCGGTACGCCATGCCTCGAGATAATTTCTTTGATATACAATTTGGCTAGCTGGTCCAAATTATACCTGATCTTGATCGGCAAAAAGTGAGCTGACTTCGTAAGACGATCTATAATCACCCATATGGCATCGTGTCCTTTTTGCGTTGCTGGAAGTCCCACCACAAAATCCATCGTGATGTGCTCCCACTTCCACTCTGGAATCTCTAAAGGCTGTAGTAATCCACTCGGTCGTTGATGCTCTGCCTTGACTCTCTGACAAGTTAGACATCTGCTGACGCATTCTGCAACCTCTCTCTTCATGTTTGGCCACCAAAAGTGTTGACGCAAGTCTTGATACATTTTTGTGCTTCCTGGGTGTATCGAGTACCTCGTACTATGCACTTCTCGCAAAATCTCTTCTCTTAGTTCTGGTACTAGCGGTACCCAAATTCGCCCTTCGAATCTCAGCAGTCCGGTGCCATCAATCTTGTATTTCAATTCATCCCCTTCAGCTAACCGCTTCTTGATGTTGTTGCAATCTTCGTCCTTCTCTTGAGCCTCTTTAACCTTATCTAATAAAGTCGGGCTCGCTGCTACTGTAAATAATTTCTCGTTGGTCTCCATCGAATACTTAACTTCTAAGTCAAGTCGTTCGAAATCTTTCACCAATTCCTCTTGAATGGTCAACTTCAGTAACTTCTCTCTGCCTTTTCTGCTCAGGGCATCTGCCACTACATTTGCTTTTCCTGGATGGTACAGAATCTCACAATCATAATCCTTGATCAATTCTAGCCATCGGCGCTGCCTCATATTTAGCTATTTCTGCGTGAAGATATACTTCAGACTCTTGTGATCTGTATATATCTCACACTTCTCGCCATACAAATAGTGCCTCCAAATCTTCAAGGCAAAAACTACTGCTGCTAATTCCAGGTCATGAGTCGGATAACCCTTCTCATAGTCCTTCAGCTGACGTGAAGCGTACGCAATAACCTTGCCATGCTGCATCAGTACACAACCAAGACCCTTGTGTGACGCATCACTATACACTACAAATCCTCCCGTGTTGTCTGGTAAAGTCAACACAGGTGCCTGACTGAGCCTCTTCTTCAATTCCATGAAACTCTCTTCACATTTCTCCGTCCAAATGAACTTCACTGTCTTTCTAGTAAGGTTGGTCAACGGTGATGCTATCTTTGAAAAATCTTGGATGAATCTCCGATAGTATCCTGCTAATCCCAAGAAACTCCTAATTTCTGTCGGCGTCTTTGGCTGTTCCCAGTTGATAACCGCTTCTACCTTTACTGGATCCACCGAAACACCATCCATGTCGATAACGTGACCCAAAAACTGCACTCTCCGCAACCAAAACTCACACTTAGAGAACTTTGCATACAACTTCTCCCTCCTTAACGTCTCCAACACTATCCTTAGATGTTCAGCGTGCTCTTCCTCTGTCTCTGAATATACCAGAATGTCATCGATGAACACGACAACAAACTTATCCAAATACAGTTTAAACACTCTGTTCATCAAGTCCATGAATGCTGCTGGCGCATTCGTCAACCCAAAAGACATTACCAGAAACTCAAAGTGTCCATACCGAGTTCTGAATGCCGTCTTTGGAACATCCTCCTGCCTCACCTTCAGTTGGTGATAACCGGTCCTCAAGTCGATTTTTGAAAAATATTTTGCCCCCTTCAACTGATCAAACAAATCGTCGATCCTGGGCAACGGGTACTTGTTCTTAATGGTGACCTTGTTCAACTCCCGGTAGTCGATACAAAGCCTTAATGACCCATCCTTCTTCTTTACGAATAAGACTGGTGCTCCCCACGGTGATACGCTCGGTCGAATGTATCCCTTATCTAACAATTCTTGTAGTTGAATCATCAGTTCCTTCATTTCTACCGGAGCCATACGATACGGCGCTTTGTATACCGGTGATGTCCCTGGTGCCAAATCGATAACAAACTCTATCTCTCTATCTGGTGGCAATCCCGGAATCTCATCTGGGAAGACGTCAACGAATTCCCTTACAATAGGTATCTGACCCAGTTCACCCTCGACTCTGCAGGTATCCACAATGTGAGCCAAATAACCTATACAACCTTTCCTAAGCAACTTCTTTGCTTGCATCATCGTCAGACAACAAGATTGTCTCGGCGATTTACTGCCATAAAATACCACCTTTGACTTATTCGGAGTCTTTAGGTGTACGCACTTTTTCTTACAGTCAATGATCGCTCTGTGACTTGATAACCAATCCATCCCGAGGATTACATCAAACTCTCCAAGATGAATCGGTATCAAATCCACGTTAAGCTTAAACCCTCGTACATCAGCACAACAGTTCCTATGTATGTAGTCTACAGGAATAATTTCTTTATTTGCTACTTCTACATTCATTGGGTGTTCTAATAGTTCACGAGGTAAACTTAATCTTTGAGCAAATTCATCAGATACAAAAGAACATGAAGCTCCCGAATCGAATAACACATGGGCATTTATATCGTTGATCGGAATTATACCTGACACCACCTCCCTGGATGCCACGGCATCTTGCACTGTCATATTGAATGTCCTCGCTGTCGGCTTGTTTGGCTGGGTTGGTCCTCCACTGGTTGTCTTAGTGTTATTGCCCCTATTGCCGTTTCCGCCATCTGTGCTTTTCTTCTTTGGGCAATCCTTGATCCGATGTCCCAATTCACCACAGTTAAAACAACCTCCCTTCTTCACCTTAGAACAATTGGGTGAGGTATGCCCTTCTTGTCCACAGGTATAACATACCGTTTTTCCTTTCAAGCACTCTCCCGAGTGACCCTTTCCACAGTTTCCACACACTGACTTCTTTTGTTGGACACTTCCTTGCTGAATCTCCAAATTACTACCCCCACTGCTCCATTTCCGCTTCTTGTTGTTGCTACCGCCACCGCTAACATTCTGATTCCCACCTTCTACTTTCTTCTTATTCTTCTCCCGATTGTACTTTGAAACTGCTTCGCTTCCACCTTCTGCTATGAGAGCTTTCTCCAACAGAGTTGAGAATGACGTGATTTGTAGAACCGCTACCTTACTATAAATCCACGGCTTTAGTCCATTTTCGAACCTTCTTGCTTTCCTCACCTCCGTGTCTACCTGATGTGGAGCGAATCTGGCCAATTCATTAAACTTTGCAGCGTACTCTGACACTGACATATTCTCCTGCTTCAATTCCAAAAATTTGATCTCCATTCTCGCTTGTGTACTCTCAGGGAAGTAGTTCTCAAAGAACAACTTCTTGAACGCTTCCCAAGTCACGATTCCAGTCCCGGCTTTGTTCTGGTTGGCCTCCCACCAATAGTTAGCCTCACCCTTCATTAAGTAGGTAGCAAAAATTGTTTTCTGTTCTTCTGCTACTCTAGCAATAATGAAGGCCTTCTCAATCTCCTTCATCCATGTCTGGGCCTCTAACGGGTCTGCTGTTCCTCTAAACTCCGGTGGTCCTACGGCCTTGAAGTCCTTAAAGTTGGCTAATTGGTTTCCCGCCTGATTTCCTGCAGGTTGAGCTTGATTCCTCATAGCTTCAGTCATCATGTTGATAAAGTCTTGCATTGGGTTTGGTTGAGCTCCCGCTGCATTATTAACTGACTCTTCGATCTCTTGGTTCCTTAGTACACGTCTGGGCGGCATTATCTAGTGGAAAACAAAATTCTAACACGTTACTCGGGTTTTATTATCATATAAGTACTTAGCATGTAACACGCTACTGTATTCAACAATCATATGATCATTATGGGAGAGTTTTAAATTACCAAGATTTTGGAAGTCTTTCTCCCTAATTAGTGGGTTAAGTTTGTTTTTAAAGAAAATTTTCCAAATCAGTCTACTAGACTCACATAACATTAAATAGACAATTTACTATTTAAAATTTTTCAACACATATCATAATAATAATGCATTTATATTCATATACCAATCTTTAGTGTCTCACATGATTAATACAGGTATATTCTTATAAATACTACTATCCCATTTTAAACACAAAAGATGGGATTAACTCAAAATGATACTTCCCTACAAACACAAATAGGGATACTACCTAACTACCTACTACCTCACACCTGCTGAGGTTTACATCAACATAAAACCCTATTACACAAAAGGGGTACTAATGCCTCTATCTACAACTAGTCCACAACATAATCATCACTGGTGGCCCTGCTGGGTCACCTGAACAGGCTCCGGGGGAAACCACCCCTCCATAGCTCTACGTCGAACGGATCGACTCGACTCTCCTATCTCGAACTGCGCCCTCCTAGTCCCACTGCGCTGGCCCTCATACGCTGTGTCTAGCGCCAGTCCTAAAGTCTCGGCCCTGACCTTCATGGCCTGCAGTTCTAACTCCAATTGGTCCACCCGCTGGGCTGACTCATAAAATGCCTCCTCCACGCGAATCTTGTCTGCAATCTCCATGTCAAACTCACCCCGCATCGCCAGATGCTCTATACTCAGCTCTCCGAACTTTGCCTTTTCATGCTCTAGCTGTACCCTCAGCATCTCAACTTGCAACTGGGACTCATCCAACTTTCCCTTCTGCTCGACTACCTCCATATGGGATTGATAAGCCGCCTCCTTGTATTGACCTTCTGTGAACTGAAGTGTGTGGTTTTCAACCTCCAGTTCTCCCACCCTGCCTTCCAATTGATTGATTCTCCTCAACAAATCCCCTATAAGAGGACCCTGAGGGGCTTCTTCCGTAACCTCACGCTCAATGACCTCCTGATCTACTGAGTGACTGTCCTGGCGCTCGTCAGACATCCTACAATCAGCATAAATAAAACCAACATCAGTACCACAATAAAATATATTCATTGATAAAATGAAATAATATTTTATTAAGTACAACACAAACTCGATAAATTTCCACAATCCATCTCCTAACATACTCTACAAGAGTTTTCTACTAAGGTTATAACCTAGGTTTCGCATTCCTATTGTTTATAACCTACAGCTTTGATACCAACCTGTGACGCCCCCAAATCCAGGTTCTCTAACCTCAGATTCGGTGCTCACGATCTATCATCATCATAAGCATTCTATAACTATTACGAAATAATAAACATACATTGTTCATTATAATAAAGTTTCCATAGCATGGTCCCAAGGTCTTCTTAACCTTAACTTAAACACACCATTCATATTACAAAAGGTTTACATAAGAACTTCCATTAGATGATAATAATTAATATTCATTCCAAACTATTCCTGGATCTTGCCCTTGCCTTTGTCCTTCGTATTGGATCCTTCAGGCTTAGCTGAAATAAATGTCATGATATAGCAAGGGTAAGCAACTAATTTGCTTAGCAAGTTTATATACAAGGGAGATATATCATGACTAGAAAGAAGTTTTGCTTTCAATGTTCAACAATAATATAAGGTTGTGAAGGAACATGAATTAATAATCAACAATTGAATATTCGAATAATTGAATAATATGAACTGAGTGGTTTTGAGATAACCATGAACATTTGCCAAGGTTCTCTGTAATTTAAACTGGACCTCTTAATAAGTTTTAGTATTCAAGGGGATCAGCCTTTCATACCCCGTGATTTATGCATAAACACTTAATATTCCGGCATCGATATCATGCCTTAATCAAATTCGTCCTTTTCTCAGTCAAGAGTTCTTATCATATCAATTTAATAAGAACAGCTTTTTAAAATACATTTGATTTAACAAATTTAAACATGCTTGATCTAGCTGATACAATTAGCATAGATCTATCTCATAAACAGTTCGTAAATGAAAGAACTTTAATTTAATTCACAGTTCAATACTAATAGAATAGGAATTCAATTGAACAAAGTACGAATTTCAATAATCAATATAGATGTGAATAATCATCAATAATTATTCACTAACATGCTTTGAAAATAATAACTCGAGTTTGAGTTAGGACACTTGCCTCGTCTGTAGATTACGGCTACGTAATTAATTTATATCCACTATGCAGTTAAATTATCTTCCTTTGAGAGACCTATAGTTAATCTTTCAATTAGTCATAGTATAACATTAGATTATGTAATCACATAAATATTATGCATTATATTTTGTTCTTATAAACATTATCATGTCTTGATAATGTTACTATAACCACATAATATTCTTGATCTTGATAATATTTAATTCACCTCTTAGTATTATTAGTTCCCTAATAATATTTTCATTTGCTTACTAATATTATTAACATCTTAATAATATTTTAATACCATACTAATATTATTAATCCTCTTAATAATATTTTAATTAATATTATTACTTTAATAATATCTTACTTATGCTTTAGTATCATTAATCATTTAATATTATTAATCATTTAATAATATTTTATTCATTTACTAATATTATTAATCATTTAATAATATCTTATTCTATTACTAATATTATTAATTATTTAATAATACTTTAATCATTTATCAATGCTTAAATCAAATATTATTAACCATTTAATAATATTTGAAAGAAATTTTATCCTTAATATTTTTATTTACTTATCAATATCATATTCTAATATTATTAATATCATAATAATATTCTAATAATTTATTGGATTAATAAATAATTTATTCTAATTGTTCATCATTTATTAAACCTCTTATTTAATATCCATAAAAGGTCATAAATAATATTTATTATCATAAATTACCAAAATGCTCTAAGATAGTCATGATATGATATATTATGAGTATTCAAGCATAAAAATCACCTTTTTCTTATTAAAAACATCATTTAACTATTTATTTTCTTTTATTCATAACTTAACCATTTTTAGGAAAAATAGTAAACTTACTCCAAAAATTCTCAGCTTCTGTACTTTGACACAATATGAACCTACAAGGATCCCCAAATTTTTCTGGAATTTTAGAAAATGATCTACTATTTTTAAAGTTCCCAAAACACTCGGATCTTGCTTTATTTTTAATAAATTGAGTTTTGCTCAGAAAAATCTGAAATTTTCAGGGTATGTTCTTCAAACATATATGAACCTACTGTAAAAATTTCAGAAGTTTCCAGTGTATACACAGTGAGATATTCGACGGTAAAGTTTTAGGAGTCCTTTACGGAAATAGTCATTACGCACAATCTATAACTCGAAACGTGTCCGTTCTTTTTCCTACACGTAGATAACTTCTCAAGGTACCTCTGTGAATTTTCCCAGATTTTTAAGGGACATGAAACTGTCCGAAACAGACCCAAGAAAAATAGGACAGAAACTATTTTAGGGTTTTTGAACCCTTAACATTCTAAGTGCGCTGTTTTGGGGAAATCAGCTCCAAAGGATTCAAAACTTGTTAGATTTGTGTTCTATCACTTGGGTTTACTAGATAACTCATGTATCTAGCACCCCCCTTCAACGGATCACAAATCTAAGTTAGAAAACTTGAGTTACACAAGATTTAGTGGAAGAAAACAAGAGTTTTCACCCTTGGAGAACATATGCTCATATTCTTCCTCTAAGCCTTTGATCTAACACTCAAAATACTTAGTTCTATACATGATCATATGTAGGACTAGGGTATCTTGAGTATTTGTTCATAACCCCAACAAAACTCAAGCTAAAGAAAAAAAAAAAAACAAAGTAGAAGAAGAAAATGAAGGTTAGGTTATACCTTGATTTAATGGCAACCTTCCTTGATTTACCAAAGTAAGTGATGAACTTTGGATGCATTAACAAACTAGCACTCCTCTCTCTCTCTATATATATGGCCAAACCTCTCTCTCCTTTCTCTCTCTAGAAGTGGCTAGCTTGGGAGAAATTATAAGAGGAAGAATGAGAGAAGAAATGAAATGAAATGAAAAGATGAAGTAAAAGGATACTTACAAAAAATATAGATACACTTAGTGTATCTAGCTATTATCCCCCATACTTTCTTTAACCAATGGATAGAAGCTTTGTCTTATCACTTTAATTAGTCTAATCATGATTAAGGATGCTTAATAAAGTGGCAACCAATGGGAGCTTGACAACCATGTCCTTTTGTGTAAGAGTTACTACAAATGGACCTTGCTTAGCTTAATTAGTTGCCTTAAAAGGCTAATGTGGCCAGCCATATTTATGTCCACTAACTCCTTCATTTAGCTTTTATTTTAATGCATAAATTAGATAAATCAAATGTCTAAAATACCCTTAATCAAGTGGGCTAAGTTTGGGCTTGCATTTATTTCTTTTGGGCTTCTCCTTTAATTGTTTTGGGCTATGTAATAAACATAGTCTAACAATTTTAATATATGTTACCCAATTTAATTATTTAGGGTTTCCATTCCTAATCTTATGAAATTTAATTACCTATACATGTGACTTTAGCTCATAACCTAATTAGGTTCACAAGAATTAGGTTTAAAATTATTAGTCACTTGAAATAATAAGATTATCCACTTAAGTTAGTATACATTTTAAATACTAACATCTCCTTATTACCATAACCCTTAGATTATTTAATTGTCTCACCTAATTTATAATTAGGTTACGAGGCTTTCATTTTTAATGAAACCTATAAATGTATATATCCATAACTATAACATACATGTTAATTGACCCATGCACCATTTCACATATGTTTTCACATATTAAATCACTGTATAACACAACGTTTTTAAATATTAATAATGTATATACATATATAGTGACTTAAAATTCACGGTTATTACAGAATCTTTTTAAGGGGGGAAACTTGTGACAACCGAGATTTTTGTAAATTAAATTAAATATTTATTAAATTAAATAAATATTTTTCGATGAATTAATTATTAGATTAAATAATTAATTAATGAAATTATGGTAGATTAATGTAATTATATGTGTTATATTTATTAAATTAATGTGGAGAATATTGATTATTCAAGTATGTATTTATGTGAGCTTATTGAATTAAAAGAAATAATTAATAAGCCTAATGTTATTTTAATTAATTTAATAATTAATTAGAGATCTAATAATTTGACATTATTAATAAATGAGAATTTAATTATTTGATTATGTGAATTAATGAGAAGTTATCATATTTTATTTAAATTAAATTAAATAAGATATTTGATTTATGTTATAATTGGATGTGACATTATTAAACTATAGTATAAGGGATTGATTAAAATAAATAGAAGTAATAATTAAATGGTAGCCAAACATGGTCTTTTGGGAAGTTAAGAGCAGTTACCCATGATTGGGTAACTGACCTCAACGCGTCAGTTCTTTTCCAGTATTATAAACGTCTTCTTCTTCTTCATTTTTTCTAAGTCTGGCTTAGCATCACAAAAAGAGATTGAGAAATTTTTGGGGAAATTGTGAGTGTGTGATTGAACAAGAGTTGAGAAGGAATTCATCTCCTACTAATTACACTTTACACTTTGGGTAAATTCTTCAACCCATTATTATTACGTTGTTAAAAATTTTATATTATATGGCTTTCAAAATTTTGTAAAGTCTCTGTAAATGGAAAATTGTGTTGTTATATAGATATATTAATATGTATGAGTTTTACGGAATAAAATTTATATGTTCTGTGAATTCTTGTTCCGAATTAGGCCATACAACTGAATTATGATAATTGTAGGTGGTTGTATTGTTATAACTAGCATGAACATGAACATGAACATGAACGAAATTGGTTTTACAGTAAAGATAAGCATGAGCATGGCTTGGTAATAAATGAGTAATTGATTGTTAGCTAAACGTGGAATTTAACGTTGAGTATGTTGATTTGTTATGAAATTCAGAGAATCGTAGTCTCAAGGAATCAAAATTGGTTTATAAACTATGATTACCGTGTTCACAGTGTCTAGAAATATAAAAATGGACTTTTTGGTTTTAAAATATGGTTTTCAAGGAATTAAGTTTTCTGTGATTGTTGTTTAGTGGTTTAAATTAGTTTATGCATGTTGGGTAATGTGTATATGAGTTATTTATATAAGTTATGCATGTTAATTTAGATGTTAGTAGTGCTAAATAGATAGAAATTAGTTGTTCTGTTCTCCGATGGTTGGGTTCTGCAAGTTTCGGCACCCTAGCGCCAAAAATTGAGCCCCAGCACCAAAGTTCACGCCCTGGCGCCACTGGCTAGCCTATTCTTCGTGCCCCAGCGCTAGAATTCGTGCCCCAGCGCAACTGTCTCGCGCCCCAGCGCTAGAAAAGTGGTCTGGGTTGGACAGTTTTAACCTCTTGTAGTACAATGGTCATAACTTTTTCATATGAACTCCGATTAAGGTGATTCAAGATGATCCGGAACGAGAACGAATAGACCTACAACTTTTATTCTTTAAGTTTTTCAATTTGAGGTCAATAAGATTGGTCAAAATGGTCGTCTTTAGGACTATTATGTTTTCAGAGGCAATCGGAGGGCGTCGGGCATGCACATATGCATGTGTAGTGCTCCTGACCATAAAAGATGATATCCTAAGTTATAAAACATGAATTTTAGTAAATATAATGATGCTTAACATTAATAAATAATGTGTTAGATAAGTTATAGAAGCATAGTAAGCATACACAAGAGAGGCAAATCGGGCGTGTGACGAATGAACGTCGAAACGTCGTGCCAAGTGTTAATGAACTTAAAAAGTGTTTCAATTCAATTAAAATGAATATTATAAGATATGGAATGGATTTAATATAAAACCAATGAGTAGTCCTAGCAAGACTTGAGCACTTGAATGAACTGCGAATATGAAATACAGTGAGATATAAGTTGAAGGTTAACACAATTAAATAGGAAAGATTATGAGACGTAGAGTAGAGTTTATATTACAATTACTATGTGTTGTTATGTGACTAATATTTGATGTGTATGATTATATAATTGTGTAGGGAACGTGAAGTGCAGATAGCTGTAAGCTGTTAAACTGTTATTGGTAAACAACGATCAAGACAAGTCTTTCGGTTCCTATTTTCTACGTGGACTTGATGAACTATTTTAAATTGCATGATATGTTATATATATGTTGAAATAATGAAATGTTAAAGTCAATATATGACTGCATTATTTTGGCTAAAGAATGATGATTGAGTAAGGAACTCAAACTTGATATTTGCTATGTGAATTAAAAGCATGTATGTCATGTTACTTTAATAAGATGTATATCGAGCATGTTATTCTGTGCTATGTGATGCATGAAAACTATTAGATTTCGCTGGGCTGTCGAGCTCACTCTTGTAAATAACCACTTTTGCAGGTCAAGAAATTAAGGTAAGGATATGTGCTAAGTGAGTTATAGAGAACTATATTCACGAAGATTACTTATGTTTTATGAGAAATGTATGTAATATTTTGAATGTAAATGTTGTTGAGTTGTAAATTGAGTTATCCAGTTTATATGGATATCTATTTATGATGTAAGACTTTGTATAGTCAGTTTATTGTAGCGATTCATGATATATATTGGAATCGAAGAGATGTAATGTAAAGGTTGCGATTTAGGGCAATAAAGAAGAAAATGTACAAAAGTTTTAAATATTTTGCAATTTTTAGTGATTTTTAATATCGAATAATGATGTAAAATTAGAGGTTGAATGTTTGGTTAACGACCAAAGTCGAGATTTAAATTGTATGAATTTTGGGGACGTTACATGCATTATTTAGAGTTGTGCATTTAAGAGTCGAAAAAAATATAATTAAATAAAATAAGACTTGACAGTAATTCCATGTCTTATATTTAATTGGGACATTGTATGGTGGAAGGATTGAATTGTACGGTAACTATTTACTCAAAGGCTCTTTTATGATTAATGTTGAAATCTATATTATCTGGAAAGTCGTTGATCGCTAGGGAGGCTTATCCCTATTGTAGAATAAATATTATTTATTTAAATAAATTAATTGTTTAATTTATTTATTTAAATAAGATTAGAATTGTTCTAATTGATTTATTCACAACCGGTTTAATATGGAGAACCTAAAGGGTCACACCATAAAAGGAAGAATTGTAAGACCCCAAATTATTAATAAATGAAATTTAAATTCCCTCTATTTATTATTTTGAAATAGTAAGTGTTAAATTGATTAATGGGGTTAGTTATGGGTAAAATGCGCAAATATTTCAAATAAGCAGGTGGTTATAAAATATTCATTGTTGTCGGGGAATATTCGTTTGGTCGTGGAATATTCTTCCTGTCGGGGAATATTCGTACGACGGCGCAGTCTTTTGTGGGCCCCATAACGGAAAGCGAGTAGATGAAGAAAACGACAAGTATATGTTTTTTATTAATAACGGCGTAGTTGTTACCGTTAATACTGTTGGAATACCCGGTGGTTAAAACACAGTAATACGCGTTGTTACACAGTAGCACACTGAATTGCACCAATTATTGATTCTTACGTAAAAAGGCACTACTCAATAATGGTTACAGTAATTACTGTTCAGTATTTTATTTTATTGATTCAATAATTGCTGCGTTGATATTTTATATTACTGTTGTTTCAATAATTGTCACTACACAGTATTTCCCATTATCAGATCAATAATTCATATTATTTGAATAATATTATTAGATAACATTATTGGCAATGTCTAGAAAGTTCTGTCTAAGGAGAGGTTTGGTCATCTAATTGCGCGCCAGTAAGGAGAAATCCTTATTGGAAAGCCCCCTCTTTCCTGGGAACGGCCTGGTTGTCATAAATGTGATTCTGTAATATTATTTGTGAATAATTAATTATTGATTCATATGATAATAAAATATTTATTTTTGTGGATATAAATGAGGGATATATTTTTGTGGTTAAAAATGAAGGAGTTAATGTTGTGGTTTTTATCAGTATTTTTGTCGGAATGGAGGTATTAAAAATCAGGGTTTTTGAGATATTTTGCGGGGGTTATAATTTTTAATCCGACCGTTGGATTGTGGTAATTTTTGGATATGTTATACATATATAAGTTGAGTATATGTCCACAAATTTTGAACCGTTAAAAATGAACGTATGATTTATTATGAATTTTACGAGATGACTGGTTCAGAAATTATTGAATTTTCGGAGTTAATCATTTTGGTAGAAAATTCTAGAATTGGTGGGCCCCACTCTTGGTTGGTGAAGAAATGTGCTGAGATTTTTATTCAAATGTGGTGGGTGGGAATAGTAGCAGGTAAAGCCATCAGGTTGCAGGTTAAGTCTACTTCGGCGTGCTAACATTTTCCTATAAATAGAGGGCTAAGTTAGAATTGAAAATCACACCAGAAATAAGTTTTCTCTCTTTCTCTCTCTAGATTATTGAGTTTATTTTGTGAGTATTTAGATACTTTGAGAGTTTCTATTCATCAGAGCAAGTGTCTTTCAGCCTTATACCGGTATTCCGACCAGAAGTACTGTCTTTACGAGGTAAGGGATGTTATTTTATTCAAAAATGATATTATTTCTTCAATATCATTATGCCGAAATATTGGTTGAAAATTTTTATCAAATTTAGAACTTTTCACGTCGGGGTTACTATTCATGAGTTACTATTCACGAGTTACTATTCACAAGTTACTATTCACCGAGAAATAAAATTTTCTTCTTTTCGTCCAAAATATCTATTCTGGGTACTAGCTTTGATTGTATCCATGTTTTGATCATTCTTGAATTCCACTTCACTATGAATAATTATAAGGTATTTTCTGACATGGATAAATCGAAATACGAATCCTTAATATTTGTTATTTTGTTTCACTGGATTCGTTTTTTTTAAGATATTTTTCATCATCCTCAGTCCTAAATGATGATATTACTGAATATCTTTGGCCCGTAGTGCAAAGATGAATGATTAACTGATGAATATCTTTGGCCCGTAGTGCAAATATGAACAGGTGTTGAGATGAACATGACCGACTAGTGATACAAATGAATATCTTTGGCCTGTAGTGCAAAGATGAATATTTGATTAAAGATGGTTATTGATTGTTGTTACAGGGATAAAATATTGATGATGGACTTTTAAATCTTAGAAGATAGTAGAACTCATTCTCTACTTGACTCTTCTAATGGTTTGCTGTTTCCGCTGCAGTTATTGATTTAAAACTTGTTGTCTATTGTATTCTATTAGATTTTTCCCTGTTGAAGACTAACGATAATGTGTTCTGTATTATCTTAGTCATAATGTTCTTTACTGGGCTAGTTGAGCTCACCCTTTTCCTTTTTGTTCCATTTTTCTCAGGAGGCGAGAATGTAGCGAGTACTAGTCGGGGTATGAAATGATGGTTCTAGAAGTTACTTTAGTAGTCCTCACTATTTTTGTGAAATAATGTATCAATAATGGTAATGAGGACTTATTTGAGTGTGGATATTGTCTAAATGACAATATTTGTATTTAAACTCACAGTTCTTGTGTTGTAATAATAAAGATGTAGTTGTTTCTGTACCATGTATTTTGGCGACTCAGAATGGGTGTTGTATACCTATTTTGGGGGCGTCACAGTTGGTATCAGAGCTTAGGGATATGATCTCTGGCGGAGATCGGGGAATAGAACTAGGAGGGAAGAGACGAATAAATCCTTCGCTAGTGTGTCCTACCTAAGCTTATTTATTGGTCAGTCATAATATAGGGGTATTATGTGATTTGTTAATTTATTTAATTAACCATTGTTTTATGGCAGTATTTGAGAATGTCGACTGAGAATGTTAACAGTGGAGTAAATGAGACCGTGGAGACACCGGTGCTTACCAACGAGGAGACCGTGCAACAGGCTGGCAATGTTCCTCCTGTGAACAACACCAATGAGCAGATGATGAATGATGGAATGTTTAGAAGTTTTTTTGCAATTCATGCAAAACCAGACGAGGGAGACTCGTGTTCAAAATACAGGAGGAAATGATAGCAATTCACGGTTTGTCACAGCCAAACAGTTCAAAGAATTGGGACCACCAGAATTTAAGGGAAAGCCGGATCCGATCATGGCGGAAACGTGGGTCAAGCAAATTACCAAGATATTCGATGTCTTGGGATGCACGGAGGAACAGAAGGTTCCATTCGCCACCTTTATGTTCCGTGGCGAGGTAGATTACTGGTGGGAGTCTGTGAAGCGTACCCATCCAACTGCACTCAGCATGTCTTGGGAGACATTTCAGAAACTGTTCAATGACAAGTACTTTCCTGAAAGTATTCGTCATATGAAGGAGGTAGAGTTTATTAGACTGGAGCAGAATAACATGACGGTGTCTCAGTACGAGGCGAGATTTGCAGAGTTGTCCAGGTTTGCACCTCATTTGGTGGAGAATGAGGAACGTATGACGAGGATGTTTTTGAGAGGTTTGAAACCCGGCATACGTCAATATCTCATTTATCATAAATTTTCTCTCTATTCAGATGTTGTCAACAGGGCTCAATTATTAGAGCGAGATAATGAGTACGGTCAACTGAGGGACCACAACCAGGATCATATCGGTGACAGCAGTCATCAGAACAATGATAACCAGCGGAGAAAGAAAAATACAGACAAGAACGGCAACCACTCTGGTGGTAATCGTGGCTATGAAAATAGAAGAAGCGAGTCGGGAGGAGATTTTAAAAAGAGGAGATTCAACAATGACAATACGAAGACGTCAGCACCAGCAGCAACTGGTTCCAAGGGAGGAGAACGACCACCGATTATATGCTATAAGTGCGGAAAAGAAGGACATATCAGCCCAAACTGCCCACAACAGTTTAAGGTATGTTATAATTGTGGAAAGGAAGGACATATCGCTCGAGATTGCACTATAGCAAAACCAAGTCCAGCGGGGATGGTGACTCAAAAAGCTGTCCCAGAAAAGATAAAGTCAACGGTTCCTGAAAAAGCGATTGTCGTGACTGGTCAACATGCGAGGAACCCAAACGAGGTGATCACGGGTAAGCTAATCATAAATTCATGTGAAGTTCATACCTTATTAGATACCGGTTCTACCCATTCTTTTATCTCTCCTGCTTGTGCTCAACGTTTAAACTTGACTCCGGAGAAGTTAGACTTTGATTTATCTGTGGAGACTCCGTTAAGAGAAACTTTCATCACATCCACTGTTTATAAATCTTGTGTGATCCAAGTTGGCACCATCACCTTACCTGTTGACCTTATCTCTTTAAAGATACTTGCTTTTGATGTGATTTTAGGGATTGATTAGCTAACTACTCATCATGCCAAAATTGATTGTTTTCGTAAGGTTGTTAGTTTTCATATTCCTAACCAACCTGTTGTACGAATTCAAACAACTAAGCCATTAAAATCAATCACTGTTATATCAAGCCATAAAGCCATTCGTTTATTAAAAAACGGATGTCATGCTTTCTTAGCCCATGTTATGGATTTGAATAAAGACACGTCAAATTTGAATAATATTCCTGTTGTTATTGACTTTCCTAACGTATTTCCTGAAGAACTTCCCATTCTACCCCCAGAACGAGAAATTGAATTCTTTATTGATCTTGAACCTGGTACAAAGCCCATTTCTAAAACCCCATATCGAATGGCTCCTATTGAACTTCAGGAGTTAAAGGTCCAACTACAAGAGTTGTTGGACATCGGTTTCATTCGTCCTAGTACATCTCCTTGGGGTGCTCCTGTTTTATTTGTAAAGAAGAAAGACGGGAGTATGCGACTTTGTATTGATTACCGGGAATTAAACCATGTCACTATTAAGAATAGGTATCCGCTACCTCGTATTGATGACCTGTTTGACCAGTTACAAGGAGCACAATTCTTTTCAAAGATCGATCTTCGTTCTGGATATCATCAGCTGAAGGTTAAAACTGAGGATATTCCAAAGACTGCCTTCAGAACTCGGTACGGGCATTATGAATTCCTAGTCATGTCTTTTGGATTGACTAATGCTCCTGCGGCTTTCATGGATATGATGAACCGAGTATTCAAGGATTATTTGGATCAGTTCGTTGTTGTCTTTATTGATGACATCCTCATATATTCCAAAAGCCGTGAAGATCATGAGCATCATTTGAAGCTGGTACTCCAAAGGCTGCGTGAAAACAAGTTATATGCTAAGTTGAAGAAATGCGAGTTCTGGCTTGAGGAAGTAGCTTTCCTAGGGCACGTGGTGTCAAAACATGGAGTATCTGTTGACCCGGCGAAGATTGAAGCAATACAAAGTTGGGAGCAACCAAAGACGGTGACCGAAGTACGTAGCTTTCTGGGCTTAGCTGGTTATTATCGGAGATTCGTGGAAGGGTTTTCTCGAATCGCTACCCCGTTAACTCAGCTGACACGGAAAGATATCAAATTCGTATGGAGCGAGGAAATGCGAGAAGAGTTTTCAAGAGCTTAAGAGGAGACTCATTTCGGCACCTGTTCTGACAATACCATCTGGTTCAGATGGATTTGTTATCTACAGTGATGCTTCAGGCAAAGGGTTAGGATGTGTTCTCATGCAACATGGAAAAGTTATAGCATATGCCTCGCGACAACTCAAAGAATATGAGAGGAATTATCCTACTCATGATTTGGAGTTGGCAGCAGTAGTTTTCGCGTTGAAGATCTGGAGACACTACCTGTATGGGGAGAAAGTGGAGATCTATACAGATCATAAAAGCCTCAAATATTTCTTCACCCAAAAGGAACTCAACATGCGGCAGCGACGTTGGCTCGAGCTGTTGAAAGATTACGATCATACCATCCAATATCATCCTGGAAAAGCAAACGTAGTAGCTGACGCATTGAGTAGAAGATCATATGCGGGTACGAGTGCAATGTTGTTAACACAAAGACCCATTTTGTATGACTTGCAAAGGATGGAGATAGAGATGAAGGCTCCAAGTACCCACATGATGATATCAAATATACGAGTAGAACCGACTTTAATCGATAAAGTTAAAGCTGCTCAAGCTACGGACATAGAGCTGATGCGTATGAAGAAGAAAGTGCAAGAAGGTTCTATTCCAGAAGCAAGAATCGATGAAGAAGGAATACTTCGAGTCCACTCTAGACTCTGTGTTCCTAACAATTCTGATTTGAAGTACAAGATCATGATGGAATCACACAATACACCATTTGTAATCCATCCTGGAAGTACCAAAATGTATCGTGATCTATGACATACATTTTGGTGGAATAATATGAAGAGAGAGATTGCAAAGTTTATCTCGAGGTGTTTAACTTGTCAACGTGTAAAGGCGGAACATCAAGTACCAAAGGGTCCATTGCAACCACTTGAGATTCCGAAATGGAAGTGGGAACACATTACCATGAATTTCGTTACGGGTCTTCCCACGGTTTCTCAAAGCATAAATGCTATTTGGGTTATTGTTGATAGATTAACCAAGTCTGCTCATTTCTTGCCGATACGGGAGACTTATTCTCTTGAACGTCTTGCTCGTATATACGTAGATGAGATTGTGAGACTGCATGGCATGCCAGTATCCATAGTTTCGGATCGTGACCCAAGATTCACTTCAAGATTTTGGGTTAGCTTGCAAAAAGCTATGGGCACAGATTTACGATTTAGTTCGGTATACCATCCTCAAACGGACGAACAATCAGAGAGGACTATTCAAACTCTTGAAGATCTATTAAGACTTTGTGTCCTAGATTTCAAAGGGAGTTGGGATAAGTACCTACCATTGGTGAAATTCTCTTACAATAACAGTTATCAGACAAGTATAGGTGTGGCCCCATTTGAAGCATTATATGGACGAAAGTGTCGCTCTCCAGTATGCTGGGACGAGGTGGGTGAAGCAACATTGTTGGGACCAGAGTTGGTACACATGACTACAGAGAAGATCCAAACGATTCGACAACGTATACAAACGGCACAGGATCGACAAAAGAGTTATGCGGATCTTCATCGAAAGGACGTAGAATTTAACATTGGGGATCATGTATTGTTGCGTGTGGCTCCATGGAAAGGAGTTACAAGATTTGGAAAGAGGAGAAAGCTCAATCCACGATTTATTGGTCCATTTCAGATTCTTGACCGAGTAGGAAATGTGGCCTATAGACTCGCGTTACCTCTAAGTATGTCTCGTGTTCATAATGTTTTTCATATATCTGTGTTACGTAAATATGTGAAAGACCCAGACCACGTTATTGAGTTAGAACCGGACGAGATAGCTGAAGACTTAACGTACGAAGAGGTACCTGTCAAGATCTTGGATAGAAAGGAGCATGTCCTACGCACGAAGGTCATACCACAAGTTAAAGTTTTGTGGAGAAACATGCTATTGAGGAAATGACCTGGGAGTTGGAAACGGAAATGAAAGCGAGGTATCCTCATCTTTTCGAAACACCAGGTACGTACGTCAATTTCGAGGACGAAATTTTATAAGGAGGGGAGGTTGTAAGACCCCAAATTATTAATAAATGAAATTTAAATTCTCTCTATTTATTATTTTGAAATAGTAAGTGTTAAATTGATTAATGAGGTTAGTTCTGGGTAAAATGCGCAAATATTTCAAATAAGCAGGTGGTTATAAAATATTCATTGTTGTCGAGGAATATTCGTTTGGTCGTGGAATATTCTTCCTGTCGGGGAATATTCGTACGACGGCGCAGTCTTTTGTGGGCCCCATAACGGAAAGCGATTAGATGAAGAAAATGACAAGTATATGTTTTTTATTAATAACGGCGTAGTTGTTACCGTTAATACTGTTGGAATACCCGGTGGTTAAAACACAGTAATACGCGTTGTTACACAGTAGCACACTGAATTGCACCAATTATTGATTCTTACGTAAGAAGGCACTACTCAATAATGGTTACAGTAATTACTGTTCAGTATTTTATTTTATTGATTCAATAATTACTGCGTTGATATTTTATATTACTGTTGTTTCAATAATTGTCACTACACAGTATTTCCCATTATCAGATCAATAATTCATATTATTTGAATAATATTATTAGATAACATTATTGGCAATGTCTAGAAAGTTCTGTCTAAGGAGAGGTTTGGTCATCTAATTGCGCGCCAGTAAGGAGAAATCCTTATTGGAAAGCCCCCTCTTTCCTGGGAACGGCCTGGTTGTCATAAATGTGATTCTGTAATATTATTTGTGAATAATTAATTATTGATTCATATGATAATAAAATATTTATTTTTGTGGATATAAATGAGGGATATATTTTTGTGGTTAAAAATGAAGGAGTTAATGTTGTGATTTTTATCAGTATTTTTGTCGGAATGGAGGTATTAAAAATCAGGGTTTTTGAGATATTTTGCGGGGGTTATAATTTTTAATCCGACCGTTGGATTGTGGTAATTTTTGGATATGTTATACATATATAAGTTGAGTATATGTCCACAAATTTTGAACCGTTAAAAATGAACGTATGATTTATTATGAATTTTACGAGATGACTGGTTCAGAAATTATTGAATTTTCGGAGTTAATCATTTTGGTAGAAAATTCTAGAATTGGTGGGCCCCACTCTTGGTTGGTGAAGAAATGTGCTGAGATTTTTATTCAAATGTGGTGGGTGGGAATAGTAGCAGGTAAAGCCATCAGGTTGCAGGTTAAGTCTGCTTCGGCGTGCTAACATTTTCCTATAAATAGAGGGCTAAGTTAGAATTGAAAATCACACCAGAAACAAGTTTTTTCTCTTTCTCTCTCTAGATTATTGAGTGTATTTTGTGAGTATTTAGATACTTTGAGAGTTTCTATTCATCAGAGCAAGTGTCTTTCAGCCTTATACCGGTATTCCGACCAGAAGTACTGTCTTTACGAGGTAAGGGATGTTATTTTATTCAAAAATGATATTATTTCTTCAATATCATTATGCCGAAATATTGGTTAAAATTTTTTATCAAATTTGGAACTTTTCACGTCGGGATTACTATTCATGAGTTACTATTCACGAGTTACTATTCACAAGTTACTATTCACCGAGAAATAAAATTTTCTTCTTTTCGTCCAAAATATCTATTCTGGGTACTAGCTTTGATTGTATCCATGTTTTGATCATTCTTGAATTCCACTTCACTATGAATAATTATAAGGTATTTTCGGACATGGATAAATCGAAATACGAATCCTTAATATTTGTTATTTTGTTTCACTGGATTCGTTTTTTTTAAGATATTTTTCATCATCCTCAGTCCTAAATGATGATATTACTGAATATCTTTGGCCCGTAGTGCAAAGATGAATGATTAACTGATGAATATCTTTGGCCCGTAGTGCAAAGATGAACAGGTGTTGAGATGAACATGACCGACTGGTGATACAAATGAATATCTTTGGCCTGTAGTGCAAAGATGAATATTTGATTAAAGATGGTTATTGATTGTTGTTACAGGGATAAAATATTGATGATGGATTTTTAAATCTTAGAAGATAGTAGAACTCGTTCTCTACTTGACTCTTCTAATGGTTTGCTGTTTCCGCTGCAGTTATTGATTTAAAACTTGTTGTCTATTGTATTCTATTAGATTTTTCCCTGTTGAAGACTAACGATAATTTATTCTGTATTAGCTTAGTCATAATGTTCTTTACTGGGCTAGTTGAGCTCACCCTTTTCCTTTTTGTTCCATTTTTCTTAGGAGGCGAGAATGTAGCGAGTACTAGTCGGGGTATGGAATGATGGTTCTAGAAGTTACTTTAGTAGTCCTCACCATTTTTGTGAAATAATGTATCAATAATGGTAATGAGGACTTATTTGAGTGTGGATATTGTCTAAATGACAATATTTGTATTTAAACTCACAGTTCTTGTGTTGTAATAATAAAGATGTAGTTGTTTCTGTACCATGTATTTGGGCGACTCAGAATGGGTGTTGTATACCTATTTTGGGGCCGTCACAAGAATAATTATTTAAGAAGTTAATGGCATAATCATAATAATAAATTAAGTATATTTAATTTAATATATGGTGATAGAATAAATTAAATAGCTTAATATTTATTATTTAATATTTTAGAAATATTAAATATAAATTAATAAGAGGAGTCTTATTATTATTATTACTATTATTATTATTTAATTCCTAAAGGATTTTGAGAATTAATTAATAAAAGTACTCTCATATATTCCTAATAAGATTATGAGGTTAAATTAATTAAAAGAATTTAATTAATTATCCCTAATAAGATTAGGGAGCTTAATTAATTAAAGGAATTTAATTAATTAAATAATATTCTATTTTCTAATTAGATTAGAAGGGTTAACTGATATTTTTATAAGAGGAGTCTTATATCAGATATCAACATACGCAATTCTAATAGTTGGGAGAGTACGCTCTTTTTCTATGAGAGATAGAAAAACTAGGGTTTAGCCAACCACCTATCTTCTTGAATCTTTCTTCTTCCTTGGTGGATCACCTCTAGAGGCCAAACACTTGGGTGGCTAACGTTTATCAAAGGAAGGAACCAAACCCGGTGGATTTAAGTTGAACGCGAAAAGGATTGGAGGTGAACTTGTACCTGAGGAAGCTCAAATCTTCAAGGGTATGATTCTTGTTCTTCATATCTTTTCGTTTAATTAATAATTGTGCATAAAGGATGATCCGGGTATATGATTTGTAAAATTTTAAAACTCTAATTTTCTACGTTTTCGCTTATTTTGTGCAATTTGATTGCGTCTATGAATATTACAAACCTAACAGGCATCAAGTATCAAGAAAGAAGATCACCAACGCCATCATGGTGGCAAGCATGTGAAAGTTTCTAAGTACCTAGCAGAAGAGCTTGTAGTCATCTTAGAAACCCATCATGTGCAGTCATCATGTATCAAGAGGAATGATCTTCAAGGCAGTTCATCAAGGGATCATCAGCAGTGGTTGAGTAACTGAAGAACTTGAGCATCATGCAACACTCAACTGCACTTCAAGGATGATCACGCCAAGCTGCTAAGTACAGAAGATGTTCAGAGCATAAAGACATCTTAGCAGCTCAGCACCAACTCCAACAAACAAACAACTCAACAACAAGAAGCCAGGGCCTGAGGGGTCCTTGTCCGAAGGGACTAAATGAAGTTTCAATCTTGATGGGCTTGAAGAGTTTCTAGGGAACTAGAGAAGTTCCAAGGCTGCTAGCCTTGAAAAGTTCTTAGTGAACTGAAGTCCCAAAGCTGCTGGCCTTGAAGGAATCTTAGTGATTCAGGGTGCTGCCCTTCCTTAGTGGAATTCCTGTTAGTTGAAAGCAGAAGAGTGGATTAGGAGCTTGAGTCTCTAAACCACTTAAAATCCCTTGTGTCTTTTACATTATGTCCATTAACTGCTATAACTGCTATGTATGTTTTAACTGCTTACAACCGAACTAACTCTAAGAACAATGTATGTATGATTACGAATAAATCAATGAAGGGGGTCTTTTACTTATTTCGCTGTGTTTGAAAAGATTCTTATGTTTGTCATATGCTAATTTATTAGCAATATAAAATAAACGAGAATAGTATTTGAAATCAAAAGGATCTATTCAACCCCCCCCCCTCCTTCTAGATCTATATTGTGCTAACTAGGAACTAACAACTTCTTCCCCTATTTTGTAGACTTTATCATACTATCCTTCACCTTTACATATGTCTTCAAATCCTTGAAATAATCATCATCCCTAACTCGTTTACTCTTCCTATCACTCTTCTTATCCCCCATTCCCTCCATGCTCTTCCTCGTAGACACCATCACAAACGAAAACAAAATAAATCGAAAATTATAGAACCACTAAATGAGAACAAACCAAACAACTTACAAATAATCACGAAGTAAAGAACCAAACGCCGACAACGAATATCTACCGGGAAGAACGACCGACTACTCAGAAGAAAATGGGTTTGCTAAAAAAGTTCCCAAAACACAGAATAAGGGTTTCCAAAAGAAAAAGAGACGTCAAAAAGATAAAAATAAAATTTAAATTGAAACACGATCCCACTATCCCACAAAAAGCGTGAACAGTTTATTTTTTTTAAAAGAAACTGAATTGCCATGTCATCAGCACATTAAATCACACAACAAAATTAAAGGAATAAATATTATTCACTAATAATGTAAATAAAAATTTAAATGCATTAATTGTGTAAATATTTAATGAGTGCACTATTGTTGTAATTATTTTTTAAAATATAATATAAAATGTAATTGTTCCGAATTAATATCCATGATAAGATTTTATTCTTTTTTTACTTTATAAGGGCCCATTTAGCAACAAGTATCAATGCCAATAAAGCTAGATTATAATATATAAGTTATCGAGTTTCTACTTTCTAATACTCCCTATGCTTAAAACGAATTTTTGTTATTTGTTATAATAATAATAATAATAATAATAATAATAATAATAATAGTAATAATTATAATAATAATAATAATAATAATAATAATAATAATAATAATAGAACTCATGTATTGCATATCAATAAAAATATATAAAATATTTAATAGTAAGTCCCGTTTCTTACTTTTTTCTCTTTTTTTTTATATTGTTGATGTACAACTTTTGATGTATAGTATCCATAGCATTACTCAAATAAAAAGTTTGTTGCACTGGGAAATTTATTTTTGCACTTCCTTTGGTTTCATAAAAAGAGTTGTACTTGTAAAATTAGAAAATATTAAAGGTATATTTTTTTTATTTCATATTTCCCTCTAAAAATAATATGGTATTATTTTAATAGTGTAGCATAATAATAAATTATTATGACAAACTTGAAAACATTATATCATTTTATATTATTACATTAGTATTAGTAAAAAGTGTTCTTTCTAGATTAATTTTTTTTGACAAATGAGACTCCTTTTATTTGTGGGTGCAATAAAAATATTATTAACTTTGGGGACAAAAAAATTAAAATTAAAGCTTAAAATTGAAGTTAGGTAAAAATTGAAGTTACAATGATAAATTATATATCATAAAAGCCAGAGGACAATATGGAATAAAGAAATGGGGATCCGGTTAGTATGAAGTTCACTTCATGCCCAATATAATGTTGACACATAAGCGAAAAAATAATTTTTCCACCTGTGTGTCAGCACTATATTGAATATGACGTGAACTTATTATAAAGTTCAATTTATGCTAACCAGCCCAAGGAGATAGGATGCCCGGCCTCAGCCGCCCTCAAGAGAGAGTAAATCCAAGGGTCCTTAACACTAATATACAACAATTAGAAAGTATTTACAAAAAAAAATATACACAAAATAATTACAAAAATAACGCAACATAATATTACGTTGCTAAAATTACGGATCATTATCTCCCTACACGTCAGTTACCGACTTTCATATTTTTAACTAACCGCACCTAAATTCAGGTAACTGAAAAAAGCATGCAACTTTGATATCGGAAAAACAGATCAACGACGTATCTATCGGAGAAGACGAAATCTCTTATCGCGACGCAACTCTGAGATCGAAGAAGAACATTAAAGATCAACAGTAATTTCAAAATCAGTAACCAGAAACTTACGTACTGCACTGATTGTTGATCGTACTGCATTGATTGTTGATTCGTTACAAATTTGTATCATGAGGTATTTGAGTTTCCAATTTATATGCATAGTGTTATCCTGTGTTTACTACGTATTCGTCTATTGGTTATATTTCTCAAATTTTTCGCTCTTTAAATGGTCACAAAGTCAGGATACTGAATGTTTTGAATGCAAAATGCATTTAAAAATATGTTTTACATTCTGGTTACTAAAAACATATAAATTGGTTACTGTTTATTATTGATTTGGTTGTTGTATAATGTTTATTTGCTTGCTTTATAATTTTAAAGTTTATTCTACTGATGTTTTTATATTAATTATTACATATTAAATACATTGGTTACCTGCATGCAACTGTTGGTTACTGTCTAATCTGGATTTGGTTAGTATATAATGTTGACTTGGTTATTGTGTAAAATTACAATGGTATCTGCATAATATTACCCCAGTTCATGTTCTGGTTACTGTCATTATGTAGTTTGGTTACTGTCTAACATTGAGTTGGTTACTTTATAGACCATAAGCTAACAGTAACCAAAAACATACTACAGGTTGCTTCATCTGATATACTGGTCGGTGGAATATCGCTTCTAATCTGAAATTTGATTGACAATGTTGCTGTGTATTATACAGTTGAGTGATTGACAATGCAAAATGCATTTGAAAATATGTTTTATATTCTGGTTACTAAGTACATATAAATTGGTTACTGTTTATTATTGATTTGGTTGATGTATAATGTTTATTTGCTTGCTTTATAATTTTAAAGTTTATTCTACTGATGTTTTTTATATTAATGATTACTTATTAAATACATTAGTTACCTTCCTGCAACTGTTGGTTACTGTCTAATTTGGAATTGGTTAGTATATAATACTAACTTGGTTACTGTGTAAAATTACAGTGGTTACTGCATATTATTACCCCAATTCATGTTCTGGTTACTGTCATTATGGAGTTTGGTTACTGTCTAACATTGAGTTGGTTACTTTACAAACCATAAGCTAACAGTAACCAAAAACATACTAAAGGTTGCTTAATCTGATATACTGGTCGGTGGAATAACGCTTCTAATCTGAAATTTCATTGACAATGTTGTTGTGTATTATACAATTGAAAGATTGACAATGCAAAATGCATTTGAAAATATGTTTTACATTCTGGTTACTAAATACATATAAATTTGTTACTGTTTATTATTGATTTGGTTACTGTATAATATTTATTTGCTTGCTTTATAATTTTAAAGTTTATTCTACTGATGTTTTTTATATTAATGATTACTTATTAAATACATTGGTTACCTTCCTGCAACTGTTGTTTACTGTCTAATCTGGAATTGGTTAGTATATAATGCTAACTTGGTTACTGTGTAGAATTATATTGGTTACTGCATAATATTACCCCAGTTCATGTTTTGGTTACTATCATTATGTAGTTTGGTTACTGTCTAACATTGATTTGGTTACTTTACAGACGATAACCTAACAGTAACCAAAAACATACTAAAGGTTGTTTAATCTGATATACTGGTTGGTGTGTTTTATACTGATATGTTATGTAGATGATTACTTATTAACTACATTGGTTACCTTCATGCAACTTTTATAATTTAATTGGTAACTATATCATCATACTGATTGTTTCATTGTAAGATGCATGTAACTATGTGGTTTATGTTCTGGTTACTATTAATGTGTAGTTTGGTTACTGTCTAATATTGATTTTGTTACTTTATAATGTTTATGCAGTTGTCAGACAACAGAGATGATTCCAGTTGTAATTTATTTCAACGGGACGTAGACTGACAGTAACCAATATAATAAATTTGAATTTACCGGCCTACTACTTCCATCAACTAGTTCGTTTAGAGAAATGCAAAACTTGATATGCAATGCATTACGGCTAGACACAAACACAACAATATTGTCAATCAAATTTCAGATTAGAAGCGACATTCCACCGATCAGTGTATCAGATGAAGTAACCTTTAGATTCTTTATGGAAGCCATTAGAAAATCAGATGAACAAGGCAAGTTCCCACTAATTATAGATAATTAACAAAGAAGGGGATACACAACAATCTTGCAGAACTTGATAAATGTAGAAGAAACTAGAATCCACGATGCAACGCCAATCAGATCAACACACTAGAATTTAACACTAGTTCCATTAGCTGCACAAGATTGCCAAATTGGAACGCAATATGTTGATCAGCTTGTCATGGAAGTTATTGAACAACAACAAGACAGACAACATGCCATATCAAATACAGAAGAACGATCTGATGATGTAATAACAGATCTGAATGAACGTGAAGTAAAATTACGTCAAACTTACAAAGACAAAAAAATCCTATCACAATCAATAAGGTTGTATTCAATCAGAAAAAACAAACAACACAAAGTTGACCGAACAGGTTGTTGAGACTTTGTACTAGTGTGCATAGATAATGAAAATTGCAGATGGAAGATGAGAGCATCAAGGTTTCGAAAAACCAGTATGTTCAAGGTGAGAGAATTCAATGACGTCCACACGTGTTCAGTCAACATGTTGCTTATAGACAACAGACAGGCAAATAGTGAGTTGGTTAGTGAATGCATAATGCACAAATTAACAAATCTGAAAAAAATATACACACCAACAGATATTGTGGAGGACATGATGACAAAATATAATGTCTCTATATCTTATCAAAAAACATGGAGATCAAAGGAGAAAGCGTTAGAAAAGGTTAGAGGAAATCCACACGACTACTCACTAATCCCATCATAGTTGCACATGTTGAAAAAAAAACAAATCCAGGTAACACTTTAAAACAGTTTATTGGTTTTTTCATAATTAGTTGGTTACTCAATTCAACTGACTTGGCTACCTAGTTATGCATGTTTAGTTACTAACTGTACTGTACATTGAAATTGTGTTAAATAAATATTTTGTGTATGACAAATATCTACACAAAATATTACCATTTACTACAAGTTTGGTTACCATTTATTACAAGTTTGGTTACCATTTACAACAAGTTTAGTTACCATTTATTACAAGTTTGGATACTGTATTCCACTTGTAATTATAATGATATTTCTGAGATTTCATATCAGGTTCCGTCACAGCCCTGGAGTTGGAAACAAATGGTCGTTTCAAGTATTTATTCTTTGCCATTGGAGCATCCATTCAAGCATGGCACCATTGCTTTCTAATCATTGTAATCGATGGCACGTTCATACAATCAACTTACGGGGGGACACTCCTGATCGCAAGCACACAAGATGCAAACAGAAACATTGTTCCAATTGCTTTTGCGGTGGTTTACATCGAAAATGAATTATCTTGGTGATGGTTTTTCGTAAATTTAAGAATTTCTTGTGGAGTTAGAGAAGGCCAATGCATTGTTTCAGATAGACATGAAGCCATTATACAAGGACTGAATTGTGTGTTTTCGGATGTCATCCATGGTTCGTGTACATACCATATATTGAAAAATATAAAAAACAGATTCAGAAAGAGAGGAGAAGAACTCAAACAGTCATACAACGGGGCTTGTAGAGCTTACACTATTGAACAATTCAACAAACACATGGCTGAACTTGATGTGATTGATCCTCGAATAAGGACATATTTGGAAGAAGAGGTCAAGTTGGATAAGTGCACAAGGCTCCATGGGGTTGTAAACAGGTACTCGACAATGACTTCAAACATCGTTGAATCTATTAACAATGCAATGAAGATGATCAGGGATCTTCGAGTTGCGTCAATGATTGAATGCCTACGTTATCTAGTTTAAAGATGGTATTTCAAAAACAAACAAATAACCATATCAACATTCACTACACTATCCACAACAGCTGAGGGGAGGTTGCAATCTAATATCATTAAATCAAAGAAACTTAAGGTAACTAATACAAATTTTAAATTATTACAACATAAGTTGCATTTGCATTTGATGGAAACCTATTTGTTCACTATTGGTTACCTGTATATGCTGAGAATTTTAACAATAATAAATATAACTGCCATTATTTCGATGTAAACAAACTAAATATTTATGCATACTAACGATGCAATTAATTTGTGTTGTAGGTTGAGACATCAAACTTAGTGATTTTCACTGTTTGCGATGTCACTAAACATTATACTGTGGACATCGAACAAAGGACATGCACATGCCGTAAATTTCAGTTCCATGAGATGCCTTGTCCACACGCTGCTGCTGTTATTAGCAAGCGAAATTTGAGCTGTTATGATTTTTGCTCAAAAATTACTCTAAAACAACTTTGGTCAACACATATTCAGCTTCCATCCTGCCGTTAGATGACAAAGAGAACTGGGATGTACCAGAAGAAGTAATAAACATATGTGTAAAACCACCAAACACAAGAAGACCAGCGGGAAGACCAAAGATAGGGAGGTACAAGCATGGATCTGAAAATAAAATTAAAAACATATGCAGCAAGTGCCAAGAAAAGGGACACAACAGGAAAACGTGCAATAATCCACCGGTTTTAAGACCAAAAAAGGTCTGATATAGTACATAAACAAACATATTGTAATTACATGAACATATAAATTTTTATTGAGAGTAACCATTAACCACATGGTTTGTAACATTTTAAATGGTGTACATTACCCAACATTATTATTCATTAATATTTTGATTTCTGATTTTTTTTCATGAGTTGTTAATATAAACCAAACATATACATTGACCAATTAGTAACTGTTCTGAAACATGTTTATGTAAATTTGGTTACCATCTAAAATTAAATGGTTACTTCTATATTCATATTTAGTTACCAACATAACATTTTCAAATAACTTTTATAACTATGTAATTTAAAATTATCCATCAGCTAGATAAATGAGAACCCTCACATGTAAATTAAGCATTTGATAACTGTTATAATATTAGTTATACATTATTTGGTTATTCAAAAAAACTAAAATGGTTACCCTTATATGCAGGTTTGGATACCAACTGCACCTTCTAAACAATCTTTATTTTAATGAGATTATAAGTGACCATCATATATATGAATGGGAACTCTTAATTGGAGTTTCTGATTCCATCATGATGATATTGTACAATTAACACTAATACATTTAACACTTTATAGCATTCCTAACTAAAACTTATAATTATTTGGTTACTAACAAAAATAAAAATGGTTACCTCTATATGCAGAACAAGTTAAAAGCCATAAAATAACAGTAACAAATATTTACATAAAAGTCACCAACATATAATAAATAAGTAACCAAATAGTTACATACAAGTCAAATAGTTACAAATAAGTAACCAAATGTGTATGTTTGGATACCAACCTAACATTTCAACTTAAATAGCTGGTTGATACTATTTTGGACCAATTTTATGTCAATTTGCTTACTCCTAAAAAATAAAATAATTACCTATATATGCAGAACAAGTCAAAAAATTAAAATAACAGTAACCGAATAGTTACATAAAAGTAACCAAAATATAATAAATAAGTAACCAAATAGTTACATAAAGGTAACAAGAACAGGTTTTAATGGTAACCAACACATAAACAACCTAAATATCCAACACAATTTAGGCAACCCATGTATACTCTCACATGTACATTTAACACTTGATATATTTCTTGATACAAGTTTGTAACTATCTGGTTACTACCAAAAAATTAAATGGTTACCTTTCTATACATGTTTGCTACCAACTGCACATTTCAAACAATGAATCAAACAAAACTTAGAAATAACCGATACGAACAATAAATGTGTACGTACAATTATTAAATTAAAATATAATAAAAAGATGGGAACCCTCACATGTAAATTAAGCATTTGATAAATGTTATAATATAAGTTATAAATTATTTTGTTACTAAAAAAAACTAAAATGGTTACCTTTATATGCAAGTTTGGATACCAACTACACCTCCCAAACAATCTTTATTTTAATGAGATTATAAGTGACCATCATATATATGAATGGGAACTCTTAATTGGAGTTTCTGATTCCATCATGATGATATTGTACAATTAACACTAATACATTTAACACTTTATAACATTCCTAACTCAAACTTATAATTATTTGGTTACTAACAAAAACAAAAATAGTTACCTCTATATGCAGAACAAGTCAAAAGCCATAAAATAACAGTAACCAAATATTTACATAAAAGTCACCAACATATAATAAATAAGTAACCAAATAGTTACATACAAGTCAAATAGTTACAAATAAGTAACCAAATGTGTATGTTTGGATACCAACCTAACATTTCAACTTAAATAGCTGATGGATATTGTTTTGGATCTATTTTATGTCAATTTACTTACTCATAAAAAATAAAATAGTTGCCTATATATGTAGAACAAGTCAAAAGCCATAAAATAACAGTAACCGAATAGTTACATAAAAGTAACCAAAATATAATAAATAAGTAACCAAATAGTTATATAAAGGTAACTAGAACAGGTTTTAACGGTAACCAACACATAAACAACCTGAATATCCAACACAATTTAGGCAACCCATGTATACTCTCACATGTACATTTAACACTTGATATATTCCCTGATACAAGCTTGTAACTATCTGGTTACTACCAAAAAATTAAATGGTTACCTTTCTATACATGTTTGCTACCAACTGCACATTTCAAACAATGAATCAAACACAACTTAGAAATAACCAATACAAACAATAAATGTGTACGTACAATTATTAAATTAAAATATAATAAAAAGATGGGAGCCCTCACGTGTAAATTAAGCATTTGATAACTATTATAATATAAGTTATAAATTATTTTGTTACTAAAAAAAACTAAAATGGTTACCTTTATATGCAGGTTTGGATACCAACTACACCTCCCAAACAATCTTTATTTTAATGAGATTATAAGTGACCATCATATATATGAATGGGAACTCTTAATTGGAGTTTCTGATTCCATCATGATGATATTGTAAAATTAACACTAATACATTTAACACTTTATAACATTCCTAACTCAAACTTATAATTAGTTGGTTACTAACAAAAACAAAAATAGTTACCTCTATATGCAGAACAAGTCAAAAGCCATAAAATAACAGTAACCAAATATTTACATAAAAGTCACCAACATATAATAAATAAGTAACCAAATAGTTACATACAAGTCAAATAATTACAAATAAGTAACCAAATGTGTATGTTTGGATACCAACCTAACATTTCAACTTTAATAGCTGATGGCTACTGTTTTGGACCAATTTTATGTCAATTTGCTTACTCATAAAAAATAAAATAGTTACCTATATATGCAGAACAAGTCAAAAGCCATAAAATAACAATAACCGAATAGTTACATAAAAGTAACCAAAATATAATAAATAAGTAACCAAAACAGGTTTTAATGGTAACCAACACATAAACAACCTGAATATCCAACACAGTTTAGGAAACCTATGTATACTCTCACATGTACATTTAACACTTGATATATTTCCTTATACAAGCTTGTAACTATATGGTTACTACCAACAAATAAAATGGTTACCTTTCTATACATGTTTGGTTACCAACTGCACATTTCAAACAATGAATCAAACATAACTTAGAAGTAACAAATACGAACCAACAAACAATATCACTTTCATTACTGGAAATATAATCAAATATGTATCCCATTTACATAAGCTCCAATAAACATAACAAACTCATTAACCATAACAAATGGTTATGGATATCCAAAAAGAAAAAATAAAATACAAAACATATTTCAGAAGGACAATACAACAACAACCAAACTAATCGAAATATAGCACAAATCTTCCTGGAAATTTTCTATCAGTCTCATATCCCTCTAACTGTTTATTCCTAGCATGCATGTAGAAGTTTGTGCACAGTTTCTTCCGATACTGAGGAATAAGGAATGGAATAGGAATTTCAGCAAATTTCTGGTGAATAACATGCTCAGCAAAACAAATTGTGAACATCCCGCAATCACTGTACAAACAAACAAAAGAAAACAAAAAAATCAAAGCTAAACTCAACCTAGATATAATAATTAAATAAATGTAAACACTATAAACCTTGCCCCTCAACTTGTTCATGAACCCTTTCGGCAAATTCCAATTCAATAATGTCATCTTCATCCTTGTTGAGATACGGTTCACTGCTAAAGTCAATGTCAGACCTATCCCTCTAAAAACCACTCTTGCGCAGTATTGTGGGTAGAATGAAGATATAGGGTTCACAAACATCCATAATTTTGGTATGGATTATTTTTCTATTTGGCTGCAGAGAATTGTAAACTGTTAGACGTCTACGATGCACATCAAATGTCAGCAAAAACCAGTGGTCCGATGATGACATGTGAATAGGGAACAATACGTAGTCAACATTTCTCCATGGTGTGTTAACATCTATGAACAACCCATAGATGTATTTACCAACATCACCCTCCCCAGACAAAATACTCTTATCTGCATTTTTACTTGTATATTCCTCAAAAAGAGCATTCATCTTGCCATGAAACCAACAGTCCATGGTTGTTACCCTTATATGAACACTGTCAGAATATCTGGCCAATTTACAGAAATAATATAATGCAACATTGATGTGCTGAACCAAAAAAATAATAATAAACCATAAGTTGTTGAAAAATGTAAATCTATAATGAATGTAACCAACACTGTTTACACTAGTTACTGAACCAACTTCATAATGTAACCATAATTAGAAAAACATAATTTAAAAAAAATAACTCACATCGTCGTCTAACCACTGTCCAGGAGTCTTTAATTTGTAGAACCACATTTTTGATGATATTGGACAGACCCAAATACAAAAGCAGGTTCAATTTTGTCATTCTTTTCAAGAAATTTATCAGTCCTTCAATATAAAAGCATACTAGTATACATAACTAACATTAACAATTACCGTATTAGTATTCACACTACCCAAATCAGACTTGAACAGTCAATAATTAACAATCTAATCAACAACTGAATTGTAAACATTTGCCTGGTAACCAATAAATAGTAATATAATAACCATAATCAGACAGTAACCAATACATAATAAAACAGTAACCAAAACATAAAATAATAGCAATCAGGCTATAATTTAATAGTAACCAAAACAAAAACATCATGTAATCAACCATAATTTAAGCAACATTAATGTACTAAACAAATACCTAGTAATCAAATATACTATAAAGTAACAAACACTTTACTTCGATGGAGCATTAACATAAACCAAATAGAACATAATAGAAACCATAATATACTATATTAGTAACCAAAACCTAATATAACAGTAACCAGATTATAATATGATAGTAAATCAACACAGAAATATAATGTAATCTAGACAATTTAAGCAACCAGTGTATACCTAACAATTACATATTAACCAACATATAATATGATAGTAACCAAAATCCCATTTTGATAGCACAAAAATGGGATCCAAATCATAATATAACAGTAACCATAACATGATCAAGTAGTAACCAGAACACAATATAATAGTAACATTAACATTTATTTAATATTAACCATATGTTTCTATATGAAAACAAAATAAATTTGTTTCACAAAAAAATATAGCATTATTAAACAACAAAAAACAAACTTTTTCATGTTGTTTAGTCCAATTTTAAACCATTGTTCAAACAATGCCTCTTCATATATCGACGGCATAGCCATGCATACTTTGGGAAATGCAGAAAGACGTGCAAGTATTTCACTAGCACCCACGGCGGTAGACGATGAACCAGCCAATCCAAACTTTGTTGTATATGGAGACCGCAAAATGGAACTCTTTGCATGTTCACGGACAGGTCTACCACCGGCTTTATGGATGCTTTTCTCCAACTCATCACACTGAACTATGTCCTGTGTGGTCAGAACCATCTGATCAAGTGCATACCTGCTTTCTGCCTCACATTTATTCCCCTTTATCAATTGACAGAAAAGGTAATATATACAATTAGATTTTCAACCCAAAAACATGCAATTAACTAATATATGCAATAACAAACTGACTGAACAATAAACGACAGACTAAAATGAACATATTCTACTAGTAACCAAAATAACATAAAATAGTAACCAAAACATAATATAATAGTAACCAACACACATTGTAAATAGTAACTAATCCACATTATAATAGTAACCATAACATATATAATAGTAACCAAATAACAATATAATGGTACCCAAAACCTATAGAGCATGTAAAAAAAGGATGACATGTAATTATAACACTAACCTCATCAGCAACATACACAACAATCTCTTTCCCAGTGCATTGGCTTAATATGTCAAAAGATGGCATGTCATTATTATTGCCAATCTGTGCAAAATAAAGAACAACCAATTAATCATTAAAACAAAAGACAAATAGCACATAACAAAAATAACAAATATGTCTAACCTTGACATTTTCTTCATCATCATTATTTTTTATTTCATGAGGTTCTTCAACCATAACATCACGTTCAACTGCATTACCAATTTCAATTTCATTCCTAACCTTTTTCTCAACGAAATTCGACACATCATCACCATCATTATTCTTATTCAGTTTTGAATCATCATCAACATCCTCATCAACATGGGGCTCTTCCACTATAACATCATGTTCACACTCTTTAAAAACTTCAGTTTCAACCTCATCATTCTTCTCATCCACTTTCAACCCATCATCACCATCCTCATCATCATCATTATAATTTCCTTTAACATCTGCATCCTCATCAACAACATCATCAGCTTCATCACCTTCATCATCATCATCATCATCATCATCACCAGCATTATCAGAATCAGAATCATCATCAGAATCACCATCAACTTGTTTGTCCCCAACGTCTTTGATCCCGCGTAACTCATCTCTAATAATTAATCTAAAGTCCCTGCATAACTGAACGTGTAAAATCTACATTTCATCTCTAATATCAGCCCGTAATTTTCTAACTTCTTTCTTAATTTCAAAAACTTTCTTCTCCAACGGCCTAAACCGTGCATCTATTGCATCTTTAACGTCAGATATATCAAACCGAATGTTGTCAACCTTCACTTTTTTTTCAACTTTCTTATCACCATCCTTCCCATTAAAAAAGTGAAGCCCGCCCAAGTCAAGCCGATCCTTCTCCTCGGCCGTGGGAATCAAACTTTTTATTCTCAGCTGAAAAACATTAAGTACACTTTAGTATAGCATCTAACAAACATTGTACAATTAAAATAAAAAAATCAGTAAATAGAAAATCATAAAATATAATCAATAACCAAATACATGTGTACAGCCCCCAAAATAGGTATACAACACCCATTCTGAGTCGCCAAATACATGGTACAGAAAGCAAACTACAACTTCAATAATACAATTGTCGTGCAAAATACGACAACACATACTGTGAGTTTAAATACAAATATTGTCTTCTAGACAATATCCACACTCAAATAAATCCTCATTACAATTATTCAAACACTATTTTACAAAAATAGTGAGGACTGCTAAAACATCTTTCTAGAACCATCACTCCATACCCCGACTAGATCCTGCTATGTTCTCACCTCCTGAGAAGAAAAATAGAACAAAAAGGAAAAGGGTGAGCTCAACTAGCCCAGTAAAGAATATTATGACTAAGATAATATACAAACAAATTATCGTTAGTCTTCAACAGGGAAAAATCTGATAGAATATAATCGACAACAAGTTTTAGATCAACAACTGCAGCGGAAACAGCAAACCATTAGAAGAGTCAAGTAGAGAAAGAATTCTACTATCTTCTAAGATTTAAAAGTCCATCATCAATATTTTATCCCTGTAACATCAATTAATAATCATCTTTATCCAAATATTCATCTTTGCACTACAGGCCAAAGATATTCATTTGTATCACCTGTCAGTCATGTTCATCTCAACACCTGTTCATCTTTGCACTACAGGCCAAAGATATTCATCAAGTAATCATACATCTTTGCACTACAGGCCAAAGATATTCAGTAATATCATCATTTAGGACTGAGGATGATGAAAAATATCTTAAAGAGAACGAATCCAATGAGACAGAAGGACAAATAGTAGGGATTCGTATAACAGTTTATCCAAGATCAATAATACTTCATAATAATCAATTGTGAAGCAGAATTCAAAAATAAAGATCAAAACATAGATACAATCAAAGATAGTAACCATAATAGACATCTTGGACAAAAAGGAAAAATTTTATTTTTCGGTGAATAGTACCGTATTCGTGAATAGTGTCGTATACGTGAATAGTGCCGTATACATGAATAGTAACCCCGACACAAAAAGTTCCAAATTTGATAAAAACTCATATCAATATTTCAGCATAATGATATTGAAGAAAATAATATCATTTAAGAAGAAAATAATATCCCTTACCTCAAGATATCAGTACTTCTGGTCGGAATACCGGTATAAGGCTGAAAGAAACTTGCTCTGATGAATAGAAACTCTCAAAGTATCTAAATACTTACAAAATACACTCAATAATCTAGAGAGAGAAAGAGAGAAAACTTGTTTCTGGTGTGATTTTCAATTCTAACTTAGCCCTCTATTTATAAGAAAATTTTAGTAGGTTTGACCTGCAACCTGATGGCTTTACCTGCTACTATTCCCACCCACCACATTTGAAATATAATTCAGCACATTTCTTCACCAACCACAAGTGGGGCCCACCAATTCTAGAATTTTCCATCAAAATGATAAACTCCGAAAATTCAACAATTTCTGAACCAGTCATCTCGTAAAATTCATAATAAATCATACGTTCATTTTTAACGGTTCAAAATTTGTGGACATATACTCAACTTATATATGTATAACATATCCAAAAATTACCACGATCCAACGGTCGGATTAAAAATTATAACACCCGCAATATTTCTCAAAAACCCTGATTTGATTTTTAATACCTCCATTGTGACGCCCCCAAAATTAGGTATACATCACCCATCTTGGGTCGTCAAATACATATTATAGAATACAAATACAACTTAATAATACAACTGTCGTGTACAATACGACAAAATATAAACTGTGAGTTTGAATACAAATATTATCTTCTAGAGAGTATTCATACTCAAAAGGAGTCCTCATTACATTTATTTACACACCATTACATAGAATAGTGAGGACTACTAACTAATACTATCATTCGGACCATCACTCCGTTCCCCGACTTGCCCCAGCTACGTTCTCATTTCCTGAAGAGAACAGTGAAAGAAAGGGTGAGCTCAACTAGCCCAGTAAGAAATATTATGACTAAGATAATGCAAAATAAATTATCATTAGCCTTCAACAATGTTAAACTGATAAAATACAATAGACATCAAGTTTAACTGTAGCGGAATAAGCAATCCATTAAAAGAGTCAAGTAGAAAATAAACTCTACTATCTTTTATGATTTAAAAGATTTTCCAACACTTTTATCGCTGAGACTCAGCTTAATAAAATAATCCACATCATCGAATCACCCCTGCACTACGGCCAAGGATATTCGTATATTCATTAATGGTCATGATCATGCCAACAACTGTCCATCAATGCACTACGGGCCAATGAGGACTTTTACCACATCATTCGTAACATTACGGTCATGATTACACCGAATAATCCCTGGTCATAATCATACCAAGTCCATCTATGCACTATAGGCCACAGATGACTTTCAACAGAATATAAACATGAGGATGATGACAATGATATAAGAATTCAATAAAACAAGTTCAAGAATTAATTTATCCAAGAATTAACAACGTCCAAATTGTCAACATGATACTACTTTGTGGAGTAAAATTCAAGAATGATCAGGAGAATATTTTCATGAATAGATACTGGATGAAACGCAATTATCAAGGATATTTCACAAATTTCATGGAGTATAGAAGTCAAAACTTAACCAACTGAGTACAATAAAGAATGGAATAACAAAAAAAATCACCATGCATGCGATAGACCGCACAAACAGGTTATTCCAACAGAATAATAAATAATGGAACCAGGTCCGGCATAAACGCACAGACAGGATATTCCGACAGAATAATAAATAATGGAACCAGGTCCGGCGTAAACGCACAGACAGGATATTCCGACAGAATAATAAAGAACAGTATAATAAATAATGGAACCAGGTCCGGTGTAAAACACACAGACAGGATATTCCGACAGAATAATAGAAGAATGTCACCAAGTATAGGGTAGACCGCATATACAGGTTATTCCAACAGAAGAATAAGAAATGGAATAACAGTTCTCTTCATGAATAAGAAAGAATAACACCCCTTACCATTTTAAAGAAGAGCTGAAGTAAGGAAGTAGTTAAGTAGCAGAATACTCTTCTTCTCTCTCTCTATAGTTTCTCTCTATAGTTTCTCTCTCTAGAGTTCAGTGAATTCGTAAGAAATAATGAAGGAATGAGCTGCTATTTATAGAAAAATAGAATGCATAGTAACTAATCCATGAACGGTCCAGATTGATTACTTTAATCTGACGGTCCATATTTAAAGAAAAATCTTTTAAATAAAATAAAATATATTCTATTTATAGAATAACTTTAATAAAGTATTTTGTTTTATATAAAAAGATGTTTCTGTTTTATTACGTTAATAATACGAATAAAACAAAACGTCATTATCGCTAAATAATTCATATTATTAACTGACAATAATAGAATCAAACTGAGTGACTTCTCACATAAGCATTAATAATCAATACCGTGTGCTACTATGCAACCACACGTATTACTGTACTTTTACTACCGAGTAGTTCAACAGTAACAATGGTAAAATTTCTGCCGTTATTTTTAATAAAATATTTTTGTCGTTTTCTCAATCCGACAATAATTCTGTTGTGGGGTCCACCAATGATTGTGTCGTTGTACGAATATTCCCTGTTAAAACGAATATTCCCCGACCAATCGAATATTATATAACAACTTGCGTACTTTGCAAAATTTATAAATATTACCCACAACTATAACATTATATCAAATTAACTCCATAATATTCAAAAATGATATTTATAAAAAATTCATCTTTATTTATAAAAGTTGGGCTCTTACAACCTCCCCTTCTTATGAAATTTCGCCCTCGAAATTAGGGTACGTACCTGGTATGTCGAAGAGGTAAGGATACCTTAATTTCATTTCAGATTCTAACTCCCAAGTCATTTCCTCAACATCGTTGTTTCTCCACAAAACTTTGACTTGAGGTATAACCTTGGAGCGTAGAATATGTTCCTTCTTATCCAAGATTTGAACAGGAACTTCTTCATACGTCAAATCTTCCGTAAAATATGTTCCTTTGAGGCTTTTATGATCCGTAAAAATCTCCACCTTCTCCCCATACAAGTAATGCCTCCAAATTTTAAGTGCAAAGACAACAGCTGCCAACTCTAGATCATGAGTAGGATAATTCATCTCATATTCCTTGAGTTGTCTTGATGCATAGGCTATGACTTTTCCATGTTGCATGAGAACACATCCCAACCCTTTGCTCGAAGCATCACTGTAGATGACAAATCCCTCCGAGCCAGATGGTATTGTTAGAACAGGTGCTGAAATGAGTCTCCTCTTGAGTTCTTAAAAACTCTGCTCACACTCTTCGCTCCAACCGAACTTTGTATCTTTCCGAGTCAGCTGAGTTAATGGAGTAGCGATTCGAGAAAATCCCTCCACGAATCTCCGATAATAACCAACTAGACCGAGAAAGCTACGTACTTCGGTTACTGATTTAGGTTGCTCCCAGCTTTGAATAGCTTCAATCTTTGCCGGGTCAACAGATATTCCACGACTTGATACTACGTGCCCAAGGAATGCTACCTCTTCCAGCCAGAACTCGCATTTCTTCAACTTGGCATAAAGTTTGTATTCACGAAGCTTTTGGAGTACCAGCCTCAAGTGTTGCTCATGATCTTCACGGCTTTTGGAATAAACAAGGATGTCATCGATAAAGACGACCACAAAGTGATCCAAATATTCCTTAAATACCTTGTTCATCATATCCATGAAGGCAGCAGGAGCATTAGTCAATCCAAAAGACATAACTAAGAATTCATAATGCTCGTACCGAGTTCTAAAAGCCGTCTTTGGAATATCCTCAGTTCTAACCTTCAGCTGATGATATCCAGAACGAAGATCGATCTTTGAAAAGAATTGTGCTCCTTGCAACTGGTCAAACAGGTCATCAATACGTGGCAATGGGTACCTATTTTTGATGGTGACATGATTCAACTCCCGATAATCAAAACAAAGTCGCATACTCCCATCTTTCTTCTTCACGAACAGAACAGGAGCACCCCAAGGAGAAGTACTAGGACGAATAAAACCAATGTCTAACAATTCCTGCAGTTTGGTCTTTAACTCCTGAAGTTCAATAGGAGCCATTCGATATGGGGCTTTGGAAATGGGTTTTGTACCGGGTTCAATGTCGATACAAAATTTAATTTCACGCTCTGGGGGTAGGCCAGGAAGTTCTTCGGGAAATACGTCAGGAAATTTATTAACAACAGAAATATCATTCAAAGCTGACGTATTTTTGATTAGATCTGTGACATGAGCTAAGAAAGCTTGACATCCGTTTTTCAATAAACGAATAGCGTTATGGCTTGAGATGACAGCGATTGATTTTAATGGTTTGGTTGCTTGAATTCGCATAATAGGTCGATTAGGAATATGAAAGCTAACAACCTTACGAAAACAATCAATTTTTGCATGATGAGTAGTTAACCAATCAATCCCTAGAATCACGTCAAATGCAAGTATTTTTAATGAAATAAGATCGACAGGTAATGTGTGGGTACCAACTTGAACCAAACAAGACTTATAAACCGTGGATGTAATGAAGGTTTCTCCCAATAGAGTTTCAACTGCTAAGTCAAAGTCTAATTTCTCCGGAATCAAATTTAATCGATGAGCGCAAGTAGGAGAAATAAAAGAATGGGTAGAACCGGTATCAAATAAAGTATAGACTTCGTTAGAGTTTATGATAAGCTTACCCGTGATGACCTCGTTCGGGTTCCTTACGTTCTGGGAGGTCACAACAAACGCTCTCCCTTGCACAACCGGTTTTGACTTTTCTGGGACGGCCTTTGGTGCCTCCATCCTAGCTGAATTTGTCTTCGGTAAACGACAAAATCGGGCTAAATGACCTTCTCTTCCACAATTATAACATGCTTTGGACGGCATCGCGCAGTTTGGACTGATGTGCCCCTCCCCTCCGCATTTGAAACATATGATAGGTGGTCGTTCTCCTTCCTTAACGACAGGTGCTGGTACTGACGTCTTTCCATCATTGTTGAATCTCCTCTTCTTGAAATGCCCATTCTTATTCTTTTGGCCCTGATTACCACCGAAGTGGTTACCATTTCTGGCCTGTTGATTCCCTCCACGCTTGTTGTCACCGCTTTGATGACCGCTCTCACTGGTATTATCATTTTGCCGGCTGCTCTCTTTTGGTTGCGTTGTCTCGTTATCGCGCTCCACCAACTGAGCCCTATTTACAACATCTGAATACAAACACAGTTTATGAGAAACAAGATGTTGACGTATCTCCGGCTTCAAACCTCTTAAAAACATCCGCGTCATTCTTTCTTCATTATCCACCAGGTGGGACGCAAACCGGGATAACTCCGCAAATTTTGCCTCGTACTGCGACACGGTCATATTATTCTGCTCTAATTTGATGAACTCCACCTCCTTCATGTGACGAATACTCTCGGGAAAGTATTTGTCGTTAAACAGCTCTTGGAACTTCTCCCAAGACATCTTCAGTGCGGCAGGTTGAGTACGCTTTATCGATTCCCACCAGTAATCTGCCTCTCCTCGCAACATAAAGGCGGCAAAGGGAACCTTTTGCTCCTCGGAGCAACCCAAGACATCAAATATCTTGGTGATCTGCTTTATCCATGTTTCAGCTACAAGTGGTTTGGGTTCTCCCTTAAACTCCGGAGGTCCCAGTTCCTTAAACTGTTTAGCGGTGACCGCCTGAGAGTTTCCCGTATTTCCACCTACGTTGTGGACAGGAGCCGCTTTCACCTGTTGTTGCATGAATTGCATAAAACCTCTGAACATTCCATCATTCATCATCTGGTCAGTGTTGTTGTTTGCATGAGGATTGTCACCTTCCTGATGAACATTATCCTGATTATTGATATGTGGTGAATCAATAGTCGCCTGTGCTCCATTGCTATTCTCAACATTCTCAGATGTCATTTTCAGATACTGCCACAAAATAAAAGTTAATTGATATGTCATATATTATCCTTATATTATGACCGACCAATTAAATACCATGCAAATAAACTTAGGTAGGTCATACTAGCGAAGGAATTCCCCGTCTCTCCCCTCCTAGTTCTATTCTCACATCCTAGCCAGGGATCATATCCCTAAGCTCTGATACCAACTGTGACGCCCCCAAAATTAGGTATACATCACCCATCTTGGGTCGTCAGATACATATTACAGAATACAAATACAACTTAATAATACAACTGTCGTGTACAATACGACAAAATATAAACTGTGAGTTTGAATACAAATATTATCTTCTAGAGAGTATTCATACTCAAAAGGAGTCCTCATTACATTTATTTACACACCATTACATAGAATAGTGAGGACTACTAACTAATACTATCATTCGGACCATCACTCCGTTCCCCGACTTGCCCCAGCTACGTTCTCATTTCCTGAAGAGAACAGTGAAAGAAAGGGTGAGCTCAACTAGCCCAATAAGAAATATTATGACTAAGATAATGCAAAATAAATTATCATTAGCCTTCAACAATGTTAAACTGATAAAATACAATAGACATCAAGTTTAACTGTAGCGGAATAAGCAATCCATTAAAAGAGTCAAGTAGAAAATAAACTCTACTATCTTTTATGATTTAAAAGATTTTCCAACACTTTTATCGCTAAGACTCAGCTTAATTAAATAATCCACATCATCGAATCACCCCTGCACTATGGCCAAGGATATTCGTATATTCATTAATGGTCATGATCATGCCAACAACTGTTCATCAATGCACTACGGGCCAATGAGGACTTTTACCACATCATTCGTAACATTACGGTCATGATTACACCGAATAATCCCTGGTCATAATCATACCAAGTCCATCTATGCACTACAGGCCACAGATGACTTTCAACAGAATATAAACATGAGGATGATGACAATGATATAAGAATTCAATAAAACAAGTTCAAGAATTAATTTATCCAAGAATTAACAACGTCCAAATTGTCAACATGATACTACTTTGTGGAGTAAAATTCAAAAATGATCAGGAGAATATTTTCATGAATAGATACTGGATGAAACGCAATTATCAAGGATATTTCACAAATTTCATGGAGTATAGAAGTCAAAACTTAACCAACTGAGTACAATAAAGAATGGAATAACAAAAAAAATCATCATGCATGCGATAGACCGCACAAACAGGTTATTCCAACAGAATAATAAATAATGGAACCAGGTCCGGCATAAACGCACAGACAGGATATTCCGACAGAATAATAAATAATGTAACCAGGTCCGGCGTAAACGCACAGACAGGATATTCCGACAGAATAATAAAGAACAGTATAATAAATAATGGAACCAGGTCCGGTGTAAAACACACAGACAGGATATTCCGACAGAATAATAGAAGAATGTCACCAAGTATAGGGTAGACCGCATATACAGGTTATTCCAACAGAATAATAAGAAATGGAATAACAGTTCTCTTCATGAATAAGAAAGAATAACACCCCTTACCGTTTTAAAGAAGAGCTGAAGTAAGGAAGTAGTTAAGTAGCAGAATACTCTTCTTCTCTCTCTATAGTTTCTCTCTATAGTTTCTCTCTCTAGAGTATAGTGAATTCGTAAGAAATAATGAAGGAATGAGCTGCTATTTATAGAAAAATAGAATGCATAGTAACTAATCCAAGAATGGTCCAGATTGATTACTTTAATCTGACGGTCCATATTTAAAGAAAAATCTTTTAAATAAAATAAAATATATTCTATTTATAGAATAACTTTAATAAAGTATTTTGTTTTATATAAAAAGATGTTTCTGTTTTATTACGTTAATAATACGAATAAAACAAAACGTCATTATCGCTAAATAATTCATATTATTAACTGACAATAATAGAATCAAACTGAGTGACTTCTCACATAAGCATTAATAATCAATACAGTGTGCTACTATGCAACCACACGTATTACTGTACTTTTACTACCGAGTAGTTCAACAGTAACAATGGTAAAATTTCCGCCGTTATTTTTAATAAAATATTTTTATCGTTTTCTCAATCCGACAATAATTCCGTTGTGGGGTCCACCAATGATTGTGTCGTTGTACGAATATTCCCTGTTAAAACGAATATTCCCCGACCAATCGAATATTATATAACAACTTGCGTACTTTGCAAAATTTATAAATATTACCCACAACTATAACATTATATCAAATTAACTCCATAATATTCAAAAATGATATTTATAAAAAATTCATCTTTATTTATAAAAGTTGGGGTCTTACATCCATTCCGATAAAAATACTGATAAAACACCTCAACATTAACTCCTTCATTTTTAACCACAAAAATATATCCCTCATTTATATCCACATAAAATAAATATTTCCTTATCATATGAATCAATAATTAATTATTCACAAATAATATTACAGAATCACATTTATGACAACCAGGCCGTTCCCAGGAAAGAGGGGGCTTTCCAATAAGGATTTCTCCTTACTGGCGCGCAATTAGATGACCAAACCTCTCCTTAGACAGAACTTTCTAGACATTGCCAATAATGTTATATAATAATATTATTCAAATAATATGAATTATTGATCTGATAATAGAAAATACTGTACAGCAACAATTATTGAAACAACAATAATATAAAATATCAATGCAACAATTATTGAATCAATAAAATAAAATATTGAACAATAACTACTGTAACAATTATTGAGTAGTGTCTTCTTACGTAAGAATTAATAATTGGTGCAATACCGTGTGCTACTGTATTTTAATCACCGGGTATTCCAACAGTATTAACGGTAACAACTACGCCATTATTTATAAATAACTTATACTTGTCATTTTCTTCATCCAATCGCTTTCCGTTATGGGGCCCACACAAGGCTGCACCGTCGTACGAATATTCCCCGACAGCAAGAATATTCCACGACCAAACGAATATTCCCCGACAAAATGAATATTTTATAACCACTTGCTTATTTTGCAAAATTTGCACATTTCACCCATAACCAAAGTATTATATCAAATTAGCCCCTTATTATTCACAATAATATTTAGAGAAAATTTGATTTTATTCATTAATAAGTTGGGGTCTTACATAATCAGTAATGAAATGTGTATATTCAAGTAACCAACAACATTGTTATTATTAACATGCATATAAAATTATCAGTAACCAAATCTGTATATAAAGGTAACTAACTACATTGTTAATAGTAAACTTCACAAAATATAATCAGTAACCAATTATATAACTAAAGGTAACCAATTACATTATTAGTAGTAAACTGCATACCTGTTCGAAATAAAATACTAGATCGTTCAGCTTGTCATTTGTAGGGGATTCACTAGCTCCTTCCATCTAAATAAACTAACAACCAACGGATGCTCGTCAGTACATATACCCCGAGCTTTGAATGTCGGAATAGTTTCAAACATAAACACTTGGAATACATAAGGAAGTCCGTTCAACCTGTACAATTTAGTATAATGCTCCTTATAAAAATTATATATCGAACCACCATTCCTTCCTTTCTTCAAACGCCCCTTCAAAGCATTGGACAAAGAGTACTTTGTCATCTCAAACGCGACTTTTCCCCAAGGGTAACTACTAACATCACCAAAACATAAAAAATTAACCATTGCCCCATCCACGTAATTTTCAGAAACTGTGGATAGAATGAAATTAAACACCAACAAAATCATTGACATCTTAACAGCCTCATCATCATCATCAAAAATTGCCTTCTGATATACCCTACCTATACTACTACGAGTCACAGCTTCGTCCCCAAAAAACTTTTCAACCATCAGATTCTCTAAACCTTTGTATGCAGTTATGTCATCCTCACCTTGCCATCTTAACCCAGAAAGCAGACAGAACTCTGGCAAACCAAACCTAACCCTTTTCTCCACGAATAAAAACCACATCTCACCGTCATCCCTCTGGTGAACCTCCCTCACAAGAGCATGGTGAAAAATCTGGGAATACATTTGGTGCTCACCAAACTCCAGAAAATTTCCAAAACATGATGCCTTAAACTTCTCCAACTGACTTCGGTTCAACTTCTTGGTAATAATGCTTGGGACTTCCATGTCACACCAATATATAACCTTTTTAGTGAAACTTCTATTGCGTTCCTCATAATAAAGATCTCATAACTACAAATAAACAAAATCAGATTTACACCGTCATTAGTAACCAACAAATAATATCATACTAACCAAAACATAATATAACAATTACACAGTAGCCAATATATACTATAAAAAATAACCAACATTCCACATTGAACGCTCAATAATAGTTATCATATCATAATATAACAGTAACCATGACATAATAAATCAGTAACCAAACAGTTATATTATATAATCTAATGGTAACCAAAAATATAAACAACATGTAGTACAGACTAGTTTATGTAGTAACCAAACAGTTATATACAATATTAACCAAAAACATAATTAAAAGGTAACCAAAATAAAAATATGTAGACCAAAAATACACTAAAGAAGTAACCGAACAGTTATATGATAGTAACCAAAATATGTTTTAATGGTAACCAACACATAAACAACATGTAGACCAAAACCAGTTTAGTCAACCAATGTATACTAAGCAAATGCATGGTAACCAAAATAACATAAAAAAATAACTAAAACACCAAAATGAGGGAACAAAAAATGGTATCCAAATCATAAGCTAATAATAACAAAAAATATAATAAAAAAGTAACCAAATAATTATATGTTAGTAACCAAAACATATTATAATGGTAACCAATAATTAAAAAACATATAGATCAAACACAGTTTAGTCAACCCATGTATAATAAGCAAATACATGGTGTTAACGCCTGACGAAATCACCCAAAAGGACAGGCCAAAATCGCGCCAACGATTGATGGAGTAATTATTGTGAAATCAAACTCATGAAATACACTCACATAAACTTAAATAAAGAAATATAAAGTATGAACATAAGATTTACGTGGAAACCCAATTGGGAAAAAACTACAGAGAAAGAGAGCAATCCACTATAATATTGTTGGAAGTACAAGTAGTGTATTTGTGTTGTATCTCTTGTGCCCTTTGATATTGTGTTCTATTCTCTTCAACCGTAGCTTGCTAGCCGTATATATAGAAGTCACCTCCACCCGAATCCAACTAGGAGAAGGACTCTTTATCCGTCCAAATAAGAAAACACAATCCTATTTTAATAAGGACTCTTCCACTGTCACAATAAATATATATGGGTCATCACCAGATCTGGACCATTAAATAGATTGGGCTGCACCATGGCTAGACCCAAATAATTACATCCCAACATTGCCCCCCAGTCTCTTATTTATAAGAAACTTATAAATAAGAGAGTATTCAAAAAGTCTCCGTGGATTTTTTATCCTCGGGATTTATATTCTCGGGATTTATATCCTCGGAATTTTTATCCTTGGGATTTTATCCTCTGAATTTTTATCCTCCGAATTTTTATCCTCGGAGATGAGGACGTTGGCACATGTATAAGAATTGAATCCTTTAATTTCCTTCAAATTGTTGTTGATGATGAAACTGAATCCGCCTTTAAAGCACTTCAATGATATAAAAACTTAAACTTTTATCTCTGCGCTGGCTGAATTCGTTACTAGTGCGGTGACTCAGCACCAATTTATCATCACCTGGACCAAAGTGTTAATGTTTAGATTTTACACATGCTTCATGTGAATACCACCACTACATGCATAATATAAGAGAGAGAATATGTAAACTTGTATCAATAATCAATTACGATCATGCTTCAATTGCTATTGACATAATACATATATACACACGTACAAGTATATATTTAATTTAATAAAAAAGAATCACTTATCTCCTTAAGTGAATCGGTGATTTTAAATCGACACTAGAACAAGTGTCTTATTTCCCACAGACGGCGCCAAAAATGTTAACACCAAGTTTCGCCGGCGCGTCCAACCACAAAATCCACGCGCTTGAACCTGTATAATAACAGATCACACACGAAACTTGACAACTTGGGCCGCCGGGAGATGGCTCCGGTGTGAGAATAAGTACAGGTCGTTCACAAGGTTTAACAACGGAGGCTTTAGTATTTAGTACTTAAAGATGTCTTACATGTTAAGTGTCGTCAAGCCTTATATTTATAGTACTCTTATCACCCTAGAATCCTTCTCCGATTCGGTTTAGGACTCCTAGTTATGGTAACTACCATAATTCAGGTCCAACACAATCTCCTTAAAAGGTGAAAGTGGAATCCAATCCAAACACTACCTTTGGAGCTACCTTATTCAAATACGGTTAGGATTTCAGACTCTACACGCAGGATGGCTCACTGCACAGGCCCAACCCAATCGATCTCAATATTGGGTCTGAGCTTCGGCCCAAGGGACTCGAGGGCCCGACCCCGAACACCATACACTAAGGTAAGGCTCCGGCCCAAAGGACTCGGATGCCGAACCCAAATATCTTCAGCTTCTCCACGGGCTTCAGCCCAATAGGCTCATAAGCCTCTTCTAGTGTCAAGCCTTTGGCCCATATGAGGGTCGATAAAACGCTCCCGAACATTGCCCCCCAGTCTCTTGTTATAATCTATTTATAATTAGAGACTCTGAAAAGACAAGGCTCGTGAAACCATGCCAGCAAATGATGAGTTATATGGGGAAGCCAAACGGTCCCTCTTCATTTCTCGAAACGTCACACGCTTCCCCAAGACTGGCCCCCACCAGTCATAAATAGCCGTCCTGGGGTCTCGTGCAGCTCAGCTTATAAAGACTCCCCTTCCTCCATCTCTGTTACTTTTTCCAGATTTTCCAAATTCAAATTCCTCTCTTGAAATTTCCCAGCGAGGGCGATTTCCGATGAACACCTTACTTCATCAAGCTTGGCTGATTTCAGGTTTCTCCACTCTCAAAACACCTTCATCACTTCCCATTTCTGCTTGCTTTTGCTTCAATGGCTGATTCTACCCCTGCACCAGTCTCAAATGTCGATGATATTACCATCCCCTCTTCCATTGGCACCACTGACCTAGTTCCAGTGGACCTACCGGCCCCACCTCTTGATACCACCACATCTTCAGTTCTTCATACTCCGATCAGTACCGAAGCCAAAATTTGAAACGCATATCACTCCGAAATGGAGTTTTCCCACATCAACACCACATCCACTGTAGTTCCTTCCCAGCTATCCGACATCCGAACTCTCTTCAACATCCCTAACGAATATAAGCTTCGAGCACCCAAGCCTGAAAAGAAAATGTTTTGGAGACCCGAAGATGAGTGGGTTGTCGTACCTATATACCTCCTAAAGTATGGGGTTCGATTTCCCCTCCACGAATTCATCTCATCTTTCCTCTGCTTTGTCGGGATCGGGTTCGCACAACTTGTGCCGAACTCGTATATCCACCTGATTTCTTTCATCGCCCTATGCCAAGAGATCGGGATTACTCCTGGCCTTGATTTCTCTTTTACTTTGTTCACCGTTGGTCGGTCGAAGGAACCCGGCCTTCGCCAATTAAATAAATAAGCCAACCGAACCGTCCCCATCAAACCCCCCACAAGCAATAAAGGATGGCACTCTCAATGGATCTTTGTGAGAGGGACCGACCTTCAACTTCTTCCTCGTTGGGCCCATCCCGAGGATCCTATAGTCAAGGTATTGACGTTCCCGAAGGGTCGGGCTGATGCTTTGAAGGAATTTTATAAGAAATGGAGTAAGATCGAATGGCGTCTGTTGGTTCTGTTCGACGAGACCTGGTTGTACACACATGGGTGTAAGTATCTTACTCCAAACCTCTGCATACTTTTAATGTCTGTCGTCTAGGTTCTGTAATCAGCTTTCTAACTTGTTCTTTTCTGTGCAGTGATAATTTTCAAACCCGAAGGAGCCGATGAGTCCTTGGCCCCTCTTCCCATCACAATCGAGCCGATCCGTCTACCTATTACTAACGAGACGACCGAGGAGGATACCATCCTCATTGCCGAACTCTCCATAGGTTCTGCATCGGGACCCACCCCCCGAACACTACTGCTGACCCACCCAAGACTGTACTGAAGATGAACCGATCCGAGAAGATGGCTTTGCTCAAACTGAGTAAGAAGAAGCCTTCTACTAGGGCCCCCACCAAGCCCTCTTCGTCGGTGGTTCTGAAGCCATCTCCAACTCCTCCTCCAGTTATCATCCATGAAGATTCAGAGGAAACCGAAGAGGTCCCTCTTGATCATCGTGCCAAGAGGCCTTATTTGGCCGATAAGACAGATCTTCAGCGTGTGGGTGCCAACTCTCTTCCCAATTTAACCCCAACCTCCCGGCCTGTTGCTGAAGTAGGTTCTTCACGTGGGTCGCCGACCACATTTTGGCCAAGGAGCCCTTCTGAGATTTTTCCTTTCAACACGCTCGATCATTTTAAGTTACAAGGGGATGACGAGCGGTTTAAGGGATTTTCTTCTGAGGTACTCTTTGTGGCCTATATCAAGGCCCAATGTCAGGTAAATCAGAGATCCTAATGTACTCGTCTTTTTCGATCATCTATGTCTTCTTATTCATGTAGTTCTTCCGATGTTTGTAGGCCAACGCTATCCTTGCCAGAACCGTTATGCCTGTAGCACGTGCTACGAAAAATGAATCTCGGGTCCTAACCGATATGGAACTACTCGGGGCTGAGGTTCGGCGTCTTCGGTCGGACTTGGAGAGAAAAAAGGAGCTTCGGGTAGAGGCCTAAAATAAAACAGCCAAGGATGATCGTCGGGCAGATGAACTCGAGGAACAATACTCTTTACTGCGGCAAGAGTTCGTCGGCCTCGATGGTCATGCCAAAAAGCTTGTTAAAGACAAGGAGCTTCTGACCGAGGAGAACAAGGATCTGAAGGCGACCCTTCACGCAATTGAGGACAAGTTCTCCGGGTTACATGGCTAGTTGAGCTCGTTGATTATAGAGAACAACACCTTACAGGAAGAACGTGCCATTACCAAGCAGCAAGCCATTAAGGAATATGAAGAGTCACCTGCTCTTACTGATAAGATCATGACCCAGTTCGCTGAGGGTGTTGAAGCTTATCGGGAGAAGGCTCGGCAAAGGCTTATTGCTGCTGGGCAAGATGCTGCCATCCTGGACTCTTCTGATGAAGAATCTGAAGCCGAAGTTGATGGTTCACTTTAATAGAGTGTTTTAATACTTGTAAATTTTTCATTTCTTAGTTTTGTAACTTGCTCGATCAGTTATGCTAGCGAAGTGTGTATCCGAAGCATATTTGATCGAAAATTATAAAACGTTCAGATATGAATGCAACACTGGGAATTTCTTATTTATATTCTCTCGATTAGTTATGCTTGTAATTTTTACCGATCAGTTGAGTCGTTTTTGACTTTCTGATCAGTTTATGTCCGAAGCTTTTCTGACCGGGTTTTCTCGATCGGTTATACCTGGGATTTGTGTCGATCAATTAGGTCATTTCTGACTTTCTAATCGGTTTTATGCCCGAGGCTTGTTTGATCAAATTTGTAAGAGCTTTATGAATTTAAATGAAGTCTAAAAATTTTCTCGAAGATAAATTCTCATTTATTTCATTGATAAATTGCATAGATTACATAAATAGAGGAAAGAATAGCATAGCTTTTACTGGTAATATCTCCTAAGTCTTCCAGCATGCCATGTGTTCTTTACCTCAGACCCATCCATCGTTCGAAGCTGGTAAGTCCCGAGCTTTGGCATCTCCACTACTTCGTAAGGCCCCTCCCAGTTAGGCATTACCTTGCCGGTGTTCTGGGGGGTTGATGCCTCTGATTCTCGAAGCACCAAGTCTCCAACCTCGAACCTTCTTTGTTTGATTTTTTAATTGTAGTGTTGGGCGGTACGCTTCTGATAAATTGTTAGACGCACCAGTGCTGACTCCCGAACCTCTTCCAAGAGATCCAAGTTGACGCGCAGGCCGTCCTCGTTATACAGGTCCTTATACTGACTGACCCGAAGTGTAGGGAAGTCGATCTCTACAAGTATGAGTGCATCAGTCCCGAAGGCTAATCTGAACGGTGAGTCTCCCGTTGTTGTTCTTGGGGTAGTTCGATAAGCCCACAAAATGCTGAGTAACTCTTCAGGCCACCGACCCTTCAAGCCATCCAACCTTCTTTTGATGCCGTTAAGCAAAGTTCGATTGGTGACCTCTACTTGACCGTTCGACTGTGGATGGGCAACTGAAGTCTTTCGGTATTGAATTCCCAATTCTTTTAGGAAAGCTTCAAATTTTGACCCCACAAATTGCCTGCCATTGTCTGAGACTACCACCATCGGGATACCGAATCGATAAACCACGCTCTCTTTGAGAAATTTTAAGCATTCTTGTTCCGTGATTTTCTGTAAAGGTTTAGCTTCGACCCACTTGGTCATATAGTCGATGGCCACAATCATGAAGCATACTTGACCCTTGGCCTTCGGTAGAGGTCCAAGGATACCGATTCCTCATACAGCAAACGGTACTGGGGATAGGACCGAACACAACTCTTCGGGAGGTTGATGAGGTATGGCGTTATTCAGCTGGCATTTCGGACACTTTTTGACGAACTCTTTGGCTTCCTGATAAATGGTTGGCCAGCAATATTCCTGCCTCAATATCTTGTGTGCCAGTGATTTCGCTCCCATGTGATCCCCACAAATACCTTCATGCACTTCCCGAAGTGTGTAATTTGCCTCTGATGGTGTCAAGCACTTGAGCAGCGGGGAACTAAAGGCCCTTCGATATAGGTCTCCATCGATAAGGACAAAATTTGAACTCCGGTACTTGATTTTTCTTGCCAGGATGCGATCCGAAGGTAGAATCCCATCAGCAAGGTAAGAGATGTATGGCGTAAGCCAGTAGTCTAGTCGATCCGTACATAGCACCTCCACCTTCGGAACACTTGGTTGTTCTAACACCTCTAAATACACCGACCCGCTGAATGAACTGGCTTCGGTGGTTGCCAATCGTGCTAAAGAGTCTGCCACTATATTGTCAGACCGATCGACCCCCTGACAGCTGAACGATGTGAAGTATGTCAGTTTATCCTTCACCTCGGATAGGTATCTGGTCGTTCTTGCCCCCCGGGCCTCATACTCGCCCGATATTTGCTTGACGACCAACTGGGAGTCACTGTAGACCATTAAGTTTTGTACCTCTAAGCTTCGGGCCAATCTTAATCCAGCTAAGATGGCCTTATGCTCTGCTTCATTGTTGGTGGCTTTGAATTAGAATCGGATGGCTTGTTGGAACTTGAATCCTTCGGGACTTGTCAGTATGACCCCTGCACCCCTGACTTCTGAAGTTGATGAGCCGTCTACATATAGCGTCCATGAAGTCCTCACGTACTGTGTTTTCATGATCGATCCCACATCCGGTTCCGTGAACGAGCATTCCACAATAAAGTCTGCTAATGCCTGTCCTTTGATTGCTATTCGGGGTAGATATTCTAGTGCAAACTGTGTCAGCTCCATTGTCCACGCAGCTAGTCGTCCTGATACCTCTGGCCTGTGCAGTATTTTCTTTAACGGTTGGTCCGTGTATACCACCATTAACCGACCTTGGAAATAATGCTGAAGTTTTCTGCTTGCTATGATCAAAGAGTAGGCAAATTTTTCCAGGTTTGGGTATCGGGTTTCTGCTTCTCGAAGTACATAGCTAATGTAGTACACCGAGAACTGATTTCCCCTTTATCTTGAACTAATGCAGCCCCCATTGCCATCGAGCTTGCTGCCAAATACAAATACAGAGGTTCCGAAGGGATCGGCTTCATCAACAATGGTGCACTGGATAAATATTTTTTGATCCCTTGGAACGCATCTTCGCACACCGAAGTCCACTGAAACCTCTTCTCATTTTTAGGTCCTTTCAAGTGTCGAAGAATGGTAGGCATTTCTCTGCTGACTTCGAGATAAACCGTCGAAGGGTTGCGATCCGACCCGTCAATCTCTGAACATCTTTATACGACTTTGGAAATTTCATATCCAAGATCGCTTGAATCTTCTCTGGATTTGCTTTGATTCCCCTTTTGCTGACTAAGTACCTTAAGAACTTTCCCGATCCCAATTCGAATGTACATTTGGTCGGGTTCAACCGCAAGTTACGTCTTCTGACTATTTCAAAGCAGTTTTCCAGATCTTCAAGATGGTCACTGACCGACATACTTTTGACGATCATGTCGTCCACGTAGACCTCCATGCTTCTCCCTAACTATTTCGTGAACACAAAATTCATCATTCGCTGATACGTTGCCCCGGTGTTCAACAGCCCGAAGGTCATCTTTCGATATGCATAAATTGCCCAATGAGTGATGAAACTAGTTTTCGGGATGTCTTCCTTATTCATTGAAATCTAATGGTACCCTGAAAATGCATCCATGAAGCTCAGCATGCCATATCCCGAAGTGGCATCAATCAACTGGTCTATGTTAGGCAAAGGGTAGAAATCTTTTGGACACATCCTGTTCAAATCCGTGTAGTCAATGCATAATCTCCACTTCTCGTTCTGCTTCTGGACCAAGACTACATTGGCCAGCCACTCCGGGTAATCAATTTCGAAGATAAATTCGGCTTCCAGGAGCTTGGCAATCTCCTCATCGATGATCCTCTGTCTTTCTGGGGCGAAAACTCTTCGTTTCTGTATAACTAGTTTTCTGTTTGGGTCTACATGTAGCCTGTGCAGTGCCATCGATTCGCTTACTCCCGGCGTATCACTAGGTTCCCACGCAAAGATGTCGGCATAGACTTGGAGCAGATCTATCAACCCCGTCCGAAGAGGTTCTGCTAATCCCAAACCGATCTTGATCGTTTTCTCTGTATTTCTCGGTACCAGTTGTACATCTTTCATTTCTTCGGCTGGCAGAGCAAGCGGTTCTGTACTACTCTCAATAAATGGCTCTATTTCTATAGCCATTGTTTATTTCTGTTTACTGACCCTGACCCCTGAAGAAATCAAACAGTTTCGATAACACCTTCGGGCAATATCCAAGTCACCTTTTACCTCATCAATCCCGTTCGGTGTCGGAAATTTAATTTTCAAATGGGGTATGAAAGTCACTGCCTATAAGGCGATCAGGGTTGGCCGTCCGAGGATTGCGTTGTATGCCGGGTCTACCTGGACCATGAAAAATTTTACTAGGATTTCTACCTGCTGAGGGGCGGTGCCGAACCTGACTGGCAACTCGATGGTGCCCGAAACATGCACCAAGTCTCCACTAAAATCGTACAACGGGCCTTCGCCGCCTAGCTCCATCTTCTTTCCTTCCAGATCCAACCTTTGATAGGCGTGAGTGTACAGTATGTCGACCGAAGACCCGTTATCAATCATCATCCTTTTCATATCGACAGGCCCGACCTGAGCCGTTATCACCAATGCTCCATCATGTGGCTCAATGGGGTCGGTAGGGTAATCTTCGTCCAAGAAAGAAATAGAGACTCCCGAGTAAGGCCCGCCTTTCCTAGGAGATGAGTTTGCTACTGACAACACAACTTCGAGATGTCCGCTTCTTTTCTTTCCAGTTATACGCCCTACCGAACCGCCCGAAATTACATTAATCACACCTCAGGGTTGCGTGTTCGGTTGCGACTGTGTTTCCCGAGTCGGCCCTCTATTCTCCTCCCAAGGTGCCTCTGAACTTTCCCGACCGACCACGTACTGCACTAATTGCCCATTCTGAACGTTTTTCTCAATAAAGTCCTTCAGATCATTACACATATCCGTCGTATGCCCGCGACATTGATGGTATTCACAATATTTGTCCCGACCTCTCTTGCCAGGTTTCAGATACGTCGAACATGGCTCAAAAAATGGTTTGTTCCACATTTCCTCTAGTATCTTTACCCGGTCAGTGTTGAGAGCGGTGTAAACTTTGTTGACATTTCTGTTCAGGAAGGGTGGTCGGCCGCTTCCCGAACCCCCACCGTTATTACTTTTCCTGATGTAGTTATCCGACCTCCCCTGGTTGTCGGACCGTTGATAACTTTGTTTATCTCTATCTTTGGACTTCTCATAAGGTTGGGAGCGTGGTCCGAAGTTCCCCATTGCCTCCTCGATTGCTATGAATCCCTTGGCTCGATGGAAGGCTTCTGTCAAATCTGCTGGAGGGCTGATCACCAGGTCTTTCATCAGTTTCTTCAACTTACCGATATCTAAGCCAGTTGTGAAGAATCCCAAGGCCTGTGGGGAATTCAATTCTGCTACCGACCCCACCGACTCCCGAAACCTCTTGACGTATTGGCCCAGACTCTCATCTGACTTCTGTCGAACCTGCATGAGGGAGGCCGTGATCTTTCCTCGCCTTCTGTTGCTCCCGAACCGGGCATGAAACTTCTCCCGAAGATCATGCCATAAATTAATCGACCCGACCGCCAAGGTTCCCATCCACTCTCTAGCACTTTTTTTTAGAGTTGTCGCGAACATATGACACTTGACAACGTCCGAGTGTCCGTAGTATGTCATCAGTCTGTCATACCCGTCTGAATGGTCGTACAGATCCCCCAACCCATCATATGTCTCTAATGGGGGCATCTTCTTTTTGGGATCGGCGGTAACATGATTTATCTCGGGCGAGAAAGGTGACCCTAGACAAGCCGAAGGTGTCCCCATCGAGTTCTTCGCCACCAGCAGTTTCTCCAATTCAGCCACCCTTCGAGCAAGGGGGTCAGACTCCTCTTTACGAGGGGACGATCTGGGTTTGTCCCTCTCGTATTCGGGAGATGCATCCCTCCTCCCCTGTCCCGATCTGCCCAGCTGCTCCGATCTCCGTTCTACCGAACAGCTCCTTCTTCGGCTTCGGCCTTCACGGGATTGACTCATGTGCTTGCTCCTTTCTCTTCTTGCCTCTCCCCGTCGAGGTGACCGGGATCGGCTCCGATGCCTGCGCCTTATGTAGGATACCTCTTGTTCCCCAGCCATCTTTGCCATCTGCTGTTCGAGCTCCTCCTGCTGAAGGCGTAAGGCCATCCTAGCGTCTTTGTTCTGTTGCATCTTCTTCTGCAAGATGAACTCTCGCTGGTCTCGGCTGTCTTCCCCTCGGTCCTTTCCTCGTACCTCCAGTGCCCGAGAGTTGTTTTCATCTGCATGACTAGCCTGATTGGGAGTATGCTAGCTGTCGTGGAAGAGTTTTCACCAGAGAGAAGCAATCGGCTTCTCCTGAACCTCTTGGACTCTAGAGCCCAGTCTGTCCTTCACCGAACCCCTCACCTGGGTGGTCTGGTGGGTGCCTTTTCCTGGTTAGAAGCACTAGTATCCCTACTCGCCATGACTTACCGGAGAAGCTGATTACGATTGTAAAAAGCACTAAAATAGCCCTCCTTCTAGCGCCAAATGTTAACGCCAAGTTTCGCCGGCGCGTTCAATCACAAAATTCACGCGCTTGAACCTGCACAATAACAGATCACACACGAAGCTTGACGGCTTGGGCCACCGGGGGATGGCTACGGTGTGAGAATAAGTACAGGTTGTTCACAAGGTTTAACAACGGAGGATTTAGTATTTAGTACTTAAAGATGTCTTACCTATTAAGTATCGTCAAGCCTTGTATTTATAGTACTCTTATTACCCTAGAATCCTTCTCCGAGTCGGTTTAGGACTCCTAGTTATGGTAACTACCATAATTCGGGTCCAACACAATCTCCTTAAAAGGTGGAAGTGGAATCCAATCCAAACACTACCTTTGGAGCTACCTTATTCAAATACGGGTAGGGTTTCAGACTCTACGCGCAGGATGGCCCACTGCACAGGCCCAACCCAACCGATCTAAACATCTGGTCTGAGCTTCGGCCCAAGGGACTCGAGGGCCCGACCCTGAACACCATACACTAAGGTAAGGCTCCGGCCCAAAGGACTCGAATGCCGAACCCAAATATCTTCAGCTTCTCCACGGGTTTCGGCCCAATAGGCTCATAAGCCCCTTCCAGTGTCAGGCCTTTGGCCCACATGAGGGTCAGTAAAACGCACCCGAACACATGGTAACCAGAACAACAAAAAACAGTAACCAAAATCCCAAATCAAGGGAACAAAAATGGTATCCAAATCATAAGCTAACAGTAACCAAAAACATACTAAAGAAGAAACCAAACATTTATATGATAATAACCAAACTATGTTTTAATGGTAAACAATACATAAACAACATGTACACCAAAACTAATTTAGTCGACCTAAATACTAAGCAAATACATGGTAACCAGAACAACATACAAAAGTAACCAAAACACCAAATCGAGGGATAAAAAAAGGTATCCAAATCATAAGCTAACAGTAACCAAAAACATACTACAGAAGTAACCAAACAGTTATATGATAATAACAATAACAAAATTTAAATTAGCACACCTTTAAAATTTTTTGTGTGGGAATTATCTTCTGGCTATGGACTTGACCTTCTGTCTTAACTACAGGGACATCAAAATCAGATTCCAACTGCACTTTAGTATGCTTGATATCACCACGTATCACCAACCTATTCTCATTCTTACTGGATTTCTGACCTACATCCTTCCCCTTCCTCTCCATAGCAAACTTCTTCAAGTCCTTAACAGAATCACCCTCCGATATTCTTTTCCTCTTTCCATCTTTCTTCCTTGTATCAACCATTCTATACAAAATATAAATAAAACAAACCCAAACAATCAATACTTCATTATGTTAGTAAACTACATTAATAGATAATACATTAAACTATTTAGACATTACTAACCTGAAACAATAATAAAAATCGGAATCGATCAATGGAGAAGAATAAACCAACTGAACCACTGTGCAACAGCGATATCCAATAACTACGATAATGACGAGCAACTAAACCAATAACGATCACGAAAATGTAGAATAAATCACCGGAAACGATCGATATAGATGAAGAACGCACGAACAGAATATAGAAACAAGGGTTTCAGTATGCAGAACAAGAGTTTGAAACTGAAGAGTCCCAAGTAAATGATAGATGGCGGTTATCACCTCTTGTTCCCCAGCCGTCTTCGCCATCTGCTGTTCGAGCTCCTCCTGCTGAAGGCGTAAGGCCATCATAGCGTCTTTGTTCTGTTGCATCTTCTTCTGCAAGATGAACTCTCGCTGGACTCGGCTGTCTTCCCCTCGGTCCTTTCCTCGCACCTCCAGTGCCCGAGAGTTGTTTTCATCTACATGACTAACCTGATTGGGTGTGTGCTGGCTGTCGTGGAAGAGTTTTCGCCGGAGGGAAGCAACCGGCTTCTCCTGAACCTCTTGGATTCTAGAGCCCAGTCTGTCCTTCACCGAACCCCTCACCTGGGTGGTCTGGTGGGTCCTCGCCTTCTCCTGGTTAGAAGCACTGGTATCCCTGCTCGCCATGACTTACCAGAGAAGCTGATTGCGATTGTAAAAAGCACTAAAATAGCCCTCCTTCTAGCACCAAGTTTCGCCGGCGCGTCCAATCACAAAATTCACACGCTTGAACCTGCACAATAATAGATCACACACGAAGCTTGACGGCTTGGGCCGCCGGGGGATGGCTCCGGTGTGAGAATAAGTACAGGTCGTTCACAAGATTTAACAATGGAGGCTTTAGTATTTAGTACTTAAAGATGTCTTACCTGTTAAGTGTCGTCAAGCCTTGTATTTATAGTACTCTTATCACCCTAGAATCCTTCTCCGAGTCGGTTTAGGACTCCTAGTTATGGTAACTACCATAATTCGGGCCCAACATAATCTCCTTAAAAGGTGGAAGTGGAATCCAATCCAAACACTACCTTTGGAGCTACCTTATTCAAATACGGTTAGGGTTTCAGACTCTACGCGCAGGATGGCCCACTGCACAGGCCCAACCCAACCGATCTAAACATCTGGTCTGAGCTTCGGCCCAAGGGACTCGAGGGCCCGACCCTGAACACCATACACTAAGGTAAGGCTCCGGCCCAAAGGACTCGAATGCCGAACCCAAATATCTTCAGCTTCTCCACGGGTTTCGGCCCAATAGGCTCATAAGCCCCTTCCAGTGTCAGGCCTTTGGCCCACATGAGGGTCAGTAAAACGCACCCGAACACATGGTAACCAGAACAACAAAAAACAGTAACTAAAATCCCAAATCAAGGGAACAAAAATGGTATCCAAATCATAAGCTAACAGTAACCAAAAACATACTAAAGAAGAAACCAAACATTTATATGATAATAACCAAACTATGTTTTAATGGTAAACAATACATAAACAACATGTACACCAAAACCAGTTTAGTCGACCTAAATACTAAGCAAATACATGGTAACCAGAACAACATACAAAAATAACCAAAACACCAAATCGAGGGACAAAAAAAGGTATCCAAATCATAAGCTAACAGTAACCAAAAACATACTACAGAAATAACCAAACAGTTATATGATAATAACAATAACAAAATTTAAATTAGCACACCTTTAGAATTTTTTGTGTGGGAATTATCTTCTGGCTATGGACTTGACCTTCTGTCTTAACTACAGGGACATCAAAATCAGATTCCAACTGCACTTCAGTATGCTTGATATCACCACGTATCACCAACCTATTCTCATTCTTATTGGATTTCTGACCTACATCCTTCCCCTTCCTCTCCATAGCAAACTTCTTCAAGTCTTTAACAGAATCACCATCCGATATTCTTTTCCTCTTTCCATCCTTCTTCCTTGTATCAACCATTCTATACAAAATATAAATACAACAAACCCAAACAATCAATACTTCATTCTGTTAGTAAACTACATTAATAGATAATACATTAAACTATTTAGACATTACTAACCTGAAACAATAATAAAAATCAGAACCGATCAATGGAGAAGAATAAACCAACTGAACCACTGTGCGACAGCGATATCCAGTAACTACGATAATGACGAGCAACTAAACCAATAACGATCACGAAAATGTAGAATAAATCATATGAAACGATCGATATAGATGAAAAACGCACGAACAGAAGAAAGAAACAAGGGTTTCAGTATGCAGAACAAGAGTTTGAAACTGAAGAGTCCCAGGCAAATGATAGATAGCGGTTATCACGCGTTTCAAAAAAAATCAACCCGATTTTAAGAGGGACACTAATTTGTCATGTCAACCCATTAATATTAATCCCTTAAATTAAGGACTCTTAATTGTATTAATATTATAAATAAATATGATAAAATGTTATATTTTTATAATTATTTTATAGATATATAATTATTATAATTATTTTTATAAATGTACTATAATATGTAATTAATCCTAAATTCAATCAGGTATCCATGGAGTAGCGTTTAGGCCATGTGATTCTCATGAAATTTGGTAAGCATATTAATTAGGTATTATTTTATTCTGAGAGCTTGTGGAAACACAACCCCACCATAAAATTATTCATTATTAGTAATAGTATATAACTAGTATAAAGTTCAAGATGGTCCCACATCCCTCAATCCCACTAAATTTGGAGGACTTTTAAGCCAATTGTTCCATGTACAAAGCCAGAACCACCACCCATTTGGGTTCCATTTCCCATTCTTATTAAACTGCTGCTATTGAATTTTTATTAGTACTAATTTTGCACATTCCCAGCATATTAAATTCTTTCAATTTTCTTTTGTGTAAAGTTATGAGATAATCCACCTTTGGCTAGAATAAAGCACTCACCACAATGTCTTCTTTTAATATTCAATGGGGAGCCTATCTCTTAGTCCTTATTTATCTGCACATGTTTGAAGGTTCTAATTTATAAACGCAGTGGTTGAGAATTTTGTTCGTTTGTAAACACATTATTTTCAACAAAATTTATTTAACTTATAACTTTTGGTTCAAATTTTATAAACAGTTTTATACAATCTAATTGAAATAAGATTTTTTTAATATTGTAATATATATATGATCTCTTTATAGTACATTGTAACACTCCATATTCACATCGAAATATATGAAAAAAAATTATCGATATATAAGTAATTAAGTTACTAACAATAGTACTTTTAGCCATGACTTTTTAGGTGATTATATGGTGAGTTAAGATGATCCAAGAAGATACTATACAAAAAATAGAATAAATTTTAGAATTTACTCTTATTTTAAATTGACGTAAAAAATTAAAATAACTCTTATATTTGGAATAGAGGAAGTACTTTGATATATTTTTTAGAGAATGTTATATATATTTTATTTTTTTCATAAATTTTGGAGGGACCTAAAATAAAAATATCAAAAAAAAATTAAAAAAAAAATCAGGGTTGGCCGAGACCTCAGACTCCCAGCATAACTACGTCCCTAAGTGGGCCAGGGTAATTTTAGGTAAGAAAATAAGGGAAGATAAAGAAGAATAAGGTTCAAGTTATTATACTCCCTTGTCCCCTCGCTTTGGTTATTATACTCTCTAAAATATTAGTATTAAAAAAGTTGGTCAAAAAGAACCAAAAATTAAAAAGAAAAGGAAGAAGCTAAAATAGCTGATTTTGGATTGGATCAAAGAAGCTCAATATAAATTATTAAATTAAATTCTATAAAGTCGATAACTAGGGTCCGAGAATAATGACACATCAACAAAAGATTTTGTTTTTAATTTATTAATTATTTTTCTTAATGGTGATATCTCCAAGTGAAAGTTCACAGAGGATTTGGGTTCAATTTGCTTTTATAAGGATTTTATATCAATGAAATTAATATTTTTATATGTATTTTTAATATTTTTACATAATCTTCTCTTACATGAGTATACAGTGAATCTTACCTTCATGTAAAAAAAAATCATGTAAAAATATCAAAAATACACGTGAAAATAATACTCTCCTAAAAACTAAATTTATAAAGCGGCTTTCTTCAGCCGTTACATACACTGTTTCACATTATTATTTTTTTACTCTTTTGTCATGTAAATTTAATTATATTATTATTTTATTTTTTTAATTGATTTTTTTATATTTATCTATTTAGTCATCTAAATTTAATAAAAAATTAATATTTTTTTATTTTGTTATTTAAATTTTATAAAAAAATTATTTTATCTCATATAATTTACACATTGTATATTTTATGTCCATTTTCGGTTACACAACTTTCTTAGTGTTAGATTTCTCATAGAAAAAGGGTTAAGTTCATATAACCACCTGGAATTTGAACGGTTTTTCACTTAACCACCTGTAGTCAGTAAAGCTACATTTAAACTCCCGACTTTTTGAGTTGAAGTGAAAATGTTACCTTTTCCATCCAAATTAACCGTGCGTGCATGTCAGACGCCAAAAATACGTAAAAAGAAGGTGTAAAAGTAAAAAAAAAACTAAAAAATATCTAAAATACTCTTGTTCTCTATCCCTCCCTCCCTTTCCTTCTCTTCGGCCCACCATCTCTTCTCCTTCCTCTCCTCTTTATCATGCTGGGTGCTATTCATGCTCCTCCGACGGCTGAAATGAAGCACTTTCCCGAAATTCGTTTTCCGATCTATGATAAGCCAAGTCCGTGGGCTTTTAGATTGTGGGGTTTCTCTGTTCGAATTAGTAGGGGGTTTGATTAAGATGAATCTCGGTCCTAGAAGTTATGATCTGAAGTGGTGGCTTTGTTTGGGCTGGTTGGGTTTCAGATCTTGATGATTTGATGAGGTTGATGGTTTGGAAAAGGATGCGTTCAGATCTGTTATGTTCTCCCTATTCATCTTTCCATTTCTCAGATCTTGAACTGATTTTAGTTCTGGTGATTTTTGATCCGGTGATTGTTTGTGTTTTTCGATCTGGATTTATTCGTTATTTATTTCGTGTTCTTTTTTCTCAGTGTGTTTATTTTTTTAGTTTACTTATTTTTTTTCTCTCCTATATATATGTAGGTAGTGTTCTATTTAGGATTCTAGGGTTTCTGTTGGGGCTTATGATTGTTTTTGGTGTTTTCCCTAATTGGGTTCTTGATTTTGGATTTAAATTTTTGGATGGATTTGGGAAGTTTGATGTTTCAGTTGGTTGGAAATGTGGGTATGTCAAGATTGGACTTTGACAAGTTTAGGCTATGGTGTTTGTTGGTTTCGGGTGTTTTGCAAATGGTGACTTTGCATTCGAATTTGCAGATATTTTTGAATGAAGCAGTGTTATCTTGGTACCAGAGATTGCAAATGCTAGCAAGGTTCCAGACTTGGGCATATACAACAGAGGCGCGAGTCGACAACAACGCTGATAAGTTTGCTGCCAGGTGAATCTAGCTCGGGCATATACAACAGAGGTGCGATTAGCATAAACCTCAGAAGCTCTCTTTAAGAAGCTGACAGGAGTTAGCGGTACATAATTTGCTGCACATAAATTGCTCGATCTGTTCTTACACTGTAGAGAGTAGAATGAATAAGGACCTTTTGACTTGAAAACTCATGTGACTTTAATTTACATGGAATTCACACTATTTTAGGCTGCCTGACTTCAAAACTTCAGCCTGTCTTCTTCCTCACACATAACCATCTCCTTTGTGGCAAGTGCTTCCACCCAAAAAATGGGTTGTTGTAATTGTTATAGTTTCATTAGGCAATCAATTTTGTACTGGGCTAAAAATATGACCTCTGTTTACACTATTGAAAACATAAACAATATAAGGTTGACAATGGCAATCAATTGGAGGGTTTTGTTTTTCAATCATTTTGTTTGATTGATTTGCTGTTATCTTCCCTTAAATTTGTGTGCAATGGACAATTTTGGTAATGTTTGTGCCGGATTTTATAATGATGTTTGTGCCGGATTAATTGATCTTCCCTTAAATTTGAAGATATTTTTAAATTTGTTTGATTGATTTCCTCCCTTTATGTTCTTCGCTCGCATATCCCAGCATCTGTCGTTTACATATAAGGAGGGTAATTAAGTCTTTATCCAACTTAAGTAACAGAGTTATGGTAAAAAACAGTTATTCACTTCAACTCAAAAAGTCGGGAGTTTAAATGTAACTTTATTGATTACAGGTGATTAAGTGAGAAACCGCTTAAACCCCATGTGGTCATCAGAACTTAACCCTAGAAAAAAAGAAAAGAGTCAATGATAACTCAAAAATGTGAATAAACTCGCATATATCATAATAAAAAAGAAAAGGAGATATGTCGCCAACTTTTTAGGTAGAAATTTTTAGCTTAAACTTCAATTGAGTGTGAGTTCCGCTCTTGATAATATAAGAAAGGAAATTGATATTTTTACATGATTTTTTGGTATTTTTATATGAAAAGTGTCGTTATAGATGTATAGCGACGGTAAAAATTGTAGTCATAGAAAACTGTTATAGGATCTATAGCTACGATTTTTATGTAAAAATATCAAAAAGTTTCCTATAAGAAAATAATCAATGATAGCTCAAAAAATTAGAATATACTCGCATAAATCATAATAAAAAAAGAAAAAGAGACACGTCGATAACTTTTTTTATAGAAATTTCTAACTTAAACTTCCATTGAGTCCGAGTTCGACTCTCGTTTTCCCGCCTTATAATTTAATGTCCTTAATAATTACCGATAAGAAAATGTAATATTGTTATATTAAAAGAATAATACTCCATCTTTTTTAAATTATAAGACTATTTTTTACTTTTAAAAGCCAATTTGAAACACTTTCAAACTTAAAATTGAGATAGCTAATTAAACAATATGAAACAATAAAGTTATACTGAGTAATACTTTTTATATAGTTTATAATATTCACCATTGATTATAATTAAAGGAATCTATTTCAATTTTGAGTTTTAAAATATCTTAAGTTAATTTAAAGAAATCAATAATAATCTTATAATTTGAAATGAATGGAGTATTAGTTTAGAAAGAAATTAAGGCTCAATAATGCCGGAAGTAATAATTAAACCTAACATTATGTTTCTAAGTTTTAAAATGAATAAAAAATGAAAAATCTATTTTTTTTGCTCCAATTCACTTGTTTTTAAGGGTTTTTTTTAATTGAGCAAAACATAAAATATGGATAAAAAGGTTGAAAGTAGTATGCATACAACACTAATAGAAAAATAATAATACGTGACGAAACTTTGTGACAGTTTTTAAAAACAATCATAAAAGATAGTAATTTGTGATGGACTTTTTAAGCAATCACAAAATAATAGTATATATGATGGCTCTTAGTGATGACTAATTTTGACATCAATGTATTATAATTGTGATGGTCGTGTCTAAACCTGGCAAAATATGGTTATGAGTTGGTTTTGATTTTTAAAATATGGTTAACCAACTATTTAAGAACTAAAACCATATTAACCATTTTTAATATGGATAATGTAGGTTGAAACCATATGGTTATGATTAAAAATCATATTAACCATATTAACCATTTTAAGATATTTCATGTAAATATTTATTTGTATTAGTTATTATAATATTATATATTTTTTATATTGTGATTGTATCATAAATAAATAACTAAAATATAATAGTATTTAATTATAATTTGTGCTTGAGATAATTTTATTATATAATTTATCATAAGAAAAGTGGAGTGAGAACAATAACAAAATATTTTTTTTTGGTGGGTAGGGTGGGGTGAGGTAGGGTGGGGTAATATTATTTTTTTATATAATATTATTTTTTTTAGTAGGGGTGAGGTGGGGGTAGAGTAGGTGCGTGGGGTGGGGGTAGGGTGGGTGGGTGGGTTCGGGGGTAGGGTGGGTGGGGTAAAGGTAGGGTGGGTAGGGTGGGAAGGATGGGGTAGGGGGTAGGGTGGGTGGAGTAGGGTGGGGTAGGGGTAGGGTGGGTGGGTGGGTAGGGATAGAGTAGGGTGAGGTAGGGGTAGGGTGGATGGTGGGGGTAGGGGTAGGATATGGTGGGAAGGGAAGGGTGGGGTAGGGGGTGGGGTGGAGTGTATACATAATCACATAATATTATTTTTTTGTGGGGGTGGGGTGGGGTGGGTGGGTTAGGGGTGGATGGGGTGGGTAGGGGGTAGGGTTGATCGGGTAAGGTGGATGGGGTGGGGTGTGTAAGGTAGGGTTGGGGGTAGGGTGGATGGAGTAGGGGTGGGTAGAGTGGGTGGGTGGAGTAGGGGTGGGGTTGTTATTATTCATATTTATTAATATAAATTTATAATAATAAAAATTATTAACAGGACCAGTGTCTAAAAAAATTATAGAATAATGAGGTTATTAATTATATCAAAAAATAAATGTCATTTCTTTTATCATACGTAATGTACCTATTGATCTCCACAAATTATATATATAATATAATAAGCGCTAAAATATTTGTAAAATACGAATATGGGTTGAAAGAACTTTTAATTTGAATTTGGAATAAAATATGGGTCGAAAAATGGTTAACCGGGTTAAAACTATAACCAACCCAAATAAATATGGTTCCAAACTTAACCAACCCAAAGAAATAAATATGGTTAACCAACCCATTTGGCTCCAGTTAATATAGGTTGACCCAACAGTTAACCAACTAGATTGTCAGGTCTAGTCGTGTCAATCACCAAGCTTTCTTTTTGTGATGGACCAAGTCATCACTTATAGATATATCCTTTTCGTGATTGTATTTAAGCTATCACTAATGTTCTAATGTAAGAAATAAGCAAAACAATATTTTATGACGGTCATGACAATCATTAAGAAAAATAGTTTTTTGTGACGACGTTTATTTGTAATTACAAAAAAAGGTATTTTGTGATGGAATTTTTAAGTCATCACAAAATAATAAAATATATGATGACTCTCAGTGATGACTAGTTTTACCATCATTATAGAGTATTTTGTGACTGCCATTGCAATCACAAAATCTTATGTGGAAATAATTTTGTTTAGTAAGTCAACTTACATATATTTCCTTTTATATTTTGTTTTAAAATTATAATCATGATCTAGGCTTTTGTATAGTGGTAATACTCGTTATTTAGTTCGCAAATGGGGGGAGGGTTCAAATCCTACAAGTGTCATTTGATACAATTAATATAATGAAATAAATTATCCGTAAATAGATATTCACGTTCTTACTTTTGATCCCTAAAATCTTTTTTTTTGTGACGACTTTAACAATCACAATAGATTACGTATTAATGTGATTGTATTAATCATCACAAAAGCACTAAGAGTTTGCGTGATTGCCAAAACCATCACGTAAAACCTTTCATGATGGGCGTACACAAGATGACCATTGTGATGCTTAAAGCCATCACGTAAACCTTTCGTGATGGTTTTTTTGGTTTTTGTGATGAATTTTGGCCATCACAAATGACCATTTTTTTAGTAGTGCAAGTCAATCATGTTTGATGATAAAACATATACTTTGTAACAATCTTATTCATGTATTAATAAAAATTTGTTTAATTAAAGACTTTTAATTTATCTACATGGTATTGTTTTATAATATATGATAAACATATAGTTTTGAGCAATACTTTTATAATCATGATGATGATCATGCTAATGAGATCTAAATTCTTAGATAGCTCACAAACTAAAATTGTTCTCAATAGTTAGATTACTAAAAAAGGAATTTGTGCATACGTTGCTTGCTCATTGGATGAGGATAATTGATCTCATGATCATTTGTGTGGAGACACTAAAGTAAGTATGTAGGTGCTTATTGAAAAATAAGTTCACTGAACGTGGTTCGCTAAGAAATACCTAATGGAGTTTTACTTGTCTGTCAATAGAAAGTCCTGTAGTGATAGTAGTACAAGTGATACTTATATTTGAGATCATCATAGTATCTTGTGTATGATGAGTTATATTTTGACATGTCCCTTAACACTCTTAGGCATGTCCCTTAATACTCTTAGGGTATATAAAAGGGTATGCTTATGTGTAATAACTTGTACATGGAGATAACGAATGATCAACAAAAACTCTACTGCTTCTAATAAAAGAAAGAGAATGTCTTATGTGATTTGATAAATGACAACTCAGTAGTCATTGGTCAAGGTAAAATGAAATTAGAAATGAGTTTCTAATTTGTATTATTTAGAGTTGTATATTTAAGAATCGAAAATACATATAATTAAATAAAATAAGACTTGACAGTAATTCCATATCTTATATTTAATTGGAACATTGTATGGTAGAATGATTGAATTGTACAGTGACTGTTTACTCAAAAGTTCTTTTATGATTAATTTTAAAATTTATATTATCTGGAAAGTCGTTGATAGCTAAGGAAATAAATGTTATTTATTTAAATAAATAAATAGATTAATTTATTTATTTAAATAAGATTAAAATTGTTCTAATTGATTTATTCACAATCGATTTAATATGGAGAACCTAGAAGGTCACACCATAAAAGAAAAAATATTTATTTAAGAAGTAAATGATATAATCGTAATAATAAATTAAGTGTATTTAATTTAATCTATGTTGATAGAATAAATTAAATAGCTTAATATTTATTGTTTAATATTTTGGAAATATTAAATATAAATAAATTAGAGGAGTCTTATTATTATTTAATTCTTAAAGGAGTTTGAGAGTTAATTAATAAAAGGTATTCTCATATATTCCTAATAAGATTAAGAGACTAATTAATTAAAAGAATTTAATTAATTATTGCTAATAAGATTCGGAAGCCTAATTAATTAAAATAAAACTCAATTCCTACATTGTTTAGAAGGGTTGCCTGTATTTATAAATAAGAAGAGTCTTATTTTGATTTAAGGTTAATGACAATTCCAAGAGTTTGAAGAATACACAATATTCTATAGAGATAGAATTAGAATTTTGTCAAACACTCATCTTCTTGAATAATTATTATTCCTTGGATCACCTCTAGAGGCCAAATAAATGGGTGACTAACATTGATCGAATGAAGGAATCAAAGTTGAACGTGAAAAGGAATTGAAGGTGAACTCGTACTTGAGGAAGCTAGTTTCTACAAAGATATGAATATGATCTCATTCTCTTTTCTATTGATTGATAATTACGCACAAAGTATGATCATGATGATGATTTGTATTAAAAAAAATTAAATTCCGTTTTATTGCGCTTCCGCACCTTTTGTATAATTTAATTGCATGATCACACTATATACAAACTTAATAAAGGTTTTGTCCACTTTTTTTTGTCAAAAAATTTCGCCCAAATGAAAAACTAATAACATAAACTCAGCTGCTTGGCTCAGTAGTTTAATTAAGGGATAGCTTGAAATCAATCGTGAACTCGGAAGTCTTGAATTCGACTCCATTGATATCAAGCATAGTTGTTCAGAAACATAAATTTTTATTTTATTCCTCCGAATAGAACATAACTATTCGAGTCGACATAGCATCTCGAGTCTGGTCGCAAGTCACTAATAACATAAACAAATCTCGCATGCACCATATTTTAAACCCTCTATAGACAAGTGTTTTGTTCTTTTCTGAAATACTAAATCAAATAAATCAATTACGAAGATGACTTTATGTTAATAAATATCCAATAAATTAATCAAATATTTATAATTAATTCGACAATTGAGAATTCAATGCTAAAGTCAGACAATTACATTAAAAGTAATTTTTATTTTTGTAATTACAGTTGAAACTCAAATATTTATCCACTAAAAAACGAAAGAAACCTGACGAATACTTTTGTCAAAGAGCTTTTATACTAAAATTGTTACTAACGTTGAAAAAAACACAAGCTTTATCACTAGTAATTTAATAGAAAAACCTACTAAAACTAAATCATAATGTGATATTTATCTTGCATAAAATTAAAGTAGTAAAATGAGCAAACAGTCTGAGTTCGATTCGTACTCGCTCGACTTAAAATATAAATGATTCAAATATGTGTAAATTTTAAAGTTTGATAAATTAATCGAATCTTCTCAAATTGTAATTTTCTATTGATACTCAGATCATATTCGTTCGAAAAATTTAAACTGATCGGACTCGATTGGAAATCGTGCTCGACTCGATAGTTAAGCGAGCCTCGTTGAAACCTTATTTTATACTCAATAAATTTTATGAATCAAATCTGAGTAACTCAATACTCGACTCGATTCATTTACACTGAATTGACTCTAAGAGAATTATCCAAACTCAAGTAATTTAGCCATAATCAATAAATGCTAATTTATACTTGTAGTTGTTTCTATGATTTTTTGTTTGTCTATCCTTAATTCAGTCTTCCGATGTCGTATTTATAAATTGAATTCAACCCTCAACTGCTATATATAACCTTCTATCTCCCGGACAAAAATCTTTTGTTTTAATTGAGATAAGGACACGTGCGTGTTCATCTCTTATTTTTCATCACTCAATTGGAGTAATTCCTTGCCTGCCCCTATTAATAGGCATAATAAAATAATGTTTTATTAATAGGCATAATAGACATTATACCTTCTAATTTATATGAATAAATCTAATGATACATCTGATTTACTCTCTACTTTTCGAATGCACTATAAAAAGAAAGAAGAAAAGAAATAAGTTGGGTGGAGTAATAAGTGGGGTGGAGGCCCGCTTAAGAATTACTACGTCACTCCAATTTTTTTTTTCCTTTTATAGTGTATTCGAGAAGGAGAGAGTAAATCTAATATATATGTTGATTTACTCAATTTATATTGTTCAAGTAGTAATTTTTTTTTATAAACTCAATAACCAATTAACCATGAATATACTCTCTCCATCCCAAATGAACGACTTAAATAACAAAAGAATTTATTCTCAAAAACATGTTTAAAGTACATAAGTCAATTAGATAAAATTTTACATTGACTAGTTTACCCTTATCATATTACATATTAGCCAAAAAGTAATTATAACACACATACCAATGTAATGCAATGCAATAACAAAATGAAAAATAAATTTATATTCTCTCCTCTTTTTTAACTATGTAAAATATATTCTTAAGCCAAACTTTTATGTTGTGTTTGTGAATTTGGAGGGATGAGATGAGAAAGAAAAGTATAGAAAGTGAAGGGATGAGAGTGAATTATAATTTTTCATTTGTCATTTGTCATGTTTGTGAGTTTTAAAAAAGAAGATAAGTAAAAATATTTTTATTTTTAAACTACACTATTACTATATATACAGAACGGATATAAAACATACCTCTTAAATATCATATATCTCTTAAATAACATACATTAATTAAAAATACGTCGTTTTGAATATTATTTTAAAAATAAGTGATGTCGCGGGTGATATTTTTGTAAATAAAAGGAAAACAAGTGGGACCACTCTCTTTTAATATTATTTTATTTTTTAAAAGAATCTCCAAAACGACGTAGTTTTAATAAATATATGTTATTTAAGAGAGGTATGCTATTTAAAAGGTATGCTTTAGATCTATCATCTTACTATATTACCCTTATATATTAATGTAATATATGACATGATTTATTTTGAAATGTTAATTTATATTGTTTTTGTAAGTTTTTTTTTTTGAGAATGGAAGGGAAAATAATTAAAATACCTCCAAAATCTCATGCTTGTGAGTTTTTTTGGGGAGTAAGCGAAGGGATTTGGAGGGGTGAGAAATGACTAGAAGCTAAAATTATCTAATAAAATACAAATAATTTTAAATTTTTCGCTCACTCAATAAATCATCTGGGCCGTCCAAAGTTTGAGATAAATTCCACCGTCCATACAGTGCCGAAGGCACGGGACACAACTAGTATTTTATATTATCTAAAATAACCTTTCAAAATAAATCATGTCATTTATAACATTAATATTTAAGAGTAATATAATAATAATGTAATTTTAAAATAAAAATATTTTCCCTCCTCTTCCCTCCTTCTAAACTCACAAAATAGAATTAAAATCACATCCCTTCTTTTCCTTTCTAAAACTCACAAACATGACAAAGAAAAATTATAATCCATTCTCTCCTTCCCCTATTATATTTATTCTTTACATCTCATCCCTCCAAACTCATAAACGTATTGAAAGTATTTTAGTTATTTTTCCTTCACTTACCTTCCTGAATTTTTTTTTTTACAAACACAGTAGTAAGGATGTGGAGAGTAAAAGAAAAGTCATAAATTTTATTTTTCTTTTTTCTAATTAAACTTTCTCTCCAAAACTTATAAATACCATGTAAAATAAAAAAGCAAATGAAAGGAGGGAAACAATATTCCATAGTACTTTACTTTGGTCAAATAAACCCACTCTCCTTTTTCTTGTTTGAAAATTTTAATTAAGTATTAATTATTTAATTTTTAATATTATTTTAATTATTAAATAAAATTTTAATTTTCTCATTGTCAAATAAATAACACTTTTTTTTAATATAAGAATAATATAGATAATTGATACAATATTTAATATTATATAATTATTTTTTTAATATTTTTACATAATTTTAAAATATATATTAAGAGAGGGGGGGAGTACTAATCATTTAAAAAGAGTAAAATGTAAAAGTGACCATTGTACTATTTAGGTATTTGGATATTGGGTCCACTTTTTTTTAGTCAATGCAAAACTAACCATTTACTATTTGAAAATTTGGATTATGAACCCTATTGTGTCATGTGACGTTGATTGGTGCACATGACATGTTGACGTGTCAATTTCACACATTTAGGCTAAAAATATCTATTCTCTCAATATTTGAAACTAAAACTTCACACTCTCAAAACTAACAAAACATTTGATTACCAACTAAGTTAAGAATATTAATGTTATCTCTTGAAAAATTATTAATAACAGTAATACTATTAATATAACTTATTAGTTATTAGTAATATTATTAATAAGTTGTTAGTAATTACTTGTTAGTTATTAGTAATTCTCTTTAACACGATTTTACTTCTTAGCTAAATATAAAATATATTATCTTAATAATATTACTTATTAGATATTAGGATATATTAATGTTATTAATAATATTAATATACTTACAATATTATTGTTATTAATATACATTAATGCTAATAAAAAAAATAAGATAATTTTGACAAAAAGAAGAGATAAATTCAATTTTTCTTTCTCTCTATTTAGTTTTCCATGTAGGAACATGTGAGAAGAGTCAAGACCGTAAATAAGAGTCATCTTAGGGTTTTTATTATTTGTTTATTTATTTGTTATTCTATTAATTCTACCTCTCCAACTTCGTTATTTATTGCAAAAGATGAAATCTAAAAATTAACTTAAATATATTAAATAAATAAAGTACTTATTATTTTTTATAAAATATGCGATCACAAGATTAAATTATTTATTTATTATAACTATTGTATTATTGTTATTATGATAAATTATTCTTATTAACAGGGCCGACCCTGAGTTTTTTAAGGGCTTAAAGCGATAACAAAAAAATGAGTCTTTTGCGAATTGCTATTAAGATAGGCATAAAAAAAAGGATCAATTACATATTCTATTACATTATTTAAAATAATTACAATAATAGTGCACTCATAAAATATTTACACAATTAATACACTTTCCATATTTATTTACAATATTAGTGCAATTAGGATTACTTAATTTAGGAAATTAGTATGCAATTAGGATTCCTTACTTTAGGAGATTAGTATTAATTTACTTATTAAATTAAGTAATTAATAAGTAAACCATATATCACCTCCACCACCTAAGCCTCCACCCCCACCTACACCTACTCCAGCACCTTCACCAAATCCTTCACCTTTCACACCTCTAAGTCCGCTGCCACCCCTTAAGCCTCCACTGCCTCCTGCTCCACCACCTAAGCCTCCAACCCCCACCTACACCTCCTCCAACACCTCCGCCAAATCCTCCACCACGCCCACCTCCACCACCAAGACCTCCACCATGCCCACCTCCAAATCCACCACGACCACCGCAGCCTCTGCGGCCACCAAAACGACAATCATCATCATGCCATGGAGAATATATTGATCCACCTCCACACCTTCAGTTTTTTCATATTGCAGTGGGTTTCCAAGGTAACTAATTCAGTTTTATTAAGTTACCAATTATTTTGAATGTGATGCAGTTGGTAGCCAAACCTTTATACAGTTGGTAGCCAAACCTTCATGCAGTTGGTTGCCAAACTTTCAGATCAAGGTAACCAATTCATACTGCAGGTGTGTAGGTAGATTGGTTACCTTGGTATAATTGGTATAAAGGTTTAGTTACCTTTATACCAAGGTTTGGTTACCTTTTTAAGAAGGTTTGGTTATCAACATTACATTACACATCACTCTCTTATCTCTCTCTTTCTTATGCAGTGTTCTTATTTTCTTTTGGACATGAAATTGGGTCTCACCGACGACAGGGAGGAAGAAGATGACCGACGAAGGGGAGGAGGAAGATGACATTGCTGAACTTTGATTATTTGAATTTGAATTTATTTTTGTTGTTAGATCTATGATATTTGAATTTGAATTGTTAATTATGGCAGTTATTTCTCCTTAATTTTAGGTTTTCTTATTATTATGAATTGAATCCTATACTAATTTCCTAAATTAAGGAATCTTAATTGCACTAATATTGTAAATAAATATGAAAAAGTGTATTATTTTTGTAATTATTTTTTGATGCACTAATGGTGTAATTACTTTTTAATTGTTGTATATTTCTGTAAAGAATCCTAAAAAAAACTAGGAACTTTTCCTGAACAAAAGAGCATCAATACGAAAGAATACCAAATATAATAACCAACTATTTCAATATTTCCAAAGCATCATTTAGATATCACATTATCACTAAGTCAAAAAAGTAACCAGTTCAAAGACATCACTTGAATATCATCATTCTTGCAGTTTTAGCAGCAAAAGTATTAATAATATCTGCACAATCAATCTTTTCCGCCATCTCATGTTCAATGAATAAGATGGATAATCCATTCAACATTTCTTGTGACATAGTTGAGCGGAGGTAGTTCTTAATTAGCTTCAACTTCGAAAAATTTCTTTCTCCGAAAGCAACCGTAACAGGAATAGTCAATAATATCCGATACACAATCCACACATTTGGATAACAATCCTCCATCAATTTCAATTGATTGAGAACTTCAATTGGTTTCGTAATCTCTTTTGGTAAACCTTCTCTGAAGACTTTCAATTCCAAAAACAACTCATTTTCGTTGATATCGGAAGTTCTGATAGGTATATTTAAATTTTAGATTTTGATGATAACAATTATGCTTTAAATAAATATATAATTATTTATTTAGTTTATTATTTTCTGTTTTTACTTGAATTAATTTTTATTGACCTTGATAAAATTATATGTCAAGTGTTAAATAAATTAATTCATATATTATTCAAGGCAATGATACCCTATTTCTTTTTCTTAAATTAAAGTTGGGCAAAATGTTTTTATGCATGTCTACTTCATATATACCAAAACATATAAAATACCTATTATATATATAACCGGATATATAACTATATACAGTAGGGATCAGGTGCTTACCCTGAATAGAGCTTACCCAGCTTACCTATAAATAAGGCGTCTCTTTTTTCTCTCTCCTCGCTCAAACATTTCGCGTCTATCTTTTCTCCCCTTTTATTTCTCTCATCTGAAAGGTCGCGAACTAGGATTCATCTTCATCCGAAAAATCCAGCGACAAATCGATTCCAAATCTGAAGCTCGATTGACTGATTCGTCCATTTCAAAGAGAATCCCTCCCCTCACGTGCGACCAAAACAAGCCCTAACCCTGGAAGTTCAAATCTGATTCGCCCCTTGACTGATTCGTGTATTTCAAAGAGAAGCACTAAATCGTGACCCTCTTCTCGGCTACCGATTCTCTTTCGCTTCCAAAACAAGCTCTAATTCTATTAGTTTTAGTGTCCTCTGATGCTTCTCAGGCCAAAAGCGTTCTTGAGCTCTCAAGCAGGTACTTTTTTCCCTTTTTTGACTCATTTTTCCAGATATGACAGAGAAATTTTTTTTAATCAAATTCGGATACTGAAAATATGGTGGATGTTATGACAGTGGATTTTTATGGAAGTTGAATGACAAGTATTACTTATTTCTCCAAATTTTGAAGGATCAAAAGTTGTCCAATACTTAAAATCTGGTATGTATCCTAACTCCAAAGTGTAAATAACTGTAATCTTGCTCTCTATTTCTCTTAAGCAAGGATTCATGTTGATAACTTTCTGATAGACCCATATTGGTTAACAATTTCAGAGAATTTTCTGTATTGAGTGTGGAGTTAATCGTTCTTTTAAATTTATTCTCAGGGAACTATTGTTTATTATGGATGCTATGAACCATGAAATTGATAGTTGTGGGGATAATGCAGAAATGAATTTAGATTGCATTTATAATTTTGAAATGGAGATGGAGAGGAATGACTTGATTGAAGAGGGGTTGGATGTGAACAATGATAAATCTGTACTCTACTATCCTCAAGTAGCCGATGAATTTACGCCTAAGCTAGGTCAAGAATTTCAAACATTAGAGGACGTTCACACTTTTTACAATACGTATGCAGTACATGCTGGTTTTAGTGTGCGAAAGCATACTGAGAAAAAAAAGGAGGGAAGCGGTGAGATTGTGAGGAAGGAGTATGTCTGTTATAAGCAAGGAAAGGGCAAACTATTCGCCAATGTGGATGCAAAAAGAAAACGTGGATCTCGTAAAGAAGGTTGTAGTGCAAGAATTGTGGTGGTTAAAAGAAATGACTTGTACGTAGTTACCATAACTGAAGAGGGCCATTGTCACCCATTGTCAACCCCACATAAGAGACATCTGTTAAGATCGCACCGTAACGTGTCAACTGCCCAAAAATGTTTGAGTCAACAACTTGGCATGGTAAATATACCACAATGCCAACAATACAACTTTCTTGCAGTGCAGGCGGGGGGGATTGAAAATATCGGTTGCACGCAACGAGATTTATATAACTTTGAAAGAGACAATCGTAATGAGCTGAAGGGACAAGATGGCGATATGTTGAATGAGTACTTGAAGTTAGAACAACAGAAGAATCCTGCATTCACCTTTACAATTGATACAGACAATGAAAAAAGGATTACTCGTTGTGTTTGGGCTGATGCAACTTCGAGACGGGCTTATAGATTTTATGGCGATGTTGTCATTTTTGATACCACGTACAACACTAATCGTTACGGAATGATATTTGCACCACTAATGGGGGTTAATAACCATGGTTAAACTATTGTATTTGGTTGTGCTTTCTTAAGTGATGAAACCATAGATACTTTTGTTTGGCTTTTCAAGTGTTTTTTGGATGCAATGCCAGGTGATGCACCTAAGATGATTATCACTGATCAGGATCCGACTATGACAAACGCCATTTCACATATCCTTCCTAAGACATTTCATAGGTATTGTAGTTGGCACATTTTAACCAAATTTTCAGAGAAGATTGACTCAACAAAATATAGTGCTTATTATAAAGAGTTTGCAGATTGCATTTGGAATTCAGAGACTGTGGAAAAGTTTGACTCTACTTGGGTGGAGTTGTTAGAGAAAAGCGGGTTGACTACTAATAAATGGCTACAATCAATGTATGACATCCGTTGTAGATGGGCACCCGCACATGTGAATCATGTTTTCTCAGCTGGCATGTCAAGTAGCCAACGAGCGGAGAGTTCTCATGCGTTTTTTAAAAGATTTGTTTCTAAAGGAAATTCATTAGTGGATTTTATGATTCAATTTGGTCGGGGCCTACAACATCAACGACATGTAGAGTTGGAATCAGATAACAAAGATTTGATTGAGAGACCGAGAATGAAAATTTCCAATCACTTCTTAAGTCAAATGGTTGACATTTATACATATTCTATGTATTACAAATTTGAAGACGAGTTATGTGAGTCTTTGAATTATAAGTTTGAACTTATGAAAGAGGATGTCAACTACCATGTATATAAGATTTGTCGAAGGAATGTCAACAAGTGTAATGTAAGAGAAATCCATTATGACAAATCTTGGGATTATGTTACATGCACTTGCAAAAAATTTGAGAGTTTGGGAATCCTATGTCGGCATGTACTAGCTTACTTGAATAAGTATCATGATTTTGACAAGTTGCCTACAAAATACATTTTATCGAGATGGACAAAGACAGCAAAATCAATAAGTGTAATTGATGATAATGGTGTGGCGATAAAAGATGACAAGTCATACTTACTCTTGCGGAGTCAATTGATTCAACGTTCTTTAAATTTGATTGATAGTGCTCTCACAAATGAAGAAGCCACAAATTTTGTAAAAGAATGTCTAGATAATGGATATGAGAGGGTGAAGCAAATTATTAGAAAACCTGATTCCAAAAGAAACAAGGAAATGGAGTGTGGTGAAATTAGTGTATCCAAGTCAGTTAACATGACTTCTACACATGAACATAGTTATATTGAGCCAAACCACGTGCGAGCAAAAGGGTGTGGCAAAAGGCTAAAGGGTGGCAAAGAGAGGGCTTTGGGGAAAGCAAAAAGTGTCAAGATTAGACATTGTCATTCATGTGGGGAAGTTGGTGTGACACACGATAAAAGAAACTGTCCGAAGCTTAATAATCTGTAAGAAAGATTTGTGTATTTTGACTTTGCTATTATTTTAAAAGTGACTTTGGTATTTGCTCTCTATTTGACTTTAATAATTGTTTACATGTAGAGTTGGAGTATCAAATGATGATGCTACGCAGGCTCCAAGTGTAGATAATGATGATGCTACTGAGATTGATATGTGAATCATTAAATCTAAATTCTGAGGTGATTCTGCATACTCATTCTGAGCTAGTGCATTGTGATTTTTATTCTACTAGAATACGGTGATACTTTCAATGGCTGTAGGACAGCTACATTGTTTACTATGCCTGCTGTGGTTTTCTTGAGGTCCCCTACTCTAAAGCATAATATATATTGATGAGTTCATTCACCAAAAGCATACGTTTTTGGACTATTTAGTTACTGGAAATGGAATTAAAAGTCTTGGTTTATGAAGTTTTGGTTTCAAGCCATCCCTTTTGCATATAATAATCAAATCATATATAATTCTCATGTATAATCAAATCTTTTCCATTTTCTGATTACTTTATATGAAGCAGTATTGAAGTGAAACTCATCAATTTCCTACATTGTAACCATGCTTTACGTTTATATAGCAAATGTACTTTGTTCCAAACACATTTCAATCTTTATTTTGTGTGGCTTAACATCTGTGTTTGTTCCCCTTGCCCATATTGGTGTTATTAATGACACTATTTATTTGATTTCAAACGCAAGAGATTACAAATACATGAGGTTGGTAATTCTTTTTCTGGTTTGATTTTGACGAAGTTTGTCTCTGTTGTTGTACCCTTTTTCTCGTCTCTGAATGTTAAAGCACGTGCTGGTAGATTTTGAAGTACGGTGATAATATTGGCAAAAAAATTTCCTTTTTGATTAATAGAAAGCAGGTATTGTTGTTCAATTTCTGTCTTTTCGCTTTCAGCCTCTTAATTTAGTGGCCAAACATTAGAATGTGATGATTGCACTGTTGCACTTGTAAGAAAATATGTGCACATATATGTCCAACACTAAGCAAATTCCATGCCTTAGTTTATTTGTTTATTTTCTTATTACTTTGTACCTTCAAGCCTATTGTCTATTTCCTTACCATAATATTTTGATACTTCTTTGCCTTACAGAGATTCATCTGAGGAGAAAATTGTTGAGGATTTTCTTGTAAACGAGGGCATTGAGGAGAGCAAGAGGATGAAGATTATAGATATCATAAAAGGAATGGGTACGTTTTTCATGTGGATAACGTTTATGTATTATTAATTGCAGAAATCTAAGAATGAGTATTATTTGAGATTTATTTATGTTTTTTTCCAAATACTCTATTGGGGCTTCAATTAAAATGTAATTTGTAAGAGCTTAGAAATTTCACATGCACTAACTTTTGAATTTCCAGAGTACAGGGAAAAGTGTTTGCTTGTAAGTCTGCGACCTTAAATGACATTTGTAACTTGATTATTTCCCACATAATATAGAATTGCAATACTTCTTCATATGATCTGCATAAGAGATGATTTATATAATTTAAGTATAACAAAGTGCAGCCTTATATGTGCTCAAGATCTTCACAAGTCTTGTTTTTCCATTTCCTGATTTTGGGCAATAATCAATACATAATGTTACTATTTACTTTTTCTAATATCCTGATTAGCTGCTCTAGTTTTTGTATGTCAATGATGTTCCCTTTTTTTTGTATAAACTTTCATATACTGCCTCACTATTGAATTCATCATCTGGCAAAATTTTAATTAAGTGCGGGACCTTTCAGTTGGGTTGCATTACAAGTAACAACTTATTTTGTGTGCTGCATGTTAAGTTGTTCACTTCTAAGCTTAATTATTGACCATACTCCTTCTAAGTTTAACTATCAAGCTATACTCTTTTATTTTCCTTTTCTCTTTTTATATTCCAGTTATAATTTTTAAATGTTACAAATTTTTGACTTCTTATAATTATGTCTCTGCAGGATTTAAAGATGAACTTAAAGGGCTAGGAAATGGTAGTTTTTCTCCAGAATTTGGGGTTGTGCAAGAACCAAGATATGGTGTTGGATTCAGGCCTTTAACAAGTGTCAGATTCATTTAGTCTACAAATTTTAGAATGCTGGACATAGCTGAATATTCATATGTTTTATATAACTCATTTATTTTGTATGATATATTGACTTGTCAAAAAATAACTCATTTATTTTGTATAATATATTAACTTGTCAAAAAATAAAAAATGATAAATAAAACATTGTATGATAAAAGGGTGTGATTATGAGAGATCATAACCTAAGTGACCAAAGCATGAACCAACATCAATTGTCTTCAAGACCATTTTGCCCTAAACCTTGAAATTCTATAAATACGACGCTTAAACTCCATTTGGCATTCCTTAAGCAATTAAGCAACACTTGAGTTTATACACTGTTAGGAGTATACATGAGAATGTTATTCTTATTTATATTTGTTTGCTATATTCAGGAAGTGTAAGTATACTGATGTTAGATACTGTGTTACATCCGTTTTTCTGTTTGCTTTTTTGGATTTATAGCAATTTAGAAACTGAACTGCCTGAGCAGTTGTGCTCAATGTATCAGTTTGTTGCAGCTATGGGATGTTGTGAGCCAGTATGACATATATGGTTTGTTTAACAAAAACAAGCAAGACATAATGCCGTCAAGAGTGTGTCTAATTGAATGACTGTATTAACTATTTCAAGAATAGAAAGAAGTAGTCTTACACATCACGTATAGCAATGCTGATATACAAGAAGAAAAGCATCCAACTTTTTTCCAACTATTCAACAAAATACAGGATTGAAAATGAATGACTAATAATCCTTCAGGAACATGACAATATTCAACACAATATTACAATAACATGAATAACATAAATAACCAAGAAATAACAAGTGCAGCAATAAATTTGTTTCTTCGCATTTTGCCTAGTGAATGCATTTTCTCCATCTCTTCCTCCATTCCGTTAATCTTTCGAAGTAATCCGGGGATTATTTGTCTTGATCTATCACACATTGGAGGATCATGCCAAGCAAAAAATTGACAAGCATTCCTCTATAAACAAAGAAGGTTTGAAAGTAAATATAATGGAAAAGATATAAAAACAAATTGAAACCCTAACACACTTACTTTTCCATAATTCGGACATGATAAAAACCTTCTTCCTGGGTTTGAATCGGTCCATGCTGTTTTAAGTTGAGGTCGCCGCTCACAATCACAATGTGCGTTCATAGCTGCTCAAGTGAGAAAGTCTTTCTCAAACACGAATACAATTACTGATATCCTGTCCACACATGATAAAAGCTACACATTAAGCAATCCTGTTTACACAACTAGAAATGAAAGGAACTGAGTCATTGAACACTCAGCTAAAAGTATGCTTAGAGATATGCTTAGAGATAGCAGCAACAACATATAGCTGAAAGTATAAATTCATATAATCCATGACACTCATACTACTCATTTTCTCAAAGTATAAGTGAAAATATCTTGGGAATATATAATAAACAAAATAATTGAGACTGACAATACCAAATTCAACTACAATTAAATAAGCTCAATAAACAAAATCAATGAAGAAAATCAATCCACTACCACAGTTATCAAAACAAATAATTCCCAAAAGAGGAAAGCCCAAATATTTCTTAAACATGTTTACAGGAATCAACAAATAAATGTCTTAATGTGACCAAAAAATTGCTCTGTTTGTTGTGCTCAAAATGGCACTCTCATTTTTTGAAAAATTGTAGAGACTGGATTCTCATAAGAGGAATAAAAAGAAAGAATAACATATACTAGTACACCAAATTCAAGTACACAGATAAAAGCATGATAATAGATAAAATTTTTAGTAAATTTTCCTCCCAGATGTCAGAATTGTGTATAGTTGAAATTAAAATCAAAACCCACAAGAAATCGCACCTTAAAAGCTTATTTAGGGTTGCTTGAACTGATTCGGGTGGAAGAAATCGAACACAGATTCGTTCCTTTCGACCGAGTCGGATGAGGGAATGGGGTTTGCTTTTTCTGAAAATGAGAAAATGAGAGAGAACACTTTCTATTAGGGCTTGATTTGGAAATAAAAGGGGAGAAAAGATAGACGCGAAATGTTTGAGCGAGGAGAGAGAAAAAAGAGACGCCTTATTTATAGGTAAGCTGGGTAAGCTCTATTCAGGGTAAGCACCTGATCCCTACTGTATATATATATATATATATATATATATATATATATATATAGTAGGGATCAGGTGCTTACCCTGAATAGATCCCTACTGTATATATATATATATATATATATATATATATAATATATATATATATATATATATATATATATATATATATATATACAGTAGGGATCAGGTGCTTACCCTGAATAGAGCTTACCCAGCTTACCTATAAATAAGGCGTCTCTTTTTTCTCTCTCCTCGCTCAAACATTTCGCGTCTATCTTTTCTCCCCTTTTATTTCTCTCATCTGAAAGGTCGCGAACTAGGATTCATCTTCATCCGAAAAATCCAGCGACAAATCGATTCCAAATCTGAAGCTCGATTGACTGATTCCAAATCTGAAGCTCGACAAATCGATTCCTCATCCGATTCTCAAACATGTGCTTCCAAAACAAGCCCTAAATCCTGGTATGTCTCCAATCCAAATCAGTTTTTTATGGGTATTCCAAATCAAGCCCTAATAGAAAGTGTTCTCTCTCATTTTCTCATTTTCAGAAAAAGCAAACCCCATTCCCTCATCCGACTCGGTCGAAAGGAACGAATCTGTGTTCGATTTCTTCCACCCGAATCAGTTCAAGCAACCCTAAATAAGCTTTTAAGGTGCGATTTCTTGTGGGTTTTGATTTTAATTTCAACTATACACAATTCTGACATCTGGGAGGAAAATTTACTGAAAATTTTATCTATAATCATGCTTTTATCTGTGTACTTGAATTTGGTGTACTAGTATATGTTATTCTTTCTTTTTATTCCTCTTATGAGAATCCAGTCTCTGCAATTTTTCAAAAAATGAGAGTGCCATTTTGAGCACAACAAACAGAGCAATTTTTTGGTCACATTAAGACATTTATTTGTTGATTCCTGTAAACATGTTTAAGAAATATTTGGGCTTTCCTCTTTTGGGAATTATTTGTTTTGATAACTGTGGTAGTGGATTGATTTTCTTCATTGATTTTGTTTATTGAGCTTATTTAATTGTAGTTGAATTTGGTATTGTCAGTCTCAATTATTTTGTTTATTATATATTCCCAAGATATTTTCACTTATACTTTGAGAAAATGAGTAGTATGAGTGTCATGGATTATATGAATTTATACTTTCAGCTATATGTTGTTGCTGCTATCTCTAAGCATATCTCTAAGCATACTTTTAGCTGAGTGTTCAATGACTCAGTTCCTTTCATTGCTAGTTGTGTAAACAGGATTGCTTAATGTGTAGCTTTTATCATGTGTGGACAGGATATCAGTAATTGTATTCGTGTTTGAGAAAGACTTTCTCACTTGAGCAGCTATGAACGCACATTGTGATTGTGAGCGGCGACCTCAACTTAAAACAGCATGGACCGATTCAAACCCAGGAAGAAGGTTTTTATCATGTCCGAATTATGGAAAAGTAAGTGTGTTAGGGTTTCAATTTGTTTTTATATCTTTTCCATTATATTTACTTTCAAACCTTCTTTGTTTATAGAGGAATGCTTGTCAATTTTTTGCTTGGCATGATCCTCCAATGTGTGATAGATCAAGACAAATAATCCCCGGATTACTTCGAAAGATTAACGGAATGGAGGAAGAGATGGAGAAAATGCATTCACTAGGCAAAATGCGAAGAAACAAATTTATTGCTGCACTTGTTATTTCTTGGTTATTTATGTTATTCATGTTATTGTAATATTGTGTTGAATATTGTCATGTTCCTGAAGGATTATTAGTCATTCATTTTCAATCCTGTATTTTGTTGAATAGTTGGAAAAAAGTTGGATGCTTTTCTTCTTGTATATCAGCATTGCTATACGTGATGTGTAAGACTACTTCTTTCTATTCTTGAAATAGTTAATACAGTCATTCAATTAGACACACTCTTGACGGCATTATGTCTTGCTTGTTTTTGTTAAACAAACCATATATGTCATACTGGCTCACAACATCCCATAGCTGCAACAAACTGATACATTGAGCACAACTGCTCAGGCAGTTCAGTTTCTAAATTGCTATAAATCCAAAAAAGCAAACAGAAAAACGGATGTAACACAGTATCTAACATCAGTATACTTACACTTCCTGAATATAGCAAACAAATATAAATAAGAATAACATTCTCATGTATACTCCTAACAGTGTATAAACTCAAGTGTTGCTTAATTGCTTAAGGAATGCCAAATGGAGTTTAAGCGTCGTATTTATAGAATTTCAAGGTTTAGGGCAAAATGGTCTTGAAGACAATTGATGTTGGTTCATGCTTTGGTCACTTAGGTTATGATCTCTCATAATCACACCCTTTTATCATACAATGTTTTATTTATCATTTTTTATTTTTTGACAAGTTAATATATTATACAAAATAAATGAGTTATTTTTTGACAAGTCAATATATCATACAAAATAAATGAGTTATATAAAACATATGAATATTCAGCTATGTCCAGCATTCTAAAATTTGTAGACTAAATGAATCTGACACTTGTTAAAGGCCTGAATCCAACACCATATCTTGGTTCTTGCACAACCCCAAATTCTGGAGAAAAACTACCATTTCCTAGCCCTTTAAGTTCATCTTTAAATCCTGCAGAGACATAATTATAAGAAGTCAAAAATTTGTAACATTTAAAAATTATAACTGGAATATAAAAAGAGAAAAGGAAAATAAAAGAGTATAGCTTGATAGTTAAACTTAGAAGGAGTATGGTCAATAATTAAGCTTAGAAGTGAACAACTTAACATGCAGCACACAAAATAAGTTGTTACTTGTAATGCAACCCAACTGAAAGGTCCCGCACTTAATTAAAATTTTGCCAGATGATGAATTCAATAGTGAGGCAGTATATGAAAGTTTATACAAAAAAAAGGGAACATCATTGACATACAAAAACTAGAGCAGCTAATCAGGATATTAGAAAAAGTAAATAGTAACATTATGTATTGATTATTGCCCAAAATCAGGAAATGGAAAAACAAGACTTGTGAAGATCTTGAGCACATATAAGGCTGCACTTTGTTATACTTAAATTATATAAATCATCTCTTATGCAGATCATATGAAGAAGTATTGCAATTCTATATTATGTGGGAAATAATCAAGTTACAAATGTCATTTAAGGTCGCAGACTTACAAGCAAACACTTTTCCCTGTACTCTGGAAATTCAAAAGTTAGTGCATGTGAAATTTCTAAGCTCTTACAAATTACATTTTAATTGAAGCCCCAATAGAGTATTTGGAAAAAAACATAAATAAATCTCAAATAATACTCATTCTTAGATTTCTGCAATTAATAATACATAAACGTTATCCACATGAAAAACGTACCCATTCCTTTTATGATATCTATAATCTTCATCCTCTTGCTCTCCTCAATGCCCTCGTTTACAAGAAAATCCTCAACAATTTTCTCCTCAGATGAATCTCTGTAAGGCAAAGAAGTATCAAAATATTATGGTAAGGAAATAGACAATAGGCTTGAAGGTACAAAGTAATAAGAAAATAAACAAATAAACTAAGGCATGGAATTTGCTTAGTGTTGGACATATATGTGCACATATTTTCTTACAAGTGCAACAGTGCAATCATCACATTCTAATGTTTGGCCACTAAATTAAGAGGCTGAAAGCAAAGAGACAGAAATTGAACAACAATACCTGCTTTCTATTAATCAAAAAGGAAATTTTTTTGCCAATATTATCACCGTACTTCAAAATCTACCAGCACGTGCTTTAACATTCAGAGACGAGAAAAAGGGTACAACAACAGAGACAAACTTCGTCAAAATCAAACCAGAAAAAGAATTACCAACCTCATGTATTTGTAATCTCCTGCGTTTGAAATCAAATAAATAGTGTCATTAATAACACCAATATGGGCAAGGGGAACAAACACAGATGTTAAGCCACACAAAATAAAGATTGAAATGTGTTTGGAACAAAGTACATTTGCTATATAAACGTAAAGCATGGTTACAATGTAGGAAATTGATGAGTTTCACTTCAATACTGCTTCATATAAAGTAATCAGAAAATGGAAAAGATTTGATTATACATGAGAATTATATATGATTTGATTATTATATGCAAAAGGGATGGCTTGAAACCAAAACTTCATAAACCAAGACTTTTAATTCCATTTCCAGTAACTAAATAGTCCAAAAACGTATGCTTTTGGTGAATGAACTCATCAATATATATTATGCTTTAGAGTAGGGGACCTCAAGAAAACCACAGCAGGCATAGTAAACAATGTAGCTGTCCTACAGCCATTGAAAGTATCACCGTATTCTAGTAGAATAAAAATCACAATGCACTAGCTCAGAATGAGTATGCAGAATCACCTCAGAATTTAGATTTAATGATTCACATATCAATCTCAGTAGCATCATCATTATCTACACTTGGAGCCTGCGTAGCATCATCATTTGATACTCCAACTCTACATGTAAACAATTATTAAAGTCAAATAGAGAGCAAATACCAAAGTCACTTTTAAAATAATAGCAAAGTCAAAATACACAAATCTTTCTTACAGATTATTAAGCTTCGGACAGTTTCTTTTATCGTGTGTCACACCAACTTCCCCACATGAATGACAATGTCTAATCTTGACACTTTTTGCTTTCCCCAAAGCCCTCTCTTTGCCACCCTTTAGCCTTTTGCCACACCCTTTTGCTCGCACGTGGTTTGGCTCAATATAACTATGTTCATGTGTAGAAGTTATGTTAACTGACTTGGATACACTAATTTCACCACACTCCATTTCCTTGTTTCTTTTGGAATCAGGTTTTCTAATAATTTGCTTCACCCTCTCATATCCATTATCTAGACATTCTTTTACAAAATTTGTGGCTTCTTCATTTGTGAGAGCACTATCAATCAAATTTAAAGAACGTTGAATCAATTGACTCCGCAAGAGTAAGTATGACTTGTCATCTTTTATCGCCACACCATTATCATCAATTACACTTATTGATTTTGCTGTCTTTGTCCATCTCGATAAAATGTATTTTGTAGGCAACTTGTCAAAATCATGATACTTATTCAAGTAAGCTAGTACATGCCGACATAGGATTCCCAAACTCTCAAATTTTTTGCAAGTGCATGTAACATAATCCCAAGATTTGTCATAATGGATTTCTCTTACATTACACTTGTTGACATTCCTTCGACAAATCTTATATACATGGTAGTTGACATCCTCTTTCATAAGTTCAAACTTATAATTCAAAGACTCACATAACTCGTCTTCAAATTTGTAATACATAGAATATGTATAAATGTCAACCATTTGACTTAAGAAGTGATTGGCAATTTTCATTCTCGGTCTCTCAATCAAATCTTTGTTATCTGATTCCAACTCTACATGTCGTTGATGTTGTAGGCCCCGACCAAATTGAATCATAAAATCCACTAATGAATTTCCTTTAGAAACAAATCTTTTAAAAAACGCATGAGAACTCTCCGCTCGTTGGCTACTTGACATGCCAGCTGAGAAAACATGATTCACATGTGCGGGTGCCCATCTACAACGGATGTCATACATTGATTGTAGCCATTTATTAGTAGTCAACCCGCTTTTCTCCAACAACTCCACCCAAGTAGAGTCAAACTTTTCCACAGTCTCTGAATTCCAAATGCAATCTGCAAACTCTTTATAATAAGCACTATATTTTGCTGAGTCAATCTTCTCTAAAAATTTGGTTAAAATGTGCCAACTACAATACCTATGAAATGTCTTAGGAAGGATATGTGAAATGGCGTTTGTCTTAGCCGGATCCTGATCAGTGATAATCATCTTAGGTGCATCACCTGACATTGCATCCAAAAAACACTTGAAAAGCCAAACAAAAGTATCTATGGTTTCATCACTTAAGAAAGCACAACCAAATACAATAGTTTGACCATGGTTATTAACCCCCATTAGTGGTGCAAATATCATTCCGTAACGATTAGTGTTGTACGTGGTATCAAAAATGACAACATCGCCATAAAATCTATAAGCCCGTCTCGAAGTTGCATCAGCCCAAAAACAACGAGTAATCCTTTTTTCATTGTCTGTATCAATTGTAAAGGTGAATGCAGGATTCTTCTGTTGTTCTAACTTCAAGTACTCATTCAACATATCGCCATCTTGTCCCTTCAGCTCATTACGATTGTCTCTTTCAAAGTTATATAAATCTCGTTGCGTGCAACCGATATTTTCAATCCCCCCCGCCTGCACTGCAAGAAAGTTGTATTGTTGGCATTGTGGTATATTTACCATGCCAAGTTGTTGACTCAAACATTTTTGGGCAGTTGACACGTTACAGTGCGATCTTAATAGATGTCTCTTATGTGGGGTTGACAATGGGTGACAATGGCCCTCTTCAGTTATGGTAACTACGTACAAGTCATTTCTTTTAACCACCACAATTCTTGCACTACAACCTTCTTTACGAGATCCACGTTTTCTTTTTGCATCCACATTGGCTAATAGTTTGCCCTTTCCTTGCTTATAACAGACATACTCCTTCCTCACAATCTCACCGCTTCCCTCCTTTTTTTTCTCAGTATGCTTTCGCACACTAAAACCAGCATGTACTGCATACGTATTGTAAAAAGTTTGAACGTCCTCTAATGTTTGAAATTCTTAACCTAGCTTAGGCGTAAATTCATCGGCTACTTGAGGATAGTAGAGTACAGATTTATCATTGTTCACATCCAACCCCTCTTCAATCAAGTCATTCCTCTCCATCTCCATTTCAAAATTATAAATGCAATCTAAATTCATTTCTGCATTATCCCCACAACTATCAATTTTATGGTTCATAGCATCCATAATAAACAATAGTTCCCTGAGAATAAATTTAAAAGAACGATTAACTCCACACTCAATACAGAAAATTCTCTGAAATTGTTAACCAATATGGGTCTATCAGAAAGTTATCAACATGAATCCTTGCTTAAGAGAAATAGAGAGCAAGATTACAGTTATTTACACTTTGGAGTTAGGATACATACCAGATTTTAAGTATTGGACAACTTTTGATCCTTCAAAATTTGGAGAAATAAGTAATACTTGTCATTCAACTTCCATAAAAATCCACTGTCATAACATCCACCATATTTTCAGTATCCGAATTTGATTAAAAAAAATTTCTCTGTCATATCTGGAAAAATGAGTCAAAAAAGGGAAAAAAGTACTTGCTTGAGAGCTCAAGAACGCTTTTGGCCTGAGAAGCATCAGAGGACACTAAAACTAATAGAATTAGAGCTTGTTTTGGAAGCGAAAGAGAATCGGTAGCCGAGAAGAGGGTCACGATTCAGTGCTTCTCTTTGAAATACACGAATCAGTCAAGGGGCGAATCAGATTTGAACTTCCAGGGTTAGGGCTTGTTTTGGTCGCACGTGAGGGGAGGGATTCTCTTTGAAATGGACGAATCAGTCAATCGAGCTTCAGATTTGGAATCGATTTGTCGCTGGATTTTTCGGATGAAGATGAATCCTAGTTCGCGACTGTAAGACCCCAACTTATTAATGAATAAAATCAAATTTTCTCTAAATATTATTATGAATAATAAGGGGTTAATTTGATATAATACTTTGGTTATGGGTGAAATGTGCAAATTTTGTAAAATAAGCAAGTGGTTATAAAATATTCATTTTGTCGGGAAATATTCGTTTGGTCATGGAATATTCTTGCTGTCGGGGAATATTCGTACGACGGCGCAGCCTTGTGTGGGCCCCATAACGGAAAGCGATTGGATGAAGAAAACGACAAGTATAAGTTGTTTATAAATAACGGCGTAGTTGTTACCGTTAATACTGTTGGAATACCCGGTGGTTAAAATACAGTAGCACACGGTATTGCACCAATTATTGATTCTTACGTAAGAAGGCACTACTCAATAATTGTTACAGTAGTTATTGTTCAATATTTTATTTTATTGATTCAATAATTGTTGCATTGATATTTTATATTATTGTTGTTTCAATAATTGTTGCTTCACAGTATTTTCCATTATCAGATCAATAATTCATATTATTTGAATAATATTATTAGATAACATTATTGGCAATGTCTAGAAAGTTCTGTCTAAGGAGAGGTTTGGTCATCTAATTGCGCGCCAGTAAGGAGAAATCCTTATTGGAAAGCCCCCTCTTTCCTGGGAACGGCCTGGTTGTCATAAATGTGATTCTGTAATATTATTTGTGAATAATTAATTATTGATTCATATGATAAGGAAATATTTATTTTATGTGGATATAAATGAGGGATATATTTTTGTGGTTAAAAATGAAGGAGTTAATGTTGAGGTGTTTTATCAGTATTTTTATCGGAATGGAGGTATTAAAAATCAAATCAGGGTTTTTGAGAAATATTGCGGGTGTTATAATTTTTAATCCGATCGTTGGATCGTGGTAATTTTTGGATATGTTATACATATATAAGTTGAGTATATGTCCACAAATTTTGAACCGTTAAAAATGAACGTATGATTTATTATGAATTTTACGAGATGACTAGTTCAGAAATTGTTGAATTTTCAAAGTTTATCATTTTGGTGGAAAATTCTAGAATTGGTGGGCCCCACTTGTGGTTGGTGAAGAAATGTGCTGAATTATATTTCAAATGTGGTGGGTGGGAATAGTAGCAGGTAAAACCATCAGGTTGCAGGTCAAACCTACTAAAATTTTCCTATAAATAGAGGGCTAAGTTAGAATTGAAAATCACACCAGAAACAAGTTTTCTCTCTTTCTCTCTCTAGATTATTGAGTGTATTTTGTGAGTATTTAGATACTTTGAGAGTTTCTATTCATCAGAGCAAGTTTCTTTCAGCCTTATACCGGTATTCCGACCAGAAGTACTGATATCTTGAGGTAAGGGATATTATTTTCTTCTTAAATGATATTATTTTCTTCAATATCATTATGCTGAAATATTGATATGAGTTGTTATCAAATTTGGAACTTTTTGTGTCGGGGTTACTATTCATGTATACGGCACTATTCACGTATACGGCACTATTCACGAATACGGCACTATTCACCGAAAAATAAAATTTTTCCTTTTTGTCCAAGATGTCTATTATGGTTACTATCTTTGATTGTATCCATGTTTTGATCTTTATTTTTGAATTCTGCTTCATAATTGATTATTATGAAGTATTATTGATCTTGGATAAACTGTTATACGAATCCCTACTATTTGTCCTTCTGTCTCATTGGATTCGTTTTCTTTAAGATATTTTTCATCATCCTCAGTCCTAAATGATAATATTACTGAATATCTTTGGCCTGTAGTGCAAAGATGTATGATTACTTGATGAATATCTTTGGCCTGTAGTGCAAAGATGAACAGGTGTTGAGATGAACATGACTGACAGGTGATACAAATGAATATCTTTGGCCTGTAGTGCAAAGATGAATATTTGGATAAAGATGATTATTAATTGATGTTACAGGGATAAAATATTGATGATGGACTTTTAAATCTTAGAAGATAGTAGAATTCTTTCTCTATTTGACTCTTCTAATGGTTTGCTGTTTCCGCTGCAGTTGTTGATCTAAAACTTGTTGTCGATTATATTCTATCAGATTTTTCCCTGTTGAAGACTAACGATAATTTGTTTGTATATTATCTTAGTCATAATATTCTTTACTAGGCTAGTTGAGCTCACCCTTTTCCTTTTTGTTCTATTTTTCTTCTCAGGAGGTGAGAACATAGCAGGATCTAGTCGGGGTATGGAGTGATGGTTCTAGAAAGATGTTTTAGCAGTCCTCACTATTTCTGTAAAATAGTGTTTGAATAATTGTAATGAGGATTTATTTGAGTGTGGATATTGTCTAGAAGACAATATTTGTATTTAAACTCACAGTATGTGTTGTCGTATTTTGCACGACATTTGTATTATTGAAGTTGTTGTTTGCTTTCTGTACCATGTATTTGGCGACTCAGAATGGGTGTTGTATACCTATTTTGGGGGCGTCACCGTTGGTATCAGAGCTTAGGGATATGATCCCTGGCTGAGATGTGAGACAAGAACTAGGAGGGGAGAGACGGGGAATTCCTTCACTAGTATGACTTGACTAAGTTTATTTGGTGTTTATTTGGTCGGTCAGAGTATAGGGATAATATATGACATGACTATTAACCCTTGTTTTATGGCAGTATTTAAGAATGGCAGCTGAGAACGTTAATAATGGAGTAAATCAGACCGTGGAGACACCTTTGATCACCACCCAGGGGAACGTGCAACAGGAAGGCAATATTCCTCATGTAAACAACGTTACCGAGCAAACGATGAATGATGGAATGTTTAGGAGCTTTTTGCAGTTCATGCAAAATCAGACGAGGGAGACTCGTGTGCAGAATACGGGTGGAAATGATAACAACGCGAGGTTTGTCACAGCTAAGCAGTTCAAAGAATTGGGACCACCAGAATTTAAGGGAAAGCCGGATCCGATCATGGCAGAAACGTGGGTCAAGCAAATTACCAAGATATTCGATGTCTTGGGATGCACGGAGGAACAGAAGGTTCCATTCACCACCTTTATATTCCGCGGTGAGGCAGACTACTGGTGGGAGTCTGTGAAGCGTACCCAGCCTGACGCACTCAATATGTCCTGGGAAACATTTCAAAAACTGTTCAATGACAAGTACTTTCCTGAAAGTATTCGTCATATGAAGGAGGTAGAGTTTATCAGACTGGAACAAAACAACATGATGGTGTCCCAGTACGAGGCGAAGTTTGCAGAGTTATCCAGGTTTGCACCTCATTTGGTCGAAAATGAGGAACGAATGACAAGGATGTTTCTGAGAGGTCTAAAACCCGAGATTCGACAATATATTATCTCTCATAAATTTTCTTTATATTCAGATGTTGTAAACAGGGCTCAATTATTAGAGCGAGATAATGAGTATGTGCAACCGAGGGACCACAACCAGGGTCATACCGGTGGTGGCAGTCATCGAAGTAATGAAAACCAGCAGGGAGGAAAATATTCGGACAAAAGCGGTAACCACTCTGGTGGTAATCGTGATAATAAAAGGAGCGAGTCGGGAGGAGATTTCAAGAAGAGAAAATTTAACGATGACAGGAAGACGTCGACAGCAGCACCAGCATCAAGAACAAATTCTAGGGGAGGAGAACGACCGCCAGTTAGATGTTACAGATGCGGAGAGGAGGGACATATAAGTCCAAACTGCCCACAACAGTTCAAGGTATGTTATAATTGTGGAAAAGAAGGACATATCGCTCGAGATTGTACTATAGAGAAACTAAGTCCAGCTGGGACGGTGACACCAAAGGAGGATATGGACAAAATAAAGTCGGCGATTTCTGGAAGAGCGTTTGTCGTGACTGCCCAAAACGCGAGGAACCCGAACGAAGGTATAACGGGTTAGTTAATTATAAATTCTTGCGAAGTTTATACCTTACTAGATACCGGTTCTACCCATTCTTTTATCTCTTCTGCTTGTGCTCAACGTTTAAACTTGACTCCGGAGAAATTGGACTTTAACTTATCTATTGAAACTCCGTTGGGTGAAACTTTCGTTACATCTACAGTTTATAAATCTTGCATGATCCAAGTTGGTACCCGAGCCTCTATCTGGTGACTTCCTTTGTGGAATGTACCAAAGCCAGACTCTCCATAGGGGACTTTATATTTGTGTGATGGTAAAACAATAGTTGTCATTGTGACGTGCTATCCAAGATTGGGATATGAATCACAATTAAGAGCAACCGAAGTCGGTGACCAAAGTACGTAGCTTTCTGGACTTAGCTGGTTACTATCGGAGAATCGTTGAAGGATTTTCTCGAATCACTACTCCGTTAACTTAGCTGACTCAGAAAGATACAAAATTCGTATGGAGCGAGGAATGCGAGAAGATTTTCCAATAGCTCAAGAGGCGACTCATTCGGAACCTGTTTTGACCATATCATCCTGGAAAAGCAAACGTAGTAGCTGACACATTGAGTAGAAGATTGTACGCGGGTACGAGTGCGATATTGTTGAACACAAAGACCTATTTTGTATAATTTATAAATGATAGAGATAGTGTTAATGACTCTAGGGACCCACGTGATAATATACGAGTAGAACCGACTTTAATCGATAAAGTTAAAGCTGCTCAAGCTACGGACATGTAGCTGATGCGTATGAAGAAGAAAGTGCAAGAAGGTGCTATTCCAGAAGCAAGAATCGATGAAGAAGGAATACTTCGAGTCAACTCCAGACTTTGTGTTCCTAACAATTTTGACTTGAAGTATAGAATAATGATGGAGGCACACAACACACCGTTTGCAATCCATCCTGGGAGTACCAAAATGTATCACGATCTTCGACATACATTTTGGTGGAGCAATATGAAAAGAGAGATCGCGGAGTTTATCTCGAGATGTTTAACTTGTCAACGTGTAAAAGCGGAGCATCAAGTACCAAAGGGTCCATTGCAACCACTTGAGATTCCAAAATGGAAGTGGGAACACATTACTATGGATTTTGTTACGGGTCTTCCCAAGGTTACTCAAGGCATAGATGCGATTTGGGTTATTGTTGATAGATTAACCAAATCCGCTCATTTCTTGCTGATACGTGAGACTTATTCCCTTGAACGTCTTGCTAGTATGTACGTGAACGAGATTGTGAGATTGCATGGCATGCCAGTATCCATAGTTTCGGATCGTGACCCAAGATTCACTTCACGATTTTGGGTTAGCTTGCAGAAAGCTATGGGCACGGATTTACGATTCAGTTCGGCATACCATCCTCAAACGGACGGACAATCAGAGAGGACTATTCAAACTCTTGAAGATCTATTAAGACTTTGTGTCCTAGATCTCAAAGGGAGTTGGGATAAGTACCTACCATTGGTGGAATTCTCCTACAACAACAGTTATCAGGCGAGCATAGGTGTGGCTCCATTCGAGGCGTTGTATGGAAGAAAATGTTGTTCTCCAGTATGCTGGGACGAGGTGGGTGAAGCAACATTGTTGGGACCAGAGTTGGTACGCATTACTACAGAGAAGATCCAAACGATTCGACAACGTATACAAACGGCACAGGATCGACAAAAGAGTTATGCGGATCTTCATCGGAAGGACGTGGAATTTAATATTGGGGATCATGTATTATTACGTGTTGCACCATGGAAGGGAGTTACAAGATTTGGGAAGAGAGGAAAGCTCAATCCAAGATTCGTTGGTCCATTTGAGATTCTTGAGCGAATAGAAAATGTGGCATATAGACTCGCATTACCTCCAAGCATGTCTCGTGTTCATAATATTTTTCACATATCTATGCTTCGTAAATATGTTAAAGACCCGAACCACATTATTGAGTTATAACCAGACGAGATAGCTAAAGATTTTACGTGCGAGGAGGTACCTGTTAAGATCTTGGATAGGAAAGAGCATGTCCTACGCACGAAGGTTATACCACAAGTTATGGTTTTGTGGAGAAACCATGCTATTGAAGAAATGACCTGAGAGTTAGAATCAGAAATGAAAGCGAGGTATCCTCACCTTTTCGAAATATCAGGTACGTACGTCAATTTCGAGGACGAAATTTAATAAGGAGGGGAGGTTGTAAGACCCCAACTTATTAATGAATAAAATCAAATTTTCTCTAAATATTATTATGAATAATAAGGGGTTAATTTGATATAATACTTTGGTTATGGGTGAAATGTGCAAATTTTGTAAAATAAGCAAGTGGTTATAAAATAATCATTTTGTCGGGAAATATTCGTTTGGTCGTGGAATATTCTTGCTGTCGGGGAATATTCGTACGACGGCGCAGCCTTGTGTGGGCCCCATAACGAAAAGCGATTGGATGAAGAAAACGACAAGTATAAGTTGTTTATAAATAACGGCGTAGTTGTTACCGTTAATACTGTTGGAATACCCGGTGGTTAAAATACAGTAGCACACGGTATTGCACCAATTATTGATTCTTACGTAAGAAGGCACTACTCAATAATTGTTACAGTAGTTATTGTTCAATGTTTTATTTTATTGATTCAATAATTGTTGCATTGATATTTTATATTATTGTTGTTTCAATAATTGTTGCTGCACAGTATTTTCCATTATCAGATCAATAATTCATATTATTTGAATAATATTATTAGATAACATTATTGGCAATGTCTAGAAAGTTCTGTCTAAGGAGAGGTTTGGTCATCTAATTACGCGCCAGTAAGGAGAAATCCTTATTGGAAAGCCCCCTCTTTCCTGGGAACGGCCTGGTTGTCATAAATGTGATTCTGTAATATTATTTGTGAATAATTAATTATTGATTCATATGCTAAGGAAATATTTATTTTATGTGGATATAAATGAGGGATATATTTTTGTGGTTAAAAATGAAGGAGTTAATGTTGAGGTGTTTTATCAGTATTTTTATCGGAATGGAGGTATTAAAAATCAAATCAGGGTTTTTGAGAAATATTGCGGGTGTTATAATTTTTAATCCGACCGTTGGATCGTGGTAATTTTTGGATATGTTATACATATATAAGTTGAGTATATGTCCACAAATTTTGAACCGTTAAAAATGAACGTATGATTTATTATGAATTTTACGAGATGACTAGTTCAGAAATTATTGAATTTTCGGAGTTTATCATTTTGGTGAAAATTTCTAGAATTGGTGGGCCCCACTTGTGGTTGGTGAAGAAATGTGCTGAATTATATTTCAAATGTGGTGGGTGGAAATAGTAGCAGGTAAAACCATCAGGTTGCAGGTCAAACCTACTAAAATTTTCCTATAAATAGAGGGCTAAGTTAGAATTGAAAATCACACCAGAAACAAGTTTTCTCTCTTTCTCTCTCTAGATTATTGAGTGTATTTTGTGAGTATTTAGATACTTTGAGAGTTTCTATTCATCAGAGCAAGTTTCTTTCAGCCTTATACCGGTATTCCGACCAGAAGTACTGATATCTTGAGGTAAGGGATATTATTTTCTTCTTAAATGATATTATTTTCTTCAATATCATTATGCTGAAATATTGATATGAGTTGTTATCAAATTTAGAACTTTTTGTGTCGGGATTACTATTCATGTATACGGCACTATTCACGTATACGGCACTATTCACGAATACGACACTATTCACCGAAAAATAAAATTTTTCCTTTTTGTCCAAGATGTCTATTATGGTTACTATCTTTGATTGTATCCATGTTTTGATCTTTATTTTTGAATTCTGCTTCATAATTGATTATTATGAAGTATTATTGATCTTGGATAAACTGTTATACGAATCCCTACTATTTGTCCTTCTGTCTCATTGGATTCGTTTTCTTTAAGATATTTTTCATCATCCTCAGTCCTAAATGATGATATTACTGAATATCTTTGGCCTGTAGTGCAAAGATGTATGATTACTTGATGAATATCTTTGGCCTGTAGTGCAAAGATGAACAGGTGTTGAGATGAACATGACTGACAGGTGATACAAATGAATATCTTTGGCCTGTAGTGCAAAGATGAATATTTGGATAAAGATGATTATTAATTGATGTTACAGGGATAAAATATTGATGATGGACTTTTAAATCTTAGAAGATAGTAGAATTCTTTCTCTACTTGACTCTTCTAATGGTTTGCTGTTTCCGCTGCAGTTGTTGATCTAAAACTTGTTGTCGATTATATTCTATCAGATTTTTCCCTGTTGAAGACTAACGATAATTTGTTTGTATATTATCTTAGTCATAATATTCTTTACTGGGCTAGTTGAGCTCACCCTTTTCCTTTTTGTTCCATTTTTCTTCTCAGGAGGTGAGAACATAGCAGGATCTAGTCGGGGTATGGAGTGATGGTTCTAGAAAGATGTTTTAGCAGTCCTCACTATTTCTGTAAAATAGTGTTTGAATAATTGTAATGAGGATTTATTTGAGTGTGGATATTGTCTAGAAGACAATATTTGTATTTAAACTCACAGTATGTGTTGTCGTATTTTGTACGACATTTGTATTATTGAAGTTGTTGTTTGCTTTCTGTACCATGTATTTGGCGACTCAGAATGGGTGTTGTATACCTATTTTGGGGGCGTCACAGCGACCTTTCAGATGAGAGAAATAAAAGGGGAGAAAAGATAGACGCGAAGTGTTTGAGCGAGGAGAGAGAAAAAAGAGACGCCTTATTTATAGGTAAGCTGGGTAAGCTCTATTCAGGGTAAGCACCTGATCCCTACTTTATATATATATATATATAAGATAGGAGTTTTTAATGCATTCATGTGCTGCCAACTTGTTGAAACCGTGTGTGTGCAAAGTGACAACCATTTTGGGACTAAAACGCGCGAGTATTGGTTTGTTTTAACATGTGGTCAAATAAGTCATTAAATGCTAAGTTAGGAAGAATTAGACCAGGCGGATTTTATTCTCCTACCGCGTAAAAGCTTAGTTAATCTGGACCATTCAATTCAAAAATATTTGATCACAACCGTGCATTCAAAAATCAGTTTTCAAAATTACAATTTTGCCCCAACTTCAAAAATTCTATAATTAGGGAGTATTTCATTCATTTGGTTTTTACCAATTTAGTGAAAAGAAAATCATACTCTCCTTGCCAACAATCTCTCTAAGCTTTATATCTCTTCTTACAAAAGTTCTGATTATTTTTGAAGAGAAAAAATTGGTCCAAGTATTGAGATAAGTTTAATTTCTGTTGAATTATTTCTTACTTGCATTATATCTATAGATATACAAATACATATTGTTCTACACAATTTTATATATTCATATTTCATCTATTTGTCAAATAAAAGGATATTTGGGGGCCGCAAGGCTACGGAGATACACCTCTACGGAGAGGAATTCGAATCGTATTATTCCTTATAGTCTTCAGTAACCTTTTATCGACATTATTTATATAAATATCTTAAAATAGACACGACACTTGATAGCTCAAAACAACACTGAGATACTGCTCCAGAAAGAGTAGTCACCCGAACCGGATTTGAGAATCGTAGTGGTCTATTAAAAATATTTATATAAATATCAATTGTGAAAATTATAAATTTTATCATACTTAGACGCCGCAAGGCTACGGAGATACACCTCTACCAAGAGGAATTCGAACCGTACAATTCCTTATAGTACTAAGTGACATTATCTATAAAAGTTCACATAATAGATAAAATATTCTTATATATTATTTGAGTTAAACAAGTAATATTTGCTATATCAATTTATGCTTAATTGAGATTATACTTGATAAATATTGTTTAAATTGATTTATTCTTTTCTTCAAGTGTTGATATTTTATAAAGATTAACTAAGGAACAATTCTATATTATCCATAGAAAAACACTCTTTATTGTATAGAATTGTTAATTCCTTATAAAGTGCTTTAATATCATATACTTGCTTAATTAGAAGCATCAGTGGATCTAAACAAAATTACTATCTGCTTTAAAGAAGTTTTTTGTTGAATATAAAAGTCCTTGAACTTGACTTTTATACTAATATATTTTATCCAAATTTATATCTACTTATTCGAGAAGCATTAATCTGTATTTAATTCTTATCTGTTTATTTGAGAAGCATATTATTGTAAAATCATTTGTAAAAAGAGAAAAGGTCAGAGTTAGTTTATTTTATGTACCTGTGAGAAAGACGAGTAATTCTTCGACCAAGACCAGAGTCTTAGAGAGGTCAGCGGGAAGTTGGGTCTCTAGTGTACTTGATAGGTGAGGAAGAGGCTGTTGTTTCAAGACCAGATCATAGAATAGAACTGAACTCAAAAGAGGTACAATTAAACTTGAAGAGGGAGCTGGGAGTTTGTTGTCCAAGATAGATTAGTTGGGAACAGTTGGAAGTTTGTCTATAAAACTTTGTAAAGGCTTCTCCGCCTGTTGAAGGAGTTTTTATTACTGTTAGTAATAAGATCTCAAGTTCTAAGTAGGGACTTGAGACTGGACGTAGCAACATACCAAGGGGTGTATGTTGTGAACTAGATAAATCTATGTGCATTGTGAATGAATTTTTATTATCTTGCATGCTAATTGCTAAAATTGTTAATTAATAACTAAAAATTCAAAAAGGCTTAAACATAATTTTTAACTGGTAATAATCTATTCAACCCCCCTTCTAGATTATTATTGACCTTTCAAGTTCTTTCATGTTTCAAAGCATCTTCTAACTTGGAGCAATACATCTTCAAACGTTCATCGGTTGTAGACTTTAACTTGTTCACATCAAACAAAAAACTCTAAATTTCCTCATATTTCTCAAACTGTTCAAACAGGCTCTTAAGTGATGAAAGAGCTTGATCTACTATAGATAAGAAGTAGTTAACTCTAAATGAGTTTTTAACTGAAGGGTCACCTCTTCACTCCCATTCTCATAAAAATATTTCTTTCGATGAATGACAGACTTCTCGTAAAATATGGATTCAACTCCCATTTTGGTCGCAATTGCCTTAGCCTCCGCCAAACCACTTTCTCTATATTTCTCAAGAAAGGAAACAAGCCCATTTAACTGATCAATGGCAACATTAATATTCATATCTTCTTTTTGCAAGGCCTTGTTGACAACGTTAACTACAAACAAAATAGTATGCCAAACAACCATGCTAACTAAGAATCCAAAATCCTCATTTGCATATCTTACTAAGGCATCAACTTCACTCTTTACACCAACATCTTCACGAGAATCAGCCAATTCAAGTAAAGCCTCTTTGATTTCTGGAGCTTGGTATCTTATTGCTCTAACACTTTCAACACGACTTTCCCAACGCATTTGTGATAATGACTTAACAGTGAGATTTGCAACATGTTTTATCAAAACATGCCATCGCTTGGTAGAAACCGCAAACAAATAGTAAATACGTTGTATAACTCCAAAAAAAGATGTAGCTTTGTTACAACAGTTGGCCATATCGCAAAGCATGATGTTAAGACTATGAAAACCATATGGCGTGTAAAATGCTCTAGAATTTCTATCGAGAAGCCTTTTCTGAACACCTTTGTGTTTCCCTTTCATATTGGAGCCGTTATCATATCATTGCCCTCTTATATCACTAATTTCAAGTTGAAGAGTGGACAAGACTTCTTCTAGTTCACCAAAAAGTCCGGATCTCGTTGTATCTTTCACTTTCAAAAATTGTAAGAAGAATTCCTCCTCTTTTGCTGTACTCATTGAAACATCCACACATCGTATTACAAGTGACATTTGTTCTTCTTGACTTGTATCTAGAGTACAATCAAGAATCACGGTAAAATATTTTGCATTTTTTATCTTATAAATCATTTCACTTTTGACATCATCAGCAAGCATTTGTATCAATTCATTCTGAATTTTATAGCTAAGATAATGGTAATGAATCTCACCTTTCAAAATTAGTCGAAAGTGCTCTTGCACTATTGGATCATATACAACAACCATTTCGATTATGGTTAGAAAAATCCCATTATTCTCTTGATAAATCTTCTCATTATCTCCACGAAATGCTAAGTTCACTTTAGCAAGTGCTTTCACAACATCAATTATCCTTACTAGTACCCCTTTCCAATGCTCTTTCTCTTTGTTGATTTGATCTTGCACACTTTTGTCTATTGTTTCATTCTTTTCAATCTCCTCTCTAATTCAATCCATTTGCTCATGCAAGCAATATATTCGTTACTACCTTCATGACTTTTAAGCCTTTGACCAATATTTCTCCAATTTCTCAAGCCATCAGTAGCCAACAAAGTATTGTTTTCACCTTGCACAAACAATTTACAACAAAAGCAAAATACTTTGTTGGAAGCACTTGAATATACAAGCCACCTCCTATCTTTCTTCTCTCCGTTTGACAAAAGACAGATGTAATGAAATGAAGTGAAATGCCTACCCTCTGTATCCTTAGGAAATTGATCCCCAACTCTTCTTAAAGGCCCTCTTTAAACTACAAAGTCAATAAAATTTTGATCAATTTTGTCGCAGTTGCTTGGATCATCAATGTTTGTAGGTCTATATTCACAATCCAAGCCTTCATTGTGACCCTCATCATTCATATCTTCATGGTCACTCTTATTTACGCATTCATTTGGTTCCTTTGCAAGGACATCCGTATCTTCTACTAAATTTTCTTGTTCTTCATTCCCCGCATCTACTATCTGTTCTTCATTCTCGGACTATTCAACCACACTAGAACTCTCCTTTTGTTTCTTACTACCAAAAAATTTATCGAGTGAACCCGCTTGAGATCGAACTAATTCATCCGTTTTTTCCTTTTTTTCTCTTTTTTCAGATCCAGACATATATTTTTTAGGAGCCATGGTGAATTTAAATTTAAAAATCTACAAAAGTCCAGCATAATGTCGTGATTATCTATAAATTAATTATCAAATATGGTCTCCTTTATTAAGAGTCTAACACTACTCCCAAACAATTAAAAAAAAAAACCAAAAGAGATTAAATTTTTCACTTGATTCATAATAGCATAAACAAATCCATAATAACATAAACAAATGTACTCAATCAGTCATCAAGCCTAATTAAATTAAACAATGCTTCTAAATCTCATAAACAAAACAATTAATTTCAAAACCCTAAAGAATAGAATTAATACTTGAAAGTAGTTTGAAATTTGTGAGAAGGAATACTGGAATAGCATTTAACACTTGAGCCTTCAATATGCCACTCGGTATAGTGGGTCTACTATTTTTCTTCTGTGATTGAATCTGCGGCGAACTTCTTCTTCATTGTTCTTTTCGGCTTTCTCGAGAAGTCACCACTCACCAGAGATTGATTATTTGCTTTTCAAATGGAAGCAAAAAGCCAAAAAGGTTTGTACGCGTAAAAAAGTTGTGTAGGTGTAATATGAAAAATGGTCTTCTTGATTTAAAAACTACAAGTATGCCATTGAGATTTGGACTGGGTTTGTTTGGGTATATATATACATAACACAAATACTCTTGGGGCCCTAAAAATTTGTGGGCCTAAAGCCTGGGCACCTTGGGCTTTAGCCCAGGGCCGATGCTGCTTATTAGCATACATTACTTCAATTATTATTTCTGTTAAAAAAATAATAAAATAAAATAAGGTTCATTTTTTAACATTAATGTAGATTATAACAGTAATGCTATTAAAATATTAATGTTACTAATATCATTAATATATACTAATATCTAATAAGTAATGTTATTAAGATAATATATTATAAGTATTTATTCAAGTAACATCATGTTAAAGAGAATTATTAATAACTAATAATTAATTACTAACAATTTATTAATAATATTACTAATAACTAACAAAGTTGTATTATTATTATTAGTGTTAGTAATAATTTTCTAAAAAATAATATTAATTCTCAACTTAATTAGTAATTAATGTTTTGTTAATACTGAAAGTATGAGGTGTTAAATTTAAATCTTGAGAGAATAAATATTTTTAGTCCAAAAGTGTTAAATTGACATGTCATATGTACAAATCAATGTCACATGACACAATAAGGTTTATAGTCCAAATTTTAAGATAGTAAAATGTTTGTTTTGCATTAACTAAAAAAAAGAGTGCAATATCCAAATACCTCTATAGCACAGGGTTAACTTTTGCATTTTACTCAACTTAAAAACATAAAAGTTGAACTGCCACTATACTTATCATTACCGTCCAATTTCGAAAGCATAATTAAGAATAAGTCTTGGCAGACAGGTCTAATAGACCGAAAAATTGGACCAGTCCTAATTTTTTTTTTTTGCTTTTTTTTTTGTGACTTTCACATTTGTTTTAATTGAAATTTTTACATAATATAGTATTTTTATGTATAATTTGAATATATATACAAAATAGAGTTGTACAGAAAAATTAAAAATATCCAATAATCGTGTCCAATAATCCGGTCCATTTAGAAGGACTAATTAAGAATAATTAAAGTAAAACACTCCATACCTGTGCGCTTTTGTGCGGCGGGAATCTGCACAATCGCTCAATAATACGCCACGTGTACTCCCTAGGGACCACGGTTACGTTATCAAAACCACCTTCACTCTTAACTCTCTCTCCCTCCTCTCTCTCTATATATACTAAGGTTAACCCGTGCCTCCCGCACTACTAATACTCGTGTAATTATTTAATAACTAAAGATGAATCTAAATGAAAAATATGAGTTAACAATGTGAAAAGAATATATATTTGATAAAAAGTAGAAAATTTTGTAATTATTTGTTGTAAATAAGAAAATTTCTAATCAAGATAGACATTCCACTTAAAAAGTAAAGAAGTCAAGAATTTTGTCACAAATTGTATCTACATGCTCATTGTCCATCAAAATTCGCTACATGCTCATTATTTACCTAAAACATTAAATTGACAGCACTAATATGAATATAGTCTCCTGTTGCCACCACTATTGAGAAAATTTAGCTGAGATCTAAACCTATCCTATGAGAAAACAAACCACCAGTAGCATGAAAATAACATGTAGATACAAAACCATGCCCTCACATCTCAACTGAAATTCGAATTCAAAACTAAGAAAAGTTCTGCTCCAAATTCAATTCCAAAGCATGATTACATGCTCCCAGAAGCAACCCAAATAGATATAAAATAAGAAATCACAACACAGCTAGACATATCAAAGCTCTGGTTTACTTTAAATAATTTATCCAAAAAGATAACAAATGAAAACACCTGATACATTTACTTTAGCAAACCCATAACCAACAAAGTTAACAAATTAGTTCACGAAAAATAAGATATTTACTTCTCCATACAAACCTGCATACCTTTTATCAAAAAGAGAACTTGGACATTTTAGAAATTACATTAATCATGTCAAATAAACAAACAAATCTCTGAATGCCTGATCAACCATAATAAACAACATCCAAATGTATCCAAAAAAATGATTTTACAACAATCTATTTTCCAATTATCTACCAAAAAATATTACCACTTGTAATAAACTATGTTCTTAAAAATACATATAACAACATTTTCTTTGTAGATCTGTCAAACTCTACCATGTCTTCGGTACATAAACCTTTGAAAAGAAAGACTATCCATCGGCAACGTCCACGGCCAACAAATATTATATTTGTAACAAAAAGCTGTTATTTATAAGAGAAAGCAAAATATTAGTAGTATCGCAAGAAAGAAACAATTGACACATGATTACTTCTATACGATTTAAGAATTATAAAATACACATAACCGTGTTAACTTTTCTCCATCCTCGACTTGTTGAATGAACACGTTTACATTCAATAGCAATATCATCCCAAGACTGCAAAAATTGAAATGCATCGTTTAGTTATATCAACAAATTAAATCAACTACTTGGAAATTGATAACAAATGCAATGAAAAGGATATATGTACAAATTGATTGAGTCATGTGCAAGTAAAACTAAAACATAAGTTATATATCTAATAAGAATTCTACACAGCTGGAGAAATAGATAATAAGCATATTATAGCTCAACTAACATAGAGAAGCTTACTATGTTAACTGCGATGATCTAGCTTCTCAAATTTATTCTTCACACACACACACACACACACACACACACACACACACACACACATATATATATATATATATATATATATATATATATATACTCGTATGTTATCTGAATGATTTTCTGTAAGATATGTTATCTGATGTTCATACATTACTAAATCATGTATTCAATTGGCCAACGCAGGAATTGTTATTCAGTGGAGGCATCATACTAATGATACATTATCAGATTTGTTTACACAGAAAAGAGCAAGGAAATGTAAACTAATTTTCTGCAAATTATAAAATGAGTAACTTTTACGAAGGCATCATCTGTAAAATAAGTTGACAAAGGTATCATGTAGTTTCAAAAACATGAGGCTGTATGTGTAATATACGGTATTGTAATTTGAGTACCTGTAGTTCATGTTTTTTAAGCTTCGGCTTGATCAACTAAAAATATTGTATTACACCCTACAATAATTTTTGGGGTTTGCTATTTCTATAGGGAACTTTGTTAGTCCTAGAAGGTTCCATTTCAAATGACTATAGGACTCACCTATACCCATCAGGAGTCTTGCTAGCATATGCCACAACTATAACGATGCCACAACTTATTCAAGCATCAGTCTCATTTATAACAATTAGCAAATATTCAACTATTCCATCCAAAACATATGCACAGACCTAACTACTCCAATATCTTTCTGCAGAATATTTAGGTTATATTGAATTCATTTTATTCCAAATAACATATCACATAAATTTCTTAATGAAAGAATCATAATTAGCACTTATTTTGGCACAATCATGCAATTAACCATAGTAACCACTAAAATTGCCCTTAGACCATATAGTGTCAAGCAATTCAATCGTTAAGGAAAAGATAATGACATTCTAATATATATTAGTTCAGAATGACTTGAAGAAATTTAAAAGGATATAGTGACAAACTTACGTTGTTCCATATAAGCCAATCTTTTGAACATTTGTAACCTCGGACTCGGATTGATTATCCTCGATAAAAATGGTCAAGCTGATTCATCGTCAACAGTGAGATCAATTAATATGTTGAGCAAGAAAAACAGTAAAAGGTGAAAGGCGTTATGCAATATAAAGATTTATAACTACCTGCGAACATTTTGAAACTTGACGTACTTTACGGCAACCGGTTTTCCTTATACACGTAGAGATGTGATATTTTAAAATTTAAAATTTCCAACATTTTATTTTTCGAAAGTTACATCCTTACAAACTTGCATTTCCTGAAACAGGCAATGGCCTTGCAATAGAATCATGTCATAGCATTGAAACTCATACGTACCTTGTTATTTTCGGAGGATAAAAGAATTGTGTCACTCGGTGGATAGTCATTAACATTGCTGCAAAATTTGTAATTACAATGAGCACATGCACATCTTTATGGTAAGGAGGGGAAAATGATAATAATAGTTGCTGCACAGTCAAAATATCCATACTGCAAAATTTACCTAAATCCCATGTGCTCCTTATTTGAATAAAGTTTCACCGTTTTTGAACCTGAAAAATGATTTTCAGTTAGAAATTACAAAGCAGATTTCAGTATCTAAGAATATATAGATCGACATAGCAAATTCAAAAGAAAAGCAGAATGTAATTAAAAATTGTAATTAGAAATTGTATCCAGGGAACATAATGTGAAGAAATGTTCTCAATGAATTTTTTGTTGCATACCAAAAAATCATTCCTAGACGTTTTTGAAAAAATGTAAGCATTGATTGCCAAAATAAGGAGGAAAAAATAGGGTCCATAATCCCTTTTTATGTTTTCTAGAGAAAAGAATAAATAAATGAATGAACCAAACATTACCATAATCCGGAAACTTACAACTGGAACACAAAACTCAACAAAGATTTGATACAGAACAACTTAAAAACGGGGGGAAAACTCTAAGAAGGAAAAAAATGATGGCATGTACACAATCACAAACTGAATACGAACATATATGAGTGAGTGTGTGTGTGTGTGTGTGTGTGTGTATATACAATTAATATGCAACTGAAAGAGAACATATCAAAATTGAGAAATTAAGGTGAACTAATTACCAGAAGGGAAAGGAGAAGAGCAGAAAAGAAAAGCCCTAAAGTTGAGCACTTGAGCTGATGGTTCGGAGAGAGCTTAGCAGTTAGATCTATTAATTTCTCTCCTGTTGTGATGTAATAATAACATCAAATTTGAGAGTGGCTCTATTAGATCATTTATGTATATTTGTTGGACTTGGCCACTTTGCTATCATTGTGTCATACCTAGACGAACCTCAATAAATACACCAAAGCTTTATGAAACAACACGTGTACAGCAGGACTATTCCTTTACTTTTTCTCCTTTTGAATATAGTAGGAATAACTGATGTTTTTGTCCCAGAATAGTTATTACCTTCCTATTTTTCAATATCCCAGATCTTTGTGACCTTCATCTTTTGATTTATATGATAATACTTAATTTATTTTTACTTTGGAAATGAAAAGCTTGTGATAGAATCTGGAAAAAGGGTGTTTTTTAAAACATTTAATAAGTTGTACGCCTCTTTTTATTATTTTCTTTTAGTGGGTAAGCACGTAGTACTCTTATTCGACAAACTAAACATTTAATTAAGAAAAGAGAAGGTAACTTCAACTAAAACAAATGATGTCATAATTGTTTCACATTTTGCTTATATATACTTTAGCAAAATTTATTCTACTTTTTTTTGGTAAAGAGGATTTATTTAATGAAAGTGACTTGAAGTATCTTCGTGGGTTTATTTAATTCGAAATGTTGAATAATTAATTTCATTTAAGTTTCAAAATTGATTGGATCTATTTCAAAGTTTACTATTTTATGTTAGCAGAAGGACACCAAGAAGTATACCAATAATCAAAATTCAAAATCTTGTGACTGGTGGCACATACCAACAGGGAGGTGATTGTAATATGCATATATTGAAACGTATACATATGAGTGTTGTAGTAGTAGTTAGTGACACCTGTGACGCCCCCAAAATTAGGTATACATCACCCATCTTGGGTCGTCAGATACATAGTACAGAATACAAATACAACTGATTAATACAACTGTCGTGTACAATACGACAAAACATAAACTGTGAGTTTGAATACAAATATTATCTTCTAGAGAGTATTCATACTCAAAAGGAGTCCTCATTACATTTATTAACACACCATTACATAGAATAGTGAGGACTACTAACTAATACTATCATTCGGACCATCACTCCGTTCCCCGACTTGCCCCAGCTACGTTCTCATTTCCTGAAGAGAACAGTGAAAGAAAGGGTGAGCTCAACTAGCCCAGTAAGAAATATTATGACTAAGATAATGCAGAATAAATTATCATTAGCCTTCAACAATGTTAAACTGATAAAATATAATAGACATCAAGTTTAACTGCAGCGGAACAAGCAATCCATTAAAAGAGTCAAGTAGAAAATAAACTCTACTATCTTTTATGATTTAAAAGGTTTTTCAACACTGTGATCGCTGAGACTCAGCTTAATAAAATAATCCACATCATCGAATCACCCCTGCACTACGGCCAAGGATATTCGTGTATTCATTAATGGTCATGATCATGCCAACAACTGTCCATCAATGCACTACGGGCCAATGAGGACTTTTACCACATCATTTGTAACATTACGGTCATGATTATACCGAATAATCCCTGGTCATAATCATACCAAGTCCATCTATGCACTACAGGCCACAGATGACTTTCAACATTTTATAAACATGAGGATGATGACAATGATATAAGAATTCAATAAAACAAGTTCAAGAATTAATTTATCCAGGAATTAACAACGTCCAAATTGTCAACATGATACTGCATTGTGGAGTAAAATTCAAGAATGCTTAGAAGAATATTTTCTTGAAAAGATACTGGATGAAACGCAACTATCAAGGATATTCCACAAATTTCATGGAGTATAGAAGTCAAAACTTAACCAACTGAGTATAATAAAGAATGGAATAACAAAAGAAATCACCATGCATGCGATAGACCGCACAGACAGGTTATTCCAACAGAATAATAAATAATGGAACCAGGTCCGGCGTAAACGCACAGACAGGATATTCCGACAGAATAATAAATAATGGAACCAGGTCCGGTGTAAAACACACAGACAGGATATTCCAACAGAATAATAATAAAACGGAACCAGGTCCGGTGTAAAACACACAGACAGGATGTTCCAACAGAATAATAAACGGAACCAGGTCCGGTGTAAAACACACAGACAGGATGTTCCAACAGAATAATAGAAGAATGTCACCAAGTATAGGGTAGACCGCGTATACTGGTTATTCCAACAGAATAATAACAAATGGAATAACAGAAGTTCTCTTCATGAATATAAAAGAAATAATATTCCCTACCTTAAAAGAACTGGATATTGGAAAAGTGATGTAGCAGAATACTTTTAGTCTCTCTCTCTCTTATTCTCTCTATACTTTCTCTCTCTATAGCTTGAATGAATTCGTGAAAAATAATGAAGCCCTAGGCCTCTATTTATAGAAAAACTGAGGGTGGCTCTTGGTCTTAACGAAGGGTCAAATGACTCTTGGTCTTAACGAAGGGTCAAATGACTCTTGGTAATATTGAAGGGACAACTACTATTGACGAAAGTAATTACTATTGACCAAGGTAAATACTATTGACGAAGGTAATTACTATTGACCAAGGTAAATACTATTGACCAAGGTAAATACTATTGACGAAGGTAATTACTATTGACCAAGGTAAATACTATTGACGACGGTAATTACTATTGACGACGGTAATTACTATTGACGAAGAGACTCTTAGATGATGACATATGGCCCCCCATAAAATAACCAAACTTACCACAACGTCTCAATTATTGATTTAATAATATAACATATTATACAGATGATACTATGACAATAATTTAAGAGATATGATGCAGCAATTACTGTAGCAATAATTGAGTATAGCTGAGTGACTTCTCACGTAAGCATCAATAATCAATACCGTGTGCTACTATGCAACCACGCGTATTACTGTACTTTTACTACCGAGTAGTTCAACAGTTTTAACGGTTTTAACGGTAACACCTCAGCCGTTATTTTTATAGAAAGATAATTCTGTCGTTTTCTCAATCCGACAATAATTCCGTTGTGGGGTCCACCAATGATTGTGCCGTCGTACGAATATTCCCGACAAAAAGAATATTCCCCGACCAAACGAATATTTTATAACAACTTGCTTACTTTGCAAAATTTATAAATATTACCCACAACTATAACATTATATCAAATTAACTCCATAATATTCAAAAATGATATTTATAGAAAATTCATCTTTATTTATAAAAGTTGGGGTCTTACAACCTCCCCTTCTTATGAAATTTCGCCCTCGAAATTAGGGTACGTACCTGGTATGTCGAAGAGGTAAGGATACCTTGATTTCATTTCTGATTCTAACTCCCAAGTCATTTCCTCAACATCGTGGTTTCTCCACAAAACTTTAACTTGAGGTATAACCTTGGAGCGTAGAATATGTTCCTTCTTATCCAAGATTTGAACAGGAACTTCTTCATACGTCAAATCCTCCGCTATTTCGTCCGGTTCTAACTCAATAATGTGGTTCGGGTCTTCCACATATTTGCGTAACATGGATATGTGGAAAACGTTATGAACACGAGACATACTTGGCGGTAAAGCGAGTCTATAAGCCACAGTTCCTACTCGATCGAGGATTAAAAATGGACCGATGAATCGAGGATTTAGCTTTCCTCTCTTTCCAAATCTCGTAACTCCTTTCCATGGAGCAACACGTAAGAACACATGATCTCCTACATCAAATTCCACGTCCTTTCGATGAAGATCAGCATAACTCTTTTGTCGATCTTGTGAGGTTTTTATACGTTGTCGGATCGTTTGAATCTTTTCTGTAGTCATACGTACCAACTCCGGTCCCAACAACGTTGCTTCGCCCACCTCATCCCAGCATACTGGAGAACGACATTTTCTTCCATACAATGCTTCGAATGGAGCCATGCCAATACTTGCTTGATAACTGTTGTTGTAGGAAAACTCCACCAATGGTAAGAACTTGTCCCAACTTCCCTTGAAGTCAAAGACACAGAGTCTTAATAGATCTTCAAGAGTTTGAATAGTCCTCTCTGATTGTCCGTCCGTCTGAGGATGATATGCTGAACTAAATCGTAACTCCGTGCCCATAGCTTTTTGTAAACTAACCCAAAATCGTGAAGTGAATCTTGGGTCTCGATCAGAAACTATGGATACTGGCATACCATGCAGTCTTACAATCTCGTTTATGTACATACGAGCAAGACGTTCAAGTGTATAAGTTTCTCGTATCGGTAAGAAATGAGCAGACTTGGTCAATCTATCAACAATGACCCAAATCGCATCAATACCTTGAGAAACCCTAGGAAGACCGGTAACGAAATCCATGGTAATGTGCTCCCACTTCCATTCTGGAATTTCAAGTGGTTGCAATGGACCTTTTGGTACTTGATGCTCCGCTTTGACTCGTTGACAAGTTAGACACCTTGAGATAAACAACGCTATCTCTCTCTTCATATTGCTCCACCAAAATGTATGACGAAGATCATGATACATTTTGGTACTTCCAGGATGGATTGCAAACGGTGTGTTGTGCGCCTCCATCATGATTTCATACTTTAAATCAGGGTTGTTAGGAACACAAAGTCTGGAGTTGACTCGAAGTATTCCTTCTTCATCGATTCTTGCTTCCGGCATAGCACCTTCTTGCACTTTCTTCTTCATACGCATCAGCTCCAGGTCTGTAGCTTGAGCAGCTTTAACTTTATCGATTAAAGTCGGTTCTACTCGTATATTCGCCATCATCACATGGGTCCCTGGAGTCTTCAACTCTATCTCCATCCTTTGCAAGTCACACAAAATGGGCCTTTGCGTTGTTAATATTGCACTTGTACCCGCATATGATCTTCTACTCAATGCGTCAGCTACCACGTTCGCTTTTCCAGGATGGTATTGAATGGTATGATCATAATCTTTCAACAGTTCAAGCCAACGTCGTTGTCGCATGTTGAGTTCCTTTTGAGTGAAGAAATATTTGAGGCTTTTATGATCCGTAAAGATCTCCACTTTCTCCCCATACAAGTAATGCCTCCAAATTTTAAGTGCAAAGACAACAGCTGCCAACTCTAGATCATGAGTAGGATAATTCCTCTCATATTCCTTGAGTTGTCTTGATGCATAGGCTATGACTTTTCCATGTTGCATGAGAACGCATCCCAACCCTTTGCTCGAAGCATCACTGTAGATGACAAATCCCTCCGAGCCAGATGGTATTGTTAGAACAGGTGCTGAAATGAGTCTCCTCTTGAGTTCTTGAAAACTCTGCTCACATTCTTCGCTCCAACCAAACTTTGTATCTTTCCGAGTCAGCTGAGTTAATGGAGTAGCGATTCGAGAAAATCCTTCCACGAATCTCCGATAATAACCAGCTAAACCAAGAAAGCTACGTACCTCGGTCACTGATTTAGGTTGCTCCCAGCTTTGAATAGCTTCAATCTTTGCCGGGTCAACCGATATTCCACGACTTGATACTACGTGCCCAAGGAATGCTACCTCCTCCAGCCAGAACTCGCATTTCTTCAACTTGGCATAAAGCTTGTATTCACGAAGCTTTTGGAGTACCAGCCTCAAGTGTTGCTCATGATCTTCACGGCTTTTGGAATAAATAAGGATGTCATCAATAAAGACGACCACAAAGTGATCCAAATATTCCTTGAATACCCGGTTCATCATATCCATGAAGGCAGCAGGAGCATTAGTCAATCCAAAGGACATAACTAAGAATTCATAATGCCCATACCGAGTTCTAAAAGCCGTCTTTGGAATATCCTCAGTTCTAACCTTCAGCTGATGATATCCAGAACGAAGATCGATCTTTGAAAAGAATTGTGCTCCTTGCAACTGGTCAAACAGGTCATCAATACGTGGCAATGGGTACCTGTTTTTGATGGTGACATGATTCAACTCCCGATAATCAATACAAAGTCGCATACTCCCATCTTTCTTCTTCACGAACAGAACAGGAGCACCCCAAGGAGAAGTACTAGGACGAATAAAACCAATGTCTAACAATTCCTGCAGTTGGATCTTTAACTCCTGAAGTTCAATAGGAGCCATTCGATATGGGGCTTTGGAAATGGGTTTTGTACCGGGTTCAAGGTCGATACAAAATTCAATTTCACGCTCTGGGGGTAGGCCAGGAAGTTCTTCAGGGAATACGTCAGGGAATTTATTAACAATAGAAATATCATTCAAAACTGACGTATTTTTGTTTAGATCTGTGACATGAGCTAAGAAAGCTTGACATCCGTTTTTCAATAAACGAATAGCTTTATGGCTTGAGATGACAGCGATTGATTTTAATGGTTTGGTTGCTTGAATTCGCATAATAGGTCGATTAGGAATATGAAAGCTAACAACCTTACGAAAACAATCAATTTTTGCATAATGAGTAGTTAACCAATCAATCCCTAGAATCACGTCAAATGCAAGTATTTTTAATGAAATCAGATCGATAGGTAATGTGTGGGTACCAACTTGAACCAAACAAGACTTATAAACAGTGGAGGTAATGAAGGTTTCTCCCAACGGAGTTTCCACAGATAAGTCAAAGTCTAATTTCTCCGGAATCAAATTTAATCGATGAGCGCAAGTAGGAGAAATAAAAGAATGGGTTGAACCGGTATCAAATAAAGTATAAACTTCTTTAGAGTTTATGATAAGCTTACCCGTGATGACCTCATTCGGGTTCCTTGCTCTCTGGGAGTTCACAACAAACGCTCTCCCTTGCACAACCGGTTTTGACTTTTCTGGGACGGCTTTTGGTGCCTCCATCCTAGCTGAATTTGTTTTCGGTAAACGACAAAATCGGGCTAAATGACCTTCTCTTCCACAATTATAACATGCTTTGGACGGCATCGCGCAGTTTGGACTGATGTGCCCCTCCCCTCCGCATTTGAAACATATGATAGGTGGTCGTTCTCCTTCCTTAACGACAGGTGCTGGTGCTGACGTCTTTCCATCATTGTTGAATCTCCTCTTCTTGAAATGTCCATTCTTATTGTTTTGGCCCTGATTACCACCGAAGTGGTTACCATTTCTGGCCTGTTGATTCCCTCCACGCTTGTTGTCACCGCTTCGATGACTGCTCTCACTGGTATTATCATTTTGCCGGCTGCTCTCTTTTGGTTGCGTTATCTCGTTATCGCGCTCCACCAACTGAGCCCTATTTACAACATCTGAATACAAACACAGTTTATGAGAAACAAGATGTTGACGTATCTCCGGCTTCAAACCTCTTAAAAACATCCGCGTCATTCTTTCTTCATTATCCACCAGGTGGGACGCAAACCGGGATAACTCCGCAAATTTTGCCTCGTACTGCGACACGGTCATATTATTCTGCTCCAATTTGATGAACTCCACCTCCTTCATGTGACGAATACTCTCGGGAAAGTATTTGTCGTTAAACAGATCTTGGAACTTCTCCCAAGACATCTTCAGTGCGGCAGGTTGAGTACGCTTTATCGATTCCCACCAGTAATCTGCCTCTCCTCGCAACATAAAGGCGGCAAAGGGAACCTTTTGCTCCTCGGAGCAACCCAAGACATCAAATATCTTGGTGATCTGCTTTATCCATGTTTCAGCTACAAGTGGTTTGGGTTCTCCCTTAAACTCCGGTGGTCCCAGCTCCTTAAACTGTTTAGCGGTGACCGCCTGAGAGTTTCCAGTATTTCCACCTACGTTGTGGACAGGAGCCGCTTTCACCTGTTGTTGCATGAATTGCATAAAGCCTCTGAACATTTGATCATTCATCATTTGGTCAGTGTTGTTGTTTGCATGAGGATTGACACCTTCCTGATGCACATTATCCTGATTATTGATATGTGGTGAATCAACAGTCGTCTGTGCTCCATTGCTATTCTCAACATTCTCGGATGCCATTTTCAGATACTGCCACAAAATAAAAATTAATTGATGTCATATATTATCCTTATATTATGACCGACCAATTAAATACCATGCAAATAAACTTAGGTATGTCATACTAGCGAAGGAATTCCCCGTCTCTCCCCTCCTAGTTCTATTCTCACATCTTAGCCAGGGATCATATCCCTAAGCTCTGATACCAACTGTGACGCCCCCAAAATTAGGTATACATCACCCATCTTGGGTCGTCAGATACATAGTACAGAATACAAATACAACTGATTAATACAACTGTCGTGTACAATACGACAAAACATAAACTGTGAGTTTGAATACAAATATTATCTTCTAGAGAGTATTCATACTCAAAAGGAGTCCTCATTACATTTATTAACACACCATTACATAGAATAGTGAGGACTACTAACTAATACTATCATTCGGACCATCACTCCGTTCCCCGACTTGCCCCAGCTACGTTCTCATTTCCTGAAGAGAACAGTGAAAGAAAGGGTGAGCTCAACTAGCCCAGTAAGAAATATTATGACTAAGATAATGCAGAATAAATTATCATTAGCCTTCAACAATGTTAAACTGATAAAATATAATAGACATCAAGTTTAACTGCAGCGGAACAAGCAATCCATTAAAAGAGTCAAGTAGAAAATAAACTCTACTATCTTTTATGATTTAAAAGGTTTTTCAACACTGTGATCGCTGAGACTCAGCTTAATAAAATAATCCACATCATCGAATCACCCCTGCACTACGGCCAAGGATATTCGTGTATTCATTAATGGTCATGATCATGCCAACAACTGTCCATCAATGCACTACGGGCCAATGAGGACTTTTACCACATCATTTGTAACATTACGGTCATGATTATACCGAATAATCCCTGGTCATAATCATACCAAGTCCATCTATGCACTACAGGCCACAGATGACTTTCAACATTTTATAAACATGAGGATGATGACAATGATATAAGAATTCAATAAAACAAGTTCAAGAATTAATTTATCCAGGAATTAACAACGTCCAAATTGTCAACATGATACTGCATTGTGGAGTAAAATTCAAGAATGCTTAGAAGAATATTTTCTTGAAAAGATACTGGATGAAACGCAACTATCAAGGATATTCCACAAATTTCATGGAGTATAGAAGTCAAAACTTAACCAACTGAGTATAATAAAGAATGGAATAACAAAAGAAATCACCATGCATGCGATAGACCGCACAGACAGGTTATTCCAACAGAATAATAAATAATGGAACCAGGTCCGGCGTAAACGCACAGACAGGATATTCCGACAGAATAATAAATAATGGAACCAGGTCCGGTGTAAAACACACAGACAGGATATTCCAACAGAATAATAATAAAACGGAACCAGGTCCGGTGTAAAACACACAGACAGGATGTTCCAACAGAATAATAAACGGAACCAGGTCCGGTGTAAAACACACAGACAGGATGTTCCAACAGAATAATAGAAGAATGTCACCAAGTATAGGGTAGACCGCGTATACTGGTTATTCCAACAGAATAATAACAAATGGAATAACAGAAGTTCTCTTCATGAATATAAAAGAAATAATATTCCCTACCTTAAAAGAACTGGATATTGGAAAAGTGATGTAGCAGAATACTTTTAGTCTCTCTCTCTCTTATTCTCTCTATACTTTCTCTCTCTATAGCTTGAATGAATTCGTGAAAAATAATGAAGCCCTAGGCCTCTATTTATAGAAAAACTGAGGGTGGCTCTTGGTCTTAACGAAGGGTCAAATGACTCTTGGTCTTAACGAAGGGTCAAATGACTCTTGGTAATATTGAAGGGACAACTACTATTGACGAAAGTAATTACTATTGACCAAGGTAAATACTATTGACGAAGGTAATTACTATTGACCAAGGTAAATACTATTGACCAAGGTAAATACTATTGACGAAGGTAATTACTATTGACCAAGGTAAATACTATTGACGACGGTAATTACTATTGACGACGGTAATTACTATTGACGAAGAGACTCTTAGATGATGACATATGGCCCCCCATAAAATAACCAAACTTACCACAACGTCTCAATTATTGATTTAATAATATAACATATTATACAGATGATACTATGACAATAATTTAAGAGATATGATGCAGCAATTACTGTAGCAATAATTGAGTATAGCTGAGTGACTTCTCACGTAAGCATCAATAATCAATACCGTGTGCTACTATGCAACCACGCGTATTACTGTACTTTTACTACCGAGTAGTTCAACAGTTTTAACGGTTTTAACGGTAACACCTCAGCCGTTATTTTTATAGAAAGATAATTCTGTCGTTTTCTCAATCCGACAATAATTCCGTTGTGGGGTCCACCAATGATTGTGCCGTCGTACGAATATTCCCGACAAAAAGAATATTCCCCGACCAAACGAATATTTTATAACAACTTGCTTACTTTGCAAAATTTATAAATATTACCCACAACTATAACATTATATCAAATTAACTCCATAATATTCAAAAATGATATTTATAGAAAATTCATCTTTATTTATAAAAGTTGGGGTCTTACAACCTCCCCTTCTTATGAAATTTCGCCCTCGAAATTAGGGTACGTACCTGGTATGTCGAAGAGGTAAGGATACCTTGATTTCATTTCTGATTCTAACTCCCAAGTCATTTCCTCAACATCGTGGTTTCTCCACAAAACTTTAACTTGAGGTATAACCTTGGAGCGTAGAATATGTTCCTTCTTATCCAAGATTTGAACAGGAACTTCTTCATACGTCAAATCCTCCGCTATTTCGTCCGGTTCTAACTCAATAATGTGGTTCGGGTCTTCCACATATTTGCGTAACATGGATATGTGGAAAACGTTATGAACACGAGACATACTTGGCGGTAAAGCGAGTCTATAAGCCACAGTTCCTACTCGATCGAGGATTAAAAATGGACCGATGAATCGAGGATTTAGCTTTCCTCTCTTTCCAAATCTCGTAACTCCTTTCCATGGAGCAACACGTAAGAACACATGATCTCCTACATCAAATTCCACGTCCTTTCGATGAAGATCAGCATAACTCTTTTGTCGATCTTGTGAGGTTTTTATACGTTGTCGGATCGTTTGAATCTTTTCTGTAGTCATACGTACCAACTCCGGTCCCAACAACGTTGCTTCGCCCACCTCATCCCAGCATACTGGAGAACGACATTTTCTTCCATACAATGCTTCGAATGGAGCCATGCCAATACTTGCTTGATAACTGTTGTTGTAGGAAAACTCCACCAATGGTAAGAACTTGTCCCAACTTCCCTTGAAGTCAAAGACACAGAGTCTTAATAGATCTTCAAGAGTTTGAATAGTCCTCTCTGATTGTCCGTCCGTCTGAGGATGATATGCTGAACTAAATCGTAACTCCGTGCCCATAGCTTTTTGTAAACTAACCCAAAATCGTGAAGTGAATCTTGGGTCTCGGTCAGAAACTATGGATACTGGCATACCATGCAGTCTTACAATCTCGTTTATGTACATACGAGCAAGACGTTCAAGTGTATAAGTTTCTCGTATCGGTAAGAAATGAGCAGACTTGGTCAATCTATCAACAATGACCCAAATCGCATCAATACCTTGAGAAACCCTAGGAAGACCGGTAACGAAATCCATGGTAATGTGCTCCCACTTCCATTCTGGAATTTCAAGTGGTTGCAATGGACCTTTTGGTACTTGATGCTCCGCTTTGACTCGTTGACAAGTTAGACACCTTGAGATAAACAACGCTATCTCTCTCTTCATATTGCTCCACCAAAATGTATGACGAAGATCATGATACATTTTGGTACTTCCAGGATGGATTGCAAACGGTGTGTTGTGCGCCTCCATCATGATTTCATACTTTAAATCAGGGTTGTTAGGAACACAAAGTCTGGAGTTGACTCGAAGTATTCCTTCTTCATCGATTCTTGCTTCCGGCATAGCACCTTCTTGCACTTTCTTCTTCATACGCATCAGCTCCAGGTCTGTAGCTTGAGCAGCTTTAACTTTATCGATTAAAGTCGGTTCTACTCGTATATTCGCCATCATCACATGGGTCCCTGGAGTCTTCAACTCTATCTCCATCCTTTGCAAGTCACACAAAATGGGCCTTTGCGTTGTTAATATTGCACTTGTACCCGCATATGATCTTCTACTCAATGCGTCAGCTACCACGTTCGCTTTTCCAGGATGGTATTGAATGGTATGATCATAATCTTTCAACAGTTCAAGCCAACGTCGTTGTCGCATGTTGAGTTCCTTTTGAGTGAAGAAATATTTGAGGCTTTTATGATCCGTAAAGATCTCCACTTTCTCCCCATACAAGTAATGCCTCCAAATTTTAAGTGCAAAGACAACAGCTGCCAACTCTAGATCATGAGTAGGATAATTCCTCTCATATTCCTTGAGTTGTCTTGATGCATAGGCTATGACTTTTCCATGTTGCATGAGAACACATCCCAACCCTTTGCTCGAAGCATCACTGTAGATGACAAATCCCTCCGAGCCAGATGGTATTGTTAGAACAGGTGCTGAAATGAGTCTCCTCTTGAGTTCTTGAAAACTCTGCTCACATTCTTCGCTCCAACCAAACTTTGTATCTTTCCGAGTCAGCTGAGTTAATGGAGTAGCGATTCGAGAAAATCCTTCCACGAATCTCCGATAATAACCAGCTAAACCAAGAAAGCTACGTACCTCGGTCACTGATTTAGGTTGCTCCCAGCTTTGAATAGCTTCAATCTTTGCCGGGTCAACCGATATTCCACGACTTGATACTACGTGCCCAAGGAATGCTACCTCCTCCAGCCAGAACTCGCATTTCTTCAACTTGGCATAAAGCTTGTATTCACGAAGCTTTTGGAGTACCAGCCTCAAGTGTTGCTCATGATCTTCACGGCTTTTGGAATAAATAAGGATGTCATCAATAAAGACGACCACAAAGTGATCCAAATATTCCTTGAATACCCGGTTCATCATATCCATGAAGGCAGCAGGAGCATTAGTCAATCCAAAGGACATAACTAAGAATTCATAATGCCCATACCGAGTTCTAAAAGCCGTCTTTGGAATATCCTCAGTTCTAACCTTCAGCTGATGATATCCAGAACGAAGATCGATCTTTGAAAAGAATTGTGCTCCTTGCAACTGGTCAAACAGGTCATCAATACGTGGCAATGGGTACCTGTTTTTGATGGTGACATGATTCAACTCCCGATAATCAATACAAAGTCGCATACTCCCATCTTTCTTCTTCACGAACAGAACAGGAGCACCCCAAGGAGAAGTACTAGGACGAATAAAACCAATGTCTAACAATTCCTGCAGTTGGATCTTTAACTCCTGAAGTTCAATAGGAGCCATTCGATATGGGGCTTTGGAAATGGGTTTTGTACCGGGTTCAAGGTCGATACAAAATTCAATTTCACGCTCTGGGGGTAGGCCAGGAAGTTCTTCAGGGAATACGTCAGGGAATTTATTAACAATAGAAATATCATTCAAAACTGACGTATTTTTGTTTAGATCTGTGACATGAGCTAAGAAAGCTTGACATCCGTTTTTCAATAAACGAATAGCTTTATGGCTTGAGATGACAGCGATTGATTTTAATGGTTTGGTTGCTTGAATTCGCATAATAGGTCGATTAGGAATATGAAAGCTAACAACCTTACGAAAACAATCAATTTTTGCATAATGAGTAGTTAACCAATCAATCCCTAGAATCACGTCAAATGCAAGTATTTTTAATGAAATCAGATCGATAGGTAATGTGTGGGTACCAACTTGAACCAAACAAGACTTATAAACAGTGGAGGTAATGAAGGTTTCTCCCAACGGAGTTTCCACAGATAAGTCAAAGTCTAATTTCTCCGGAATCAAATTTAATCGATGAGCGCAAGTAGGAGAAATAAAAGAATGGGTTGAACCGGTATCAAATAAAGTATAAACTTCTTTAGAGTTTATGATAAGCTTACCCGTGATGACCTCATTCGGGTTCCTTGCTCTCTGGGAGTTCACAACAAACGCTCTCCCTTGCACAACCGGTTTTGACTTTTCTGGGACGGCTTTTGGTGCCTCCATCCTAGCTGAATTTGTTTTCGGTAAACGACAAAATCGGGCTAAATGACCTTCTCTTCCACAATTATAACATGCTTTGGACGGCATCGCGCAGTTTGGACTGATGTGTCCCTCCCCTCCGCATTTGAAACATATGATAGGTGGTCGTTCTCCTTCCTTAACGACAGGTGCTGGTGCTGACGTCTTTCCATCATTGTTGAATCTCCTCTTCTTGAAATGTCCATTCTTATTGTTTTGGCCCTGATTACCACCGAAGTGGTTACCATTTCTGGCCTGTTGATTCCCTCCACGCTTGTTGTCACCGCTTCGATGACTGCTCTCACTGGTATTATCATTTTGCCGGCTGCTCTCTTTTGGTTGCGTTATCTCGTTATCGCGCTCCACCAACTGAGCCCTATTTACAACATCTGAATACAAACACAGTTTATGAGAAACAAGATGTTGACGTATCTCCGGCTTCAAACCTCTTAAAAACATCCGCGTCATTCTTTCTTCATTATCCACCAGGTGGGACGCAAACCGGGATAACTCCGCAAATTTTGCCTCGTACTGCGACACGGTCATATTATTCTGCTCCAATTTGATGAACTCCACCTCCTTCATGTGACGAATACTCTCGGGAAAGTATTTGTCGTTAAACAGATCTTGGAACTTCTCCCAAGACATCTTCAGTGCGGCAGGTTGAGTACGCTTTATCGATTCCCACCAGTAATCTGCCTCTCCTCGCAACATAAAGGCGGCAAAGGGAACCTTTTGCTCCTCGGAGCAACCCAAGACATCAAATATCTTGGTGATCTGCTTTATCCATGTTTCAGCTACAAGTGGTTTGGGTTCTCCCTTAAACTCCGGTGGTCCCAGCTCCTTAAACTGTTTAGCGGTGACCGCCTGAGAGTTTCCAGTATTTCCACCTACGTTGTGGACAGGAGCCGCTTTCACCTGTTGTTGCATGAATTGCATAAAGCCTCTGAACATTTGATCATTCATCATTTGGTCAGTGTTGTTGTTTGCATGAGGATTGACACCTTCCTGATGCACATTATCCTGATTATTGATATGTGGTGAATCAACAGTCGTCTGTGCTCCATTGCTATTCTCAACATTCTCGGATGCCATTTTCAGATACTGCCACAAAATAAAAATTAATTGATGTCATATATTATCCTTATATTATGACCGACCAATTAAATACCATGCAAATAAACTTAGGTATGTCATACTAGCGAAGGAATTCCCCGTCTCTCCCCTCCTAGTTCTATTCTCACATCTTAGCCAGGGATCATATCCCTAAGCTCTGATACCAACTGTGACGCCCCCAAAATTAGGTATACATCACCCATCTTGGGTCGTCAGATACATAGTACAGAATACAAATACAACTGATTAATACAACTGTCGTGTACAATACGACAAAACATAAACTGTGAGTTTGAATACAAATATTATCTTCTAGAGAGTATTCATACTCAAAAGGAGTCCTCATTACATTTATTAACACACCATTACATAGAATAGTGAGGACTACTAACTAATACTATCATTCGGACCATCACTCCGTTCCCCGACTTGCCCCAGCTACGTTCTCATTTCCTGAAGAGAACAGTGAAAGAAAGGGTGAGCTCAACTAGCCCAGTAAGAAATATTATGACTAAGATAATGCAGAATAAATTATCATTAGCCTTCAACAATGTTAAACTGATAAAATATAATAGACATCAAGTTTAACTGCAGCGGAACAAGCAATCCATTAAAAGAGTCAAGTAGAAAATAAACTCTACTATCTTTTATGATTTAAAAGGTTTTTCAACACTGTGATCGCTGAGACTCAGCTTAATAAAATAATCCACATCATCGAATCACCCCTGCACTACGGCCAAGGATATTCGTGTATTCATTAATGGTCATGATCATGCCAACAACTGTCCATCAATGCACTACGGGCCAATGAGGACTTTTACCACATCATTTGTAACATTACGGTCATGATTATACCGAATAATCCCTGGTCATAATCATACCAAGTCCATCTATGCACTACAGGCCACAGATGACTTTCAACATTTTATAAACATGAGGATGATGACAATGATATAAGAATTCAATAAAACAAGTTCAAGAATTAATTTATCCAGGAATTAACAACGTCCAAATTGTCAACATGATACTGCATTGTGGAGTAAAATTCAAGAATGCTTAGAAGAATATTTTCTTGAAAAGATACTGGATGAAACGCAACTATCAAGGATATTCCACAAATTTCATGGAGTATAGAAGTCAAAACTTAACCAACTGAGTATAATAAAGAATGGAATAACAAAAGAAATCACCATGCATGCGATAGACCGCACAGACAGGTTATTCCAACAGAATAATAAATAATGGAACCAGGTCCGGCGTAAACGCACAGACAGGATATTCCGACAGAATAATAAATAATGGAACCAGGTCCGGTGTAAAACACACAGACAGGATATTCCAACAGAATAATAATAAAACGGAACCAGGTCCGGTGTAAAACACACAGACAGGATGTTCCAACAGAATAATAAACGGAACCAGGTCCGGTGTAAAACACACAGACAGGATGTTCCAACAGAATAATAGAAGAATGTCACCAAGTATAGGGTAGACCGCGTATACTGGTTATTCCAACAAAATAATAACAAATGGAATAACAGAAGTTCTCTTCATGAATATAAAAGAAATAATATTCCCTACCTTAAAAGAACTGGATATTGGAAAAGTGATGTAGCAGAATACTTTTAGTCTCTCTCTCTCTTATTCTCTCTATACTTTCTCTCTCTATAGCTTGAATGAATTCGTGAAAAATAATGAAGCCCTAGGCCTCTATTTATAGAAAAACTGAGGGTGGCTCTTGGTCTTAACGAAGGGTCAAATGACTCTTGGTCTTAACGAAGGGTCAAATGACTCTTGGTAATATTGAAGGGACAACTACTATTGACGAAAGTAATTACTATTGACCAAGGTAAATACTATTGACGAAGGTAATTACTATTGACCAAGGTAAATACTATTGACCAAGGTAAATACTATTGACGAAGGTAATTACTATTGACTAAGGTAAATACTATTGACGACGGTAATTACTATTGACGACGGTAATTACTATTGACGAAGAGACTCTTAGATGATGACATATGGCCCCCCATAAAATAACCAAACTTACCACAACGTCTCAATTATTGATTTAATAATATAACATATTATACAGATGATACTATGACAATAATTTAAGAGATATGATGCAGCAATTACTGTAGCAATAATTGAGTATAGCTGAGTGACTTCTCACGTAAGCATCAATAATCAATACCGTGTGCTACTATGCAACCACGCGTATTACTGTACTTTTACTACCGAGTAGTTCAACAATTTTAACGGTTTTAACGGTAACACCTCAGCCGTTATTTTTATACAAAGATAATTCTGTCGTTTTCTCAATCCGACAATAATTCCGTTGTGGGGTCCACCAATGATTGTGCCGTCGTACGAATATTCTCCGACAAAAAGAATATTCCCCGACCAAACGAATATTTTATAACAACTTGCTTAGTTTGCAAAATTTATAAATATTACCCACAACTATAGCATTATATCAAATTAACTTCATAATATTCAAAAATGATATTTATAGAAAATTCATCTTTATTTATAAAAGTTGGGGTCTTACAACACCGGTTGTTTTTTGGAATTCGATTAAAGAATATTTTTTTATTATAAAAAATAATTTGTAGAATGGATATAATTTGTAGTTAGTGACACTGGTTGTTTTTTTATTTGTAGAGTGGAAATAATTTTGATATACTCTATACGGAATTTTTTCTCCTTCATTTGTCTTACTCCCTCATCTTTAGAACTCCATTTCCTCCTAGTAAATACACATACATGTAATAGTCCCTTGTGCCTTCTTATCAATAATATCTACGACGTTCAATTTTTCCCTTAATTTGAATAGAACCATTTACATTATGTATGGTATTCTGGTTGATAAATATCTCATTTTGAATGAACTGTTTAGAAATGTCAGACACTACTAAAATACACCATTTCTTGAGAGAAGAATGGACTCGAATGAATGATGGAAGAGTGAAACAGAGATCCTAAAATGTAAATGTGCAGGTTTCAGAGGTCAATTTTTACATAAACATGTTCAGCTAAGAAACAACATTATTGTGTAAAATTTGTTGGACTGGACAAACAAAAATCACAGAAACCATCTCAAATTGAATCTTCCTATAATTGATCTGTTTTATCAATTTATATGCTTCTTAGGGCCACATTTCTATGCTTCTTAGGGCCACATTGATTACAAATGTATACGGCCAACAAATTTTAAGATAGTAAAATGTTTGTTTTGCATTAATTAAAAAAAAGAATGCAATATCCAAATACCTCTATAGTACAGGGGTAACTTTTGCATTTTACTCAACTTAAAAACGTAAAAGTTGAACTGCCACTATACTTATCATTACCGTCCAATTTCGAAAGCATAATTAAGAATAAGTCTTGGCAGACAGGTCTAATGAATCGAAAAATTGGACCGGTCCTCATTTTTTTTTTTGCTTTTTTTTTTGTGACTTTCACAAAATGTATAGTATTTGTTTTAATTGAAATTTTTACATAATATAATATTTTTATGTATAATTTAAATATATATACAAAATAGAGTTGTACAGAAAAATTAAAAATATCCAATAATCGTGTCCAATAATCCGGTCCATTTAGAAGGACTAATTAAGAATAATTAAAGTAAAACACTCCGTACCTGTGCGTTTTTGTGCGGCGGGAATCCGCACAATCGCTCAATAATACGCCACGTGTACTCCCTAGGGACCACGGTTACGTTATCAAAACCACCTTCACTCTTAACTCTCTCCCCCCTCTCTGTCTCTCTCTCTATATATATATATTATATATCGTCTCTCTCGCTGTAGCTATCTCTCCTGTATTTCTTTATCTGTATTACACGTTGTTGTGCTTTTCGATGCCCTTCAATTTCAAATCCATAAAACCACAAAAAACCCCTAATTTGGAATCGTTTTCAATTGTAATTAGGGTTTTTATGGTGTTATATCATTATTATAATTGTTATTATTTACAAATATAGTGGAGGAGGAGGAGAGGAGAAGATTCATCAATGACGGAACGTGAGAGGAGATTTGGGGTAGGTTACGCTTTGGCGCAGAAGAAAGAGAATAGTTTTATTCAAGCTTCGTTACTGAGTCTCGCGAAAGAGCGAGGAATCGATCTCACGAAGATCGACACCGACAAGCCTTTAATCGATCAGGGGCCGTTCGATTGCGTTCTGCACAAGCTCTACGGCGAGGATTGGAAGCGGCAATTGGACGAGTACGCGGCGAAATACCCTAATTCGTTGATAATTGACTCGCCGGAGGCAATTCAGCGGTTGCATAATCGGATTTCGATGCTTCAGGTGGTTTCGGAGCTGGATATTGATAACGAAGCTTCGTCGTTCGGGATTCCGAAACAGATTTTAATTTATGAATCCGAGACGCTTTTGGATCCTGCTGCGTGGGGCGAGGGTTTGAGTTTTCCGGTGATCGCGAAGCCATTGGTGGCAGACGGGAGTGCGAAATCGCATAAGATGTCTCTAGTGTTTAATAACGAGGGTTTGAATAAGCTGAAACCCCCACTTGTACTGCAGCAGTTTGTGAATCACGGTGGGGTGATTTTTAAGGTGTATGTTGTTGGGGAGCATGTTAAATGTGTGAAGAGGAAATCTTTACCGGACGTTAATGAGGAGAAATTGGGAAGTTTGCAGGGTTCTTTGTCGTTTTCGCAGGTATCCAATTTGACCCCGAATGAGAAAAATGATGATAAGTATTATAAGACCATGAATTTGGAAGATGCTGAATTGCCCCCACAGAGTTTGATTTATGATATAGCTTGTGGGTTGCGGAGGGCGATGAAATTGCATTTGTTTAACTTTGATGTCATTAGGGATACTAGAATTGGGAATAGGTACCTTGTTATTGACATTAACTATTTCCCTGGTTACGCTAAGATGCCGTGTTATGAGGTGGTTTTGACGGATTTCTTCTGGGATGTATTGAACAAAAAACAGGATAGTAGCTTTGATTGTCGGCTGGAGATTAATTGTGAAAAAGAAGTGAGGATGTTGGTCAGTAATAATGGGTGTGTTGAGGATGAAGGTGCACTTCCTGTTTCACCTCTAAAGAGGGAAGAAAAGGACAATACAATTCGAGTATGAACAATGGCGGGTGTACTTGGTTGATGGTTTGTTGTCCAAGAATTTTGGTCAGTTTTACTCAAGTTTTCTGATTCTAATCTTAGGTTGGGTTAAGTTGGGTTGAAGCAAGCTTTCCGAATTCCTTCTTAATAGGAGTTGGCGACTGTGGTGAATAATTAGGTACTTTGCTTTGGTTCTGCCTGCTGAGGGCTTTACATGGTTGATCATGTACATTCCATTGTTGCTTTGGAGATAGGTACCTGCTTGGGAGATTAGGTATTTCTTAAATACTTTGAAGTTTTTAGGAAGTTTTAGTTGTCCTTTTAACGCATATGTATTTTGTGGTTTATAAACTTTTCTAATGTGCACCTTTGGCAACTAATCAATGAATTTTGCATTCTGTCACTGATACTTGCATTTTTATTTATTAGTTTTGCTTGTGCATTTGGTAACTGAAACCTTCTAATTCTATTTGGTAGATCAAATCACTTAGAAACTTTTTATATTGCACAGTGAATAGCTCTCCATGTGCTTGTGCATATAAATTCTTTCACTTGTATCCTAAATATATAGTTATCTACTCTTTTTATGGACTGATTCAAAAAATCAAACTTAACCCATCATGATAGTCATATGAATATGATGACATGGTCTTTTCCGTTAAAGTTGAAATTGTGAAGTTTGCAGTGCCATTCCATGTATTTATTTTCTGAATTTATAATACAAGGCTAAAATAAGGAAGAAGTTGGTGCTTTTACTCATTATGGAAAATTATAGTGAAATAGTATTAGCCTTTAATTTTCTTGATTTTAAATTGTATTATTGTTTGTGCATTGCATGCGTCTTATGAGTCCTATTACTTCTTAAGTTTGATGACTTGAAAATTTTGATTTCCTTAAAACAATTATCACTTTGGTTACGTGGCATGATGTGCTCAATCAGATGTAGTTACTTCAAGAAAACTGACAAACACTCGTATATATTATTAGCAAAGCGCCAAGGAAACTTTACTGTATGTCTTCCTTTATAATTATAGCAGCCAACTTGTTTTCCCAATATAATATTTCATCAAAGTATGGTTTTGTACAGGGTTTGCGTTTTAGCTTGTTAAAGCATGTGGAGTATAGCGTTGTATAAGAATCTATAATGATTCACCAACTAATAGCAACGACCAGGCTGTTGATTGGTTCTTGGTATGGCTAATTAGTTACAGTCTTAGCCTTACATGTGGGACCTCATCTGCCAGTGTGACTTGCCTAGGTTATGTGGTTCAACTGTGTACAACTTTTTTATGAGTATTTGGCGGTTGCTTTAAATACATAATTTTTGATTGGGTCATGACGTAGGCAATAAGCCGGTTAAGAGGGTTGGAACTTTAAGGTTTCCTTATAGGTATATGGTGGAATGTCTTTATCTTGCGTCTCTGGAATCATTTTCTAGTCTTTGTCCAATCAAATCACGTGTTGGATTAAAGAATAGGTAAGTGTGGGTTTCTGTTCAATACTAAACTAGGAACTTAGTGAGGATGGAGACTGGAGAAAGAACAGTCCAAGAGAAGAGTGAGAAACCCCTTAACAGATATAGAATAAAGGCTATTTGTGCGGCAAAATGGTGGTGGAAATGTAACATTCATAGATAAGTCAATACCCCTTATGTTTCCTAAATAAATATGCCAATGGTTTATCACTAGATATGGTCATTATTCTAAAAGTTTCATTTTCAGTCCTTATTGCAGCTACGTGGCATATAAGGACTGATTCAATCCATAAAAATAACAAATACAAATAAATCCTTGCTTTACAGGACTATTCTTTGTAAGAATACTGGAACCTTTCTGTCCCATGTCCTTGAATCTTGTTTCCCAATTTGGAAACATTCCTAGGTGTCAGATACATTGCTCGAAATTCCCACATTACATGTTTGATGTCTGACATATTTTTTGCATCATTTGGTCATATATAAATAGACATAATATTCTAGATTCTTCTGAAGCTATGATATCATGCAGCAGTGTTGAAACAAAAACAACTCAATTCAATTACTTTTCTGGATTCTTCTGAAGCTATAATATTAGTCGGCTAGATGAACCTTTTTTTCCACTTAGGATTCTTCTCATGAAAAAAAACTAAGCTGGCCGGCTACCTACGTAATCCTCCTTTATCTGAGCTTGGGACCTCTGATATGCGAACATGCATTATATCAGACAAAAATATGCAAGTATTAAAATGAAATGATTAAATTGAAAGAACAGGCGAAACAACAAAATGCAAATACCCCAGGATGTTGCGGTATAGAATAAACAACTACAGATCTAGAATGAAAATTATGTCCATTGCTCTTTCTTTTAGTTAGTAGAGTTGCTTTCGGTAGTAGAAATCGGAATCCTGGGGCATTTGAAAAGTAAATTACATTATACGTCCCTCAATTGCTTCTAGCTTTACCCCACCTCAAGCAAGCCCTCACTTGTGAGGCTTGAGCCTACTTGTGGTGCTTAAATCTTGCTTTCATGATTCTGTATACAATAGCTTTTGTGACAGAACTGTGTGTTTATATATATGATGAAGAAGCTAGGAGAAGACTTATCAAAATAATAATAACTATAATTATAATAAAAAATAATAATATTGTAAGGAGTCTGGGAGATTACACTAAGGTTGTGTTTGTTTATCACTTTTTACCTCTGAAAGCTCTCCATCTTTTTCGTTCAGACCCAAATACTTGTTTGATATAAAATCTATCATCTCTGTAAGCCTTTATTTCGGTAAGAGATGAAATCATGTCTGGATCGAAGAGAGGAACATCTGAATTCTTTATTACAAAAGTACCCTCACAAATTTAAAGAAATTATCTCCTCTGTCTTTCTTCTTCTCTCCTCTGTTCTGATGAAAGGTCTGGTCGATCTTCTTCGTTCCGGTGAAAGCTCCGGCTAGATCCTTCGTTTCGGTGAAAGTTCCGGCTAGATCACCTTATGTCTCTTATGTCTCTTCTATAAGCATAAAGCTTGTTAACAATAAAGTCGGATTTGCCAGTTATTTCCATGAAATTGGTTATGGAAGAATCTGATTTGGTCATCCACTGCTTGTGCGGATATTTAATACGTAGAAATTGATTTGTTTTTTTTTTGATAGATGGTTGTTTTGTATTTATGGTATGAAATATATTTTATAATTAATACAATTTATTTATCTGAAAGTAGAATCTATTTCATATATGTAAATATAATTATTTATTAATATTCTTCTACAAAGTTTGTGTGAAGTTCATTCAAATATAGATTTTCAAAATTAGATTTTAATATTTAATTATATAATTAATTTTTTTGAGTAAAGCTAATAATTTAATTGTGTATATTACAAGGTTAAAATCGTAAAATACTGTTTTTCAGATGTTTTAGAAATTTCAATTACCAAACAACTTTATAAGTTCAGATGCTATTTTATTTAGATGATCTAATTTATTAAGATATATTAACTATTTAGATCTTAATTACTTAGTTTTATCAAACACCACCTAAGTCACTATACTCAAGTAATCAAGTTGAAACTCAACTTGGGTAATTTGGTCCAAAAGCTTGACTGATAGATCTTGCGGGCCTCTTGGTTTTACCTTGTATAATAAGCCTTCAAGTCCCATCCAAACACTGGCGCAGGACTACAAAACTCACATGTTACATCAACAAAAAAGAAGATAGGAGAACACTTGAGGTATTGATGCCTTTCAGGGGTACATTCACATTTTAGGAAGGGTGTTACTAGTTTTGTTTTCTATTTGGAATTGTAATAGTTTTGGGAGAAACTGTTCTCATAAATTACAGGATTTGCAAATAAGCCATCCATTGCATTCTGTTGGCCTTTCCTTATATGTAGTGTAATATGATACATGCCAAACTATGAATTCATAGTATCCCTTAATATTTTCCCCCTTCTGCAACTTGCTGCTTTACCATTTAATATTTTATTGTTCTATCTATATAGTTTCTTCTTACTGCAATAGTAGTGGTGAACACTGGGTTACGATAGAATTAGGATTCAAGATTGGAAAAGAAATTGAGAGGAATGAACGAGACAAATAAGAAATAATGCGCTCCAGTAATAAACAATCCTTGATTTCCCAAGAAGGTATTACAACCATATAAATAGGAATCCTATTAAATTCTAGAACTATCTAGGATTTTAATAATTACTGGGTTAATAAATCAATATAATCAAAATAACTACTAAAATCTAGAATAATCAATCTTTTGGACTATCTGGCATTGGGCTTCCCAAGCCTCTTGTCAGTCCAACTCCAACCAAGTTGGGCGGGCTTGTCTTACATTAGTTCTTCTCCATGAAAAGAAATTGTCCTCGAGTTAGGTATTGGGCCAAGAATACCACCTTCATTAGGAAACTTCTCGAGGAGAAATGAGATTGCATCATGCCTAAGCTTTTAATGATGTCGGATCTTTTGGCGGTTTCAAATTTCATCATGATTGAAGGAATATATATTATTATATCCACAATGCTGCAACTTATATCAAAAAGTCTTGGTCTTCCCAACAAAAGGTTACAAGCTCACACTAGTAGCTCACCAAATTCCATTATATTAACTTTTCTCAAGGCTTTGTCTTTAATCCCCATTTATGATTTACAGCCTCATAAACAACATTGGTACAATTGTCAGAACCATTGATCAAGCTACACTATCGACAATTGCAGCAAACTTTGGTTTGGAAAATACTAATCCTTCACCAATCTTCCTTAGCAGTAATATCTCGATGAGTTGTAAAAAGAGGGCGAAAGATTAGAGAAGGTTGACCATCATCTGTGCTACTATCACCATTACCTCTTTGCTACTATAACTATTATTGTCGTCATTCTTTTATTCGGCTTCCATATATCTCTGGCTCTTTGTTTTGGAGTAGCAGAAGCAAACAATTATTCTTTATTGCAAGTGTCATTACTTGGGGTATAAATCCGTTTAGTGCCAAAATCATTACAAGTGCTACATTGGATTTCAGTTTGAGGCTTTGGTCAATTATTCAAGTTGTCTTGTCGAGTTGGTGGAGTAGAAGAACCATCGCGATTGTTGAAAGTAAATGAACCATTTGGTGCCTTGTGAACAACTTCGGTATTGTCAAAATTTACATTTGATTTCCCATAAGCAGATGGGGCATTTAAAAAGTAATTTGTCCAAAATATCTTCAAATCATGGGTTACTTTTATTATTTCTCACAAGCATGCAATTAACAGTTGCAATGAGTTGGACAAAGTATAAGGTTGCTAGAGCCGAAATTTTCATGAGAATCAGTGGCGTGAGGGTGTTGACGACATTGGCCTGTAATGGAACTCTGGCATTACTTTTCCTTTACTTGTTTTCTTTCTTTTTAATTTTTCTGTTTTGATCGGATATTAATTTAGGTACGACAGTGTGACATGCAGCGATGTGTTCTTTGCTTGTGGAGCTGATAAGGGAAGGCTGGTGGTACTGCTGTTAAGGACTAGATGGCAGCGAATACGATATGTCTGGTACTGCCGATTATGGTAGTGTAGCTAGAGACATAGTTTTGGCAGGGATGAACAATATTTTTTTCCTTGACTAAAATTGCTGGCGACGACTTTGCTGATGCGACAGAGGTGGTGGTTTAGAGTTAGGTTAGCATTTAGATTTGGTTTTGATGGATTTGGGTATTTTCTGATGGGTGATTTTCAAGAGAGTTGCAAGAAACGACTTAGAGTGGTTTTAGGTTGGGACAATGACTTTTAGAATAGGGTCGAACGTGGCTCTGATACCACTTGATGAAGACCTGATTGAGTCTTAGAATTATGGTTTATGACTGGAGAAGACAGTGAGATAAATTAGATAAATAAGCAATAATGACCAAAATTATAATCAATCAATTTGTATTTTCTGAGGGGGTTTTAAACATATAAATACTAATCCAATTACATTTTAGAACCATCTAGGATTTTAATAACTATTAAAGTTAATTAAATCAAAATAAAATAAATAACTATTAAATTCTTGAAAATCTCTGTTTTGGACTATCTAACATAGTCTTTCATAGCCTCCAATATTAGTCCAACCATGTGGGCCAGACTTGGCCTACATTAGATATAAATAAAGTAGAAGGAACTTGATTCCGGAGTTATATTTTACACTCCCCTATGCACCTCAAATTGAGGTCCATTCCTTCATTCCATGATGTAATTTCTTTTGGTTCTTTCCGCTTCACACAGGATTCTTGTAATTATTTTGGTCCTAATTTCTCATCTACCAAATTATTTTTCTATCTTAACTAAATAATTTCATGAACCATTCATAATCATCCAAAATATAAAAGTAAAAACCCTTGTCTAACTACTTTAGCTTTGTCATCTTGGTATTTTGCTACTGCTTATATTTTTCCTGGTATTTTGCTACTGCTTATATTTTTCCTGTTTTTTTTGATGCTTCGCAATAAACATACAGAAAAACCTACCTACAAAACTAAAAACTAGTGGTGCCTATTAGAGGTCACCCCATACATTCAAATAAGTGCAACACAAATTCACAAGGAGGTTACTTGCTGATCCTCAGTTCTTCCTGTTCAACACCCAGATTTCCATCATACTACAAATTTGTTTTCTTCCATCTTGGTGTAAACCAATTGGCAACTCATCCTTTGTATGAGAAACTCACATTCTTCCATTGTCTTTAGTAGTTTTTCAGCTTTATTGGAGGATTGCTTCTAAGTGAAAAGGAGTTAGTACAGTAAATACCCTGCGATCGAAGCTTGACAGTTTAAATCCTCTAAATAGACCACATGCTAATTTTCACTTTATTTGTTTCTACTACTTTAAATATTTGTATTATTTTTGTGGAAGATATATGATGCATGACAAGATTTAGGGAATGGATACAGGGGAAAAAAGAAGGGGAAAATAGGAGAACAGCACACCCTAGAGGCCATAATGGCACAAAACCAATCTTCAATTAATCAATATATTAATTTCTGACCAAACTTGTGGTAATTACAATGCCTATATGGGAAATCTAAGACTTTTACAATACCTATATGGGGAATCTAAGACTTAGGGATCAGCTAACTCTAATACTAGAGACCAAGTAAAACTTTGAACTACTTGCATAAGATAAATATCCTAGTAAATAAATAGCTCTGAGTTACCCAAGTAATTTATATTTAAGCAAGTTATACCTAAAATATGTAAACAATGTAATTAACCTAGATTTCCAACTACTACTTATTACAATGAAAAGATCTAACTTAAGTACAATACTTCAATAAGTTTATCCATAAATAATAACACGAAGTCGAAGGAAGATCTGTCATCTAATAACCCTAAACAAGAAGGAGCTGCTTTAGATGTGAAATCAGCAGCAAAAGAAAGAAGAGGAATTGGATTCCCCAAAACAGCAGCCCCCGGATAAAAAAAAATACTTGGTAAAAGGGATGAATGTAAAGGGCATGTCTGATCATAAGAGAAGTCAACTGATGGAGAATTACTGACTTTAGGAGGTAATTGAATAAGGGCCGTCTTTATGAGCTATGAACTATGCCTTAACCTCACTAGTAGTAGGCTATATAGAGAGCCTTAAAAGGCCTCTGTTTAGCTTCTATATGTGTTATCTCCGCCAGACCCAGTATGAACCAGGAGGGTAGTACTCTTTCTTCACTTGAATCAAAATTGGAATCCATATAATAATATCTATTCTTTAGTCTTCATATCCGCATTAATATTAGGCCATGTGCATATTTGTTTTGCCTTGTGGTTATTCAGGATCTAATTTTGAATGTCACCGGATACCCTTCATCCCTGTGTGGTGTTTCTCTAAAAGCAGTCAAACTAGAGATTAATGGGGAGTCCTTTTTGGTGGTCAGAGTGAAGTATAATTTTCTTGGGTTTGTTTTCAATTTTCAGGTTTTGATTTGTTTAGAGGCCTTCAGATTTTGATTTGTTTCTAGGGGTTCAGATTTTGATTTATTTAGAGGCCTTGAGGATCTGGCTATGTTCAATAATCGTTTTGTTGCTTACTGCGTAGCTTCCGTTATGGAATAAATATGGGAATTTGCAAGCCTTATGAAAGGTGTCCTCTATGGGTAATGATTTACTTATATTTTTTAACTTAATCATGAATTCGTTGCTTTTTGCTATATTTGTGCTCATATAGTAATTAGACTATTATTGCAAAGTTGTTATTATATTTTAATTTTATATTTGACTAAAAAGCTTGTTGATTAGGTAGTAAATCTGAAAGCTTCTTGTTTATGTCCCGTATGTATCTATTGAACAGAATTAATGACATATTGCCAGGATATAAGCGGAGATTTGTTAGGTTTTAACTTGAAGGATTTGAATTTTTAGAAAGTACTTTGTCAAGTGTTATTGCATTAAATGTTCACGGGTGATGTCACTGAATCTAGTTTTGGGGCATGCCTTGTGTTTCAGTAATCTCTCAGTAAAAGCTGATGCAGTCATATGTGAATGTGGCCTCTCTGAATGTGTAGGCCGATAGCACTTGGAGCTTAAATGAGCTACATGATTTCTTTGATTTTGGGATAGTCTATAGTGTTATAGGTCAATAGTTACCTCTCTGTGTCTCTCAGAAATGCAGGCTTGCAATGTTACTATTATACATTGGAAACCTTCTTATAAGGAACAACTCTAGTTTTTCTCGTTCCTACAAAAGTTGGGACAGAAGGAGGATGAATAGAAGACACCACTTCGTTGTCGTCTTTATCATTGGCCAAACGATAGGGCCTATAAGAAATCATAACCTTTTGCACGGCACCAATGTTTAAGAAAAACAAAAAAATCAACATTTTTCCCTGATTCCTTTAAGAAATCATAATAAATGTTGCGAATTAAATCTTGGTTTTTCATAGAATAATTAGCAAAAAACCGTTCTCTTTTGTCCTTATTCTTTTCAGAATTAAACATGGATCTCAGTAAAGATCGGTTGAGATCCGTACTCTGATAATTAAAAGTATAAATACTCTCAGAGTATCCAAAATCAGATGCTGTAGGACTTTGAGTCCTTGGGGCTTCTGCTTCAGAAAGAGTCTCTACCATATACGTTGGTCGGCTGACTAGATCGTCTGATTGATTTATTACTCCTCGTAAAGAAGACGTAGATCGTTTTGACGTTTCTCCTATATTCCGTTGAGGAATATTAGATGTACTATTTCGTCGTGGTTCGTCTAAGTTGAGACGGATAAAGCTACTGTTTCCAAATCTGATATTTACAGATCCGTCCAGATTTTCTGTAACATCTTCCAATTGGTGATTTGCTCGTTGTACCCTTTTTGGTACTGCATCTTGAAGTTTCCAATTTTCTGGAATAGCTATCTCATCCCATTTTAAGGTTTTAGGGACTAAATATTAGCTTTCAATAGATTGATTTGAAACACGGTAGTTTCTCCTCTACAATCTTTAATAAAACTACTCTTTAGATTAATATCTGGAGTAATAGTATTCATAACCTTAATATAGATTCGATATATTAAAGCCATGTTAGATGATAAAGGATTCATATCAAAACCTGACGTTTGCAAATTCAGAGTTAAGGTTTTGAGTATTGTAGGATCAAGTAACGAGACAGAAAAGTTTGGGAAACTATTAAAGTAGACTGATCCTTCAGAAAGAGATGAAGTTATGCATCCTAACAAATAATCGTTAAACTTTAAATGCTTCGTCTCTAAGACACAGCAACAAAGAAGTAGGAAGGCCATTTCTGGTCAACGGTTTAATCGCAACTTGGACTAATCCGATATGTAAGTATTTATAGCCTCTTTCAACGACTTCTTCTACCAACCTTTTAGGTAACATCTCAACAGTCAAATGACCTTGAGTTATGGGAAGGGACTGTTCAACAGACCTGATAATATAATCAGATTTAAACAAAAAACTACCTTTATTGTAAACTTGAGAAGTGAGAATTTTTGGAATAGACCAATTTTGTAAATGGGTCTCTATATTTCTAATAGAAACTACTTGTTTAGTAGTTGAATCTAACGAAGGAGAGGATGAAGAAGACAAAGAGTTTCTAGATAGATTTCTGAATAGGTTTGCCATTGAACGTATAAACCATAAATAAAACTTAACAAGATAAGCAGATAAGTTTTGATGACAAGGAAAGTCCACTGTAGGATTTATGTCAAAACGGCAAAACTTAACAACACTGTCTTAGACGACAACCAACTTATCCTTAACAAAACTTTAAGCTTAATCTATAACAGTATTTAAATGGTGTTTATAACAGAATGAGCAAGTTCAGAATACTATTCCAGAAAGACTCATCATCAACAAGAACTCTATCTTGGCTTTGATACCAAATTGTCCACAGAATTATATAGAGATTTTATAAACAGAGAAAGCGGATTAATAATTAAGAACAAACAAACTTACATAGAGTTAGAAGCTTGAGAACTTCGAACTGATCTTGAAAACTTACAAAAGAAACTTAGAAAATAAACTGAATACAAATTTCGGATGCCTTCCTAGAAACGCAACCCTATCCTCTTATAGGAAAGAGGGGAAACATAATCATTACAAAAGACAAACAACTTTAAAAAGGAATCTACTTTTACAAAAGCGGAAAAAACTTTTAATAAAGCTACTGACGGGTGTCCTAGATAAGGATGGAGTCGTATGGACATCAAGCAAGGAGGGAAAAGCAGAGGGGACCACCAAGATAGGATAAGAATCCCATCACCGAAAGCCTGAATTATTAAGGCAAAAGACAAGGGCCACCTGGACCACCAAAGCATTGGCACGCCTGAATTATTTAGGCTGAGAGCACCGGTCGCCGAAAGGGTCACTGGATGAGGCATTCTCATCATCACTGTCTAGCATAGTAACCGTGTCATCACGATTCCTTAAAAAATCTAGGATTTCATTTTTAGGAATTCCTTTAAGGATGGATTTTAACTTCTGCTGGGAGGCATCATATTTGCCCATATCATAATCAACAATACTGGGAGGAATGTCTACAATTTTATCCTCATCAAACTTGGCCCACCATTTAATGGCCAATTGCCGACAAAGCTTATGAACCCCTGTTCATACATGCTGAGTAATCGTATAGGACCAACTAAAGATCCAAGGGATTTCATTGGCACAACAGAAAGTTAATAATGTCTGATTATCATTAAGGCAATTAGAAGTCTGAAAATATTTTTCAAACATATCTTCAACCTTGGGAGGAAAGAACTCTGGAACAGGTCCCCAAAAGTAGAACCAAGATTGAAACCATGCAGGGAAGTCCTGAGCCTTAATTGTCTTTGGAAACTTGGGGTGGAGAAACCAGCTATAGGTATACTGTTCATTTTGATAATATAAATTTTTTTTCCATATTAAGGTGTAATCAAAGTAATTAAAATGTTTTGAAATCATAGATTTTGTTTCAAAATATTTACGAGTTCTAAGATCACCCACCCAGTCACAAGGACGTAAGACCTTTATGATCTTAACCGTTGAGAAAGCCAAATTGTACCGATCTCTAGGTTTATGAGATACTTTGATTAAGCCAGTCTCAACCATAATTTTCTCAAAGAATTCCCTAGTTTTAGGGAGATAAGCTGGAAGATCATGAGAGTAGGACAAATAAAGATCTGCTACCTGTTCCGGAGATCTAACTGCATCCACATCTTCAATATCGACTACCTCTCTGATCAGGGTATCGATGTACTGAAAGTCCACCTGAACTTTAAGCTTAGGAGCTTTTCCTTTGTTGCCCTGCTTTTGGGATCCTGAAGATTGTCCTTTGAGGAAGTCATAAGAGGGCCTTTCCATTGTTGGTTTGGCTGAGCGTCTAGCAGACCTGACAAGATTTAGCACACAAACATTAGGGATATCCTGTAAAAATTCTCTAGTTAAGAAATCTGGCAAAGAATTTGAATCTCCTTTAATGAACTAATATCAAAATCGAAGGCTGATAACAAAGCCTGCCATCTAGCGAAAATCTGCTTAGAAGCGATGTTTTTAACATCCTTCTCTAAAACTTCTTTAGCTGATTTACAATCAACTCTAAGAAGGAATCTCTGGTTTAAGAGATCTCCTTGGAATTTATCAATACACATCACTATAGAGCATATTTCCTTTTTAATAGTAGAGTAGTTTTTCTGTGCATCATCCCATTTTCCTGAAACAAAACAAACTAAAATTTCTTTAGAGTTTATAATTTGTTTTAGAATGCCTCCATAACCTTTGTCCGAGGCATCAGTCTTAACAATTTTTGGAGCATCAGGGTCAGAGAAATGTAAGCACGGTAGGGTTTTAACCCTCGTCTTAATCTTTATAATTGCCTGGGTACATTCTTCTGTCCAAGGCGAAGGCTTCTTATTTAGCCTTTTATACAAGGGGGCAGCATCATAGGCCAAGTCCTCATAGAAGTCTCTGACATAATTAACACTTCCCATAAATCTCTGGAGTTGCTTTTGATCCAAGATTTTTTTTGAAAATTTATCGGCGAAGGCAATGGCTCTGTCAATCGGAAAGTATTTTCCTTGAGAAATTTCAAATCCCAGAAATCTTATCTTGGTCTAGAATAACCGCATTTTACTAGCCGAGACCAAAAGACCACAAGACCACAAGACTACAAGACCTTCTCTTTTGACAGCTGTTTTAAACACATTTAAGTGTTTCCAGTGCTGATCAATGTCTTTTGAGAAGACTAGGACATCATCAATATAAACGATCATAAAATCCATAAACGGATTAAAAATCTCATTCATAATGTTCTGAAATTTTGAGGGCGCATTTTTAAGACCAAAACCCAGAACATTCCATTCGTAATGTCCAAACGGCACTGTGAACGTTGTTTTATATTTATCTTCTTCTTTAATCTGGATTTTCCAGTATCCGTTTTTCATATCGAATTTTGAGAAGATATTTGCTTTAAGCAATCGATTCAACAGATCCCTCTTGTTTGGGATAGGATACCTGATCCTTCTCAAAACTTTATTTAGAGGTTTACAGTTAATCACCAGCCTTGGAACTCCTCTCTCTATTTCAGCAGCGTTTTCAACATAGAACGCAGAGCATAACCATGGAGAGTAACTTTTCCTTATCAATCCCTTTTTTAAGAGATCATTAATTTCATCTTGACAAAGCTTAAGAAACCTTTCATTCATTTGAATAGGTCTCGCTTTGGTAGGAATAAGCTTTTCATTAAATCCTTCTGCGTAAGGCAAAGATATGACATGCTTCTTTCTATTCCAGAAGGCAGTGAGATCCGTAGAACATATTTCTTTGCTCAAATCTTCCTGATAAGCTTTAACCTTGAGCTTACACTTGTCGTCTTTAAGATATTCATCAATCTTTTTAATCTCCAACTCTTGTTTGAGAAAGAAAAGAAAATCTTCTTTGCCTTTAAGCAAATGATTAACTCCTTGATAGCAAGACTCAGAAATAAAATCAAATCAATGATGGCGAGAGTGAGGATTTTGAGGATGAAGTCCATGACTTCGCTTCTCATGATACACGTCTTATTCCAGGAGAGTCTAGTTCAAAAGGATTGAAAATCAATTTAATTGATAGGATTATCACTCAAAAGTGGTATGTACAAATTACTATCCTTATTGAAGATGAGTTCTCAGTTACTACTGAAGCTTTGATTGATTCAGGTGCAGACTTAAATTGTCTGGCGGAAGGTCTGGTTCCTTCTAAATACTACTCAAAAACAGCTCAAATGCTGAGTACTGCTGATGGAAGCCAACTGCATATAGATTACAAACTATCCGATGCAGTGATGTGCAATAATGGAGTTTGTTTTGAGACTCCTTTCCTCGTTAAAAATATGGCCCAAGCAGCAATATTGGGGACACCTTTTATTAGCTTGCTTTTCCCAATATCTATTGATCATAAGGGGATAAGCACTAATAAGGAGGGGATAGAAGTAAGGTTTAATTTTATTTCTGAGCCTCGCTATCAAGGAGTTAATCATTTGCTTAAGCGCAAAGAAGATTTTCTTTTCTTTCTCAAATAAGAGTTGGAGATTAAAAAGATTGATGAACATCTTAAAGATGACAAGTTTAAGCTCAAGGTTAAAGCTTATCAAGAAGATTTGAGCAAAGAAATATGTTCTACGGATCTCACTGCCTTCTGGAATAGAAAGAAGCATGTCATATCTTTGCCTTACGCAGAAGGATTTAATGAAAAGCTTATTCCTACCAAAGCGAGACCTATTCAAATGAATGAAAGGTTTCTTAAGCTTTGTCAAGATGAAATTAATGATCTCTTAAAAAAGGGATTGATAAGGAAAAGTTACTCTCCATGGTCATGCTCTGCGTTCTATGTTGAAAACGCTGTTGAAATAGAGAGAGGAGTTCCAAGGCTGGTGATTAACTATAAACCTCTAAATAAAGTTTTGAGATGGATCAGTTATCCTATTCCAAAAAAGAGGGATCTGTTGAATCGATTGCTTAAAGCAAATATCTTCTCAAAATTCGATATGAAAAGCGGATAATGGCAAATCCAGAATAAAGAAGAAGATAAATATAAAATAACGTTCACAGTGCCGTTTGGACATTACGAATGGAATGTTCTGGGTTTTGGTCTTAAAAATGCGCCCTCAGAATTTCAGAACATTATGAACGAGATTTTTAATCTATTTATGGATTTTATGATCGTTTATATTGATGATGTCCTAGTTTTCTCAAAAGACATTGATCAGCACTGGAAACACTTAAATGTGTTTAAAACAGCTGTTAAAAGAGAAGGTCTTGTGGTCTTGTGGTCTTGTGGTCTCGGTTAGTAAAATGCAGTTATTCCAGACCAAGATAAGGTTTCTGAGATTTGAAATTTCTCAAGGAAAATACTTTCCGATTGATAGAGCCATTGCTTTCGTCGATAAATTTTCAAATAAAATCTTGGATCAAAAGTAACTCCAGAGATTTATGAGAAGTGTTAATTATGTCAGAGACTTCTATGAGGACTTGGTCTATGATGCTGTCCCCTTGTATAAAAGGCTAAATAAGAAGCCTTCGCCTTGGACAGAAGAATGTACCCAGGCGATTATAAAGATTAAAACGAGGGTTAAAACCCTACCGTGCTTACATTTCTCTGACCCTGATTCTCCAAAAATTGTCGAGACTGATGCCTCGGACAAAGGTTATGGAGGCATTCTAAAACAAATTATAAACTCTAAAGAAGTTTTAGTTTGTTTTGTTTCAGGAAAATGGGATGATGCACAGAAAAACTACTCTACTATTAAAAAGGAAATATGCTCTATAGTAATGTGTAATGATAAATTCCAAGGAGATCTCTTAAACCAGAGATTCCTTCTTAGAGTTGATTGTAAATCAGCTAAAGAAGTTTTAGAGACTTCTAAGCAGATTTTCGCTAGATGGCACGCTTTGTTATCAGCCTTCGATTTTGATATTAGTTCATTAAAGGAGATTCAAATTCTTTGCCAGATTTCTTAACTAGAGAATTTTTACAGGATATCCCTAATGTTTGTGTGCTAAATCTTGTCAGGTCTGCTAGACGCTCAGCCAAACCAACAATGGAAAGGCCCTCTTATGACTTCCTCAAAGGACAATCTTCAGGATCCCAAAAGCAGGGCAACAAAGGAAAAGCTCCTAAGCTTAAAGTTCAGGTGGACTTTCAGTACATCGATACCCTGATCAGAGAGGTAGTCGATATTGAAGATGTGGATGCAGTTAGATCTCCGGAACAGGTAGCAGATCTTTATTTGTCCTACTCTCATGATCTTCCAGCTTATCTCCCTAAAACTAGGGAATTCTTTGAGAAAATTATGGTTGAGACTGGCTTAATCAAAGTATCTCATAAACCTAGAGATCGGTACAATTTGGCTTTCTCAACGGTTAAGATCATAAAGGTCTTACGTCCTTGTGACTGGGTGGGTGATCTTAGAACTCATAAATATTTTGAAACAAAATCTATGATTTCAAAACATTTTAATTACTTTGATTACACCTTAACATGGAAAAATTTTTTATATTATCAAAATGAACAGTATACCTATAGCTGGTTTCTCCACCCCAAGTTTCCAAAGACAGTTAAGGCTCAGGACTTCCCTGCATGGTTTCAATCTTGGTTCTACTTTTGGGGACCTGTTCCAGAGTTCTTTCCTCCCAAGGTTGAAGATATGTTTGAAAAATATTTTCAGACTTCTAATTGCCTTAATGATAATCAGGCATTATTAACTTTCTGTTGTGCCAATGAAATCCCTTGGATCTTTAGGTGGTCCTATACGATTACTCAGCATGTATGAACAGGGGTTCATAAGCTTTGTCGGCAATTGGCCATTAAATGGTGGGCCAAGTTTGATGAGGATAAAATTGTAGACATTCCTCCCAGTATTGTTGATTATGATATGGGCAAATATGATGCCTCCCAGCAGAAGTTAAAATCCATCCTTAAAGGAATTCCTAAAAATGAAATCCTAGATTTTTTAAGGAATCGTGATGACACGGTTACTATGCTAGACAGTGATGATGAGAATGCCTCATCCAGTGACCCTTTCGGCGACCGGTGCTCTCAGCTTAAATAATTCAGGCGTGCCAATGCTTTGGTGGTCCAGGTGGCCCTTGTCTTTTGCCTTAATAATTCAGGCTTTCGGTGATGGGATTCTTATCCTATCTTGGTGGTCCCCTCTGCTTTTCCCTCCTTGCTTGCTGTCCATACGACTCCATCCTTATCTAGGACACCCGTCAACAGCTTTATTAAAAGTTTTTTCCGCTTTTGTAAAAGTAGATTCCTTTTTAAAGTTGTTTGTCTTTTGTAATGATTATGTTTTCCCTCTTTCCTATAAGTGGATAGGCTTGCGTTTCTAGGAAGGCATCCGAAATTTGTATTCAGTTTATTTTCTAAGTTTCTTTTGTAAGTTTTCAAGATCAGTTCGAAGTTCTCAAGCTTCTAACTCTATGTAAGTTTGTTTGTTCTTAATTATTAATCCGCTTTCTCTGTTTATAAAATCTCTATATAATTCTGTGGACAATTTGGTATCAAAGCCAAGATAGAGTTCTTGTTGATGATATGAGTCTTTCTGGAATAGTATTCTGAACTTGCTCATTCTGTTATAAACACCATTTAAATACTGTTATAGATTAAGCTTAAAGTTTTGTTAAGGATAAGTTGGTTGTCGTCTAAGGCAGTGTTGTTAAGTTTTGCCGTTTTGACATAAATCCTACAGTGGACTTTCCTTGTCATCAAAACTTATCTGCTTATCTTGTTAAGTTTTATTTATGGTTTATACGTTCAATGGCAAACCTATTCAGAAATCTATCTAGAAACTCTTTGTCTTCTTCATCCTCTCCTTCGTTAGATTCAACTACTAAACAAGTAGTTTCTATTAGAAATATAGAGACCCATTTACAAAATTGGTCTATTCCAAAAATTCTCACTTCTCAAGTTTACAATAAAGGTAGTTTTTTGTTTAAATCTGATTATATTATCAAGTCTGTTGAACAGTCCTTTCCCATAACTCAAGGTCATATGACTGTTGAGATGTTACCTAAAAGGTTGGTAGAAGAAGCCGTTGAAAGAGACTATAAATACTTACATATCGGATTAGTCCAAGTTGCGGTTAAACCGTTGACCAGAAATGGCCTTCCTACTTCTTTGTTGCTGTGTCTTAGAGACGAAGCATTTAAAGTTTAACGATTCTTTGTTAGGATGCATAACTTCATCTCTTTCTGAAGGATCAGTCTACTTTAATAGTTTCCCAAACTTTTCTGTCTCGTTACTTGATCCTACAATACTCAAAACCGTAACTTTGAATTTGCAAACGTCAGGTTTTGATATGAATCCTTTATCATCTAACATGGCTTTAATATATCGAATCTATATTAAGGTTATGAATATTATTACTCCAGATATTAATCTAAAGAGTAGTTTTATTAAAGATTGTAGAGGAGAAACTACCGTGTTTCAAATCAATCTATTGAAAGCTAATATTTCAGTCCCTATAACCTTAAAATGGGATGAGATCGCTATTCCAAAAAATTGGACACTTCAAGATGCAGTACCAAAAAGGGTACAAGGAGCAAATCACCAATTGGAAGATGTTATAGAAAATCTGGACGGATATGTAAATATCAGATTTAGAAACAGTAGCTCTATCCGTCTCAACTTAGACGAACCACGACGGAATAGTACATCTAATATTCCTCAACGGAATATAGGAGAAACATCAAGACGATCTACGTCTTCTTTACTAGGAGTAATAAATCGACCAGACGATCCAGTCAGCCGACTAACGTATATGGTAGAGACTCGTTCTGAAGCAAAAGCCCCGAGGACTCAAAGTCCTACATCATCTGATTTTGGATACTCTGAGAGTATTTGTACTCTTAATTATCAGAGTACGGATCTCAACCGATCTTTACTGAGATCCATGTTTAATTCTGAAAAGAATAAGGACAAAAGAGAATGATTTTTTGCTACTTATTCTATGGAAAACCAAGATTTAATTCGCAACATTTATTATGATTTCTTAAAGGAATTAGGGAAAAATGTTGATTTCTTTGTTTATCTTAAACATTGGTGCCATGCAAAAGGTTATGATTTCCCTTTTGGGGGGGATAGCAAGAAGAATAATAAGAAAATCACATCCTTAAACATGGTTGAAAGTTCTTATAAGCCCTATCGTTTGGTCAATGATAAAGACGACAACGAAGTGGTGTCTTCTATTCATCCTCCTTCTGTCCCAGTTTTTGTAGGAATGAGAAAGACTAGAGCTGTTCCTTATATAAGAAGGTTTTTGATAAAGAGGCTGAAAGAAAGTCTGAAGAAGTTCAAGGGATTAACCAAGTTATTGAATAAAATAATTGTACTAATATGTTTTTACAGTCCCTCGGAACGCAGTTTACCAGAATAGAGAAGGTGGTTACTTCAAAAGTAAAACCTTTATCTATTAGCCCATCTCCGGCAGAAATTCTTGTTACTTTCTCAAAGGAAGGAAAGCTCTTAACAAAAGAGAAACCTGAATCAGTTTTATTTAAACCTCCGCCCGAGCTTGCCAAAGAATTCAAAATCGGATCTGCTTCTACGGAAATGTTGAAAGAATTGAAAAATAGACTAGAAAAGTTGTCAATAAAGCGAACATCTACAGGGTCAACTTCTCAAGGTCCTTCGATCTCGGTTCTTAAAATCTACGGATTAGATCTTGATGAGATCTTAAGTAAAATCCAGGAAGAACAAGGAGATCCTCAATTGAATAGATTGAAATGGGGAAAGGTTAAAAATCAACCCTACTACCATCATCTATCTCCTATTGATACCCAGTTCGAGAATAGAGCGTTTAATGACGGAATCCAGTTTAATGGAGAGTACATTTGTGAGTGGAACCTTGATGGTCTTACTGATTATCAAATCATTATTTTTCTCAAGCAAATGACAATGTTTGCCCAAGCGGCTAGAGTTAAAGCTAACTCAGAGAAAAGGATTGCTCAAGCTTTAGCATCCGGTTTTGTAGGACATCTTGGTCTTTGATGGGATAATCTCCAATCAAGTGAAACTAAGGAAAGCATCTTTAATTTCCAAGTCCAAAAGGGTGTTGATGTGATGAACGAACCCGTCTTCGTGGAAGATGCAGTAAATACTTTGTTATATACTATCATGCGCCACTTTGTGGGCAACAATCAATTGATAGTATCAAGAACTTATGAGCAATTAAGCAACTTAAAGTGCAAATCGCTCTTTGAATTTAAATTCTACCGTGATACGTTTTTCTCCAAAGTGTTTAACAGGGGAGATTGCAACAGTGATTACTGGAAAGAAAAATTCATTGAAGGTTTACCTGTTTTGTTCTCTCAAAGAGTTAAAACAAGGTTAAAAAATAAAAATGATGGAGTAATTCCCTGGGATGATTATACCTATGGAGAATTAGCCTTGGAGGTCATTGCTGAAGGTGCGGATCTATGCAATATCTTAAAGATCCAAAAGCAAATTGCAAAAGAAAGAGCTAGAGGAAAACGTGCTCTAGGAGATTTTTGTGAACAATATGGTTTGGCCGAAATCCCTAAAGAAAAACGTAAAAGGAAGACTACCAAGGAACCTTCCTCTTATAAGGATAATAGGAGATCTAAAAGGAAAGATCATCGGAAAAGGTCTAAACATCAGACCAAAGAAGATCAACCTCAGAAGCGCAGATCATCTAAAAGAAAGGTGACTAACTCTAAGTCTCCAACATGCTATAAATGTGGCAAGATAGGTCATAAAAGTCTTGATTGCACTACCAAGAAGAAGATTAACCAGTTGGTTAAAGACGAAGGTCTTAAGAAACAACTTCTAGCAGTTTTTATAAACTCTGATGAAGAAGAATATTCTTCTTGTAATTCAAGTTCTAGAAGTATCTCCAACTCGGATGATTCCTATTCCAGTGAAGAAGAGGTATCATGTGATGATTTAAATGACTGCAAATGCGACGATGGAGAAACCTGTTTGTGTGCCTTAAATAGACTTTTTATTAATGTTTTATCTAAAGAAGATAGTCTCATCTTTAGATATTATCGACCAATTAGAAGACTCTGGGAAGAAGAGGCAAATGATCGAGAAGTATATCACACTTGCTAAAAGCAAGAAAAAAGTCTTCTGAAGATGATGAAAGGTTTGACCCAAGTCAATACTCTTTACAGAAGATCTTTGATAAGGTAAATGACCGTAATAAGGAACCTACTCTTAAAGAGTTACAAGGAATGATAACTAATCTGCAAGCTAATAGCGATGCTAGAGAAGTTGATATAACTGATCTAAAGAGAGAAATCAAACAGATCAAAAAGGACATTCGCTGTCTTAAAGGCAAGAATGATAAAGGCAAAGGAAAGATAGAAGACTCTAATTCACCTATTTTCAATGATGGCGAGAGTGAGGATTTTGAGGATGAAGTTCATGACTTCGCTTCTCATGATACACGTCTTACTCCAAGAGAGTCTAGTTCAAAAGGATTGAAAATCAATTTAATTGATAGGATTATCAGTCAAAAGTGGTATGTACAAATTACTATCCTTATTGAAGATGTGTTCTCAGTTACTACTGAAGCTTTGATTGATTCAGGTGCAGACTTAAATTGTCTGGCGGAAGGTCTGATTCCTTCTAAATACTACTCAAAAACAGCTCAAATGCTGAGTACTGCTGATGGAAGCCAACTGCATATAGATTACAAACTATCCGAAATTTGTATTCAGTTTATTTTCTAAGTTTCTTTTGTAAGTTTTCAAGATCAGTTTGAAGTTCTCAAGCTTCTAACTCTATGTAAGTTTGTTTGTTCTTAATTATTAATCCGCTTTCTCTGTTTATAAAATCTCTATATGATTCTGTGGAATGTGCTGTTTTCTGTGATATCCGTAAACAGTAGTCTGAATATTAGTTGAAGAAAAACGAGCTAAGTTTTTAAGTTGCGTCATCAAGAGAAGCCAATACATTATTTTGAAGTTTGCTTGGGATTGGTTATAGCTTGAAGAGATGAAGATTGTGATTTTGCTTATGGATAAGCAGTTGCATTTGAAATGCCTTGCAACAGGTAAGTGAATGGTGCGAGGCTGGACTTTGGTGCTGTGCATTGAAGTTGAATGTTGTTGCTTAAGTTGTTCGTTCAAGTTTCATCGTGGTTCTACATTAAAAATCATTACTTCCTAACTGAGAATTGGAGATCATGAGCTAGCAAATACGGTTTCTGCTAATTAGTGCTAACTTTGAAACTATTGCCAGCAACAATTAATATTGTACACCAAAAGCTTACCTTTTGTTTAAACATGCAGCCGCCTTATGAGACAGATAGCTAGGCATCTTCGTCTAAACTAAACTTTCCTCAACTTCATGGAGCTGACGACCTATATCTTGAAGAAACTGTAAACTCTCTTTTCCATTACCGACCCAATTGAAAGCATACTCGAGATGCTCAGCCTCGAGTGCTTAAAACCTCTCATTAAGCTCTGAAATTTCATTTTCAAGAGTACCCAAATCAATTTCACCACTGTGCCTAGAGGGTTTTTGTCGATTAGAATCAAAATGATCATTGTTTCTTCACTAACCAAATAATCGTCCTCGATCGAAGCAAAAGTCCCGTCATGATCAGAAAAAGTATTAGGCATAATTAATCTTTAATACTATACACTAGCTTTAAAAATTGAGTAGGTTATATCTTTGTGTTTTGTTTTCATGTGCACTATTTGAATTTACCCAAAAAAATTTCAATGAAGTAAGAGGAGAGTCCATTATTATCTTTAGATCTTTTATTCCTTGTGACATTGTCATGAATTCTAGAGGATCGAAACAAGGGTTGCGATATTTGCATTTCAAATTTATTATTTGTGCTTCCATCTCACTTTTTGATGTGCACCAAATGACATACTAATCCTGAATCGGTCCTCTATGGGATAAACTTCACTTCACGGCACGTTTTCGTGGGGTGATCGTAACTTCACGCAATGATTATGGATGAAACATTAATGACATCTTAACCCCTTACTTATAACATCTTAACCCCTCACTTATATCGAAGCGGTAACCTTGGTACAATCAACGACTGATGTATACCACAAACGAGTTCTTGAAACGAACAAAAATAGAATACTCTCAAGTAATCTATAAAGAAGAAGTATTATTAAATCAATCAGTACCAAGACTCTTGGCATTGAGGCCTATTTATACTAAAACACGAACTTAATTATGGTAATAAAAATCCTAAAAGTGTTGCCCTAATTTTACAGTAGTAAAAGTCTATAGAATTGCAATTAAAATAAATCATAACCCCCCTAGAATCATGCTAAATTACCTAAAACAAAAGAAAACAAAATACAATATAATCAGCCTAATATTTTAGGAAACAAAATCTTCTCAAATTCTTGAATTGAGCTTGTATCAAACTGATCCAAACTTGTGTCTCATGCTCCTTAGCCTCTTCCTTGGGTCTCCTTGAGTTAGCTTCAACCCAAACATCTTGAATCAATCCATTGAGGTCTTGCTTGAACATTATAGTTCTAGCCTTTGTAATTGGTCCAACTGACAGTTGAATTGGATCAGCCCAAATTTTATCTTCTTGATTCCCATCCACGCCCAAGCTAAGCATGCCCTAATTATTCCCCTTCTCTTGAAAAATATTTGTCTCATCGTTTGATGTGGCCCTATAGTCAGGATCGTGTTATTCCCCTCCTCTTTAAAATGATTTGTCCTCAAATCTGACCCATCTCTTCCTGGATCAAATATCAATCTTTGAAACTTTTCATGTCTCATAGACAAAAACACTTGAATTCCTAGATTAAACACAAAACAAAACCAAACATGTATCTTTTGTGTAATCACCATGAAATGAAGATGCACAAGTTTTAATGCATAATTTCTTGGATCAAAAATTAAGATACTTCCCTTTAGACTCTCAATGCATTGTTCTGATTAGTTTACACAATGATCCATGTTTTTCTTATCGTTGAATATGATCCTATCCTGAATTTGCACAACATAATCACCCTTTCCCATTCCATCGAAATTAACACATTCAAAATCAAGTAATGGTGTTAATGGAATTAAAAGGTCACAACCAACTTCATAAGATGAAAACTCAATTGCATAATTAACATTGCGATGATCACAAACAGACACAACACGTGTTAAAGACTTCTTCCAGGTGTTGATAAAAATTAGAATATCATCAAAATAGATAATAACAAAATTTTCCATGAAAGAATGCAAAATATGATTCAATAATCTTATAAAAGCACTTGCATTAGCTAATCCAAATGATATAAATAAACATGAATGTAAACCATATCTGACACTAATTTGATGATAAACACTTTTAAAATCAATTTTAGAAAAATCAGAAGTAACATGCATTTCATATAACATATTATCTAAACAAAGAATAAGATAACGATACATTACAGTGATTTTGTTAACCTCTTGGAAATCAATGCTCGATCTCCACGTTCTATCCTTCTTAAGCACTAAGATCTCATGAATGACCTTTTCTTCATCAACTCACCAACTTGTTTTTGTGACTCATTCGTCTCCTCGGGATCGAACCTGTAAGCTGGTCGAATTGGAATGATAACACTTAGTATGGTATCAACCTGGAATAGAGAAATAACAGAACTAGACAAAGAAGAGTTAAATTGGTGAATATTTAAATGCACCTTTTTGTACGAATGTACAGTCTTCAGTTGTTTATAATATAATACTCTTTCCTACTCACTCTTTTTCATAGTTACCTATTTCCCTCTCTTCTTTTTGCTCAATTTTTCTTTCAATTGTTTCATTCTTTCTTTTATTTTCAGTCTCACTTTTCTCAATCTCTCTATTCTTTTCATCCTCATTCTTTTCAGTCTCTCTTTTATTTTCAACATCACTTTTATCTGCTTCCTCTTTTTTCACTCTCAATCTTTTGATCATTCTCTTTCTTTTGTTCACTCTCTTACTTTTGATCACGATCCTTTTGTAAGTGTATTAAATCTTCATGGACTTGCTCGGGTATCATAGGGCAAAGAGTGTCTGATATTTGATTATGCATAAATAAGTATTGATTCGTTAAGTCGTCATGCTTCACGCGCCTTTCAAACTGCCATGATCTCCCAAGTAACAAATGAAAAGTATGCGTTGAAACTACATCGCATAGTATTTCATTTTTATATCTGCTAATGCTAAAAGAAACTGACACCTGCCTATTCACCTATACCTTTTCACAATCGTTGATCCCTTGCAAATTGTAAGGTTGAGGATGTGCAATTGTAGACAGACCTAGCTTCTCCACCATTATAGTCATGGGCAGAACTAGAGGGGCGAGGGGCGAGGGGGGGGGGGTGTCATATGACCCCCTAACTCTGGAATCTGAAACATGCTAATGTTAGTTAAACTTGATCTTTGTTATGAGATGATATTAATTCATTTGCTTCCTCATGTCCTTCCACCTATATTAAAATTAACAATATTACTATAAGATAAAATAATGTTAAATAAGTTTAATAATTAATTAATTAATATTACACTCATTTGTCTTATTGACTTAATCATACATTGGTATCAATTTTTTGAAAATGAGAATAACTTGATTCATTTTCTTGCTTTGAGTGACTTCGCTCAGTTGTCTCCAAGGAAGATGATCAGGATCACAATATAAGGTTTTGAATATATAATATTACAATTTATAATTTATCTGTAAAAGTAGCTAATCAGTTGACTAAACACTTCAAAGTCTGATTAATATTCACATAGTTCGGGAGAAATTAATATATATATATATATATATATATATATAAAGTCATTAGACTCACAATTCAAAGGTTGACAAGAGTTAGAATATGATGTTGTGAAATACTATAATTGGGCAAAATGAATTTGAAAGAAGCACTTCAAACGACAATAAATAATTTTTTTTACTGATGTATTTTGGGCCCCCCTTTAAAAATATTCTGGTTCCGCCACTGATTGTAGTGCTAGCAATGTTAGTACAAAAATCACATTTAATTTTTACACTACATATCTTGTTTTGGATAAGAAACCTAGTATAAAAGATGTCCTTTTGTTGTATTGTATCTTCCTCTTTAACTTGCACACTTGTAGCTTTTCTCATCACCAATAACTCTTCATGGATAGTACGATCTTCTTCAATTATTACCTCCCTCGACTGAACTCGCTCTTTTTGTGCCTTAGGAGTGTTTTGTGGCTGTAACCAACATGCCTACAACCCTTTACGAACGACCTCCATGATGTCCTCCTTTGTCTCCCTAGGCTGTACTCACTCCCTCCTATGATCCATAGACTTTTGAGACTGCTCCCTACGTCCATTATAAAATCTATTACGATGCCTCTCATACTCCTCCCATTTTTTTCTGTTCATCAATGAAAGAATTGATACGAACTCTTGATTTCGTTTTGAATGACTCCTCGTAGCTAACCATGTTTGCTGCAAAACAAGGGTTAGAAAATAATAATTCCTCACACACTCCCTTACGTGTTTAGCTTAAATAATGAATCACTTAATTATGCTCGTGTATACACTTAATGCTGGCTTTTATCCCCTAATGATCTCACCACTCTTGCCTTTTTTCCCTCAAGTATTCTTCTTTTATGTTCTTTTTTTTTCCCTCAAGTATTCTTCTTTTATGTTCTTTTCTTGAACTAATTACTAATTAATGTTATCTATTATAATCAATCAAGACCTTATCAAGAACAATCTAAATTGAAAGTATTTAGGCGACCTTGATGCACAGTCTTAAACACTTTTTCTCAAATTATTTGCTTTGGTTAGGCTTGGTTTGTTGTTGATTTTGAACTGACTTGCTTCATGTATGCCTTAAATTTTTGGGAAAGCTTATTAGGCTTGTGAAATTTTATGGTTTTGCTTGTTCGGAATTGATGATGATGTATTCGAATGAGGATGGTTGATAGTTGCAGATTTGAAATAATAATTGACACTGCGAATTTGGGTTAGCACAAAATAATAATATGTGGATTTTTTTACGCAATAAGAGCAATAAAAGGATAAATAACCTGATAAAAACTTAGCTTTGATACCAAATGATAGACTCCATGACACGCTTGCGTGAGGTGGTCGTCGCCCAGATCATTCTAGCAATGGTTTTGGATGGAACATCAATAACACCTCGACCCTTTTCTTATATTGAAGCAGTAAACTTGGTATAATTAACGGTTGTTGTATGGTAGAAGACGCCACAAACACCTATGAATTGATGCTTGATAAGTCGGATTGATCGTCACAGACGCATCGATAAGATAAAGAGTTCTTAAAAAGAATAAAGATAAAATACTTAAGTAATATCAAAAAAAGAAGTATTATTAAATCGATCAGTACTAAAACCCTTAGCATGGTAATTTATTATGGAATTATTTTTTTGCGTTAGCTCTTATGAACTTAAGTGAGTTAATGATAGTAAGATTTAGATTCTTATGCAAGTTCGGATACATTCTTGGTCTAATAGCATAAAAAAATATAAATGAATAAATAAATTGATAACCTTAGTTGACTAAGTTTGATTACGTGGCTTTTGGTACTCGAGTTAATAGATCTTTAGGGGTGTTCTACACCTAGTACCCTCAAGCCATCTGGCTTGGGAGTTATTGATAAAAAGCTCATTACACGAGTAACTCTGAATAGCCGAATGTAATTAGGCATTGCACGGTCATGCTTGAGGTTGTGTTAGTTAAAATATAACGAATAAAATTTTAGTTTGGCTTAAGTTTGGTTACATGGCTAGTGTTACTTGAGTTAATAGATCCTTAGGGGTGTTCTACGCCTAGTTCCCTAAAGCCATCTAGTTTGGGAGTCATTGATCAAAAGCTCATTACATGGGTAACTCAGCCTAAGGTAGCCGAACTTTGCATAAGTCAAATTTAGCCGTTCTCATGCTAATGTATGGTGGCCTGTTTTGCATTTATTGTCTTGCTCCGAATACTTGATGTAACTTGAGCGTATAGAGTTGACATTTTTCCTTATTACAATTGTTTGTGTAAATGAATTATAATTGGTTAGAATAGTTGGTAGTCACACACACAGATTTGGATCAGTAGCATTTTAAGCTAGAGATTTGATCAAAGCCTTATTTATGACTTTGCTTCTTTAAAATGGTTATTCTTAGCCTTGAGGCCATAATGCGGGTATATAGTAGTTCAACGCATGTTGCGCAGTTATATTTTCCTTTGATATTTTTGGTTAGATATTTTTGCTTAGGGACAAGCAAAAGCTTAAGTTTGGGAGTATTTAATGAGTGCAATTTATACCTGCGAATCGAGCACTCTAATCCTTAAAAAGTTGCTTGTTCATCCTATTTTATAATGCTTTTATATAGTGTTTGTTATTATTTAGCTTAAAAGTGTATTGTAGGGGTTTATTGGTCATTTCCAGGTTTAAAAAGGTAAAATTGCCATTTTATACTACCGGCGTCGCAGCGCCTGTCCCTAGGCCTTTTCTGGCGCCGCAGCGCCATATGCCTGCCAACTCACCCACTTGGTGCGCCGCAACGCACCTGATCCTTCTTAAATCTGGCGCTGCAGTGCGACTTATTGACCAGTCTGGTTTGACCTGTGCTGCAGCGCCTGTCCAAGGCTAAAATCTGGCACCGCAATCCCACCTCTAGTTCCCAAGCAAAGAATAAAGTCTTAATGAACTAAAGCTGGGAAGACTTAAGACTTAACATCATTCAGCCTCCTTATCAGTTTAGCACAGAAATAGAATAGAGAGAGATAGCTTAGAAGAGAAAGAAGTTGGTTATTCAAAGAGACCGAGATCATTACTTCCTTCATAGCTTGAATTTTACACGGTGAAGCGAAGAGTTAGAGCTTGAATACTTCTAACAGGGATTTTCTTTATCTAAGACTTATATTTATTTGTGTAATCTGAGTATGTTGAATACATTGATAATGTTGTTTGGTTCTATAGTTATGAACCAACTCCATTTATAGGATTGCAATGTAATCTAATAATTAGTGTAATTGACTTTCTCTCCTATTTATTATAATATGTCATGTTTGAATGCGTTATTGTATTTCATGCTTTAGTTATTGATTGCTTGGCCAAGTAGTTGATATGAGTATTACTTTGATATTGGAAAATGGACTTTAATGCTTAACCCTAAATATGATAACACTTGTTATGACCTTTCCTAATGGATTGAGAGCATATCTTGCATAATAGAATATGAATATATCTATTTTTCTTGTGTGACTAATGAGAATTAAAGCTTAAGGACTCTAGTCTAACTTATTTCACCATAGGAATATAGTGATTATTTAGCTAGAGGATTTTATATGACCGTCGGAAGAGGCTTATGTAAACATAGAATTCTCGGTTGACCATTCTAATAATTTGTTAGAAATTAGGAGAGTTAGGAGATTATACAAAGCATTAGGGGAGTTGTAATCTTAGCTTGTCATATTTGATACAACTCTTGCTTGCCATTTACTGTTTTTAATCATATAGCTTTAACAAACCATATTTACTCATCTGTTTGGATAAGATCTAATTGATACAATTTTAGTATTTGAATAGCTTTATTACTATTTCCCTATGGGTTCGACACTCAACTTATTACTATATTATTTGTTTGACCGCGTATACTTGCGCGTGTTTATTTGATCGTTAAATCGACCAACAGGGACTTCATCAAATAAAGAGTCTCTAATTTGTTCCACAAATCAGTAGTTGTAGTTTCCGCTAACACCTCTTGCAACACATCATTCAAAAGGAACAACTGAATTGTTGAAAGTGCTTTATCATCCATAGTTTCCTGTTCTGACTCAAACATCTCGATCGCTAGATTTCTTTGTCTCCCAATCCGTATCAGACATATCTACAGGCTTCATTAGCTTCCTTACAATGGCTTTCTTCAAGCTTTGCTGCGTAAGAACAGTATTCATCCAAACCTACCAAATACTGAAACTAATATTCCCATCGAATTTGTCAATGTCAAATTTCGTTGATGAAGTCGAACTCAACGCCATACTATGAATCAATAATAACCAAGCTCTTGATACCAATTTGTTATGACAAACTACGACAAACACAATAAATCAACGCAAAAAAGATAAAGATAATTAACACAAGGTTATACGTGAAAACTCAAATCGGGAAAAAATCACGTAAAAGGCAGAAGAAATTCACTAAATAAATATCTAAAGAGTACAAGATAAGGAGAGAACTATGAGAATTCTTAGAATGTTTCTGAATGTTTCTTCTCCAAAATCCTAGCACCTATATTTACAGGTCATAGAAAAATTCATAATTAAATAGGATTAGAAATACTTAATGGGATATAATTAAAAAATATAACTTTCCTAAACCAAAACAGATTTTAGGTAATATCTAAATCCAAATTCAATAAGTATTCATGTCATACCCACCAAAAAAATATTTTAATTAATTACAACTTAACAACTATATATAATATCCCCCATATAGCTTTACTTAATTAATTGTGTTGTTAATTTATAATTCTTATTTTGAGTATAGCTTGGATGTAAGGTAATTAGTTGAGGATCAAAATTATACTTACCCATCAACCAACTCTTAACTACTGCCATCCAATAGAAGCTGAAAAAAATATGAGTTTAACTTTTATATATCTTCATAAATTAATCAACTTAATAGTTAATAGTATGTCATTTTTTAATGCTACGTTTGAAACTTGGAAAATGCGGAAGATAGGATGTCATTCTTTTCAGGTCTTTTGGAGGATTTATGGATTCGGTGGTTGAACCTCACGAAATACAACATTATCATTAAGCATCTTTAATTTTACAAAAAACTAATTTAAAGAACTATGTCAAAATTAATATATGTAATAAATGTCTGATCAAGCTTACACCATATATTTAAGCCATGATTTTAGGACTAGTCCTTTTTCCATGATATGATTCTTTTTCTAGTTGGAAAACAACTGAGTTTTGACTTAATAGTTGGTCATTATTTACCATTTTCTGGATGTTGATCAGCTTTTGTTTGTAGTTGGTTTATCATTAATCAAAAAGTTAAAAATAATAATACTCTCTCCGTTCCAAGATAAAAGTGTTTAGTAGTACTATTTTAGATAGTTCCAAGTTAAATGTTTACTTACCTTAAATAATCTATTTTTTACAGTAACTTGCCTATAATACCCTTAGTATTAAATGTCATATTTCTATTCTCTATGCATTTTATTAGGGGTGTAAGTCGAGCTGAGTCGAGTATATCGGTACTCGACTCGAGATCGATTCGAAAATATGATCCAAAGCTCGAATTCGAAGTTGATTCGAGTTGAATCTGATCTATACTCGTTTTCTGTTTAATGATACACGAGTTGAATTCGAGTATACCATTGTTCGTTCATATTAGGATTTGAGTATTTCATTTTTTTCTCGAACCATACTCGATACCTACTCGATAAATCATATTCGAATACTGGTCTGATCGTGCCACTGCTTGTCCCACTTTCCTTAACATCATCAACATCGGCTCGGTGGTCCTCAACATCTCCTCTAGGGTCATTGTCAGCTCCTTTGTGGTCATCGTCTTCACCACTGTATAACTTAGCTACGGGAGCTCGGAATCGAGTCCCGTAAGGTATAACGTGTTTCAAATATCTAAGAGGTTTTACGCCGATAATTTCACATCATTTTGACAACTGGGGCAAGTTTTGGTCTACTTTTCCTAAAGTCTTCTAAGTGTTTTTTATTTTATTCAAGTTAGGTAAACGAGCAGATAACTTGGCCACAGGAGCTCGGAATTGAGTCCCGTACGTTGTAACGTGTTTTAAATATCGAAGAGGTGATACGCCAATAGTTTTGCGTCATTTCGACGCTCGGGGCGAGTTTTGGTCTACTTTTCCTGTATTTTTCTAACTGTGTTCTTTAATTTATACAAGTTAGGCAAACGAGCAGATAACTCGACCACCGGAGCTCGAAATCGAGTCCTGTAAGTTGTAATGTGGTCTAAATAACTAACTAAGAAAAAAATTCTAACTATTTAACAGTTTATATAAGTAATATAATTATAAATTAAAGGATATACTTAAATAAAGACATCAATATTTGTACCTACCAGTCTTCGGGTCAATCAGTTTAAAGAGATCTACAATGATGAAGGGCTGAAGATCAACACGGATCTGCCGGAAGAAGTCAGGGAAATAGCTTTGATCAGATTGGCAGCCTATCAGCGAAGAGTTGCTAAACATTACAATAAAGGGTAAAGCTTCGTCGATTTAAAGTGGGAGATTTTGTCCTCAGGGAAGTCGAAGCATCTACGCCTCAGAATTTGGAAAAGCTGATGCCGAACTGGGAAGGACCGTATGAAGTTGTTGAAATACCGAAGCCAGAAACTTATCGGTTGAAGGCATTGGATGGATCAGAGATCAAGAACACTTGGCATGCTGGTAGGCTTCGGAAGTATTTTCAATAAAGATTGAGTCAGTCTCCCGGAAGTCTATAATGTTTGGATCATCATCAATAAAAGATTCATTTTTTCTCAATTGATCTTCACTTCATTGGTCCAAACTTCAACGGTGTAAGGAGGTTCGGGTGGACTCGCTGACCATTTGATGGTAGCCTTATTGGCAGGTGTGTCCTTATGGATTTGTTAGAACCCCTTGTTGGTAAACAAATTCCATGGTCCTTTTAAAATTGTTATACCCTGCGTGGTAAACAAATTCACAACGGTGTAAGGAGGTTTGGGTGGACTCGCTGACCATTCGATGGTAGCCTTATTGGCAGGTGCGTCCTTATGGATTTGTTAGAACCCCGTGTGGTAAACAAATTCCATGGTCCTTTTAAAATTGTTGTACCCTGCGTGGTAAACAAATTCATAATGGTGTAAGGAGGTTCGGGTGGACTCGCTGACCATTCGATGGTAGTCTTATCGGCAGGTGCGTCCTTATAGATTTGTTATAACCCCGTGTGGTAAACAAATTTCATGGCCCTTATATACTTGTTATACCCTACGTGGTAAACAAGATCCCGATGGTGCAAAGAGGATCAGCTGTATTCCCCTTATATACATGATCTGTTTCATACTTCGGCAACGATAAGTATGTGTTACTTTATTTTGTTCAAGTGTTGAGTTCAGTTCATTGCGTTCGGTTCATGTTATTCTTTAACTTAATTGTTACATGATTTAATTGATTCACGATTTAAGTTAAGTTCAAGAAAAACTTATACAGTTTTCAAGTTAATTAATGCTGAATTATTGACAAGAAATGAATTATACTGAAGTCATAAGGAACAAAGTTAACTATTCATTAATATTTGACTGTTTACATAGAAAATCAGAAAATTTTACAAAAACAACCAAAGTCTAGGAAGAAGTGATAAACTTTTTCACACATTATCTTCGCCTTCTGAAGAGTCTAACAGGGCTGGATCCACTTCGGCCTTGACTAGTTTTTCTTTGCCTCGACTTCGACAAACTTCATAACCTTCAGAATACACCCGAAGGATTTCTGCATTCAGTTCATCGAACTCCTGGTATTCTGTTTAAATCTGCTTACGAAGTTCTTCGGTCAAGGGGGCACCTAGCTCCTCTTAGGCTTTCAGCTTACTTTGAAGCTTACGACGTCTGACCAAATGTCTTTCTTTATCATCTCGGGCCTTCGTCTGAGTTTAAAGATTTATAATTCAATTTATCCAGAGTTCAAGAATGTCTAAATTGTCAACATGATAACTGCTTTGTGGAGTAAAATTCAAGAATAATATTCATGTATCAAAAATAATTTGGACAAAAAAGAAATCAATTTTTATCGTGAATAGTACCCCGGGTGAATAGTACATGAGTGAATAGTACCCCATGAATAGTACTTTATAAATAGTACCCCATGAATAGTACTGTATGTATGAATAGTACCGTATGTATGAATAGTGCCGTATGTATGAATAGTACCCATGAATAGTACTCCGACATGAAAAGATTAAAATTTAACAAGAATGTCCAGAAAAATATTTCTGTGAAACGATACTAGATGAAGCGTAAATTTCAAGGATATTCTACTAATTTCAAGGATTATAGAAGCGATACTTATCAAAATAAATGTAGAATTAGGAATATGAAACGAAATAATATTACATATATACTACAGAGTATGAAAGAAAATATTATTTCTTACGAATATTGAACAAAAATAATATCACATACCTTAAAAGAAGAGTATTTCTGACTGGTATGGTAGGGATATTCTTGAAGAAAACTTGTACTATTTTCTATACTCAAAGCTTCCTTAAACTCTAAAGAAATACACTCAATATTATAGAAGAATAATTCTCTGATTCTGGTGTGATTTTCATTTCTAAACTAAGCATCCTATTTATAGGAGAATGACATGGCACTATTTAAGAAAAATCACGGGTGAACAGTTGAAGAAAATCACAGACGCAATCGGTAGAAACTTTTAAAAATTTTGATTTTACTATGCTGCATTATGCAAACACTATGCAGTACTATGCAACACTATGCAGTACTATGCAATATAAAAAAAATAATAAAACTTATTATATAAAAAAACAATATTATATATATATATATATATATATATATATATATATATAAGTAATAAAACAAAACTGAGAGAACTTTCTACCGACGATTTTAAAAAATGAGTAAGTGGGGGTCCATATAATAAGCCAAATTTACAATAAATACTTCATAAAAAAAATTCCTCTATTTATCTCAATTCACTTGGCTTCACTAAACAAATTTTTAATAACATGTTTTTCATCATTAATATTATAACTCACAATATTAACAACCAGATAATTTCCAGAAAAAAGGGGCTTTCCGATAAGGGCTTTTTCTTTTTAGCGCGCAATTAGGTGACCAAACCCATTTTCTCGACAGAACTTTCTAGATATTGTCAATAATGCAAATAATAATATGAATAACTTTGTCGTCTCAATTATTGGTTTTATAAATAAAATATTGTGACAATAATTGAATCAATAATGTGAGATACTATACAACAATTACTGTGATAATAATTGAATAAAACTAAGTGACTTCACACATAAGCATCAATAATCAAAGATATTGTGCAATACCGTGTGCTACTGTGCAACCACGCGTATTACTGTACTTTTATCACCGGGTATTTCGACAGTTAATGGTAAAACTTTCGCTTTTATTTTTATAAAAAGATATTTCTGTCATTTTCTAACTCCGATAGTAATTCCGTTGTGGGGTCCACCAATAATTGTGCCGTCGTACGAATATTTTCTGATAAAACGAATATTTTATGACAACTTGCTTATTTTTCAAAATTTATAAATAGTACCCACAACTATAATGTGACACCCCCAAATCTGGGTACTTCAATTCCCACGAAATTTAGTGTTCACTGTCCAAACATCATGTATCTATTTACCCATAATAAATGAAAAACCATAAATAGATAGAAATAAATATTCTCCTTATGGAGTTATAACATCTGAATGTAAAAACATCAATTACAGGTTATACTAATCTTAAATCTCAAATACGAAAACATAAACAAATAATAAGTCTTACACAACTTTAACATAAGTCTAAAATATAAATACATCAAATAAACAACAAGTCTTCATCACTTGTTAACTTTGCCCTTGCCTTTGCTAGTAGAAGGCTCATCGGACCTTTCGTTCTTAACTGCAATGTTATTATTACGCAAGAGTGAGCACGATTGCCCACAAGTATAATAATATAACAATAAAATAATAACATGCGAATAAATCAAAGACTTCTGAAATAAGAAAACTCGGCTTTTGAATCAAGAATAAATAACAAGAATCAAAAGAACTTCTGAGGGTCATAAGATATTGAACTACGTCCTAGGTTGTCAAGTGTTTATACTTGAAACCTTTAACAGTCATAAGACTATGGACTCTTCTTCTCGTACTTAGGGGGATCAGCCCTTATTACCATACTGTGCACAATATCTTAACGCTAAAGCATAATTAATCCCCTATAATAGGGTTGTTCATCTCGGTTTGACATTAAAGTCCGTACCAAAGAAAGTTTGGTTTGGATAAGCTCAACAATGGTTCTGAAATTTAGAACGTTCATTAACTATGGACTAGTCGAATCAATAAGGATTCGCTAGTCTTACAAGGTTTAACAATAATTGATATTCAATTTGAATAATAAAATTCAAGATGTATACAATCGAATAAGTATTGTATAACAGGAATCATGCTTTTAAAGAATGATAGCATCTAATATGAAATCTTGACTTGAACAATAATAAAAAAGATAGAATAAGGAACTTGCTTTATATAAAGAAACAATGTTTAGGGACTTGCTCAGATAAAGTTAGGGTTAGAGAACTTGCCGCGTGCGTCGGCTAAACAATTACTACTCCCGTTCACCACAAGTCCTACACACATACCATATGTATTCACGACATTCATTAGTTACATTAATACTAACCTAATAGGTTTAGCTCCCTCTTTTAATAAAACTTGTTAACTTGGTTTAAATTCTGCTCATTACCATCATTCACATATACAGGACTGAAATATCAAATCTTAAGTTTAAACAACATTATATCATCTCATGGACATCATTATTTTTTAACGTAGTTTAACCAGTTACAAAACATAGCAATTATAAGGTCACAAGACCTTTTCTAATTTATTTTTATAATTCTCTTATTATATTGTTCACTAGTCACATTTTCACTTAATTATTTAATATAAATTTTACTTTATTTAACAAATCATTACCCTTCTAATTTAATTACTTAATTAAATTAGAATATTTTCATTCCCTTACTATTATTACACTTAAACAAATTATTTCATAATAATTTCCATCGAATATTTATTTTATTCGATAAATATCTCAATTAGAATATTCATTTTATTTTATAAATATTTTAATAATAATTTCCATCGAATATTTCTTTTATTCCATAAATATCTCAATTAAAATATTCATTTTATTTGATAAATATTTTAATTAATTAATTATTTTATTTTATTATTATTTTTTTAATTTTTTTTGTCCGTCGGGCGGGGTAATTTAGTTTGATAACGCCCGCTGGGGCGGGGTTACCTATACTCAGTTTATGTAGTTCTGCAGTTTCTGCAGTTCGCGAACACCTAACAAGGTCAATTTAGGCCAAAAATCTCACACAAGTTCAACCATATGTTCTCGTGAAGAACACAGAACAGGGCCATAACTTCCAATTTCCTTGTCCATACATTAATTAAAGCATACCCAAATACTATAATTCATATATGATCATTACCCAACCTTTCTAACATGATTGTAACAACTTAATTCATACAATTGCTTGAATCAAATCACATAATTTCACTGTTCTTATGAAAAACTCCATTTTTAACATTATTAACGAAATCAACCACTGCGAACTCGTTTTTCGACCAAATCAGTCCGTTTAAGTTTCGTTCTTTTCGTTTTTACATGTATAAACGAAATCATTCATCAATTTACCGATTAATATGCAATTTAAACATAAATTTTTGTACTTATAAGCCATATTCATATATTTTTCGCTGTAAAACTATAAAACTCCAATTTGAACATGATTTCATGGATTAGTTACTCTAAAACACATATAAATCATATATAATTAAACTATATATATGCTAATAAACATCTAACATCAAGTTTTTAACAAATAAAACATGAGTTTCAATTAACAGAGAACTTAAATATACGTTTATGGAGAAAAGTCAAAAACATGAATTAAAACTTGGGATTAAGAAAATAACCTTGCTAACTCTGTTAAGATTAATAGAAGATGATAAAAACTCCTTTAATTCTAACTTCTTCTTCTTCAATCTCTCAAAGCTCTCTCTTTTCTCTCTAATCTCTCTCTGTTTTCTCAGACTTAGGTTTTTAGGAAATGAAAATGCGAAGAACACCAGACTGATATAATGCATGCTCAAATAACTGACACAACATGGGTATCAGTTAAGCGCATCATGGCTTAATTGATTCCATGTTCTTAAGGCCCTGTTTGGCTTGGTCATTCATTTCCTTTTTTAATTTATTTTAATTAACTTATTTATTATATAGTTTAATAATGTCACACCCAATTAAGAAATTAATCAAATATCTTATTTAATTTAATTAAATAGAATAGAATAATTTCTCATTAATTCACGTAGTCACATAATTAAATTCTCATTTATTAATTATGTCAAATCATTAAATCTCTAATTAATTATAAAATTAATTAGAATAACATTATGCTTATTAAATAATTCATTTAATCAAATAAGCTCAATTAAATACATACTTTGAATAACAAAATTCTCCACATTAATTTAAATAATGTAACACATATAATTAAATTAATCTTCCATAACTTCATAAATTAATTGTTTAACCCAATAATTAAATCATCGAAAAATATTTATTTAATTTAATAAATATTCAAATTAAATTATAAAAATCTCATTTGTCACAGCTTTCCCGTTTAAAAGGATTTTGTCCCCAGAATCACGACTCAATCAATTCGTCCCTTTACATTCTCCCCCCTTACAAAGATTCTGTCCTCAGAATCGCTTACACATAAATTAAGCAAATAAATGAGGATAATTCTTTATCATATGCTCTTCGAGTTCCCACGTAGCTTCTTCAGCTTTGTGGTTCCTCCAAATTACCTTAACAGAAGGTATTATTTTATTTCTGAGAACTTGCTCTTTCCTGTCAACAATCTGAACAGGAACTTCTTCATAGGTTAAGTCTTTCTCAAAATACAGGGGTTCATATTCAATCACATGTTTGTAATCGGGTTTGTAGGGTCGTAAAATAGAAACATGAAAAACATTATGGATATGTTCTAAGGCCGGAGGTAAGGCTACCTCATAGGCAACTTCACCAATTCTCCTCAAAACTTGAAAGGGTCCAATGAACCTCGGGCTCAATTTCTCCTTTTTACCGAATCTGATCTTTCCTTTCTAGGGAGAGACTTTCAAAAATACCAGGCTGCCCGATTTGAACTTAACATTCTTACGGTGTGGATCAACGTATTTCTTCTGTCTATCCTGAGCTGCTACTAGTCTTTCCCGTATTACTTTGACTATCTCTACTGCTTACTGTACCAATTTTGGTCCTAGTAACTGTCTCTCACCAACTTCATCCCAATAAAGTGGAGTTCTGCACTTTCTGCCGTACAACGCTTCATAAGGCGGTATGCCAATACTAGCGTGGTAACTGTTGTTGTAGCCGAATTCTACAAGTTGTAAGTGATCATCCCAATTTCCCTTAAAATCCATGATGCATGATCTCAACATATCCTCCAATAACTGAATCGTTCTTTCGCTCTGCCCATCTGTCTGAGGATGATATGTCGTACTCATTCTCAATTACGTCCCCATGCACTCCTGTAATCGCTTCCAAAAGTTCGATGTAAAGCACAGATCCCTATCTGAGACAATTTACACCGGAACTCCGTTCCTCAAAACAATCTCTTTCATATATAACCTTGCCAACTGATCTAAGTTGAATTTGATTCTGATAGGAAGGAAGTGTGCGGATTTTGTCAGTCGGTCAACGATAACCCATACTGCGTTATAGCCTTTCTGAGTTGTCATAAGGCCAACCACGAAATCCATCGTAATATGTTCCCATTTCCATTCTGGGATTTCTAAAGGTTGTAGCAACCCACTCGGCCTCTAATGCTCTGCTTTTACTTTCTGGCATGTCATACACTTGGCAACACACTGCAACATCTCGTTTCAAATTTGGCCACCAGAAATATTGTCAAAGATCTTGGTACATCTTGGTACTACCAGGGTGAATCGAATATCGTGAGCTATGAGCCTCACTCAAAATGTCTTCCTTAATCTCTGGCACTGTCGGTACCCAAACTCTGCTCTCAAATCTCAGTATTCCCTCGAGATATCTTCTTTTTGACCTTCTCACATTCTTCGTTCTGAAGTTGAGCTTCTTTAACTTTATCCTGCAAAGTTGTACCAACTTGCATCTGGAATAACTTTTCACCAATTTTCATAGGATACTTCACTTCCAATTCTAGCTTCTCCATTGCTGAAATTAGCTTCTCCTGAGCGGTCAACATCATCAATTTCTCCCGGCCCTTTCTACTTAAGGCATCGACAACCACATTTGCTTTACCAGGATGGTATAAAATTTTGCAATCATAGTCCTTAATTAACTCTAGCCACCTTCTCTGGCGCATATTCAAGTCCTTCTGTGTAAAAATATATTTTAGACTCTTGTGGTCTGTATATATTTTACACTTATTCCCATAGAGATAGTGTCTCCAGATCTTCAAAGCAAATACCACCGCAGCTAATTCTAAGTCATAGGTCGGGTACCTCTTCTCATAGTCCTTCAATTGTCGTGACGCATACACAATGACCCTGCCATTTTACATAAGCACAAAACCCAGTCCTTTATGCAATGCATCATTATAAACCAAAAAATTTCATGTGTCATCTGGAAGAGATAACACATGTGTTGTACTCAACCACTTCTTAAGTTCTTGAAAGCTTTCCTCGCACTTCTCCGTCCAAACGAATTTCACAGCTTTCCTAGTCAAATTCGTCAGCGGGGTTGCGATCTTGGAAAAGTCCTGAATGAATCTTCTATAATATCTTGCCAATCCAAGAAAACTTCTTACTTCTGACGGCGTTTTCGGCTGATCCCAGTTCATCACAGCTTCAACTTTGGATGGATCTACCGAAATTTCGTCTTTATCAATCACATGTCCGAGAAATTGTACCCGCTCAATCCAAAATTTGCATTTCGAAAACTTGGCATACAACTTCTCCATTCTCAACGCCTCTAACGCTGCCTTCAAATGCTCTACATGTTCTTCCTTGGTTTTCGAGTATACCAAAATGTCATCGATAAATACCACCACGAATTTATCCAAAAACGGTTTAAATACCCTGTTCATCAAGTTCATAAATGCTGCAGGAGCATTTGTTAGACCGAATGACATCACCAAAAATTCGTAATGACCATATTGAGTCCTAAACGTTATCTTCGGAACATCTTCTGGCCTCACCTTCAATTGATGATAACCACTCCTCAAGTCTATCTTTGAAAAGTATCTCCCTCATTTCAATTGATCAAATAGATCGTCGATCCTCGGTAATGGATATCTATTCTTAATCATGACCTTATTCAGTTCTCTATAGTCGATGCAGAGCCGCATCGTCCCGTCCTTTTTTTATAAATAACACCGACGCTCTCCACGGCGATACGCTCGGTTGAATGTATTTCTTGTCCAGTAACTCTTGCAGTTATACCATTAATTCTTTCATCTCTACCAGAGTCATCCGATACGGTGCCTTCGATATTGGAGCCATTCCTGGCGCTAAATCGATCACAAACTTAACCTCTCTGTCTGGCGGAAGTCTTGGTAGATCATCTAGAAATATGTCTGTGAAGTCCCTCACTACTGGTATCTCTTCTATCTTCGGGTTCTCTTTACGACTATCGACTATGTAGGCTAAATATCCTACACAGACTTGTCTTAACAACTTCCTGGCCTGCATCATCATCAGACAACTAGCTTGTCTAGGAAACTTGTTACCACAAAATACAACCTTTGACGGAGTCATAAGGTTAATACATTTCTTCTGGCAATCAATTACAGCCCAATAATTGAATAGCCAATCCATTCCCAAGATAACGTCAAATTCCCCAAGTTTGATAGGGATAAGGTCTACATTCATAATATTACCCTTAATATCCACCCTACAGTTCTTGTGTACATACTTAACGGGGATCACTTCTCTATTCGTAATCTCTATGTTCATGGGGTATTCTAACTCGTCCTTAGGCAATTCCAAGTTCTTAGCAAAGTCATCGGATATAAATGAACAAGTAGCACTCGAATTAAATAATACATAAGCATTAACTTTATTGATCGGAATGATACCTGACACCACATCGCGAGACTGTACAACATCCTGCACTGTCATGTTGAATGTCCTGGCAGTCGGTCGAATGGTTGCAGTTAGTCCCGTGATAGTTAGAGCACTGCTACCACTATTTCCCCTATTCCCTCCTGTTCCTGCCCCTCCAGATCCTTTCTTAGGACAATCCCTAGCTAAATGGTCCTTCGACCCACATGTGAAGCAGGTGCCCTTCTTTGGTTTAGGGCAGTTAGGTGCTTTGTGGCCTTCCTGACCACAATTGTAGCAAACTCTTTTCCCTTTCATACAGACCCCCAGGTAAGCTTTCCCACGGGTTAGACATGCTTTAATCCTCTTCTTTTGACCTCCTTGCTGAATTCCAGTTGACGAGTTATCAGTCCACCTCCTTTTCTGATTGATACTTCCTCCCGTGTTGCTGCCACTGGCCTTGTTATTTCCCTCATTTTCACTCTTCTTCTTCTTCTTCTTCTTCTTCTTCTTCTTCTTCTGATCCTGATTATACTTGGTCACCGCATCGCTCCCACCTTCAGCGAGGATAGCCTTTTCCAGTACTCTAGCAAAAGTGTTCAGCTAAAACATTGACACTTTTACTATATAACCAGGGCTTCAGTCCCTATTCAAAACCTTCTTGTTTTTCTCTCATCCGTGTGTACTTGATACGGTGAGAACCTAGCCAACTTATTGAATTTTGCTGCATAATCTTGTACGGATATATTGTCTTACTTCAATTCTAAAAATTGTACCTCCATTTGGTTCTGCGAGCTTGTCGGGAAATACATATCAAAGAACGTCTCTTTGAACCTCTCCTAGGTGATCACACCTTCTCCTCCACGGACCTTATTTGCTTGCCACCAATAACTGGCTTCTGACTTCAGCATGAACGTTGCGTAGGCAGTTTTCTGGTCCTCTCTGACTCTGGCGACGTCAAAAACTTTTTCCATCTCCATAATCCAAGTTTGAGCTTCTATAGGGTTCATGAAACCTTTAAACTCTGGCGGTCCCACCGCCTTGAAATCCTTGAATGTTGTATTTAGTGGAGCTTGAGGTTGATTGTTAATTGCTTCAGTCAGTAAATTCATCAACTGCTGAACGGGGTCAGAATTGGCGTTGTTGTTGTTGTTGTTGTTTGTCGACCCTTCTTGGGTCGGTTGACGGTTTGGTTTTCTTCTCGGCGGCATATTTCTGTTAAGAATATACGCTTATTAGGCCTTTATTCAATCCCTTAAATATTTAAGGCTTAATTAAAACATTTAAACATAATCACTTAACACATTATTTCAAATAAATTTTGATATTTTATTTAAATCGAAAGTTTTAACATCATACGATAGCATCACTGCTATTTACATCATCTATCCCGAGATAAAGAATCTTCAGGATTAAATCATCATAATATTCCTTTGTTCATAAGCACATTGGAATTTACATTTTTAACTAACATAGATAGTCACATAATTCATATTGTTCATATCATGGCCTATTAAGACGTCGAATAGCTTCTCTGCGCTCTTTTTCCATGATACGAAACATCGTTCTGCGATCCAACATGTACGAAGGTAAGTCCTCGAACTGAATTGGATAGTACATAACTCGATCCTGGGCCTTTTTCATCGTAGTGTTGAATGCACAATCCTTCTCCGCCATCTTGACTTTCTTTGCTTGCACCTCTTCTTCGGCTACATCTGCTCGCTAGGAGGCCTTCTCATAAGCATCTTTAGCTCTGGCTCGTTTGGCAAATTCCTCTCTCAGATCATCCTTCGGCTTTGCAACCTCTGCCACCAGCTCTTCATTGTCACCCTCTAGGTGAACCAATTTCCACTCTACATTTCCAAGACGTGAATCAAGACCTTGGATTTCCTCATTCTTCTGTCCTATAGTGTTCTGGCGTTCATCTGCCAACTCTTTCAACTCTGTGACTCTATCCTGAAGTTCGATGTTACGGTCATATATCTCGTCATACATCTGAGCTGTAATAGAGTTCGGTGGGAACTCATCTTCTTCCTCTTCCTCCTCAGGATCCCCCTCTAGATCAGTCTCAGGCTTATGCTCCTGACCAACAACAGTGATCAACAGAGATGGCTCTCTCTGTACCAATTGCTCTTGGACGACATGAATGTATCACGAACACATAAGTTTATCACATAAGCACATAAAGTCTTTTACTATCTTCAATAAATTAAGGAATTCATTTCTTAGAACTCGATAAGAGTTTATCACCACTATGTTCTCGTTCTTCTATAAGGCTACTACCTAAGGTTTTCCCCCACCTAAGGTTCATAACCAATACAACTTTGATACCAACCTGTGACACCCCCAAATCTAGGTACTTCAATTCTCACGGGATTTGGTGTTCACTGTCCAAACATTATGTATCTATCTACCCATAATAAATGAAAAATCATAAATAGATAAAAATAAATCCTCTCCTTATGGAGTTACAACATCTGAATGTAAAAACATCAATCCTAGGTCATACTAACCTTAAATCTCAAATGTGGAAACACAAACAAATAATAAGTCTTACACAACTTTAACATAAGTCTGAAATATAAATACATCAAATAAACAACAAGTCTTCATCACTTGTTAACTTTGCCTTTGCCTTTTATAGTAGAAGGCTCGTCGGACCTTTCGTTCTTAACTGCAATGTTATTATTACGTAATAGTGAGCACGATTGCCCCAAGTATAATAATATAACAATAAAATAATAACATGCGAATGAATCAAAGTCTTCTGAAATAAGAAAACTCGGCTTTTGAATCAAGAATAAATAACAAGAATCAAAAGAACTTCTAAGGGTCATAAGAACTTGAACTACGTCCTAGGTTGTCAAGTGTTTATACTTGAAACCTTTAACAATCATAAGACTATGGACTCTTCTTCTCGTACTTAGGGGGATCAGCCCTTAGTACCATACTGTGCATAACATCTTAACGCTAAAGAATAATTAATTCCCTATAATAGGGTTGTTCATCTCAGTTTGACATTAGAGTCCGCACCGAAGGATGTTTGGTTTGGATAAGCTCAACAATGATTCTAAAATTTAGAACGTTCATCAACTATGGACTAGTCGAATCAATAAGGGTTCGCTAGTCTTACAAGGTTCAACAATAATTGATATTCAATTTGAATAATAAAATTTAAGATGCATGCAATCGAATAAGTATTGTATAACAGGAATCATGCTTTTAAAGAATGATATCAGCTAATATGAAATCTTGACTTGAACAATAATAAACAAGATAGAATAAGGAACTTGCTTTATATAAAGAAACAATGTTTAGGGACTTGGTAAGATAAAGTTAGGGTTTGAGAACTTGCCTCATGCGTAGGCTAAATGATTAATATTCCCGTTCACCATAAGTCCTACACACATACTATATGTATTCACGACATTCATTAGTTACATTAATACTAACCTTATAGGTTTAGTTCCCTCTTTTAATACAACTTGTTAATTTAGTTTAAATTCTGCTCATTACCATCATTCACATATACAGGACTGAAATCTCAAATCTTAAGTTTAAACAACATCATATCATCTCATGGACATCATCATTTTTTTTAACGTAGTTTAACCAGTTACAAAACATAGCAGTTATAAGGTCACAAGACATTTTCTAATTTATTTTTATAATTCTCTTATTATATTGTCCACTAGTCACATTTTCACTGAATTATTTAATATAAACTATACTTTATTTAACAAATCATTAGCCTTATAATTTAATTACTTAATTAAATTAAAATATTTTCATTCCCTTACTATTATTACATTTGAATAAATTCTTTCATAATAATTTCCATCGAATATTTATTTTATTCCACAAATATCTCAATTAGAATATTCATTTTATTTTATAAATATTTTAATAATAATTTCCATCGAATATTTATTTTATTCCATAAATGTCTCAGTTAAAATATTCATTTTATTTGATAAATATTGTAACTAATTATTTATTTTATTTTATTATTATTTTTATTTATTTTATTTTTTATTTTTATTTTTATTTTATTTTTTATTTTTTTGTCCGCCGTGGCAGGGTTTCTGTAGTTCTGCAGTTTCTGCAGTTCGCGAACACCTAACAAGGCCAATTTAGGCCAAAAATCTCACACAAGTTCAACCATATGTTCTCCTGTAGAACACAGAACAGGGCCATAACTTCCAATTTCCTTGTCCATACATTAATTTAAGCATACTCAGATACTATAATTCATATATGATCATTACTCAACATTTCTAACATGATTTAAACAACTTAATTCATACAATTACTGAAATCAAATCACATAATTTCACTGTTCTTATGAAAAACTCTATTTTTAACATTATTAGCGAAATCAACCACTGCGAACTCGTTTTTCGACCAAATTAGTCCGTTTAAGTTTCGTTCTTTTCGTTTTTACATGTATAAACGAAATCATTCATCAATTTACCGATTAATATGCAATTTAAACATAAATTTTTGTACTTATAAGCCATATTCACATATTTTTTTCTGTAAAACTATAAAACTCCAATTTGAACATGATTTCATAAATTAGTTGCTCTAAAACACATATAAATCATATATAATTGAATATGCTAATAAACATCTAACATCAAGTTTTTAACAAATAAACCATGAGTTTCAATTAACAGAGAACTTAAATATACGTTTATGGAGAAAAGTTAAAAACATGAATTAAAACTTGGGATTAAGAAATTAATCTTGCTAACTCTGTTAAGATTAATAGAAGATGATAAAAACTCCTTTAATTCTAACTTCTTCTTCTTCAATCTCTCAAAGCTCTCTCTTTTCTCTCTAATCTCTCTGTTTTCTCAGACTTAGGTTTTTGGGAAACGAAAATGCGAAGAACACCAGATTGATATAATGCGTGCTCAAATAATTGGCACAACATGGGTATTAGTTAAGCGCATCATGGCTTAACTGATCCCATGTTCTTAAGGCCCTGTTTGGCTTGGTCATTAATTTTCTTTTTCAATTTATTTTAATTAACTTATTTATTATATAGTTTAATAATGTCACACCCAATTAAGAAAATAATCAAATATCTTATTTAATTTAATTAAATAAAATAAAATAATTTCTCATTAATTCACATAGTCACATAATTAAATTCTCATTTATTAATTATGTCAAATCATTAAATCTCTAATTAATTATAAAATTAATTAGAATAACATTATGCTTATTAAATAATTTATTTAATCAAATAAGCTCAATTAAATACATACTTTGAATAATAAAATTCTCCACATTAATTTAAATAATGTAACACTTATAATTAAATTAATCTTTTATAACTTCATCAATTAATTATTTAACCCAATAATTAAATTATCAAAAAATATTTATTTAATTCAATAAATATTCAAATTAAATTATAAAAATCTCATTTGTCACATATAACATTATATCAAATTCACACCTTATTATTTAAAATAACATTTAGAGAAAAATTAATCTTTATTTATAAAAGTTAGGGTCTTACATTTGTGGTCCAATGAATGTTAGAGCACGATACGGTGGTAACTATTTCATCACTTTTATAGATGATTATTCGCAATATGGATATGTCTATTTGATCTCTCATAAGTCGTTAGCATTAGATTGCTTTAGACATTTCGTTGCTGAAGTTAAGAATCAAAGGGATAGATCCATAAAGGTTCTTAGGATCGATCGTGGACGCGAATATTTATCTGAGAAATTTAAATGACTCAGTGAAGAAAAAGGTATGATCAGACAACTAACGATTCCTGGCACTCCACAACAAAATGGTGTTGCAAAAAAAAAAAGAAATCGTATGCTATTAGAGATGGTTAGGTCGATGATGGCGCAAGTTGATCTTCCAATTAATTTTTGGGGAGATGCATGATGAGCGCATAATATTCTATGATTATGATTCCTTTATGTTTAGTTTTATTACATGTTTCATATATATATGAGCTTATTATGGTGTTTAATGATTTCAGGGAGAATTGGAGTTGAAGCGAGGAAAAAGGAAAGATTGCATGGTTTTTAGCAATAAGTTGGATGCATGTTCTTGGTTTGGGACTTGGATTTTATTATAGAGCTATTCCTTAGATTTTTGAAACATCTTGAATCGTCCCAATCAGAGTTCATATGAAAAAGTTATGGCTTTTTTACCAAACGGACGTTGAACCTCAAAGTTTGGAGTTGCAATTTATATAGCAGTCACTTGGAGCCCAATTTAAACCTTGATCCAGCCAGAATCTGTCCATTCTCAAAAAATAAAAGTTGTACATCTCTTCAAGAGTTTCGATTTGATAGGTAGCAGACCCCGTAACTCCTCTCGAATCAAAAGTTATGGTCATTTTACCAAAGGACTTCGCAACTGGAAATGGGACAACGAATTAGGCGGGAAAATCTTGAAAATCTTAGATTTTTGGAAAGTTTCTAAAAGCAAATTTTGGCAGCTTTCTACATTGAATGGGATTGATATTTCTATTAGAATTAGGATATCTTTAGACTGAGATGTATTTTCAAATTGAATTCTATTTCTTTATGGAAACTAGAGTTTTGTAATTCCTTTTAAGATTTGAATTTCTAATTCTCATAGGATTTAGGATTTTGTCTAGCACTATAAATAGATGTAATAGTCAGGGTTTCTTTCATTCTATTATTCATCATCTACTACATTCTCTCATCTACAACATTGAAGGATTGAAGACAAGAGCTAAGTTCTTTTTATTCAGTTCTAAGGGATGCAGAACCTTATTTATAATTAATGGTTAATTGAGTATTCATTATTTATTCCTTCTCATATGAAATTCTATTAGTTCCCAGTAGGCACACAATAGATCTAGAAGGGGGGGGGGTTGAATAGATCCTTTTAATTTCAAATACTTTTCTCATTTATTTTGTATTGCTAATAAATTAGCAAATGACAAACATAAGAATCTTTTCAAGCACAGCGGAATAAGTAAAAGATCCCCTTCATTGATATATTCATAATCATACATACATTGTTCTTAGAGTTGGTTCAGTGATAAGCAGTTAATACATACATAGCAGTTATAGCAGTTAAGTACATAATATAAATGACATAAAGTAAAAGACACAAGGGATTTTAAGTGGTTTAGAGACTCAAGCTCCTAATCCACTCTTTTACTTTCAACTAGCAGGATTTCCACTAAGGAAGGGCAGCACCCTGAATCACTAAGATTCCTTCAAGGCCAGTAGCCTTGGGACCTCAGTTCACTAAGAACTCTTCAAGGCCAGCAGCCTTGGAACTTCTCTAGTTCCCTAGGAACTCTTCAAGCCCAGCAGGCTTGGAACTTCGTTTAGTCCCTCCGAACAAGGACCCCTCAGGCCCTGGCTTCTTGTTGTTGATGTTTGTTGTTGTTGTTGTTGGTGCTGAGCTGCTAAGATGTCTTTAAGCTTGAACATCTTTTGTACTTAGCAGCTTGGTGTGGTCTTCTTTGCATTCTGCTTCAAGTCTGGACCATATCTTCTTTGGTGCAGCTGATCTTCATTCTCTTCAGCTCATCTTCATATGATGTCAGCTGTGCACCATCACCATCTCCTGAACCCTTCTTGACTTGTTGGCTTGCACTTGCTCTGGTTTAGCTTTAGGTCCATGGTGATTCGTAGAGTGGCTCTCTGAATCTTCCTTATGCACAACCACTCTTCTAAATGTTGTCTTCTTGTCCTTCTCGGCTCTCAGCTTAGATGCCAATTGAAGTGGCATTCTCATCTTTGTTGAGTGAAGCATTAGTCTTTTCAGGTCCTTTTTCACAGCTGCTTCACTTCCACCTTCGTAGTCTCACTGTCAGCGAGACTTATTCTGTTAAGCTCAGGTGGAACTCGTAGAGTCAACATTATAGCATTCAACAACTCAACGATTCTGCAGCATAGCAATCATCAACAACTCTTGATCGTTGAAGCTCTGACATATTTATACTCCTTTCCAATCTTTTCGTTGGTGTATAGCCGTTGGAAGCTATTTGAATTGCTTCGCAGATCTCGAGTTATTTGGTGTAGATTACAGATGTGACATGACATCTCCTTTTCTGACTTTCTGACACTGCAGTCTACTATTTCACCTACCCTGTCAGAGATGTCATTTTAATGTCTTGGACAGGTTGTCAACTTTATTTCCTCCTTATAATTTCTCGATCAGAGGTTATCCTTTTGCATTGATACTCTCAATAAGCTCTGCTCGGATATCAATCTTCAGATTGAACCGTTGCCAATGCTTCAACCTTCAGTTGACCGAACTCTACGATTTTGATGCATATCTTCTTTGACCTGATCGTAGTGTCTAGTTGACTGGTAGAGACAACACTACGATCTTTAAGAGTGTTGATTGGATCTTCAATGTAGAACACCTCTTCCTTTTCTTGTGCAGTGCTCTAACACTTCAGTTTGCCTCGATTGCTCTCAGATACTGATGGCTTGACTCCTTGCTTTGGCCTTTTTTGAATAGCAAGATACTTCAGATTTATGGCGTGTCTAGCTCGCTTTCTCTTTGTGATCTCCCATTCACTTATCATCAATGGACTGACCCAATGCTTAATCACTTTAGCCTTATTCTTCAGAGTCTGACCAGAATCTTTGTGTACACTCCATCAGTTCCTTCTTTGTTTGGCAAACACTACAATCCTGGTTGGTTCCAAGATCGTCATCTTCTATTTACTTGACAGCTACTGCACTTACTGACTTTTCTTAGTCAATTACTGAAATCTTCTTTTGATCAGTTTGTGAAAGACTTCATCTCGAATGGCTTCCCAACTCAATCTGAATGCTGATTGGGTTGGTGCTCAGATCTTCTGTTAGCTTGCATGCCATTCGTTGAGTGCTCTCTGGTTTTCTTTAGGTGGGATGTATCTCTGTAGCTTAGACTAGAGGCTTCATACTTTGGATATTATAGGAGTGCTCATTTGTTAAGAATCGTATTTGCTCTACGATTCTTCCTTGGCATTGTGAGCACTTCTGTTGAGGTCTTAGTTCTGCACTCTACGATTCAGCTTCGGCTGTGCAGACATTATGACTTCGAGATCAGATCTTGACACTCTACGATTTCTGTCTTTGTGCTCGTTGTCTTCATCTGATCTTGCTCGACTACGATCTCTGCCTCAGATATGATTAGTAGACTCTACGAATCAGAGTGCAATCTATGATTCTTGACTTGGCTTCGACATCCGTAGACTCTACGACTTTGAGTGTAGTCTACGATCCTTGACTCGGCTTTGGCAAATGCTCGGTCGGTTCGTAGGCAGGCTGTCTCTACGATTCTGAACATGACTTCCTCAGCAGACTACGTCTCAGAGAAAGTTCTACTCGACACAATACGGTCCTTCTTCGTCCCTCCTGGCAGTCTACGAGCTCCGAGATCTACTATCTTACAAACTAGGAATCTGCCTCGACAGCTCTCGAGTTTTCCATGACTCTCCTAGCAGACTATGATTTTTGGTGCAGTTGCTAACGATCAGACAAGTCTATCTATTACATTATTAGATCAGCCTAATATGGTTGATCTTTCTATATTTATAGTCCTTATACATCATTTCTTTTTAAGGACTTTACCAAGATGTTTTGCTTATGTAGGATCAAACACATTTGATTAATTCATTCTAAGTCCTTGGTATATATATTTCTATTATCTATCAAAGGACTTTACAGCTTTTCTTATTGCAGGCATACTTGCATATTCATTTATATATATCATAATCAAATCATATATAAATAGGAATATCATTCACATGCTTATTCTTGACAATCTCCCCCTATTTGATTATGACAAAAACAATAAGTGCATATGCATGTTATGAATGAATCTTATATACAGTGAGCAACTATATTTCTAACATAGATAATCATGAATGTCATTGATAATAATATGGACTTTAATAAACTATGACACTTTACATCCTGGATCCAGAACATACCTAACTAGTTAGAGATGTATCTCTTTGGCTCCATGTATGTTTCCAGGATGTTTGTTGATTGGTTACTTATTTGCTTGATCTTCTTACTCCTGCTCCCCCTGGGATGAATCTTATATACAGTGAGCAACTCTTTGGCTCCACGTATGTTTCCAGGATGTCTGTTGATTGGTTACTTATCTACTTGATCTTCTTGCTCCTGCTCCCCCTGGGATGTTGGTTTCATTTATTTTCTCTGCTCCCCCTCAAATTTATGATCTTCTTCTTTATCTGGCTCCCCCTCAAACTCTGCATACTTAGGATCATCATCCTTTGGCTCCCCCTCAGATGGTGACTTAGCTTATTCTTCTCCTATCTTCTTCTTGGTCTTCTTATCTTTACTCCTTCTGCTCTCCTTGCTCTTCCTTGAATGCCTCTTACTACGCCTCTTTTTATGCCTCTTTTCCCCCCTTTTGTCATTAATCACTTGTGAAAGCTGCTCCATATTGGACATAAGTTGCTCCATCAGGTAAGAGGAGTTACCAACCTCAATCTTGAGTTATTGTTGGCTCAGCTCAAGTTATAGAGAGAAAGACTAATTTAGATTATCAATCTTGTCAGAGAGGGCTTGAACTTGCTCTTCATTAGCCTTCTGTGCTCATAGAGTTTCTGCCTTCTGATTATTTATTGCCTTCAGATAGATGTGATCTCTCTCTTTAATTTTGAGAGATACATCAGACATAGTGCCTTAAAGTCTGTTTTGAATTGAATTATCTCCTCCTGCTGTCAACTTCTTTGACTCTTCATTGATTAGAGATATCTTCTCAACCAGCTTATCAGAATTCTTTAATAGCTTCTGCTCCATAGGCATTTGGTCAAGTGGTAGGGAAGCCTTTTGTTGAACACCAGATTGGACTCTATGATTTCATCCTTGGACAGATTTTTGAAAGCAGTGAGAATATGAAAAATCGTTGAGTGCCAATCACTGTTGGAGGATGAAGGAATGTTAGACAACAGTGCTTGGGTCGAGGGAGGCTTCTCAGTTTGGACTTGATCAACATCAGTGGTAGAGTGAATAGACTCTGCGATCAATTTCTTGAGCATAATCCTTCTGCCATCAAAACCCACTCTACGATCATAAGGAATGTAGTGATTTCTAGCATGTCGATAGACTTTGTAGTGAGGCTGGTCTCTGATCATCTTGGTTGTAAATCTCTTCACCCTTGGGAAGTTCTGTGACACCAGCTCCAGGCTTGGAAACTGAGAGTAGCACCAGCTGAAGTAACTTTCATCCTTTTCAGTATATGCCTTTAACCAAGGCATCCAAGGGAAAAACCATCTCATCAGAAGGTCATCAGGATTGTAGAGGATAGTAGTATAGTCCATCTCCGTGTTGTTCCAATTTTTAAACACTTCAAATACAGTCATCCTCACAGCCTTGAGCTGTTTATTGCCATAGTTTACCCATCTTTCTGGTGGTACTTCTGGTTGTTCATTAACAACTTCCACCACTATTCTTCTGTTAATTTTTGCTGGAGAGGGGACAAGATAGTATTCTAGTTCCTATAATTCCTGATTTGCAGAGTTAGAATCTTTCTCCATTTCTTCACTTTCTGAGCTTGAATCATGCTGACTCATTTCATCTGATTCATAAGAGAATTCTTCATTCTGGTTTTCATCACCAGTACATTCTTCAGCATCTTCTCAATTGGATTCAACTTCATCATCACTCACTTCAATGATTTACCCTGTTTACCCTGTTTCTTTGAGATAGATTTAGCAAGCAGTCTGTTGCTCTTTCTTCTCCTTGGAGGTTCAGCTGTAGGAGAGTCGGACTTTTCTTCTTCTTCAGATTCTGAAGCCTCTGAATCATCAGACAAACTTCCTTGATGTTCAGTAACAGTAGGGGCATGTCCTTCTTCTTCAGACTCAACATCTTTGGAATCATCATGTGGACTTATTAGAATATTTACATTATGAGATGTAGTTGAGTCATCCTGCAGCCTTCCTTTATCAGAGTGGATGCTCTGAGAGTTAGCCATATGGCTTGTACATTCTTCTTCATTTACAGACTTAGCTCCTTCTTTTGTAGAAGCAACTTCTTCCTCATTGCTGGATTTGCTCTTTGAGGGCTCAATCTTGAAGCTGTCAGTTCCTTTCTATTCTTCTGACTCTACGTCCTCTTCTTTATCAGATGGACTTTCTTGGGGAACTAGGGCTGACTTGTTTACCACCTTTGCTTTCTTTCTGGATGGCCCTTGAAGTAATATGTTACTTCTTCTCTTTGTGGTTTCTGCTGTTGAGACACCTTCTTCTTCTACTTCCTTACTGTCAGTGGAGAGACTTCTTGGTGGAGCCTCCGTTTTCTTCACACCCTTGAATTTCTTCCTTGCTGGTGTGGCTGCTACTGGTACAGAGTCACCAGATTCAGAGCTTTCCACCTCTTTCGCCTTTCTCTTCTTTGCAGAGACCTTGCTGCAGCTTCCAGTTGTTGTTAGCCTCCTATTTTCCTTTGGATTTTTCTTTCAGTTTACAAACAGTTGTGGAGACATAACTTTATGGACGTTCAGTGGTTTTCCTTCATCATCCTTGATCCTGCTTCCCAATTTCTTCTTCAGCACAATACTCAACAGTCTTCCATGAAACACCTTTGTAAGGGGTTTTTCCGTAAACTTCTTCAACTCAGCCTTTTCCACCCATTTGGAGATTTGGTCGAACAAGATAACTCTAAAGTTTATTCGCTTCTTCAGAACTATTGCAGACATAATCTTTAGTTGTTGGTCAAGCACAGTGTCATGTGCAGTATCCTTGCATAGTATACATTTGCCCACTATCTCAGCAAAGAACTTGAATTCTTCAGGAAACTCCTTCTTTATGTCCTCCAAACTAGGGTTTCTTTGGTACCCTATAATCTTCTTCGCTTGTTCAGTGTCGATCTCATCAAGGCTTTTTAGTTCTTGGTCAGGAAAGCCTAAGCATTGATTGATATCAGATGATTTCAGCTTCAGAGACTGACCTTTGACCTTGGTAGAAAGGGTTCCAAAATTTATGGATGCGTTTGAGTAAAACTCCTTAACCAGTTTAGCATATACTCGAGTGCTTGCCTCAAGACATTCTGAGAATCCAGCCTTCTTCACAAGTTCAAGAATATCTCTGAACTTCTTTTTAGATTTCTCAAACGTCTTGGTTCCGAGCTGAATGCCAGTGATTTCTCGCCAATCTGCCATTTGAAGAGTTCAAAGAATATGGGTATTTAATTTTGGGAGTTTTCTGAGAGATAGTTGAATGTGATTTGAACGAAGCTCTGGAGGGTTAATGGATTTAGGCTTTGAAGAGGATTCTAGAGTTTAAAAATGGTAGGGAGAGAGGTTAGATAGTTTCTGATAATTGTTTGCAGATTTTGAATTTGTCTTTATAGCAGTTCCTTCTGACTTTACATAAGTTGTGATGTGTCAACCAGCCATTGGTTGCACGATGCCCAGTAATGAGCTGTAACTCCTCATTAACTTTTCAGTTTAAAGTTCCCTTTTTAAAAGAATAGGCGTCAATGACGTGGATTAACTGTTGACCATTTTGGTTCGTAGAGTAGCTTGGTGAGGACTCTACGTTTTCCTTTATTGACTCAACGATCTTCTTCTGAAAGATGCTACAGTGGATGGTTTTCACACTAATCCTCATCTTGAAACTGCATAGCTTAACCACTGATGTACTTTATGAAGGTTTGGGGACTCTGCTTCTGAGATGAGTCTTCAGGACATCTTTCCAACCAGTATTCAATCTTGTCTTCTTATGATCTGAATAGTTGAGCATTTGTTTAGTTCTTTAAAGCTCCTCATGAGCTAGTGTATCCTCTGATAAGACTGCGATCGTCGAGTTTGCTTCTACGATCGTTGAGGTTGCACCGCGATCATTGAGTTCTCTTCAAACTCTACTCTACGATCATTGACTATCTTGGTCCTTGAGATGAACTTGACTAAGCAATCCTTCTAGGTTAAGGTAGCTCAGGAAGGGCCAACCTCTTAGAGTGAACTAAAGATCATGTTTGTCCCTGAGGCGCTTTCCAGATGAAATACTTTAGAAGTAATTTACACTGATATCTCATTTGACCTTCTCAGCTGGGGAGTTCCTCTTTCCACTTTAGATATTTGCATTGGTTGTAATCGTGGTGTCCTCTTGTTCTTACACTACGATCAGATGCTTAATCGTAGGCACTCCACGATTTTGAGTTGGGTGGCTGACAGGGTTATCAGTAGTACGTTTTGAGACGTTCCTACTGACTATGAATCTTTATTTGGTTCATCAGTCATAAAGTTTTGGGACTCTGTAACTGGTACATTGCTTTATAGTATATCTTAGTGTTGTTGTTCCTTAACGGATCACTGCTCCCCTATCTTTGATATTGTCTTCTCAGTGAGGTGTGATTTCCTTTTCTTCATGTGAATTAAAGGGCAGCCTTGCATATCTCCTTCTAACTGGAATCATTATTCTCAATTAAATTTTCTTGGATCATAGAGATGGATATCTTCAGGGTTGATCACTCTACGATCATTTGACAGCTCTACGAACGTAGTCTTCTTTGATAGTTTGTGATTGTGGAGTTCTGCTCCCGTAATGAGTTCCTCATTACTGATGCTCGATAATCCTCTAATGTGAGCTTCCTTGAGGATTCTTCTCATGTGGCATGCTTTGTATGATTGAGTATATCTCAGTGTTGTTGAATGGCCTGCTTCCATATAAAGATCAGCAGCCATGTGAGCTTCATTCAAGTTAGCTCAGCAGGTCTTCAAGGACTAACTTTGACATAGGAATTTTATCAGAATCATTTCTGAACAGTCTTAAGCCTTCTGCTGATTAAGTCTTATTGACTGAAGTCTTCTGCTTCAGCATTCCTTAGTGTGGTCAGATAGACCAAGTATCTGCAGGTTAGATGCATTTCTATTTTTGGTACCCATAGTTAAATGGGTCTTGCTAGGTTAGCCTTCAAAATCCTTGATCCTCATATGTTTGGATTTTCATCATATTGATCACCAACAATTGTATTCATGCATACACCCAATAGATATTACATTATAAGATGCATGATGATGAGTGTGTGTAAGATTAATCATTTAAGTAACCACTCTTTTCCTTTGATGGTTTCATCATTTGCTTGGTTATGTTCACAGAGTTTTAAATGTCCACAGAGTAAGAATCAACACTATTACTCATGTGTATCTGGTTGATCCATGGAGGTGATCAGTTTCTACGAATCTTCAAGATACTCTTGTAGAACTGATCATACTCTGTGTGTTATCAAAAACTTTGAACATATGTTTGTACAAACATACTAACCCATCAGCAAAGATTACTCCACATAAAATTAATTTAACCTTTGATATTCTTATGACCCATTTCAGGATTTCTTTCAAGATGTCATCTTCAACCTAAAACTTGGATGGAGAGAAAGTTTGTAAGCATTTGAGTTTCTAACTTCAGTGTACTTTCTCTCTTCACCTTTTTAGGTAGATTATGATTCCTTGAAAGAATACTGTTATAGTTTATAAGGAGGTGCAACATGATGTACACATTTATATTAGTGAGGAACCGTACCTTTCTACGTACTATCAGCTTCTTAACAGTCATTTACCTTAGATATACTGAGGTTAGGCATTGATGTGCATAGTTTCTCATTTGCTCCTGATAGCTTGTTGCTCCAGTTGACCTTCAATCAATCAGTAATGGTCTTGAAGATGTAAGCTAAGAGAATCTCAACATCTTTAGTTTTTTGATGTAAGACCCCAACTTATTAATGAATAAAATTAAATTTTCTCTAAATATTATTGTGAATAATAAGGGGTTAATTTGATATAATACTTTGGTTATGGGTGAAATGTGCAAATTTTACAAAATAAGCAAGTGGTTATAAAATATTCATTTTGTCGGGGAATATTCGTTTGGTCGTGGAATATTCTTGCTGTCGGGGAATATTCGTACGACGGCGCAGCCTTGTGTGGGCCCCATAACGGAAAGCGATTGGATGAAGAAAACGACAAGTATAAGTTATTTATAAATAACGGCGTAGTTGTTACCGTTAATAGTGTTGGAATACCCGGTGGTTAAAATACAGTAGCACGCGGTATTGCACCAATTATTGATTCTTACGTAAGAAGGCACTAGTCAATAATTGTTACAGTAGTTATTGTTCAATATTTTATTTTATTGATTCAATAATTGTTGCGTTGATATTTTATATTATTGTTGTTTCAATAATTGTTGCTGCACAGTATTTTTCATTATCAGATCAATAATTCATATTATTTGAATAATATTATTAGAGAACATTATTGACAATGTCTAGAAAGTTCTGTCTAAGGAGAGGTTTGGTCATCTAATTGCGCGCCAGTAAGGAGAAATCCTTATTGGAAAGCCCCCTCTTTCTTGGGAACGGCCTGGTTATCATAAATGTGATTCTGTAATATTATTTGTGAATAATTAATTATTGATTCATATGATAAGGAAATATTTATTTTATGTGGATATAAATGAGGGATATATTTTTGTGGTTAAAAATGAAAGAGTTAATGTTGAGATTTTTATCAGCATTTTTGTCAGAATGGAGGTATTAAAAATCAGGATTTTTGAGATATTTTGCGGGGGTTATAATTTTTAATCCGACCGTTGGATCGTGGTAATTTTTGGATATGTTATACATATATAAGTTGAGTATATGTCCACAAATTTTGAACAGTTAAAAATGAACGTATGATTTATTATGAATTTTACGAGATGACTGGTTCAGAAATTGTTGAATTTTCGGAGTTAATCATTTTGGTGGAAAATTCTAGAATTGGTGGGCCCCACTCTTGGTTGGTGAAGAAATGTGCTGAGATTTTTATTCAAATGTGGCGGGTGGGAATAGTAGCAGGTAAAGCCATCAGGTTGCAGGTTAAGTCTGCTTCGGCGTGCTAACATTTTCCTATAAATAGAGGGCTAAGTTAGAATTGAAAATCACACCAGAAACAAGTTTTCTCTCTTTCTCTCTCTAGATTATTGAGTGTATTTTGTGAGTATTTAGATACTTTGAGAGTTTCTATTCATCAGAGCAAGTTTCTTTCAGCCTTATACCGGTATTCCAACCCGAAGTACTGATATTTTGAGGTAAGGGATATTATTTTCTTCTTAAATGATATTATTTTCTTCAATATCATTATGCTGAAATATTTATATGAACTTTTTATCAAATTTAGAACTTTCTGTATCGGGATTACTATTCACGTATACGGCGCTATTCACGAATACGACACTATTCACCGAAAAATAAAATTTTCCTTTTTTGTCCAAGATGTCAATTATGGTTACTATATTTGATCGTATCCATGTTTTGATCTTTATTTTTGAATTCTGCTTCACAATTGATTATTATGAAGTATTATTGATCTTGGATAAACTGTTATACGAATCCCTACTATTTGTCCTCCTGTCTCACTGGATTCGTTCTCTTTAAGATATTTTTCATCATCCTCAGTCCTAAATGATGATATTACTGAATATCTTTGGCCTGTAGTGCAAAGATGTATGATTACTTGATGAATATCTTTGGCCTGTAGTGCAAAGATGAACAGGTGTTGAGATGAACATGACTGACAGGTGATACAAATGAATATCTTTGGCCTGTAGTGCAAAGATGAATATTTGGATAAAGATGATTATTAATTGATGTTACAGGGATAAAATATTGATGATGGACTTTTAAATCTTAGAAGATAGTAGAATTCTTTCTCTACTTGACTCTTCTAATGGTTTGCTGTTTCCGCTGCAGTTGTTGATCTAAAACTTGTTGTCGATTATATTCTATCAGATTTTTCCCTGTTGAAGACTAACGATAATTTGTTGTATATTATCTTAGTCATAATATTCTTTACTGGGCTAGTTGAGCTCACCCTTTTCCTTTTTGTTCCATTTTCTTCTCAGGAGGTGAGAACATAGCAGGATCTAGTCGGGGTATAGAGTGATAGTTCTAGAAAGATGTTTTAGCAGTCCTCACTATTTCTGTAAAATAGTGTTTGAATAATTGTAATGAGGATTTATTTGAGTGTGGATATTGTCCAGAAGACAATATTTGTATTTAAACTCACAGTATGTGTTGTCGTATTTTGCACGACAATTGTATTATTGAAATTGTAGTTTGCTTTCTATACCATGTATTTGGCGACTCAGAATGGGTGTTGTATACCTATTTTGGGGGCGTCACAGTTGGTATCAGAGCTTAGGGATATGATCCCTGGCTGAGATGTGAGACAAGAACTAGGAGGGGAGAGACGGGGAATTCCTTCGCTAGTATGACCTGACTAAGTTTATTTGGTGTTTATTTGGTCGGTCAAAGTATAGGGATAATATATGACATGACTATTAACCCTTATTTTGTGGCAGTATTTAAGAATGGCAGCTGAGAACGTTAATAATGGAGTAAGTCAGACCGTGGAGACACCTTTGATCACCACCCAGGGGAACGTGCAACAGGAAGGCAATATTCCTCCTGTAAACAACGTTACCGAGCAAACGATGAATGATGGAATGTTTAGGAGCTTTTTGCAGTTCATGCAAAATCAGACGAGGGAGACTCGTGTGCAGAATATAGGTGGAAATGATAACAACGCGCGGTTTGTCACAACCAAGCAATTCAAAGAATTGGGACCACCAGAATTTAAGGGAAAGTCGGATCCGATCATGGCGGAAACGTGGGTCAAGCAAATTACCAAGATATTCGATGTCTTGGGATGCACGGAGGAACAGAAGGTTCCATTCGCCACCTTTATGTTCCGCGGTGAGGCAGACTATTGGTGGGAGTCTGTGAAGCGTACCCAGCCTGACGCACTCAACATGTCCTGGGAAACATTTCAAAAATTGTTCAATGACAAGTACTTTCCTGAAAGTATTCGTCATATGAAGGAGGTGGAGTTTATCAGACTGGAACAAAACAACATGACGGTGTCCCAGTACGAGGCGAAGTTTGCAGAGTTATCCAGGTTTGCACCTCATTTGGTCGAAAATGAGGAACGAATGACAAGGATGTTTCTGAGAGGTCTAAAACCCGATATTCGACAATATCTTATCTCTCATAAATTTTCTTTATATTCAGATGTTGTAAACATGGCTCAATTATTAGAGCAAGATAATGAATATATTCAATCGAGGGACCACAACCAGGGTCATACTGGTGACAACAGTCATCGGAGCGATGAGAACCAGCGAGGAGGGAAAAATACAGACAAAAATGGTAACCACTCGGGTGGTCATCGTGGCCATGATAATAGGAGAGGTGAGTCAAGTAAAAATTTCAAGAAGAGAAGATTTAACGATGACAGGAAGACGTCGACAGCAGCACCAGCACCAGGAACAAATTCTAGGGGAGGAGAACGACCGCCAGTTAGATGTTACAGATGCGGAGAGGAGGGACATATAAGTCCAAACTGCCCACAACAGTTCAAGGTATGTTATAACTGTGGAAAGGAGGGTCATATAGCTCGAGAGTGTTCTGTAGCAAAACCAAGTTCAGCGGGGATGGTGACTCCAAAAGCTGTCCCAGAAAAGTCAAAGTCAACGATTCCTGGAAGAGCGTTTGTCGTGACTGGTCAGAATGCGAGGAACCCGGACGAAGTTAGCACGGGTTAGTTAATTATAAACTCTTGCGAAATTTATACATTATTAGATACCCGCTCTACCCATTCATTTATCTCTCCTGCTTATACTCAACGTTTAAACTTGACTCTGGAGAAAATTAGACTTTGACTTATTTGTGGAAGCTCCGTTAGGAGAAACTTTCGTTACATCCACTGTTTATAAATCTTGTTTGATCCAAGCTGGCACCATCACATTACCTGTTGACCTTATTCCTTTAAGGATACTTACTTTTGATGTGATTTTAGGGATTGATTGATTAACTACTCATCATGCCAAAATTAATTGCTTTCGTAAGGTTGTTAGTTTTCATATTCCTAAGCAACCTGTTATTCGAATTCAAGCAACCAAACCACTAAAGTCAATCATTGTCATATCAAGCCATAAAGTCATTCGTTTATTGAAAAACGGATGTCAAGCTTTCTTAGCCCATGTCATGGACTTGAACAAAAATACGTCAGATTTGAATGATATTTCCGTTGTTAGTGAATTTCCTGACGTATTTCTTGAAGAATTTCCTGGCCTAACCCAGAGCGTGATATTGAATTTTTGTATTGATCTTCAACCCGATACAAAACCCACTTCTAAAATCTCATATCGAATGGATCCTATTGAACTTCAGGAGTTAAAAACCTAACTGTAGAAGTTTGTACCCGAGCCTTTATCTGGTAACTTCCTTTGCGGAATGGACTGAAGCCAAACTCTCCGTAGGGGACGCCATATTCGTGCGGTAGTAAACTGATAGGTGTCATTGTGACGTACTATCCAAGATTGGGATATGAGTCACAGTTGAGAGCAACCTAAGTCAGTAATCCAAATACGTAGCTTTCTAGGCTTAGTTGGTTATTATCGGAGATTCGTTGAAGGATATTCTCGAATCGCTATTCCATTAACGCAGCTGACTCGTAGAAATACAAAATTCGAATGGAGCAAGGAATGTGGGAAGAGCTTCGAAGAACTCAAGAGGAGACTCATTTCGGCACATGTTCTGACCATACCATCCTGAAAAAGCGAACGTGGTAGCTGACGTGTTAAGTAAAAGATCGTATACGAGTACGAGTGCGATATTGTCAAAGACCCATTTCATATAACTTACAAATGATAGATATAGAGTTAAAGACTCTAGGGACTCACGTGATGATATACGAGTAGAACCGACCTTAATCGATAAAATTAAAGCTGCTCAAGCTACGGACATGGAGCTGATGCGTATGAAGAAGAAAGTGCAAGAAGGTGCTATTCCAGAAGCAAGAATCGATGAAGAAGGAATACTTCGAGTCAACTCCAGACTTTGTGTTCCTAACGATTTTGACTTGAAGCATAGAATAATGATGGAGGCACACAACACACCGTTTGCAATCCATCTTGGGAGTACCAAAATGTATCACGATCTTCGACATACATTTTGGTGGAGCAATATGAAAAGAGAGATCGCGGAGTTTATCTCGAGATGTTTAACTTGTCAACGTGTAAAAGCGGAGCATCAAGTACCAAAGGGTCCATTGCAACCACTTGAGATTCTGAAATGGAAGTGGGAACACATTACTATGGATTTTGTTACGGGTCTTCCCAAGGTTTCTCAAGGCATAGATGCGATTTGGGTTATTGTTGATAGATTAACCAAGTCCGCTCATTTCTTGCCGATACGTGAGACTTATTCCCTTGAACGTCTTGTTAGTATGTACGTGAACGAGATTGTGAGATTGCATGGCATGCCAGTATCCATAGTTTCGGATCGTGACCCAAGATTCACTTCACGATTTTGGGTTAACTTGCAGAAAGCTATGGGCACGGATTTACGATTCAGTTCGGCATACCATCCTCAAACGGACGGACAATCAGAGAGGACTATTCAAACTCTTGAAGATCTATTAAGACTTTGTGTCCTAGATCTCAAAGGGAGTTGGGATAAGTACCTACCATTGGTGAAATTCTCCTACAACAACAGTTATCAGGCGAGCATAGGTGTGGCTCCATTCGAGGCGTTGTATGGAAGAAAATGTCGTTCTCCAGTATGCTGGGACGAGGTGGGTGAAGCAACATTGTTGGGACCAGAGTTGGTATGCATTACTACAGAGAAGATCCAAACGATTCGACAACGTATACAAACGGCACAGGATCGACAAAAGAGTTATGCGGATCTTCATCGGAAGGACGTGAAATTTAATATTGGGGATCAAATATTATTACGTGTTGCACCATGGAAGGGAGTTACAAGATTTGGGAAGAGAGGAAAGCTCAATCCAAGATTTGTTGGTCCATTTGAGATTCTTGAGCGAATAGGAAATGTGGCATATAGACTCGCATTACCTCCAAGCATGTCTCGTGTTCATAATGTTTTTCACATATCTATGCTTCGTAAATATGTTAAAGACCCGAACCACATTATTGAGTTAGAACCAGACGAGATAGCTGAAGATTTAACGTACGAGGAGGTACCTGTTAAGATCTTGGATAGGAAAGAGCATGTCCTACGCACGAAGGTTATACCACAAGTTAAGGTTTTGTGGAGAAACCATGCTATTGAAGAAATGACCTGGGAGTTGGAATCAGAAATGAAAGCGAGGTATCCTCACCTTTTTGAAACATCAGGTACGTACGTAAATTTCGAGGACGAAATCTCATAAGGAGGGGAGGTTGTAAGACCCCAACTTATTAATGAATAAAATCAAATTTTCTCTAAATATTATTGTGAATAATAAGGGGTTAATTTGATATAATACTTTGGTTATGGGTGAAATGTGTAAATTTTGCAAAATAAGCAAGTGGTTATAAAATATTCATTTTGTCGGGGAATATTCGTTTGGTCGTGGAATATTCTTGCTGTCGAAAAATATTCGTACGACGGCGCAGCCTTGTGTGGGCCCCATAACGGAAAGCGATTGGATGAAGAAAACGACAAGTATAAGTTATTTATAAATAACGGCGTAGTTGTTACCGTTAATAGTGTTGGAATACCCGGTGGTTAAAATACAGTAGCACGCGGTATTGCACCAATTATTGATTCTTACGTAAGAAGGCACTAGTCAATAATTGTTACAGTAGTTATTGTTCAATATTTTATTTTATTGATTCAATAATTGTTGCGTTGATATTTTATATTATTGTTGTTTCAATAATTGTTGCTGCACAGTATTTTCCATTATCAGATCAATAATTCATATTATTTGAATAATATTATTAGATAACATTATTTGCAATGTCTAGAAAGTTCTGTCTAAGGAGAGGTTTGGTCATCTAATTGCGCGCCAGTAAAGAGAAATCCTTATTGGAAAGCCCCCTCTTTCCTGGGAACGGCCTAGTTGTCATAAATATGATTCTGTAATATTATTTGTGAATAATTAATTATTGATTCATATGATAAGGAAATATTTATTTTATGTGGATATAAATGAGGGATATATTTTTGTGGTTAAAAATGAAGGAGTTAATGTTGAGGTTTTTATCAGCATTTTTGTCGGAATGGAGGTATTAAAAATCAGGGTTTTTGAGATATTTTGCGGGGGTTATAATTTTTAATCCAACCGTTGGATCGTGGTAATTTTTGGATATGTTATACATATATAAGTTGAGTATATGTCCACAAATTTTGAACCGTTAAAAATGAACGTATGATTTATTATGAATTTTACGAGATGACTGGTTCAGAAATTGTTAAATTTTCGGAGTTAATCATTTTGGTAAAAAATTCTAGAATTGGTGGGGCCCACTCTTGGTTGGTGAAGAAATGTGCTGAGATTTTTATTCAAATGTGGTGGGTGGGAATAGTAGCAGGTAAAGCCATCAAGTTGCATGTTAAGTCTGCTTCGGCGTGCTAACATTTTCCTATAAATAGAGGGCTAAGTTAAAATTAAAAATCACACCAGAAACAAGTTTTCTCTCTTTCTCTTTCTAGATTATTGAGTGTATTTTGTGAGTATTTAGATACTTTGAGAGTTTCTATTCATCAGAGCAAGTTTCTTTCAGCCTTATACCGGTATTCCGACCCGAAGTACTGATATTTTGAGGTAAGAGATATTATTTTCTTCTTAAATGATATTATTTTCTTCAATATCATTATGCTGAAATATTTATATGAACTTTTTATCAAATTTAAAACTTTTTGTATCGGGGTTACTATTCACGTATACGTTACTATTCACGTATACGGCACTATTCACGAATACGGCACTATTCACCGAAAAATAAAATTTTTCTTTTTATCCAAGATGTCAATTATGGTTACTATATTTGATTGTATCCATGTTTTGATCTTTATTTTTGAATTCTGCTTCACAATTGATTATTATGAAGTATTATTGATCTTGGATAAACTGTTATACGAATCCCTACTATTTGTCCTTCTGTCTCACTGGATTCGTTCTCTTTAAGATATTTTTCATCATCCTCAGTCCTAAATGATGATATTACTGAATATCTTTGGCCTGTAGTGCAAAGATGTATGATTACTTGATGAATATCTTTGGCCTGTAGTGCAAATATGAACAGGTGTTGAGATGAACATGACTGACAGGTGATACAAATGAATATCTTTGGCATGTAGTGCAAAGATGAATATTTGGATAAAGATGATTATTAATTGATGTTACAGGGATAAAATATTGATGATGGACTTTTAAATCTTAGAAGATAGTAGAATTCTTTCTCTACTTGACTCTTCTAATGGTTTGCTGTTTCTGCTGCAGTTGTTGATCTAAAACTTGTTGTCGATTATATTCTATCAGATTTTTCCCTGTTGAAGACTAACGATAATTTGTTGTATATTATCTTAGTCATAATATTCTTTACTGGGCTAGTTGAGCTCACCCTTTTCCTTTTTGTTCCATTTTCTTCTCAAGAGGTGAGAACATAGCAGGATCTAGTCGGGGTATGGAGTGATGGTTCTAGAAAGATGTTTTAGTAGTCCTCACTATTTCTGTAAAATAGTGTTTGAATAATTGTAATGAGAATTTATTTGAGTGTGGATATTGTCCAGAAGACAATATTTGTATTTAAACTCACAGTATGTGTTGTCGTATTTTGCACGACAATTGTATTATTGAAGTTGTAGTTTGCTTTCTGTACCATGTATTTGGCGACTCAAAATGGGTGTTGTATACCTATTTTGGGGGCGTCACATTTGACATCCTTGAGTTCACAGGGTTCACATCCAGCCGCTGGTTGGCCAAATATATGTTTGAGAAGTTCTTCTTTCTTCTCTAGATAAGCATTTCTTAGCATGTATGGCCTTTTCATCTTTCAAGCTGGTGGATGTTTGACTCTTTTCTGTTGATGTCTCTTGAGCTCCTTAGCCTGATCTTCAGACTGCAAGATTGACTGCAGGCAAGGATTGGTCTTATTGATATGGCAATCAAGAACATGGACCAATCTGGGCAGCTTCAGGTGTATAAACACATTTACCTGTACACAATATTTTCAACGTGTGAGCTCATCTGCATATAATAAGTGACTTACTACTAAACAAAGTTTAGAACAATATTTGTGCCTAGGATCAAACTCAAAGCGATTATCTTTTGAATATAGCACGAGAACCCGCTTTGATACCAATTGTTAGTTACCAGTAGGCACACAATAGATCTAGAAGGGGAGGGGGGTTGAATAGATCCTTTTAATTTTAAATACTTTTCTCGTTTATTTTGTATTGCTAATAAATTAGCATATGACAAATATAAGAATCTTTTCAAGCACATCGAAATAAGTAAAAGATCCCCTTCATTGATATATTCATAATCATGCATACATTGTTCTTAGAGTTGGTTCAGTCGTAAGCAGTTAATACATACATAGCAATTATAGCAGTTAAGTACATAATGTAAATGACATAAAGTAAAAGACTTAAGGGATTTTAAGTGGTTCAGAGACTCAAGCTCCTAATCCACTCTTCTGCTTTCAACTAGCAGGATTTCCACTAAGGAAGGACAGCACCCTGAATCACTAAGATTCCTTCAAGGCCAGCAGCCTTGGGACTTCAGTTCACTAAGAACTCTTCAAGGCCAGCAGCCTTGGAACTTCTCTAGTTCCCTAGGAACTCTTCAAGCCCAGCAAGCTTGGAACTTTGTTTAGTCCCTCCGGACAAGGACCCTTCAGGCCCTTGCTTCTTGTTGTTGATGTTTGTTGTTGTTGTTGGTGGTGGTGCTGAGCTGCTAAGTTGTCTTTAAGCTTGAACATCTTTTGTACTTAGCAGCTTGGTGTGGTCCTCTTTGCATTCTGCTTCGAGTCTGAACCACATCTTCTTTGGTGCAACTGATCTTCATTCTCTTCAGCTCATCTTCATATGATGTCAGCTGTGCACCATCACCATCTCCTGAACCCTTCTTGACTTATTGGCAGACATAGATCTACACTTGCTCTGGTTCAGCTTTAGGTCCATGGTGATTCGTAGAATGGCTTTCTGAATCTTCCTTATGCACAACCACTCTTCTGAATGCTATCTTCTTATCCTTCTCAGCTCTCAGCTTAGATGCCAATTGAAGTGACATTCTCATCTTTGTTGAGTGAAGCATTAGTCTATTCAGGTCCTTCTTCAAAGCTGCTTCACTTCCACTTTCGTAGTCTCACTGTCAGTGAGACTTGTTCTGTTAAGCTCAGGTGGAACTCTTAGAGTCAACATTATAGCATTCAACAACTCAACGATTCTGCAACATGGCAATCATCAGCAACTCTTGATCGTTGAAGCTCTGGCATATTTATACTCCTTCCCAATCTTCCCGTTGGTGTATAGCCGTTGGAAGCTATTTGAATTGCTTCACAGATCTCGAGTTATTTGGTGTAGACTGCAGATGTGACATGACATCTCCTTTTCTGACTTTCTGACACTGTAGTCTACTGTTTCACCTACCCTGTCAGAGATGTCACTTTGATGTCTTGGGCAAGTTGTCAACTTTATTTCCTCCTTATGATTTCTCGATCAGAGATTGTCCTTTTACATCGATGCTCTCAATAAGCTCTGTTCGAATATCAATCTTTAGATTGAACCTTTGTCAATGCTTCAACCTTCAGTTGATCAAACTCTACGATTCTGATGCATATCTTCTTGGACCTGATTGTAGTGTCTAGTTGACTGGTAAAGACAACACTACGATCTTTAAGAGTGTTGATTGGATCTTCAATGTAGAACACCTCTTCCTTTTCTTGTTCAGTGCTTCAATATTTCTGTTCGCCTCGACTGCTCTCAGATACTGATGGCTTGACCCTTGCTTTGGCCCCTTCTGAATAGCAAGACACTTCAGATTTGTGGCGTGTCCAGCTCGCATTCTCCTTGTGATCTCCCGTTCACTTATCATTAATGGACTGACCCAATGCTTAATCACTTTAGCCTTGTTCTTCAGAGGCTGACTAATATTTTTGTGTACACTCCATCGGTTCCTTCTTTGTTTGGCAAACACTACGATCCTGGTTGGTTCCAACATCGTCGTCTTCTATTTACTTGACAGCTACTGCACTTGCTGACTTTCCTTAGTCAGTTACTGAAGTCTTCTTTTGATCAGCTTGTGGAAGACTTCATCTCGAATGACTTCCCAACTCAATCTGAATGCTGATTGGGTTGGTGCTCAAATTTTCTGTTAGCTTGCATGCCATTCGTTGAGTGCTCTCTGGTTTCCTTTAGGTAGGATGTATCTCTGCAGCTTAGACTAGAGGCTTCATACTTTGGATATTATGGGAGTACTCATTTGTTGAGAATCATATTTGCTCTACGATTTTGCCTTGGCATTGTGAGCACTTCTGTTGAGGTCTTAGTTCTGCACTCTACGATTCAGTTTCGGCTGTGCAGACACTACGACTTCGAGATCAGATTTTGATACTCTACGATTTCTGTCTTTGTGCTTGTTGTCTTCATATGATCTTGTTCGACTACGATCTCTGTCTCAGATATGATTAGTAGACTCTACGACTCAGAGTGCAGTCTATGATTCTTGACTTGGCTTTGGCATCAGTAGACTCTACGACTCTGAGTGTAGTCTACAATCCTTAACTTGGCTTCGGCAGATGCTCGGTCGGCTCGTAGGCAGGCTGTCTCTACGATTCTGAACATGACTTCCTCAGCAGACTACGACTTAGAGGAAGTTCTACTCGACACACTACGATCCTTCTTCGTCTCCCTTGGCAGTCTACGAACTCCGAGATCTACTATCTTGCAGACTACGATTCTGCTTCGACAGCTCTCGAGTTTTCCTTGACTCTCCTAGCAAACTACGATTTCTGGTGCAGTGCTTGACGATCAGATAAGCCTATCTATTACATTATTAGATCAACCTAACATGCTTGATCTTTCTATATTTATAATCCTTGCACATCATTTCTTTTTAAGGACTTTATAAAGCTGTTTTGCTTATGTAGGATCAACCTAACACATTTGATTAATTTATTCCAAGTCCTTGGTACATATGTTTCTATTATCTATCAAAGAACTTTACAGCTTTTCTTAATGCAAGCATACTTGCATATTCATTCATATATATCATAATCAAATCATATATAAATAGGAATATCATTCACATGCTTATTCCTGACAAATTCATTCTTTATAATCTAAATTAATTTATGAATGCTATTTGGCTTAACTAATTTGATTTCTGTAGGATTGAGTTGGTTAACGAATATCATATGCTAGATTAAGGAATAATATTACGTGTAAGTGATATTGTTCCTAATCACAAGTAGTAATTAGTAATTCCTAATTGTGGACAAGCTTTTGAGTATTGTTATGATTATCAGAAGACAAGTTAAACAATCCGAGCTTATGTATTTGTTGCTTAGAATAGTCTAATTCCCTAATTCTTAATGCTACTGTTATATTAAATCTAGAGAGCTTGTTCTAGGTTATATAATTGTTAGAATCTTATGAAGAGCTTGTTTCATTGAGTGACAATCTAAGGGGAGTTTCGGATTGTTACCTAGGGTTATTAGTTTCATTGAAGGGTAAATAATGTTACACTTGATTAATCTATTGTTGTAAAAAGGTTATATTGAACTGAAGAAGTGAAGCTTTTTATTCATTGTTAATTCTTATTAGTTTATTCTTGTTAATTAAGTTAATCAATTCAAAATCCTCTCTTCATTAGAAATCATTGGATAAATATAAAACAAATCACTCTCTGTGGAATCTATCTTTGCTTACTACTTTGCTAATTGTTTAAATTTGTAAAGTGAAAGTGAGGTTAATTTAGGAGTGTAAACAACAGCTCCCAATGCACTAATAATTGTTGCCTACATCCTTAATCGTATGTCTAGTAAGTCAATTACCTCTACACTATATGAGTCTTGGGAAGGTAGAAAACCAACCCTAGATCATTTAAAACCATGGGGGTCGACTGGATATATGCGCATTCTTTCCTAACAACTTGGGAAGTTAAACTCTAGAGGAAGGAAGGGTATAATTATAAGGTATCCTGAACAATCAAAGGGTTATGTGATGATATGCGAACAGCCCAATGGAGTAATGACTGAGATTGAATCACGAGATGTGGAATTCATAGAGAATGAGTTTCTAAGTAGAGGTGAAACGAGAAAGGATTTTGAGCTATATGAGATGGCCGAATCAGTGGGAGACATTTCATCATCCTTTAGCGAAGGAAGGGAATTTGATTCTCATTGTTTTGTCGCTAAGGATGGTGGGAGTGATCTATAGCCTAATGGGACACCACCTGATTCACAAATTCTTGAGCCACATCGAAGCAAACGTGCAAAAGTACCTCAAAAAAATTTCGAAATTGAAGAGGAATCTCTTTTTGTACTTGAACGAGAGGCCCTTATATGAGCTCTAAAAGATGATAATGAGTCTACTACATATAAGAGAGCTCTCACTTCACCTGCACGTAATGAATGGATAACTGTTATGAAGGATGAAATTGGTTCTATGGGAAAGAATCAGGTTTGGGAGTTGGTTGATCTACCGCCTGGTCGTAAGGCCATTAGAAACAAATGGGTTTTCAAAATTAAACGAAAGGTGAATGGATTAATTGACAAGTATATGGCTCGTCTTTTGGTGAAAGGGCTTACGATGATTGAGGAAGATCATTGTGTGTATGTTAAACGGGTCGATAAATGCTTCATGATCTTGTGTTTGTACGTTGATGACATCTTGATAGCTGGAAATGATATGGGATTGATTGTCGCCACTAAAAAGTGGTTATCATCTAATTTTGAGATGAATGACATGGGTGAGGCAGAATTTGTACTCGGAATTAAGATCCATAGGGATCGCTCTAAAAGATTTTTGGGTTTAAGTCAAGAGACTTATATAAAATCTATTTTAGAGCATTTTCGTACACATAATTCTAAACCCGTTGACACCCCCATTGAAAAGGGTCATAAAATAAGCCAGAATCTTTACTCTAAGGCTGATCATGAAAAAGATCAGATGACTCGTGTTCCTTATGCTAGTGCGGTTGGTATGTTGATGTATGCAATGATGTGTACACGTCTCGACATAAGTTTTACAGTGGGGATGGTTAGTCGGTTTCAAAGAAATCCTGGATTTGCTTATTAATTAGGTGTCAGTTTAGAGGATACTTCGATACTTGAGAGGCACCATGAATTATATGTTGTATTATCAGGGTGGTGAGCTACGCTTACATGCGTACAACGACGCAGATTGGGTTAGCAACTTGGATGAGCGCAAGTCTACCACTGGGTATAACTTCTTACTTTGTGGTGGAGCCATTAGGTGGTTGAGAAAGAAACAACCATGTGTTACTTTATCCACTATGGAGTCAGAATACATTGCATGTTGTTTTACGGAGATTCTTCAAGCGCCTGCATGTTGGATCACCTCCGAGTGACCCTGTCACTATTCATTGTGACAACGGCTGCTTTATCTTACGTTAAGGATTCCAAGTACCATGGAAAGACCAAGCATATTGAGACTAAATTTCACTACATTAGGGATATTGTGGCATGAAAGAAGGTGTTCCTTAAACATATCTCTACGAGTGACATGGTTGCCGATCCCTTGACTAAGCCCATTCCTAGGGATGTCTTTCGAGCTCATGTTAGGAGCTTGGGACTTCGTAGGCCTTGATATGTTTTATGTTTGATATTAGACATCTTTTACATATTATTTACTATATTTTTTATACAATAAAAGTTATTACATAATGTTGATTTCTATTCAGTTTTATGTTCTAACTTGTTGTATATATATAAGCACACATATAAAATGTCACAAGGTAAAAGGTTGATCTACTCACACGGATAACCTGCCTCAGCTACAACCGAGATGAGACTATTTTGTGGTGATCTAAATGGTTGGGCACCATTTTTGAGACACTATGATTTAGTCGCCTTGGCTGGGTCCAAAAAGAGGTATCATTAAATACCAAACACTTGTAAGAGGTGTAGCCTTGTTTTTTTTTGGGTTGTCGGACATTATATTCCTACTAGATATTATCTGAAGTAGTTAAGGATGTTTTTTAAGGTTAAACGCTAGAGAGAAATTAACTACTGTCCGTACGATGCTATTTTAGCTAGAGTGACATTTGTTTAGGAGCTCCATCGTACCATGAAAAGTGTACCTCGTGTGTAAAATAAGTGACATATAAAAGAGTGATGTGGTGAATCCTTATCCAATCACTGTGTGAGCCCTGTACATTAATTATTGTTCGTAGTAACTTGAACCTATGTCATGAAACAAAGACTTTGTGTTACTACTCTAGTTTGTATTTCTAAGTTCACATAATCAGGTTCCATGGATACTTGTCTGGGAAAGCAACAAAGTTAATGAAGATTAACATGAGATTTTAGGGAAGACATTTGTCTGGCATCACATTCAGCGGTTGGTTATGCTATGCGCGCGCAATTATTATAAACTTAATGTATTATATTATATGTATATATTTTTTAAAGGTTAGCATACCAAGGCAAATGGGGTTGAGTGTGTTTCTGAAATGTAATCAATGAGGAATTTGAAATACTTAACAAAATGTGATCGACTAGTCTAGGACATGATGAATTTTTTGGAGAAGCTTCATAATAGTTTTGATGGAGACTTAGTATGTGAGCTCTCACCCTTGATATCATTTTTTTCCCATCAGTCGCACGCCAAGGCAACTGTATGAGGAAATCTAAAGATTATTGATTTGAGATGAGTATATACCTTTATAACCCAAGTGTCTGAGTAGGAGATGTTAGTAATTGATCCGGGTCGGACCGATGGATCATGGACATCCACTTGGGTATGGATATTGGATAACCCAATAAGGATTGGAAGAGTCCCATATAACTTTGAAGTATTTTAAATAATACTTGATATTGTTAGAACTCTATATGAGATAATTCTCCTGATTTAGTCAGTTGTAGACTTATCCTATATGTATTGGGTTTTACGTTAAATACTAAAGCCTACAGTGTGTAGGGCTATAGAAAAATAAAGTATTATTTTTTCCATACAGTTTCTCTCTAAATACTCTCTCTAGTATTTCCAAGCTTCCATCAATAGGCTTGGGTGTACTTGGTGTGAACACTTTAGTTTGTTCGCATTGTTGCTAGTAACAATTTTATATTGACGAGAAGTACGAAGGATCGTAATAGCTCTGTTCGTGGTGTCGCTTGTAGATTTGGCATTCCGGTTCAACCGCTTCCGCTTCGTGGATACTAACTGATTAATATGTAGGTATTATTTAAGTGTTACTATCCATTTAATTCTAACACGCAATGTGTCCTACCATGAGTATGCGATATGTGACTCCCCCAAAATAGGTATACATCACCTATTCTGAGTCGCCAAATACATGATACAGAACTTAAATACAAACTTAAATATACAAGATGAGATGTGAGTTTTAATACAAATATTGTCTTCTAGACAGTATTCAAACTCAAAATAAGTCCTTATTACAATAATTATCACACTATTTCACAGAATAGTGAGGACTACTAATGCAATCATCTAGACCGTCAATCCATTCCCCGACTAGTCCCAGCTATATTCTCAATCCAGTAAGAAATATTATGACTAAGATAATGCAGAATAAATTATCATTAGCCTTCAACAATATAACAACTGATAGAATATAATAGACAACAAGTTTTAGATCAACAACTGCAGCAGAATAAGCAATCCATTAGAAGAGTCAAGTAGAGCATAATATCTACCATCTTCTATGATTTAAAAGGTTTTTCATCACTTTTATCGCTGAGACTTAGCTTAATAAATAATCCACATCATCGAATCATCCCTGCACTACGGGCCAAGGATAATCGTGTTTTCATCAACGGTCATGATCATGCCATAAAATAATTCATCTTTGCACTCTTGGCCGAACAGAATCCATGGTCATAATCATACCAAAAACTGTTCATCAATGTACTACGGGCCAATGAGAACTTTTACCACATCATTTGTAACATTACGGTCATAATTATACCGAATAATCCCTAGTCATAATCATACCAAGTCCATCTATGCACTACAGGCCACAGATGACTTTCAACAGAATATAAACATGAGGATGATGACAATGATATAAGAATTCAATAAAACAAGTTCAAGGATAAATTTTTAAAGATTTATAATTTAATTTATCCAAAAATAAATAACGTCTAAATTGTTAACATGATACTGCTTTGTGGAGTAAAATTCAAGAATAATATTGTATCAAAAATGATTTGGACCGAAAAGTAATCAATTTTTATCATGAATAGTACTCCGGATGAATAGTACCCGAGTGAATAGTACCCAATGAATAGTAACTTTGGGAATAGTAATTCTGACACAAAAAGGTAAAAATTCCACAATAAAACTCATATCAATAATTCGGCATAATGATATTGAAAAAAATAATATCATTTACGAAGAAAATAACATCTCTTACGAATATTAAACGAAAATAATATTCATTACGAATATTAAACGAATATAATATTTCTCGCGAATATTGAACGAAATAAAATTTCTTATGAATATTGAACGGAAATAATATTCATACGAATACAAAAAATAATATCTCTTCAAAATGTGAAATAAATAATACCCCTTACCTCAAAAGAGCAGTACTTCTGACTGAAATATCGGATATAATGCTGAAAGAACTTGCACTGAAAAGCAACTCGCAAAGTATCTAAATACTCACACAAATACGCTCGATAATATAGAGAGAGAGAAAAAAAAAAACTTGTTTCTGGTGTGATTTTCAATTCTAACTAAGCATCCTATTTATAAGAAAATGTTAGAACGCCGAAGCAGACTTAACATGCTACCTGATGGATTTATCTGCTACTATTCTCGTCCACCACTTTTGAAATAAAATTTCAACACATTTCTCACCAACCAAAAGTGGGGCCCACCAATTCTAAAAAATTTCAAAATATTTTAAATAATCAGTAACTTCAATAATTCATATAAAATAGCCATTTTTCAGAAAAATACGAATCTCATGTGCTTTCCATAAGAAATTTAATTCTCTACAACTTTATAGCTTTAAGTTTTTCCAAATTCCAAACAGAAAATGTTCGAAATCCACATACGGATGATTTTCAGCACCTCTATTTCGCCAAAAATACTGATAAAACACCACAGCATTAATTCCTTCATTTATAACCACAATAAATATATCCACATAAAATAAATATTTTCTTATCATATAAATCAATAATTAATTATTCACAAATAATATTAAAGAATCTCAATTATGACAACCAGGTCGTTCCCAGGAAAAAGAGGACTTTTCAATAAGGATTTCTCCTTACTGGCGCGCAATTAGGTGACCACACCTCTCCTTAGACAGAACTTTCTTAGACATTGTCAATAATGCTATCTAATAATATTATTCAAATAATATGAATTATTGATCTAATAATAAAAAATACTGTGCAGTGACAATTATTGAAACAATAATAATATAAAATATCAACGTAGCAATTATTGAATCAATAAAATAAAATATTGAACAGTAATTATTGTAACAATTATTGAGTAAAATTGAGTGACTTCTCACGTAAGCACCAATAATCAATACCGTGTACTACTATGCAACCACACGTATTACTGTACTTTTACTACTGGGTAGTTCAACAGTTAACGGTAAAACTTCCGCCGCTATTTTCATAAAAAAAATATTTCTGTTGTTTTCTCATTCCGACAATAATTCTGTTGTGGGGTCCACAAATGGATGTGTCATCGTACGAATATTCTCTGACAGCAAGAATATTCCACGACCAAACGAATATTCCCCGACAACAATAAATATTTTATAACCACTTGTTTATTTTGTAAAATTTGCACATTTCACACATAACCACAACATTATATCAAATTAACACCTTATTATTCAAAATAATAATTAAAGAAATTTTGATTTTATTTATAAAAAAGTTGGGGTCTTACATGATATCTTAGCTACCTCCCATTTTATGTACTAACAAAAAGAAGTCTTACATAGTGACACGATCCTGACTAGGGTCACATCAAACGATGAGACAAATATTTTTCAAGATGAGAGGAATGATGAGGGCATGCTTAGCTTGGGCGTGGATGGGAATCAAGGAGATAAAATTTGGGTTGATCCAATTCAAGTGTCAGTTTGACCAATTACAAAGGCTAGAACTAAAAGGTTCAAGCAAGGCCTCAATGGATTGATCCAAGATGTTTGTGCTAACTCAAGAAGACCCAAGGATGATGTGACGCCCCCAAAATAGGTATACACAACCCATTCTAAGTCGCCAAATACATGGTACATAACCCAAATACAAACTTAATTTATACAATTGTTAAGTGTCGTGCAGAATACGGCAAAACATAAGCTGTGAGTTTTAATACAAATATTGTCTCCTAGACAATATCCAAACTTAAAATAAGTCCTCATTATAATTATTATCACACTACTCTTATAGAATAGTGAGGACTACTATAGCAACCATCTTGGACCATCAGTCCATTCCCTAACTAGTCCCAGCTATATTCTGATTTTCTGAAGAGAACAATGAAAGAAAAAGGTGAACTCAACTAGCCTAATAAAAAATATTATAACTAAGATAATGCAGAATAAATTAACGTTCGCCTTCAACAGTTTAACAATTGATAGAATACAATAGACAACAAGTTTTAGAGCAACAACTGCAGCGGAAATAACAATCCATTAGAAGAATCAAGTAGAGCATGATATCTACTATCTTCTATGATTTAAAATTTTATCATCAATTTTATCACTGAGACTTAGCTTAATAAATATTCCACATCTCTGAATTATCCATGCACTACGGGCCAATGATATTCATTATTATCACATCCACAAATTATCCATACAATACGGGCCAAGGATATTTGTGTTATCACCAATGGTCATAATCATGACAAAGAACAATTCATCTTTGCACCCTTAGTCGAAGAGAACCCATGGTCATGATCATACCAACAATTGTCCATCAATGCACTACGGGCCAATGAGGACTTTTACCACATTATTTGTAACATTACAGGCCATGATTATACCGAATAATTCCTGGTCATAATCATACCAATCAAAAGTCTATCTATGCACTATAGGCCAAAGATGACTTTCATCAAAATATAAACATGAGGATGATGACAATTACATAAGCATCAATTAAACGAAATCAAGGATAAATATTAAAGACTTTAAATTTATCTAGAGTTTAAAAATGTCCAAATTTTTAACATGATAACTGCTTTGTGAAGTAAAATTCAAGAATAATATTCATGTATCAAAAATAATTTGGACAGAAAAGAAATTAATTTTCTGGATGAATAGTACCCCGGGTGTATAGTACCTCGTGAATAGTACTCTGTGAATAGTACCCTGACATGAAAAGATTAAATTTTAACAAGAATATTAAAAAAAATATCCTTGTGAAATGATACTAGATGAATCGCAAATTTCAAGGATATTCTACTAATTTCAAGGAGTATAGAAACAATACTTAACAAAATAAGTGTAGAATTCAAAATTTGAAACGAAATAATATTACTTAACAAAATGAGTGTAGGCTTCTTTGCTGACAAATTTAGCTCTGTCCCATTTTGGTGCCACTTGGGACGAGCTAGTACCGGTTCGTGGGCGTTTTGATGCCATGTCACAGTATTAGTGTGATGTAGGCTGAATACCCAATGGAAATGCCAATGCCTAATTGAGCCAAAACCAAACCAATGCTTAGCCAATTCAAAACGGAACTCTAGTCGAAGCTTTTCCCCAAATTGGATTCCAAGCCTTTCCTAATAAAAACCTAGCCAAACTGTGCCCAAGAGAGCCAAAACGAATGCTAAATCTCATTGAGGCAAACTGTCAACCACCTTGTGTGCACAGCCTAAAACCTAATCTGACAGCCTTTTGTTTAGATGTCTCTAGCCCAAAAAAATTTTAAACTCAACACAAAAATACCACAGAGCAAACAATAGAAGACCCAAGCAGTTGAACAATCTTAGCAGAAAAAACTCTTTGATAAAGCCCCAATTTCAAAAATTAGATGAATGTTCTTAGATTTTCAAGGAATCCATTTACCAAGCCTTAATGCCCCAAAATCACTTCAAAATTTATTTAGAAATGCCCAATAAAACACTTACTTGAATCAAAGGTAGTATTGCACAGTAATAGTAACCCCTTTTTGTGACTGATTACTCGAACTCCACTTAAGAACTATCGAGCTTGGTTCGTATTGAAACTTGGATTGGAACGCACTAGAAGGCCACTTGAATTGAGTTGGAAGTGGGGAACTGGGTTTGTGTCTTGATTGGCTTGAGCAAGAATAGGCTAGAGCTGGTGTGCAAATTTGGGGCGGGGGGATTTGGGGCTGCTATGTGGCACTGTGCTTGCGTGTTGTGTTATGACTGTCGAGAAAAATATGACTTAAAAAACATAATTTTGCTTCTTGCGCCGTGGCGCAGGAATTTCTTCGTTATTAGGCATTGTGAAGCGACTTCAAGAGCAAATTGGTGCGTCGCGGCAGATATTTGCAGTAGGTTGGGGTCATTCCGGGCGCTGTGGCGTGGGCTGCTAGGCCTTAAGAGGCGCTATGGCTCGGGTCTAGATTCTGGGTTTTAAGGTAGGTGCTGCAGCTCGGCTTGAAGAGTAAACTGGTGGCGCCGCGGTGCTTGCCCTGCACCAGGAAAAAAAAATAGTTTTCCTGCAGGCAAAACCAAAGCACATGGCCAACACTTAGCCCATAAAATTTTTCTACAAAGGGCATACATATATAAAACAAAACTTAATAAAACTAAACTAATAGCTAAAAACTAAAAGTTTACATATACTAAAAACTTTAATAAACTAACTAAAAGCTAAAAATTCAAAACTTTTATACTAGGAACTTAGAAGTCACCTTTAACCACAAGCACCAAAACTGAAATTCTAACTGAACCTAAACATTTAACAAAAGCATTACCAAAACTTCAAGCATATAACTATATCAAAGTTGGTACTTTGATAAAAAAACATACATTATACCAAAATGAATTATATTACTATAATACTACCAAAACATAATGCATAAATACACCAAAACATATCAACAAGCTACAATTAACACACTACTATACAAATACAATCCTAATATCATGCAAACCTACTACGCTCATACTAAACTACTATATTTCATGAAAATATATAATTAGCCTACGAAAAGTAAGAGAGTAGAAAAAGGATATTGAAATGGGGTTGCCTCCCCATTTAGCACTTGTTTTAAAGTCGTCAGCTTAACTATTTCCCCAGCTCATATCGAGTCCCTAAGGGTAATGGAAGTCTTTTGACGGTCGACGTCGTAGACCCAACAGTGCTTAAAACGTTGTCCATTCACTTTGAAAGTTCTGGTAGAATGTGGGTCTTCAACCTCAATAGCACCATGCGGATAAACTTTCGCAATTTTGAAATGCTCTGACCACCTCAATTCAATTTTCCTGGGAAGAGCTTCAATCTCGAGTTGTACAGAAGCACAACTTGCCCTTCTTCAAATCCTCGCTCGATTATTTTCTTATCATGCCATCTTTTGGTATTTTCCTTATACAGTTTGGCATTCTCGTAAGATTGGAGATGGAACTCGTCCATCTCATTCATCTGAAGTAGTCTCTTTTCACCGGCAACATGTAAATCAAAATTTAGTTATTTGATAGCCCAATAGGCTATGTTTTCAAGTTCCACAAGTAGATGGAAAACCTTCCCATATACAAGGTGATACGGCGACATTTCAATTGGCATTTTGTATGCCGTTCGGTACGCCCAAAGTGCATCATCTAGTTTTGCTGACTAATCCTTTCTGCTAGGATTCACCTTCTTTTCCAATATGTGATTTATCTCTCTGTTTGACACCTCCACTTAGCCGCTTGTCTGCGGATGGTATGCAATAGCTGTCTTATGAGTTACTCCATATTTAGCAAGAATGGCTACAAAGTGCAACCCTTTGTCGCTAATAATAGCTCGCAGTGTCCCAAAGCTTGTGAAAATGTTCTTTTGCAGGAAGCGAAGGAATACTTTGCTATCATTAGTTGGTAAGGCAACTACTTCAACCCATTTTAACACATATTCCATTGCTACCAGAATGTAAAAATTACTGAATGATGATGGGAATGGGCCCATGATGTCAATCCCCAAACATCGAAGATTTTGACTTCCAAAATGCTGTTGAGGGGCATCTCGTGCCTTCTAGAGATATTACCAACACGTTGGCATCTGTCACATTTTTGCACGAAAAAATATGCGTCCTTAAACTAAGTGGGCCAGTAAAAACCTAACTGTAGCACCTTTGTTGTCGTTCTTTGTCTGCCAAAATGACCCCCATATTGAGATGAGTGGCAATGATGAAGAACACTATCCATTTCTTCCTTAGGCAGACACCTTCTCAGAATCTAATCAACACATTATCTAAACAAATACGGCATATACCACACATAGAATTTCACGTCCTTCTGAAACTTTTTCTTCAGCTGATAGCTCAAGTCCGGAGGGTACTCACCACTCATAATATAATTGGCATAATCAGCATACCAAGGCATTTCAGTCTGAATAGCAAGAAGTTGTTCGTCAGGGAAGAACTCATTGATCATATTTTCAGCTTCTCCAACCTCGAGAGATGATTTGCCACTTGATTTTCAGTCCCTTTCTTATCACGGATATCTAAGTCAAATTCCTACAGAAGAAGAACCCATCTGATCAAATGAGGTTTAGCATCCTTCTAAGAAATAAGATACTTGATGGCTGAATGATCTGTGTATACTATGACTTTAGTGCTGATGAGATAGGAGCTGAATTTGTCGAAGGCATATATTACTACCAACAACTCTTTCTCAGTGGTAGTGTAATTGTGTTGGGCCTCTATTAGAGTTTTGTTGGCATTGTATATTGTGTGAAAAACCTTATCCTTCCGCTGTCCCAAAACTGCCCTAACAACTTAATCATTGGCATCGCACATTAGTTCAAACGACAATTCCCAGTCAGGGAAAACTACAACAGGTGCTGTAATGAGCCTCTACTTGATCATTTCAAATTCCTCTAGGCATGCCTTGTCAAACTTGAAAGGCACATCTTTTTCCAGAAGGCTACATAGGGGCTTGGTAATTTTTGAGAAATCCTTTATAAACCGTCGATAGAAGCCGACGTTCCCCAAGAAACTCTGAACTCCTTTCACAGTTGATGGAGGTGGAAGTTTTTCGATAACATCAATTTTCTCCTTATCCACCTCGATTCCATCGGCAGATATTTTGTGTCCAAAGATAATGCTTTCCTGGACCATGAAGTGATATTTTTCCTAGTTAAACACTAAGTTAGTGTCTACACATCTCTTGAGCACAAGATCCAAAAATTTCAAACATTAGGCATAAGAATTCCTGAATACTGAAAAATCATCTATGAACACTTCAAGTGTCTGTTCGACCATATCAGAGAAAATTGACATCATACACCGTTGAAATATAGTTGGTGCGTTGCACAACCCGAACGAGATCCGCTAGAAGGCAAAAGTTTCGTATGGGCAAGTGAATGTCGTTTTCTCCTGATCTTCAGGTGCGATAGTTATCTGGTTGTACCCAGAGTATCCATCCAAGAGATAGTAGAATTTACACCCTGCCAGTCTATTTAACATCTGATCGATGAAAGGTAGAGGAAAATGATCCTTGCGAGTAGCTTTGTTAAGCTTTCTGTAATCCATACAAACTTGCCATCCTGTCACTGTTCTTGTAGGAATCAACTCGTTGTTCTCATTCGTGACAATAATCATACCCCTTTCTTCGGAACACATTAGACATGGCTCACCTATGTACTATCAGAAATTGGATAAATTATTTCGGCATCCAGCCATTTGAGTATATCAGTCCTCACTACCTTTTTCATGATAGGATTCAGCCAGCGCTAATTTTCAATGGTAGGTTTTGATTCATCCTCCATGAAGATCTTGTGAATACAAATAGACAGACTAATTCCTTTAATGTCGACCAAAGTCTAGCCCAGAGCAGTTTTATTATTCTTTAAAACCTGCAATAATTCACCTTCCTAAACTTCACTCAATAATGCAGAAACAGTTACAGGCAGAGTTGATGATTCTCCTAGATAAGCATAAAGCAGATGGCTTGGTAAAGGTTTTAACTCCAAAATGGGCAATTGCTCCTTGCTAGTAGATTTCGATCTAGTGAATGGTTCAACATATTGTTTTGAGTTAGTTAACCGTGGGTATTCATTTAACAAGTTCACATACTCGAGATGAGTAGGATCTTCCACGTCACTAACACCAGTCAGAGTGTCCCCAAGCGAATCAGACATACAATTTTCTGAGAATACTTCATTTACTTTTTTATCAATCACATCGACCCGAAAGCAAATTTTAGAGGCACTGGGAAACTTCATAGACCTGAAGACATTAAAAGTCACTTCCTGGTCTAGTACTCTCATTATGAGTTCTCCCTTCCGCACGTCTATAAGTGTTCTGCTTGTGGCTAAAAATGGTCTGCCCAAAATAATAAGGACCTCCCTGTCTTCTTCAAAGTTAAGAATAATGAAATCCACAGGAAAGATGAACTTGTCCACCTTAACAAGCACGTCTTCCACTATCCCCTTTAGATAAGTTAAGGATCTGTCTGCCAACTCCAGTGTAACACTGGTAAGCTTGGCCTCATTTAACCCCAACTTCTTGAAGATAGACCACAAAATTAGATTTATACTTGCTCCTAGATCACATAGGGCTTTGCCTATGAACTGGTCCCCGATGGTGCATGGAATAGTAAAACTTCTCATGTTTTTAAGCTTAGGTGGAAGCTTTTTCTATAGAATAGCACTACACTCCTCAGTCAGCGCTACAGTCTCATAATCCCTCGGTTTCCTCTTTTTAGACAAAATGTCCTTCATAAATTTCACATAACTGAGCATTTTTTCCAGCGCTTCAGCAAACAGAATATTGATATGAAGTTTCTTAAAAACTTCTAAGAACTTAGAAAATTGTTTATCCAACTTTTGCTTCTGAAGGCGTTAGGGAAATGGTACAGGTTGTACTGCAGGACTAGGCTTATTACCAGTAGGAGCTAGTATTGTGATTTCCTTTGGCATATTCTCTTCTCCCCCAAACTTGTCACTATTGGGCTCAACACTGCTCTCCTCTACAATAACTTCTGGTTGCACTGTTGAGGTTTCTCCTCGAGTTTCATTCAATGCCTTGCCACTCCGGAGAGTGACTGCTTTATATTGCTCATTGCCCTCCCGTTTTGGGTTTACATCCGTGTCACTTGGCAGGGTGCCTGCAGGACGACTATTTAAAGCAGTGGCCAATTATCCCATTTGGTTTTCCAAATTTTGGATAGAAGCCTCTTAGCTATTTATCCTCGTCTCATTCTGAGAAATATATCAGGAGAGAAGCTCTTCCAAGTTAGACTTCTTCTCCTGTTAAGGTGGAGGATGGTATGAACCTTGAGGTTGTGACGCCCCAAAAATAGGTCCCATCCACCCAACCTATTCTGAGTCACCAAATACATGGTACAGAAAACAACTACAACTTTATTATTACAATTGTCGTGCAAAATACAACGACACATATGTTGTGAATTTTGATACAAATATATACCAACTGTGACTCTCATTCCAACCTTGGATAGCACGTCACAATGGTACCTTACATAAAGGTACAGTCAATAATTGTTTTACAAATTAAAATCTTTAGAAAATGCTCAAGGAAACCTTCGTACATGGGAGGCCATACATCTAAGTTATAATAGATATCATATGACTCGAGAATTATCCTTGGTTGAACCAATAGACCCCAAAGAAAAACGAGAAGATTACTATCATGTTCTTTCCAATGGTGAGTCTTCTCTTAACATAAATTATCTCCATTGTCTCCAATTGAGAATTATATTTCAACCAAACTCCAAGATTATATAGGTAGTGCTCGTAGATATACTCAGCAAGTGGATGTGCACAACTCTGTCTTATGATAACACGAAATTATATGTCATTAGACATCTTGTATGATAGTTACAAAACACCCTTACAAAGTTGGGTTCGCCTCACCCTATTTGATTCACCAAATATAACTATTAAATGACGTATAAAATACAACACATTTATCTAAAGTTCTCAATAAAATTATTTTAATACTATTTAGGGAGAACCTCAACAGCTATCGACCACCGTTTTATTCCCCTATTACCCCCGCTCGACCCAACTATACTCTTATCACCTGAAAGGAATTATGAAATAAATGAGTGAGCACAACTAGCCCAGTAAAAAATATCATGACTAAAGATAATTAAATTATCAATAGCCTTCGTCAGTAATAAATCAGAGATTTAGAACATATGGTAGATGATAAAATTTTTCAACCATAGTTGCAGCGAAACGAGCAATCCATTAGAAGAGTCAAATAGACCATAAAGTCTATTATATTCTCCATGTTAAAAGTCCATCAATAATGTTTTATCCCTGTAACATCAATCAACAGTTCTTGTCCATAATCATGTGAATAACTTATAATCCTAATTGTGATTCTAAATTCCTCTTCGCATCCAGGACGAATATAATTTTCATCACCTGTCTTTACCTGAAACATCAAAGATCATAGTTATGAAACCCTAGAATTTATGAATAAAGATTTAATTTTTTTAAAATATTTTTTAAAATATTATGGAGTAAATTTGAGATAATGTTATAGTTGTGGGTAGTATTTATAAATTTTACAAAGTATGCAAGTTGTTATATTATATTCAATTGGTCGGGAAATATTATTTTTGCCGGGGAATATTCGTACGACGACATAATTATTGGTGGATCCCACAACGAAATTATTGTCGAATTGAGAAAACGACAAAAATATTTTATGAAAATAAAGGCGAAAGTTTTACCGTTAATACTGTTGAACTACTCAGTAGTAAAAGTACAGTAATACATGTGGTTACATAGTAGCATACGGTATTAATTATTGAGGCTTACGTGATAAGTCACTCAGTTTTATTTTATTGGTATTATTAATGTAATAAAACAGAAAAGCTTTTTATATAAAACAGAATACTTTTATAAAGTTATTCGTTTTATTAGGTTAATAGTAAAATCTTTTTATATAAAACAGAATACTTTTATAAAGTTATCTATTTTATTAGACAATAATTAGAATATATTATATTTTATTATGCATAGTGTTTGCATAGTGCCTGCATAGTGCCTGCATAGTGTTTGCATAGTAAAATCTTTTATAAAGTTATTCGTTTTATTAGATTATAAATAGAATATATTATATTTTATTTAAAAGATTTTACTTTAAATATGGACCGTCAGATTAAAGTAAATCAATCTAGACCGTTCATGAGTTAGTTACTATGCAGTCTATTTTTCTATAAATATAAGCTCATTCCTTCATTATTTCTTACGAATTCACTGAAACTCTAGAGAGAGAAATTATAGAGAGAGCGAAGAAAAGTATTCTGTTACTTCACTGCTCCGATATCAAGTTTCTTTTACGGTAAGAGATATTATTTGTTGTACCCGTAAGGGATATTATTTCTTTTGTATTCGTGAAGAGAACTTCTGTTATTCCATTCTTTATTATTCTGTTGGAATAACCTGTATACGCGGACTACCCTATACTTGGTGAAATTCTTCTGTTATTCCATTCTTTATTATTATGTTGGAATAACCTGTTTATGCGAAGTACCGCATACATGGTGAAATTCTTCTATTATTATGTTCTTTATTATTCTGTCGGAATATCCTGTCTGTGCGTTTATGCCGGACCTGGTTCCATTATTTATTATTCTGTCGGAATATCCTGTCTGTGCATTTTACGCCGGACCTGGTTCCATTCTTTATTATTCTGTTGGAATATCATGTCTGTGCATTTTATGCCAGACCTGGTTCCGTTATTTATTATTCTGTTGGAATAACCTTCCTGTGCGGTCTATCGCATGCATGGTGATTTCTGTTGTTATTCCATTCTTTATTATTCTGTTGGAACATCCTATCAGTGCGAATTTCGCCTGACCTAGTTCCGTTATTATTATTCTGTTGGAATAACCTGTCTATGCGAAGTACCGCATGCATGGTGATTTCTTTTGTTATTCCATTCTTTATTATACTCAGTTGATTAAAGTTTTGACTTCTATACTCAATGAAATTAGTGGAATATCCTTGATATTTGCGCTTCATCCAGTATCTTTTCATGAAAATATTGTTCTGAGCATTCTTGAATTTTACTCAACAAAGAAGTATCATGTTGACAATTTGGACGTTATCAGTTCCTAGATAAATTAATTCTTGAACTTGTTTTATTGTATTCTTATATCATTGGCATCATCCTCATGCTTATATTATGTTGAAAGTCATCTGTGGCCTGTAGTGCATAGATGGACTTGGTATGATTATGACCAGGGATTATTCGGTATAATCATAACCGTAATGTTACAAGTGACGTGAAAAAAATCCTCATTGGCCCGTAGTGCATTGATGGATAGTTTTTGGTATGATTATGGCTATTGATTCTCTTTGGCCGTAGTGCAAAGATGAATTATTTTATGGCATGATCAGGACCGTTGATGAAAACATGATTATCTTTAGCCGTAGTGCATGGATAATTCGTGGTCGTGATATTAAAGAATATCCTTGGCCGTAGTGCAGGGGTGATTCGATGATGTGGATTATTTATTAAGCTGAGTCCCAACGATAAAAGTGATGAAAAACCTTTTAAATCATAGAAGATAGTAGATTTTATTCCCTACTTGACTCTTCTAATGGATTACTTGTTCCACTGCAGTTAAACTTAATAGTTATTATATTTTATCAGTTTAACACTGTTGAAGACTAATGATAATTTATTCTGCATTATCTTAGTTATAATATTTCTTACTGGGCTAGTTGAGCTCACCCTTTTGCTTTTATTGTTCTCTTCAGGAAATGAGAACGAAGCGGGGACTAGTCGGGGAACAGAGTGACGGTTCAGATGATAGTATTAGTAGTCCTCATTATTTTGTTAAATAGTGTGACAATAAATATAATGAGGACTTATTCTGAGAGTGGATATTGTCTAAGAAGACAGTATTTGTATTGAAACTCATAGCTCTCTTGTGGTATATTAAAGTTTGTATTTAAATTTTGAACTATGTATCTGGCGACTCAGAATGAGTTATGTATACCTATTTTGGGGGCGTCACAATAGTTATACCAAATCACAGTTCCTGTTCATAATCATACTAATAAATTTATCTTTGTACTACGGGCCAAAGATATTCATCAACAGTTCATCTTTGCACTACAGGCCAAAGATATTCAACAACAGATCATCTTTGCACTACGGGCCAAAGATATTAATATATCAAAGAAATATATAATCATTTCAGAATTTATATAAACAATAATTATAACCATGTTGATCAATTCACCTTTGTACTTAAGCTAAAGATATTCAATTATAAATTCAATGGTCATGATCATACCAGCCAACAATTCATCTTTGCACTACTGGCCAAAGAGAACCCAGAGTCACGATCATACCAATAATTTACCCATCTTTACACTCAAGTGAAAGAGAAATTTCATCACCAGGATTATAAAAATGTTATATATGATAATAAAAACAATATAATCAAAACATTGATTTAATTTCAAGAGTAAGATTCATAAATCAACGATAATTTGGTCAGAAAAAGAAATCGATTTTGTCGTGAATAGCACCCCATGAATAGTAACTCATGAATAGTAACTCGTAAATAGTAACTCATGAATAGTAACCTGTATTCGTACATAGTACCGTATACATAAATAATGTCGTATACGTAAATAATACTATATACATGAATAGTGTCGTATACGTGAATAGTAACCCCGACACGAAAAGGTAAAAATTTCACAATAAAATTTATATCAATATTTCGGTATAATGATATTAAAAGAAATAACATCATTTACGAAAAAATAACATCCCTTACTATCCCTTACCTCAAAAGAACAGTACTTCTAATTGGAATATCAGATATAATGCTGAAGAAAACTTGCATCGTATAGCAACACTCAAAGTATCAAAATACCCACAAAAATACACTCGATAATATAGAGAGAGAAAACTTCAGATTCTGGTGTGATTTTTAATTCTAACCTAAGCACCCTATTTATAGGAAAATGCTTAGAACACCAAAGCAAAAAATTTAATAAAATATTAATATTTTTATTTAAATTTCCTACGCACACCTTACAATCTGAATTCAATATTTACCACATGCAAGTGGGGCCCACTAAAATAGAAAAAACATTTTTCTTAAATAAAACATTTATAACTCTAAAAATTAATTATTTCGAAACTTTAATAATTCATAATAAATAGCCCTTTTATCAGAAAAATTCAAATCTTATGTCCATTCCGTAGGAAATTTAATTCTCTATAACTTTATAGCTTTAAGTTTTTTTAAATTCCAAATGAAAAATAACCGAAATCCACATACGGACGATTTTGCAGGCTATAATCAAATTTTAGCCAAAAATAGGGTCCACCAACATGTTTAACATGTTTTTAGTTTTATTGTAACAAAAATACTCTTCCTCCTCATTTATTCATATATCACACATTCATTGTAAAAATATTACCATTATTATATTATCATAGTATCGCATTATACATTTATAATGTAATATAATAATATATTTGAATGAATTATTTTATCAAAAAAGATAAAATATCAATTTTCAATAATTGTCACTTTTCTAAAAAATTTTCTATTTATATCCACATAAAATAAATATTTTTCTTATCATATATATCAATAATTAATTATTCACAAATAATATTACAGAATCACATTAATGACAACTAGATCGTTCCCCAGAAAGAGGGGGCCTTTCGGTAAAGATTTTTTTTATTGGCTCGCAATTAAAGAGCCTCTCCTAGACAGAACTTCATTAGGCATTGTCAATAATGATATCTAACAATATTATTCAAATAATATAAATTATTGGTCTAATAATTTGAAATATTGTGCAATGACAATTATTGAATCAACAATATAAAATATCAACGCAACAATTATTGAATCAATAAAATATTGAACAGTAATTACTGTAATAATTATTGAGTAGTGACTTCTTACGAAGAATCAGTAATTGGTGCAATACCGTGTGTTACTGTCCAACACCGCGTATTACTATTTTTTAACCACCGGGTATTCCAACAGTGTTAACGATAACAACTACGCCGTTATTTATAAAAACTCATACTTATCATTTTCTTCATCCAATCGCTTTCCGTTATGGGGCTAACAAAAGGTTGCACCGTCGTACGAATATTACCCGACAGCAAGAATATTCCACGACGAAACGAATATTTCCCGACAACAATGAATATTTTATAACCACTTGCTTATTTTGCAAAATTTACATATATTACCCTTAACTTTAAACTTTTATCAATTTAACTATTTATTAAATAGAAAAATTGAATACTTTTATTTCATAGAATTCGGGGTCTTACAGAGGTGGTTGGTTTTGGGATTGAAAACTAGGAGGGTATTACGGTCTTAGAGAAGAAGATTGAGCTTGGTTGTTGTTGTTGTTGTTGTTGCTCTATGAGAAATTTGGACGATTTCTCAAATCGGGATGGTAGTGTGTGGGGAGGTTACTATTCCGAGGTCTACCGTAGTTGACGACATATTGTACCGACTCAGCACTGATTGCACATTGCTCAGTAGGGTGATTCCCATCACATAGCTCACATGGTATCACAACACTCTACACAGTTTGCACTCCCATGGCATCAATCTTTTTAGCTAATGCTGCAAATTGTGCAGATAACGTTGTCATAACATCTATCTCATGTACCCCTACTATCTTCTTTGGTACTTGTCTCTTAGTAGGCCACTGATAGTTATTCGCCGCCATGGTTTCCAGCAACTCGTAGGCTTCATCATATTTCTTATCTACGAATGCCCCACCTGTTGCGGCATCAATACTAGATCTAGTCTACCCTGTTACCCCATTGTAAAAGGTCTGAACTTATAGCCAGTTTGGTAGACTATGATGTAGACAACGCCGAAGCAAGTCTTTATACCTTTATTATGCTTCATATAGGCACTTGGAATCCAGTTGTGTGAAGGAGAGGATGTCATGTCTGAGCTTAGGAGTTTTTACTAACGGGAAGAACTTTGCCATAAATTTATGGGCTAAGTTAGCCCATGCTTTAATGGAGCCCGACGGAAGTGAGTGCAACCAACTTTTGGCCTTGTCCTGAAGAGTAAATGGGAACAAGAAAAGTTTGACGGCATAGTCTGAAACTCCATTAAACTTGAAGGTGTCGCAAATTTCTACAAAGTTGAGTAGATGATCGTTTGGGTCGTTATATGGCATTCCCCTAAACTGTACATTGTTCTGGATCATCTGAAACGTGCCCGACTTAATTTTAAAGTTGTTCGCTTGAATACCGGGCCTCTGTATACTGGGTTGTATATCTGTGACCTACGACGTAGCATATTCCCGTAGATATTTTTGAATTTCCTCGGCCATAGTATTTGGATTTGGTATACCCCGAGCTCTTTCTCTTCTTAGTCTTCAAAATGTTCTGTCAACCTCAAGATCAAGAGGTATTAAATTATGATTTCTGCGAGGTGGCATACACAATCAAGAGTACCTAAGAAAAGAATTTAAATATAAAAATAAGTTTAAATTAAGATCGTCTTGAGTTAGTATTAATATTGAAAAACAAATAATACTAAGTCCCTGGCAACGATGCCAAAAACTTGTTAGTCGATTTAACGATCAAATAAACACGCACAAGTTTACACGGTCAAACAAGTAATATAGTAATAAGTTGAGTGTCGAACCCATAAGGAAATAGTAATAAAGCTATTCAAATACTAAAATTATATCAATTAGACCTTATCCAAACAGTTGAGTAAATATTATTTGTTAAAGCTATATGATTAAAACAGTAAATGGCGAGCAAGAGTTGTATCAAATATGACAAGCTAAGATTACTACTCCCCTAATGCTTCGTATAATCTCCTAACTCTCCTAATTATCTAACAAATCAATAGAATGGTCAAACGAGAATTCTATGTTTACATAAGCCTCTTCCGATGGAAATATGAAATCCTCTAGCTAAATAAATCACTATATTCCTATGGTGAAATAAGTTAGATTAGATTCATTAAGCTTTAATTCTCATTAGTCACACATAATAGAATAAATATATTCCTATTCTATTTTGCAAGATATGCTCTCAATCCATTAGGAAAGGTCATAACAAGTGTTATCATATTTAGGGTTAAGCATTAAAGTCCATTTTTCAATATCAAAGTAATACTCATATCAACTACTTGGCCAAGCAATCAATAACTTAAACATGAAATACAATAACCCATTCAAACATGATATATTATAATATATAGGAGAGAAAGTCAATTATATATATATATATATATATATATATATATATATATTTACATTTCGTCCCGCTTGGAGTTTACTTCGTGGCGGTTGACCGTTTTTATTGCTTTATTTACATTTCGTCCCCCCTGGAGTTTACTTCGTGGCGGTTGATTGCTTTTACAGCTTTATTTATATTTCTGATGCCCCATTGAGGTGCTTCGTGGTGGTTGATCATGTCAATATATATATATATATATATATATATATATATATATATATATTTACTGCTTTTATATATTTACATTTCCGATCCCCTATGGAGGTGCTTCGTGGTGGTTGATCATGTCTGTATATATATATTTACAGCTTATATATATATATATATATATATATATATATATATATATATATATATATATATATATATATATATATATAACTGCTTACTGATTTCATACAAACTGCGGTATCATGTGAGCCTAGGAATCATGTGATCACATATTCAATCTACTGAATCTAGATTCGGTTCTCGTGATGGACATTTTTAGTTGTAAGCAGTTTGTAAATTTATTCACGGTGTTTGGATTTCCTCAGATGGTTTTTATACCCATGAGGAGTTCGGCACTGCTATGTATATTATTTTCTCGAAGATGCTTTACATCTCGAAAATAAAAGCAATCAAGCCAAACATCTAATAAAATGGAAGTGTAAAAGGTCTCAATTACTATTGAGCATCAGGGTTTGAAAAATCTCTTTTATAAAACTTCACTGATATATCTTGTTTAAAATTAAATTTTAAAAAAAAATTCAAACCCTGTGTATATAGGTGCGAACGAGGTCTCGCACTACTTCCAAATAACAGCACATTGACCCATACACACATACATTCATATAACAGTTTCTTAAAAAGTGGCGGTCACCGTGGCAACACGGATGTCGGGTGGTGCCTAACACATTCCATCCGCATAAGCAAGTCTCCGGACCCTAATGAATCTCGGTTTCATAGATCCGTTTAGCAGTGTCACATCACTGGGTCAATGTGCAAACCTTTTATCGGTTGTGTTGGTATAACCAGTTAAAAAACCAACTAGCGACTCTTATAGTCCAATCATCGGCATATACATGTCAGACCTTTTTTGCTTGTTTTTTCAAAAAAATCTCACCTAACATGAGAACACAAAAGAACAAGAATAGAAAAGGGACAAATAAAAATCCTGACGTCGACAGGTGGCGACTCTACTGGGGACGTCAGTAAGAGGACTTAAGCCGCTATTTCAATCTTTTCAAAATTGTTATATGCTTGTGTATGGATGTTGCATTTACATTTATGATGAATGTGTATGAATGCATATATTTAATGCACTTAATACTTTACACTATATCTGCTTGTGATATTAGTGCTTCGCACGTGCCATCATTTTCATAAACGACGAGACACGTTGTATGTGAATGTATGTTGTGTGGTTCCTCCACCAGGAGGCTATCCTGTCGGTGTTTGATTATTGGACTCGTAGGAAGACTAATTCCAACGAGGCTCAAGAAAGGCACCAACCAAATTCGCTCCAGTTGAAAGACCGGATTAAATTCCCATCAAGTAAATTGCGATGATTTGGGAACCTTCATGCCAAAAAGCCACGAGAGTAACCTAAGATAGGTCAGCCTCTGATAAACCAAATGCGGAGGAAAGTCTCTTCATGCTTTCTCATTTCAAATTATTCGTAAAGTCAATTACTTGTAATTTCATTCCATATTTATCTCCATGTAATGAGAAATATGAAGGAAAATGTGCATATTTAAATTAACACGCTATCCTGTATTACAAACAGCTAACATCCGTTTTGCAGGATAATAATCCTAAAACGGACACATCACATAGCATGTAAACATTTACACAATCCCTAAAGACTAAACTATGCAAGTTTTGTCGCAAGGAAGCATTCGGACCCATTACCCGGTCAAAATCTAAAAAGGCCACGGGCTTACAGCCAATCATGTCTTCATCTGACCAATCTAATCCAGTTTCTCGCGAAGAATTTGACGGATTAAGTAAACAAATCATAGATTTGGCTGTTCTGATTAAAGAACTACATCAGTCTACTCAAGGTACGAAGATACCCATACATGTTGAATCCTCTGCACAAGGAGGAACCCAAGGTTCTGATAAAGTCATTACAGTACCTGAGCTCCAGTTAGATACAACCAACAAAATTCATGATACCACCCATCTTAAAGGAGATCTAGACACCAGTGACATCAGAAAAAAGGTCCTTTAAATGGACGAAACCCTTCGCTCTATCAAAGGAATTGGAGCACATGGGAGTGTCTCATATGCTGACCTTTGTATATTCTCTAGTGTTCATTATCCAGAAAAGTTCAAAACTCCTGACTTCAAAAAGTATGATGGGTTAGGAGATCATTACACACATTTGAAGGTGTTCATTGGAGAACTTGGATCTTATGCAGAGGACGAGAAGCTCAGAATGCAGCTGTTCCAAAAGAGTCTGACTGGAGAAGCCCGTTCATGGTATACCAGATTAGACAACTCAAAGATCCATAGCTGGGAAGAGCTAGCTCATGCCTTCTTACTCAATACAGCTTCCAGTCTCAAATGGCTCCTGACCGGTACCAGATTACCAAGGTCAAGAAACAGTCCAATGAGTCTTTCAGAGAGTATGCTCAAAGGTAGAGGCGCCTTGCTGCTCAAGTGATTCCTTCTATGACAGAGTCAGAAATGGTCATGACCTTTATCGACATACAAGAAGCTCCTTTCTATGAGAGAGTTTTACCTGACATTGGAAAACCATTTTCTGAAATGATCAAACATGGAGAGATGACTGAGATGGGGTTGAAGTCAGGAAAGATTCAAGACCTAGCCGCTCTTAAAGCTGTTATTAAATGTAAGACCCCAACTTTTATAAATAAAGATGAATTTTCTATAATATCATTTTTGAATATTATGGAGTTAATTTTATATAATGTTATAGTTGTGGGTAATATTTATAAATTTTGCAAAGTACGCAAGTTGTTATATAATATTCGATTGGTCGGAGAATATTCGTTTTAACAGGGAATATTCGCACAACGACACAATCATTGGTGGACCCCACAACGGAATTATTGTCGGATTGAGAAAACGACAAAAATATTTTATTAAAAATAACGGCAGAAGTTTTACTATTGTTACTGTTGAACTACTCGGTAGTAAAAGTACAGTAATACGTGTGGTTGCATAGTAGCACACGGTATTGATTATTAATGCTTATGTGAGAAGTCACTCAGTTTGATTCAATTATTGTCAGTTAATAATATGAATTATTTAGCGATAATGACGTTTTGTTTTATTCGTATTATTAACGTAATAAAACAGAAACATCTTTTTATATAAAACAGAATACTTTATTAAAGTTATTCTATAAATAGAATATATTATATTTTATTTAAAAGATTTTTCTTTAAATATGGACCGTCAGATTAAAGTAATCAATCTGGACCGTTCATGGATTAGTTACTATGCATTCTATTTTTCTATAAATAGCAGCTCATTCCTTCATTATTTCTTACGAATTCACTGAACTCTAGAGAGAGAAACTATAGAGAGAAACTATAGAGAGAGAGAAGAAGAGTATTCTGCTACTTAACTACTTCCTTATTTCAGCTCTTTTTAAAACGGTAAGGGGTGTTATTCTTTCTTATTCATGAAGAGAACTGTTGTTATTCCATTTCTTATTATTCTGTTGGAATAACCTGTATACGCGGTCTACCCTATACTTGGTGACATTCTTCTATTATTCTGTTGGAACATCCTGTCTGTGTGTTTTACACCGGACCTGGTTCCATTTTTATTATTATTCTGTTGGAACATCCTGTCTGTGTGTTTTACACCGGACCTGGTTCCGTCTTGTTATTATTCTGTTGGAACATCCTGTCTGTGTGTTTTACACCGGACCTGGTTCCATTATTTATTATTCTGTCGGAATATCCTGTCTGTGCGTTTACGCCGGACCTGGTTCCATTATTTATTATTCTGTCGGAATATCCTGTCTGTGCGTTTACGCCGGACCTGGTTCCATTATTTATTATTCTGTTGGAATAACCTGTCTGTGCGGTCTATCGCATGCATGGTGATTTCTTTTGTTATTCCATTCTTTATTGTACTCAGTTGGTTAAGTTTTGACTTCTATACTCCATGAAATTTGTGGAATATCCTTGATAATTGCGTTTCATCCAGTATCTTTTCATGAAAATATTCTTCTAAGCATTCTTGAATTTTACTCCACAAAGCAGTATCATGTTGACAATTTGGACGTTGTTAATTCTTGGATAAATTAATTCTTGAACTTGTTTTATTGAATTCTTATATCATTGTCATCATCCTCATGTTTATAAAATGTTGAAAGTCATCTGTGGCCTGTAGTGCATAGATGGACTTGGTATGATTATGACCAGGGATTATTCGGTATAATCATGACCGTAATGTTACAAATGATGTGGTAAAAGTCCTCATTGGCCCGTAGTGCATTGATGGACAGTTGTTGGCATGATCATGACCATTAATGAATACACGAATATCCTTGGCCGTAGTGCAGGGGTGATTCGATGATGTGGATTATTTTATTAAGCTGAGTCTCAGCGATCACAGTGTTGAAAAACCTTTTAAATCATAAAAGATAGTAGAGTTTATTTTCTACTTGACTCTTTTAATGGATTGCTTGTTCCGCTGCAGTTAAACTTGATGTCTATTATATTTTATCAGTTTAACATTGTTGAAGGCTAATGATAATTTATTCTGCATTATCTTAGTCATAATATTTCTTACTGGGCTAGTTGAGCTCACCCTTTCTTTCACTGTTCTCTTCAGGAAATGAGAACGTAGCTGGGGCAAGTCGGGGAACGGAGTGATGGTCCGAATGATAGTATTAGTTAGTAGTCCTCACTATTCTATGTAATAGTGTGTTAATAAATGTAATGAGGACTCCTTTTGAGTATGAATACTCTCTAGAAGATAATATTTGTATTCAAACTCACAGTTTATGTTTTGTCGTATTGTACACGACAGTTGTATTAGTAAGTTGTATTTGTATTCTGTACTATGTATCTGACGACCCAAGATGGGTGATGTATACCTAATTTTGGGGGCGTCACAGTTGGTATCAGAGCTTAGGGATATGATCCCTGGCTAAGATGTGAGAATAGAACTAGGAGGGGAGAGACGGGGAATTCCTTCGCTAGTATGACCTACCTAAGTTTATTTGCATGGTATTTAATTGGTCGGTCATAATATAAGGATAATATATGACATATCAATTAACTTTTATTTTGTGGCAGTATCTGAAAATGGCATCTGAGAATGTTGAGAATAGCAATGGAGCACAGGCGATTATTGATTCACCACATATCAATAATCAGGATAATGTGCATCAGGAAGGTGACAATCCTCATGCAAACAACAACACTGACCAGATGATGAATGATGGAATGTTCAGAGGTTTTATGCAATTCATGCAACAACAGGTGAAAGCGGCTCCTGTCCACAACGTAGGTGGAAATACTGGAAACTCTCAGGCGGTCACCGCTAAACAGTTTAAGGAGCTGGGACCACCGGAGTTTAAGGGAGAACCCAAACCACTTGTAGCTGAAACATGGATAAAGCAGATCACCAAGATATTTGATGTCTTGGGTTGCTCCGAGGAGCAAAAGGTTCCCTTTGCCGCCTTTATGTTGCGAGGAGAGGCAGATTACTGGTGGGAATCGATAAAGCGTACTCAACCTGCCGCACTGAAGATGTCTTGGGAGAAGTTCCAAGAGCTGTTTAACGACAAATACTTTCCCGAGAGTATTCGTCACATGAAGGAGGTGGAGTTCATCAAATTGGAGCAGAATAATATGACCGTGTCGCAGTACGAGGCAAAATTTGCGGAGTTATCCCGGTTTGCGTCCCACCTGGTGGATAATGAAGAAAGAATGACGCGGATGTTTTTAAGAGGTTTGAAGCCGGAGATACGTCAACATCTTGTTTCTCATAAACTGTGTTTGTATTCAGATGTTGTAAATAGGGCTCAGTTGGTGGAGCGCGATAACGAGACAACGCAACCAAAAGAGAGCAGCCGGCAAAATGATAATACCAGTGAAAGCAGTCATCGAAGCGGTGACAACAAGCGTGGAGGGAATCAACAGGCCAGAAATGGTAACCACTTCGGTGGTAATCAGGGCCAAAACAATAAGAATGGGCATTTCAAGAAGAGGAGATTCAACAATGATGGAAAGACGTCAGCACCAGCACCTGTCGTTAAGGAAGGAGAACGACCACCTATCATATGTTTCAAATGCGGAGGGGAGGGGCACATCAGTCCAAACTGCGCGATGCCGTCCAAAGCATGTTATAATTGTGGAAGAGAAGGTCATTTAGCCCGATTTTGTCGTTTACCGAAGACAAATTCAGCTAGGATGGAGGCACCAAAGGCCGTCCCAGAAAAGTCAAAACCGGTTGTGCAAGGGAGAGCGTTTGTTGTGAACTCCCAGAGAGCAAGGAACCCGAATGAGGTCATCACGGGTAAGCTTATCATAAACTCTAACGAAGTCTATACTTTATTTGATACCGGTTCTACCCATTCTTTTATTTCTCCTACTTGCGCTCATCGATTAAATTTGATTCCGGAGAAATTAGACTTTGACTTAGCAGTTGAAACTCCATTGGGAGAAACCTTCATTACATCCACGGTTTATAAGTCTTGTTTGGTTCAAGTTGGTACCCACACATTACCTGTCGATCTTATTTCATTAAAAATACTTGCATTTGACGTGATTCTAGGGATTGATTGGTTAACTACTCATCATGCAAAAATTGATTGTTTTCGTAAGGTTGTTAGCTTTCATATTCCTAATCGACCTATTATGCGAATTCAAGCAACCAAACCATTAAAATCAATCGCTGTCATCTCAAGCCATAAAGCTATTCGTTTATTGAAAAACGGATGTCAAGCTTTCTTAGCTCATGTCACAGATCTAAACAAAAATACGTCAGCTTTGAATGATATTTCTGTTGTTAATAAATTTCCTGACGTATTTCCCGAAGAACTTCCTGGCCTACCCCCAGAGCGTGAAATTGAATTTTGTATCGACCTTGAACCCGGTACAAAACCCATTTCCAAAGCCCCATATCGAATGGCTCCTATTGAACTTCAGGAGTTAAAGACCCAACTGCAGGAATTGTTAGACATTGGTTTTATTCGTCCTAGTACTTCTCCTTGGGGTGCTCCTGTTCTGTTCGTGAAGAAGAAAGATGGGAGTATGCGACTTTGTATTGATTATCGGGAGTTGAATCATGTCACCATCAAAAATAGGTACCCATTGCCACGTATTGATGACCTGTTTGACCAGTTGCAAGGAGCACAATTCTTTTCAAAGATCGATCTTCGTTCTGGATATCATCAGCTGAAGGTTAGAACTGAGGATATTCCAAAGACTGCCTTCAGAACTCGGTATGGGCATTATGAATTCTTAGTTATGTCTTTTGGATTGACTAATGCTCCTGCTGCCTTCATGGATATGATGAACAGGGTATTCAAGGAATATTTGGATCACTTTGTGGTCGTCTTTATCGATGACATCCTTGTTTATTCCAAAAGCCGTGAAGATCATGAGCAACACTTGAGGCTGGTACTCCAAAAGCTTCGTGAATACAAACTTTATGCCAAGTTGAAGAAATGCGAGTTCTGGCTGGAAGAGGTAGCATTCCTTGGGCACGTAGTATCAAGTCGTGGAATATCGGTTGACCCGGCAAAGATTGAAGCTATTCAAAGCTGGGAGCAACCTAAATCAGTGACCGAAGTACGTAGCTTTCTTGGTTTAGCTGGTTATTATCGGAGATTCGTGGAAGGATTTTCTCGAATCGCTACTCCATTAACTCAGCTGACTCGAAAAGATACAAAGTTCGGTTGGAGCGAAGAATGTGAGCAGAGTTTTCAAGAACTCAAGAGGAGACTCATTTCAGCACCTGTTCTAACAATACCATCTGGCTCGGAGGGATTTGTCATCTACAGTGATGCTTCGAGCAAAGGGTTGGGATGCGTTCTCATGCAACATGGAAAAGTCATAGCCTATGCATCAAGACAACTCAAGGAATATGAGAGGAATTATCCTACTCATGATCTAGAGTTGGCAGCTGTTGTCTTTGCACTTAAAATTTGGAGGCATTACTTGTATGGGGAGAAGGTGGAGATCTTTACGGATCATAAAAGCCTCAAATATTTCTTCACTCAAAAGGAACTCAACATGCGACAACGACGTTGGCTTGAACTGTTGAAAGATTATGATCATACCATTCAATACCATCCTGGAAAAGCGAACGTGGTAGCTGACGCATTGAGTAGAAGATCATATGCAAGTACGAGTGCGATATTGTCAACACAAAGGCCCATTTTGTGTGATTTGCAAAGGATGGAGATAGAGTTAAAGACTCCAGGGACCCATGTGATGATGGCGAATATACGAGTAGAACCGACTTTAATCGATAAAGTTAAAGCTGCTCAAGCTACAGACCTGGAGCTGATGCGTATGAGGAAGAAAGTGCAAGAAGGTGCTATGCCGGAAGCAAGAATCGATGAAGAAGGAATACTTCGAGTCAACTCCAGACTTTGTGTTCCTAACAACCCTGATTTAAAGTATGAAATCATGATGGAGGCGCACAACACACCGTTTGCAATCCATCCTGGAAGTACCAAAATGTATCATGATCTTCGTCATACATTTTGGTGGAGCAATATGAAGAGAGAGATAGCGTTGTTTATCTCAAGGTGTCTAACTTGTCAACGAGTCAAAGCGGAGCATCAAGTACCAAAAGGTCCATTGCAACCACTTGAAATTCCAGAATGGAAGTGGGAGCACATTACCATGGATTTCGTTACCGGTCTTCCTAGGGTTTCTCAAGGTATTGATGCGATTTGGGTCATTGTTGATAGATTGACCAAGTCTGCTCATTTCTTACCGATACGAGAAACTTATACACTTGAACGTCTTGCTCGTATGTACATAAACGAGATTGTAAGACTGCATGGTATGCCAGTATCCATAGTTTCTGATCGAGACCCAAGATTCACTTCACGATTTTGGGTTAGTTTACAAAAAGCTATGGGCACGGATTTACGATTTAGTTCAGCATATCATCCTCAGACGGACGGACAATCAGAGAGGACTATTCAAACTCTTGAAGATCTATTAAGACTCTGTGTCTTTGACTTCAAGGGAAGTTGGGACAAGTTCTTACCATTGGTGGAGTTTTCCTACAACAACAGTTATCAAGCAAGTATTGGCATGGCTCCATTCGAAGCATTGTATGGAAGAAAATGTCGTTCTCCAGTATGCTGGGATGAGGTGGGTGAAGCAACGTTGTTGGGACCGGAGTTGGTACGTATGACTACAGAAAAGATTCAAACGATCCGACAACGTATAAAAACCTCACAAGATCGACAAAAGAGTTATGCTGATCTTCATCGAAAGGACGTGGAATTTGATGTAGGAGATCATGTGTTCTTACGTGTTGCTCCATGGAAAGGAGTTACGAGATTTGGAAAGAGAGGAAAGCTCAATCCTCGATTCATCGGTCCATTTTTAATCCTCGATCGAGTAGGAACTGTGGCTTATAGACTCGCTTTACCGCCAAGTATGTCTCGTGTTCATAACGTTTTTCACATATCCATGTTACGCAAATATGTGGAAGACCCGAACCACATTATTGAGTTAGAACCGGACGAAATAGCGGAGAATTTGACGTATGAAGAAGTTCCTGTTCAAATCTTGGATAAGAAGGAACATATTCTACGCTCCAAGGTTATACCTCAAGTCAAAGTTTTGTGGAGAAACCACGATGTTGAGGAAATGACTTGGGAGTTAGAATCTGAAATGAAATCAAGGTATCCTTACCTCTTCGACATACCAGGTACGTACCCTAATTTCGAGGGCGAAATTTCATAAGAAGGGGAGGTTGTAAGACCCCAACTTTTATAAATAAAGATGAATTTTCTATAAATATCATTTTTGAATATTATGGAGTTAATTTGATATAATGTTATAGTTGTGGGTAATATTTATAAATTTTGCAAAGTACGCAAGTTGTTATATAATATTCGATTGGTCGGGAAATATTCGTTTTAACAGGGAATATTCGTACAACGACACAATCATTGGTGGACCCCACAACGGAATTATTGTCGGATTGAGAAAACGACAAAAATATTTTATTAAAAATAACGGCGGAAGTTTTACCATTGTTACTGTTGAACTACTCGGTAGTAAAAGTACAGTAATACGTGTGGTTGCATAGTAGCACACGGTATTGATTATTAATGCTTATGTGAGAAGTCACTCAGTTTGATTCAATTATTGTCAGTTAATAATATGAATTATTTAGCGATAATGACGTTTTGTTTTATTCGTATTATTAACGTAATAAAACAGAAACATCTTTTTATATAAAACAGAATACTTTATTAAAGTTATTCTATAAATAGAATATATTATATTTTATTTAAAAGATTTTTCTTTAAATATGGACCGTCAGATTAAAGTAATCAATCTGGACCGTTCATGGATTAGTTACTATGCATTCTATTTTTCTATAAATAGCAGCTCATTCCTTCATTATTTCTTACGAATTCACTGAACTCTAGAGAGAGAAACTATAGAGAGAAACTATAGAGAGAGAGAAGAAGAGTATTCTGCTACTTAACTACTTCCTTATTTCAGCTCTTTTTTAAAACGGTAAGGGGTGTTATTCTTTCTTATTCATGAAGAGAACTGTTGTTATTCCATTTCTTATTATTCTGTTGGAATAACCTGTATACGCGGTCTACCCTATACTTGGTGACATTCTTCTATTATTCTGTTGGAACATCCTGTCTGTGTGTTTTACACCGGACCTGGTTCCGTTTTTGTTATTATTCTGTTGGAACATCCTGTCTGTGTGTTTTACACCGGACCTGGTTCCGTCTTGTTATTATTCTGTTGGAACATCCTGTCTGTGTGTTTTACACCGGACCTGGTTCCATTATTTATTATTCTGTCGGAATATCCTGTCTGTGCGTTTACGCCGGACCTGGTTCCATTATTTATTATTCTGTCGGAATATCCTGTCTGTGCGTTTACGCCGGACCTGGTTCCATTATTTATTATTCTGTTGGAATAACCTGTTTGTGCGGTCTATCGCATGCATGGTGATTTCTTTTGTTATTCCATTCTTTATTGTACTCAGTTGGTTAAGTTTTGACTTCTATACTCCATGAAATTTGTGGAATATCCTTGATAATTGCGTTTCATCCAGTATCTTTTCATGAAAATATTCTTCTAAGCATTCTTGAATTTTACTCCACAAAGCAGTATCATGTTGACAATTTGGACGTTGTTAATTCTTGGATAAATTAATTCTTGAACTTGTTTTATTGAATTCTTATATCATTGTCATCATCCTCATGTTTATAAAATGTTGAAAGTCATCTGTGGCATGTAGTGCATAGATGGACTTGGTATGATTATGACCAGGGATTATTCGGTATAATCATGACCGTAATGTTACAAATGATGTGGTAAAAGTCCTCATTGGCCCGTAGTGCATTGATGGACAGTTGTTGGCATGATCATGACCATTAATGAATACACGAATATCCTTGGCCGTAGTGCAGGGGTGATTCGATGATGTGGATTATTTTATTAAGCTGAGTCACAGCGATAACAGTGTTGAAAAACCTTTTAAATCATAAAAGATAGTAGAGTTTATTTTCTACTTGACTCTTTTAATGGATTGCTTGTTCCACTACAGTTAAACTTGATGTCTATTATATTTTATCAGTTTAACATTGTTGAAGGCTAATGATAATTTATTCTGCATTATCTTAGTCATAATATTTCTTACTGGGCTAGTTGAGCTCACCTTTTCTTTCACTGTTCTCTTCAGGAAATGAGAACGTAGCTGGGGCAAGTCGGGGAACGGAGTGATGGTTCAAATGATAGTATTAGTTAGTAGTCCTCACTATTCTATGTAATAGTGTGTTAATAAATGTAATAAGGACTCCTTTTGAGTATGAATACTCTCTAGAAGAAAATATTTGTATTCAAACTCACAGTTTATGTTTTGTCGTATTGTACACGACAGTTGTATTAGTAAGTTGTATTTGTATTCTGTACTATGTATCTGACGACCCAAGATGGGTGATGTATACCTAATTTTGGGGGCGTCACATTAAACACATCCAATCCAGAACTTATGGAAACAACCCCCGGAAGGTCCATAAAAAGAAAGAGGAGGATGTTTCCTTGATACTACAAGGTCAAAAGGGCAATCATAATATGCCTATTCAAAGGAGAAATTACACTCCCTTTCAAGCACAGTCTTCAAACCCTCCATTGCCTAAGGGTGGAGAAGCCAAACGCCCTCGAGTGTTCACACCCCTAGGGGACTCACTCGAGAACAATCTCAATCTTCTGACCACTCAGAAGAAAATTACGCTTCTTCTTCCACTAGTCAACCCTAATGGGAAGGGTTTCAATGCTGCTCGAAAATGTGCTTATCATGCCGGGGCACCTGGGCATGATACTCAAGATTGTTGGGTCTTGAAACACAAGATCCATGATTTGATAGACAACGGTGAAATCGTGGTCACCAAGCCAAATCAACCTCACGTGTACAAGATAATCCTATTTCTCCACACAAAGAGGAAGAGGTTAACATGATTAATTGGAGCAATGGACAGAGTTTCGAGTTTAACTGTGAATCATCCCAGATCATCAAAGATGGTGTTGACAAATGGGATTATGCAAAGTTCTAGTTTATGATGGAATGAAAGATGAAAGCTCTGTGTAAGCAGATTGAGCAATTGGCCAAATTGGTGACCTATCAGCATCAAGTCACACGCCAATTAGTCAGCCATGAGCATGCTAGTCTCCTCCCTTTGGTTATGAATACTCCCTCGTCACCTTCAAAATATGAAACATTGGAGGACAAAGTGGCGAAGAGAGCAACTGCCAAAGCCCGTCGGGATTTTGCTAATAAAAGGGAATTTACATACCTGGGCCAACCTATGGAGGAGATACTTCAGATGCTAATCAATGAAGGAAGGATCACGTCCCTTCTACCTCCAATTAATCCCCGTTCAGGACGGTTTAATTTTGATGGAGTATGTCAGTATCACTCCCATTCTCGCGGTTACAACACAGAAGAATATTGGGCACTCCGCCATCTTATTCAAAATCTAATTGATAACGGTGTCTTGCAACTAGCAGACAATGATACTGTGCTATTTGAGAGTGAAAATACTTGTCCTACTAAATGGAAGGGATTGGTAGCAATTATATCTGCTGAGGTTGATGGGACTGTCAAACCATTCACAATATAAGCAATTAAACTCAATGGAATTGACAATCCTTTGAAAGTGGCTGCACCCGAGCCAATTAACCTACCATTCAGACCATAATATCCTGTTATCAGCTTACAAAAAGTCCCTTGGAATTATGGAGAAGCTGAAGGATCCACCTCTCATACAACTGCTGCAGTATCGAAGGAAAACCCACTGTGTCTTCCCCAACGGGTATTGAAACCTGCCATCAAATCAAAGGGAAAATTTCCTATGGAGAAGATTGAAAAATTCCTCCGTGCTATGGGTCATAATGAAGCCAAGGTGGTTTTAAGCTTAAGAGAAGTTCCACATCAAATTTCAATACTGGACTTGGTTTTAACTTCTACGGATCACAGGAAGATCTTACTGAAGGTTTTGGAAGAAGCCTACTTACCAAAATCAGTGGATGTAGAAAAATTTTGACATCTGGTTGATCACATTTTCAACAACAATGTGGTATCTTTCACTGATGATGACATACCACCCGAAGGGACCGGTTATTGCAAACCGTTACACATTGCAGTTTTGTCCTCCGGATACATGATAGCTGGAGTGTTGATAGATGGAGGTTCATCTCTGAATATCTGTCCTTACGTTACGTTGGTAAAGATGAACGTCAATCTTAAACGGATCCGAAGCAGCCATATGGTTATTAAAGCATTTGATGGATCCTGCCGGAATTCAGTCAGAGAGATTGAGCTGCCAATTGAGATTGGTCCCCATACATTCTGGGTATCTTTTCACGTGCTCAAAATAGATACAAGATATAACCTGCTTCTGGGGAGACCGTGGATTCACATGGTCGGAGCAGTCCCTTCCACTCTTCATCAATAACTTAAATACATTATCAACAATAGTCTAGTCATAGTCAACGCTGAACCGGAATGTCCTCAACAGGGTGGTATGCCACTCATCAGTTTCAATTCCGATATTGAGTCGGTCTGTTTTCAAGCTTTGGAAGTGAGCAACACTCAATACCATTCCATTGGGATGCCATTTCCAATACCCAAAAGTTTTGCCGAAGTAATGGCAGCTACTCAAAAAATGATGTCATTGGGACACCAGCCGGGACAAGGGCTGGGTAAAAGTAATCAGGGTATTAAGCACCCGATTCAAGTGTCCAGTCAAAATGGAATAGCCAGACTAGGTTATTTTGCCAGTTTCAGTTACAGGAATCCACATAAGTATAAGCAGATTCCTCCAGCTTCAGTTACACGACGATTATCTCCACCTGTAAATCCAGAGTCTGCACAACCTCAGGTAAAGGTGCCAGCCAATGTAATGACTATGTTATTTCCAAAACTGATACCGGTAAAGGAGAAGGAAGTCTTTGTTCCAGATCCCAAGGTGGAAGAAGAGGAACGAAGAATTAAATAAGACATCGTTCGAATGATGTCAGTCATACGCATCATTGTCCATGATGAACATACAAATAGATACACCCCAGACGATGATTGCCCATACGTAATGGTCATCATTCGAGAGAAGAAGGACGATGACATCCCCTCCATCACTGCAGTCCACCAGGACTTTGCCCTTGCCAATTGGAGCAGCACTCCTTGCATTGGTCGACAAGGGTAAAATGGGCAGGACTTCCTTCTGCCCTGTAGATATAATAACTGCTTACTTTTCTGTATAATATTAGCAGTTGTTTTGTCAGTACATGCTAACACTTTGTATGATTAAACAGTTTCATATATATTAAGTGAAAGCATATTTTATTTCAGGACTCTGAACATAGATGTGCCTGTACTTGCTGATAAGATGCCTTTTCTCCACAAGGATTGTAACTTTGATGAAAAGTTGGACTCAGACTTGGTGGAAATACAAGAGGACATTGAGGTGCCTCCGGAGATCAAAGAATGGGTTGAAGATAAACCTAAACCCAACCTTGATCAAACCACCTCCTTCAATCTTGGAACCTTAGAAAACCCTAAGTTAATCCAGATTGGTTCAGACCTTACCCCAAACCAGAGGAATGACATGGTTACACTACTAACCCAATTCAGGATGTGTTTGCATGGTCTTATAAAGACATGGTGGGTTTGTCCACTGACATTGTTCTTTATCGCCTTCCCATTAAAGAGGGATTCAAGCCAGTCAAGCAGAAGCTCAGGCGATTGAAACCTGAGTGGAGTTTAAAGGTGAAAGAAGAAATTGTGAAACAATTTCAAGCTGGTATTATCATGGTGTCCATATATCTTGAATGGATATACAACATCGTTCCTATGCCTAAGCCTGGAGGAAAGGTGCGAGTTTGCGTGGATTATCGGGATCTGAATAAAGCTTGCCTTAAAGATAGCTTTCCCGTGCCATTTATCCACATTCTCATTGACAATATTGCTCAATACGGCATGTACTCCTTCGCTGATTGCTTTGCGAGGTACCATCAGATCATGGTTGCTGAGGAGGATCATGAGAAAACTGCTTTCATCACGCCTTGGGGAACCTTTTGCTACAGACGGTTGTCTTTCGGCCTCATCAATGCCGGAGCCACCTATCAGCGAGCTATGATGGCTTTTTTCCATGACTTAATGCACAAAGAGATAGAGATCTATGTGAATGACATTATTGTCAAGTTCCGAATAGAGCAGGACCATTTAGACCATCTCAGAAAGCTCTTCAACAGGTTGCGTAAGTACAACTTGAAGTTGAATCCAGCCAAGTGCGCCTTTGGCGTTAAATCAGGCAAGTTGCTAGGATTTCTAGTCAGCCACAAAGGGATTGAGCTGGATCCCACCAAAATTCAAGCTTTTACGGAAATGCACATTCCTCATACAGAGAAGGAAATACGGGGATTTTTGAGAAGAGTCAACTTTAGGTTCATTTCTCAACTCACAGCAACCTGTGAGCCTATCTTCAAGCTGTTAAGGAAGAACTCCTCCATGAAATGGAATGATGAATGCCAGAATGCCTTCCTTATAATCAAAGAGCAGCTAGTCAAAGCTCCTGTCTTGGTACCACCCAGGGATGATGTTCCCCTGTTTATGTACCTGTCCATAAGTGACAATGCCATGGGCTGCATGCTGGGTCAGAAAGACGATAGAGGCCGAGAACGAGCTATCTATTACCTCAGCAAAAGAATCAGCAGCAGTGAACACAAGTACACTTTGATTGAGAAGACTTGGTGTGCTTTAGCATGGGCTGCCATGAGGTTACAACATTACCTCCATGGGCACACAACCCATCTTATATCCCGCGTAGATCCTCTCAAGTATGTGTTCAGCAAACCCATACTGAATTGCCGACTGTTCAGATGGTAGTTGATTTTGCAACAATTTGACATCATTTACGTGACGCAGAAGTCCATTAAAGGTCAAGAAATCGAGGATCAACTGGCTGTCGCACCTTCAGGAGATTTCAAACCCTTGGAAATATACTTCCCTGATGAAAGGGTAATGGCAATTCAGCAACACCATCAGTACGATACACGCCAAACATGGAACATGTATTTTGATGGAGCTGTTAATATGGAAGGTTCTAGAGCTAGAGCAGTTCTGGTATCCAATATGGGGGAGCAGTATCCCGTCGCCGTCAAATTGCAGTTTGTCAGCACCAACAACACAGCTGAGTATGAAGGATATATCATGGGGCTAAAACTTGCCCGTTCAATGGGCATCAGGCAGTTAACTGTCTTTGGGGATTCAGAGTTGGTAGTCAAAAAATCCACGGGAATCTATCAAACCAAAGAGCTACATTTGTTGCCTTACCATCGACAAGTTTTACAGATGGCTTCGGAGTTCGAAAAGATCTCCGTTCTACACATTCCTCGTAATAGGAATGACTTCACTGACGCGCTAGCAACTTTGGCCTCCTTGATTCACATACCTGACAAGGAACACATGCCAACCCTCACATTTGCCCTGCAAAAGGCACCAGCCTATGGGAACTATGTTGGAAAAGTATCGGATGAACTATCTCCCATCCAACAACCTTGGTATCACCATATGAAGGAGTACTTGCAAGATGGATCTACACCCGTTGAGGCGAGCCTAACTGAACAAAGGTAGATTCATCGACTTGCTATGAAATTCTACTTGAGCGGAGTACACTCTACAAAAGAGATGTAGGATTAGGTCTCCTCAGATGTCTAGACAAGGACCAAGCTCAAAGACTCATGGATGAGGTCTATGGTGGAGTTTGTGGCCCACACATGAGTGGCCCTTTACTTGTTAAGAAGATCCTCAGAACAGGGCATTACTGGCTCTCTTTCAAGGCTGACTGCAATGACCACTACAGGAGATGTTATCAATGCCAAATTCATGGGAATGCTATCCACTCCCCTCCATGGGAGCTCCACAATATGAGTTCGTCTTGGCCCTTCTCAATGTGGGGAATGGACATGATAGGGCCCATCGAGCCCAAAGCCAGTAATGGATATCGCTTAATCTTCACCATGATCGACTACTTCACCAAGTGGGTAGAAGCAGCCTCCTTCCCCAGGGTTACCAAAGAAGTCATCATTTCTTTCATCAGAAATAATGTCATTTGTCGATATAGACAACCAGAGGTGATTGTATCAAACAATGCTAAAAACCTCAGCAACAAAATGATGGAGGAGTTGTGCAGTAAATTCCACATCAAACATCTTAACTCTGTCATATACCGTCCAAAGATGAATGGTACTGTTGAAGCGGCTAACAAAAACATCAAGAAGATCATGCAAAAGATGTCTGCCAACCATAAAGGCTGGCCTGACTTATTGCCTCTTACTTTGTTAGCCTACAGAACATCAATGTGCACTTCAACTGGGGAAACCCCCTACGCATTAGCCTTTGGGATGGAAGCAGTGCTCCCTATAGAAGTAGAAATAGAATCCCTCAGAGTGTTGATAGACGTTCAGCTGGATGAAGACTAATGGGTACAAGACAGGTATCACCAATTATCTCTAATAGATGAAAGGCGAACCGCGACTATCTTCCATGGCCAGTTATACCAACGAAGGATCACCCGATCCTACAACAGAAAAGTCTGGCTACGGCAGTTTAAACAATATGACTTGGTTTTGAAGAAGATCATCGACAACCAAGATTAGTCTAAGAGAAAATTCGTTCCTAACTAGGAAGGCCCATTTGTTGTCAAGGAGGCCTTGACAGGAGGTGTTCTCAGATTGCAGGAAATGGACGGCGATGAATTTCCATAACTCATTAACTCGAACACCGTGAAACGGTACTATGTTTGAAGTTACCATCAAGCAAACATCCTAGTGTTGGATCATCAGATCACCAGTCATTCCGGTTCTTTAACTCTTCACTACATACAACTCTTTTCAACTCTGCGCCCCTCAGGGGAACACACTTTTCAAGCTAGCAGCCTGGTTTTCAGATCGTCAGATCCTTTCCTCTCCACTCGGTTTTTTAACCCTTACTCAACTTCGGTTATCCCACTAGGGATTGAACCTTTCACATTTGCAGTTTGTCCCCAAACACGGGATCAAACTTTTCACACCTGCAGTTTATCCTGAACTTAGGATTAAACTTTCTTCCCCCGCAGTTTGTCCTCCACATAGGATCAAACTTTTCGTTGGCTACAAATCGTCCTGAGGGGCGAACTACGTCGACCTGATCTCTTTGATACACAGGAGTACGCAGGCAACCATTTTATATGGCCCGATCACAATAAAACAAAAATAACAAAAATATTTCTACACCCTTCTCCTTACAAAAACAAAATAACAAAAACATTTCTACACCCCTTTCTGCCACATACAGCGTTGAACCTCTTACACCAGGTTCGAACTACGCAGACCTGATCTCCTCTTCAACAGGAGTACATAAGCAGCCATTCATGGTTCGGTCTAACCCCCTACCAAAACACAAACACTTGTCAACGGTACTGGGATCAAACTTCAATCCACCATATTTTATAGGCTTCAAACCAAAGCGATGGAATTACCTGACCTCCCCATGTAAACGGGAGACTCGGCGACCATCTAAGTTGTGGTTGTACCTTGAAGAGCAATACCAATCCATAAGAGATGGAATTAACTAGGCTCCTCCTAAATAGGAGTACTAGCGACCATCTGTGGTGCGGTCAATCTTAGAGAGGAAAGCCACACTCCTCTCCATATTTCTATACAGAAACCAGTCCTATGACACCAAAGATGGTAGGGATACACACAGATCAATGATCCATTCTGAACTGTCCAATGTCCATCCATCAAGGAGGAATTCAGAATACATCAAGATCACAAGCCCTAAAGAAGCAGGCAAATATCAAGCGAGTATTCAGGCATATGTAAAAGGGAAGTGATCAAAAATATATTTCCCTGCTATATATAATACTGTTTGATATACACAATGTAAACTGTACATAACAAAATGGCTAAGCTAGTCTGTGTAGGAAAATACAAGCCCATCTACAAATCAGTGTATATGCGAGCTATCAAGCCTAACATGGCAACCCTTTTAGAAGAAGGAGGTAACGTTGTGGTCTCTTGTACAAGAGTATCCACACGAGCCAGTAAGTCTGAGGCCATCTGCATGGTGACGCAATGCTTATCAATATATGCACTCATCTCGACAAGCATACCAGTGGTTAGGGATCTCACTGAAGTACTGTCTGCAACGGCTACATCCCAAGCAGATAAGGCAGCATCCCGCTCAACGATCACTGCATCTCTGTCTAATATGGCCTCATCCTGCTCAACAACAGCGGCATCTCTACGAGCTAACGCCTCATCTATCTCTAACAGAGCTATGTCTCTCCCATCAAGAGCTATCAACATCAAGGATCTAGCCTGATCTCTCTCAAAGGTCATCAAATGAAGACTCTGCTCAAAGTACTGTGCCGAATGCTAGATCACAACAGTACTAGTACTGGGAGAATCTAAGAGAGCTGCTGGCAACCCAGTAAATGGCTCCTCCTCAGTGTGAGAATCAATGTCCTCCATGGGCTCTCCACCATTTGAATCCATACTCGGAACTGTGGATACGATCGCAGCCAATGAAGTCTCTGTCTCCATCCACGAAGAATACTCTGGCGAACAACCCGGATGGCTAACAAAAAAAGTAGCTATCTCACGCTGATCCCAACAAGCATACACTCGAGATCGGTCCTCTGCTGACAAGTGGCGAGAAGCTAAGCGCTAACCTAACACCCCATCAAAAGGATGGAAGTCCTGGAACTGGTCAAACTGCGACATTACGGCCAGCAGATGGTAGGTAGTCATGCCCCTCAAACCTGCCAGACGGAGATAATCCATGCCTGGAGCATGAGTAATGAAACTGTAGGGCGAACTGAGCCCTGTACACGACAAGATAGCAAATGGATCTTCAATCCCAGCTAGGAAAACAGACCAAGATGTAGGATCTGTACACTCCGTAGGCTGGAAGGAATACGACATAGTTATCTCATGGGTGAAACAATACCCGTGTCGTCTGAATGTGCCAATCGATCTCAGGTGTGACATAAACCACACGTACAGCATGACCAAACTACCTGTGAATACCCCTATAGTGTAAGTCCTGCAGAATGTGGCCGACCTCAGTGTCTCTGCCATAATCATCGAAATAATGGTACGACCCTCCCTGACAGCTCTCACTGCCATGATGACACCGATGTCCAATTCATCCATGTATCATGGCATGTACACATATGATAATACACACAGCAACAATACATCTATCCTGGCCAAATGCCACTGATCCTCTGGTATGGTGAAATCCCCAGAATGTCGAGCATAGCTGTCCTCATAGTTAAATTTGTCAATCAAAAAACGCTGGGATATCACGTGGCCGGATGCAATCTCATCCTACACAACACTCCGCCTCAACCCGGTGAAAGTCATAAACTGTCGGCTCATGTCACTAATGGCTATATGCACGCAAGGTTTGTCAAGTGGAAGCATCGTCAAACGTGCATACTCCTCCAAAGTCGGAGTTAACTCCTGGGTCCCAAGCCAGAAAATCTGCCTCTCCGGTGCCCAGTGCTCCAGCATGCCCTCCACAAATCCTGTGGGAACTTGAAACATCAAAAGGGTCATAGTATACTGCAACAGCTGATCTACGGTCACCCTATCTGAGGGTGACATACTATCATACCAGTATCTCAGACGGGATGCCACCAATAATGGCGAGGTGTGATCTATGCGGCTGATTGTCAAAGAAGACATCTGTGTGGGCCGTATCATAATATCATCCAGGGGTCAATTCTGAACATCTCTGGACATACATACATATGCATAACATGATACATGCATAATAGATAATAGATGGCGATATGATGCAGGGAATAGAAGATAGTATATACATTCCTAAATACATCATCATCTATATACATCATCTCTGTACAGCTAAAAATACAGGGAAATGGGGCATAGACACCCTACTACTAACAGAGGCCTATCAAAAGATATAGTGAGAATGGGGCACAACCACCCAATATCTAACAAAAGGCCAAATCAAGGATAAAAATACTACGCGGTTGAGCAAAATAGCCTGAAATCCTGGTTTTCCTGGACCCGACTGTGGCTTTCATATCATTCATTGGTATTTGCCCAAACACAGTGTATACTATACCGATGATCTCAGTAGTTGCAGATCACATTCGGTAATACCGCACAAAGGTCCAATGCCGTCAGTGCAGGGTCATCATTCTCAAGTATATCCCCGACGGAGGTTACAACGCATGGTCATCTGTCCAAAAATAGATCCCCGACGGGGGTTACAACGCATATTTGCCGTTGATACACACATCAATGAAGGTCAAGCAACCTTGACGTTAGTTCAGCCGTTGGCAAGTAAACCCAATGACGCATCGAAAGTCATCCGATGATTGCATCAGTTGATACACATCAACAAAGGTCAAGCAGCCTTGGCATTTATCTCTAGCAGGGAGTTCATCTGTTGATGTACACGTCAGCAAAGATCAAGTATATCCCCGGCGGGGGTTACAACGCATGGTCATTTGTCCAAAAATAGATCCTCATCGAGGGTTACAACATATATTTACCGTTGATACACATGTCAACAAAGGTCAAGCAACCTTGACATCAGTTCAGCCGTTGGCAAGTAAACCCAATGACGCATCGGAAGTCATCCGATGATTGCATCAGTTGATACACATCAACAAAGGTCAAGTAGCCTTGGCATTTATCTCCAGCAGGGAGTTCATCCGTTGATGTACACGTCAGCAAAGATCAAGTATATCCCCGGTAGGGGGTTACAATGCATGGTCAGCCGTTGGTTCACATGTCAAAGAAGGTCAGGCAGCCCTAACAACACATACTGTTGGTAGTAAATCCAACAGAACATTGAAATGTCCTGGCGATACAAACCAGGAAGGATCAACATCATCGGGGAGGATCGATGATGGAATATGTTATACACATCCTCAAACAAACAAAGCTTTATCCCCACAGATCTCTTGTACACTAGAGGCACATCTTCGAAATAAAGTCTACATCAAGGATTCAGGACTTTAGTGATAACCCCAATGTCAACAATCCTAGATATTCTTGTTAGCTGTGGATCGCATGTCCATGACAGTTCATCAGGCCGCTTATTTATTGCCATCCCCGATAGAAGTAACAGGGAGCCGGCAATCATCCCCAGCATGTGGGAAAACAATCCATATGCATCATACATTTGCATCATGTTGCTACGCATAGCATCATATTTATCTTGTTACATTTCAAGTGTCTAGGATTCTTTATCCTATCCATGCCATTACATTGCACGAATATGATAAAGAGGGGCATCTGTAGACACTCAAAATTTTCTACACATATGTTACTGACATTGTAGGAGGGCAGCTTCGTCTTTCAGAGATAATCTTGGAAGACAACTCATATCCAGTCCGGATACTACCGGAAGTTCAGTTTTAACCCCGGAACACATACCGGGAGTATCAGTTCCAACCTCGGAGATAACCCCGAGGCATGCAGTTCCAATACCGGAAATTCCACCAGAGAAGGCCGATTCATCCCAGAGATAACCTCGATATATTCAATCTCAGTCCCAACACTGGGAATAGCAGTTCCAACCCTGGAGATAACTCCAAGGAATGCAGTTACAGTTCCGGAGATAACCCCAAAAATGCTTGTTTCATATGCATGCGATCAGCTTCAACCTCGGCACTCAATACAAGACTCGGAGATAACACAGGAAAGACAGGCACACCTTAGAGATGACACTGAGGACCTTCAACACTTGCAGCAGTCCAATCTCAGAGATAACCCTAAGCAACGTCTGCTTTATCAGCCCAAGCCGGAGATAACCCCAGTGAGGGGCAAAGTCGTCATCTTGCCCCCTTGACGCCACATCGCACCATCTCAACACTTCATACATACATTACTACACAACAATGTCCCACAAGAACTAAGGAAGTCCAATCCTGAGTGACTATTGCGCAAGGCAACGGATAGAATTTGAAGCTTGAAGATCGGAGGGCATAGTCCCATCTTCCTGACTTCGTACAACCTCTAATCCTATGTCATTGCATAACTCTCGACAACGGCGGCCCAAAATAGGTCTTATACACCTCAGTCAGATGCCTGAATTGAAGTTCTAAAAGTTCGAGAAGACATCACATTGCATTCGTGCACGTACTTTGAGACGACGGGACCCGCGAAGACCGGGGCACCCCGGACAGCCGCAGGCACATCTGCGGCGAGCCGCAGGCCTGCGGCGAGCCCCTCTATAAATAGAGGGCTTGGGGTGGCCATTTTGTAAGAGAAAAAGGCAAGGAAGCCCTGTCCAATTTGCTCTGTACACACACTAAACTGAGTGCTTTCTCATTTTTAACACTTGTAAGCTCATATATAGCTACTTTTTATCGGTGGGAGCCTAGTGTTCATCCACTTAAAGCTATATAAGTCTTCCTTGGTAGCCCACTGTAAGCCTTCTTACACACTTTAAAGAATTTCTCTTCATCTTTGCACACACTATTCTTCACATTGAGAGTCGTGTTGCGTGTGTATGCCCGGACTTCTATCCGTGGTTTCATTTCAGTTTATATATATATATATATATATATATATATATATATATATATATATACTTATATATATTTTTATATATGGACTAACATTATTGAGTTATGCCTCGATTGAGCCTAGACTTATGTCTGGAGCGTTTAATTGCTTTATATATATGAACTGTGTGTCGAACTATGTTCGATGAGCCTGGATTTTACATCCGGTGCGTTTACCTTTATATATATATATATATATATATATATATATATATATATATATATATATATATATATATTTTTACATTTCGTCCCGCCTGGAGTTTACTTGGTGGCGGTTGATTGCTTTTATAGCTTTATTTACATTTCTGATCCCCCATGGAGGTGCTTCGTGGTGGTTAATCATGTCAATAGATATATATTTGCCGCTTTTATATATTTGCATTTCCGATCCCCCATGGAGGTGCTACGTTGTGGTTGATCATGTCTGTATATATATATATTTACAGATTATATATATATATATATATATATATATATATATATATATATATATATATATATATAACTGCTTACTGCTTTCATACAAACTGCGGTATCATGTGAGCCTAGAAATCATGTGATCATAGATTCAGTCTACTGAATCTAGATTCGGTTCCCGTGATGGACATTTTCAGCTGTAAGCAGCTTGTAAATTTATTCACAGTGTTTGAATTTCCTCAGATGGTTTTCATGCCCATGAGGAGTTCGACACTACTATGTATATTATTTTCTCGAAGATTCTTCGCATCTCAAAAATACAAGCAATCAAGCCGAACATCTAATAAAATGGAAGTGTAAAAGGTCTCAATTACTATTGAGCATCAGGGTTTGAAAAACCTCTTTTATAAAACTTTACTGATATATCTTGTTTAAAATTGAATTTTTACAAAAATTCAAATCCTGTGTATATAGGTGCGAACGAAGCCTAACACTACTTTCAAATTACAGCACATTAACCCACACACACACACATTCATATAACAGTTTCTTAAAAAGTGGCGGCCACCGTGTCAACACGGATGTCGGGGGGTGCCTAACACCTTCCCTCAGCATAAGCAAGTCCCCAGACCCTAATGAATCTAGGTTTCACAGACCCGTTTAGCAGTGTCACATCACTGGGTCAATGTGCAAACCTTTTATCGGTTGTGTTGGTACAACCAGTTAAAAAATCAACTGGCGACTCTTATAGTCTAATCGTCGACATATACATATCGGACTTTTCGCTTGATTTTTTAAACAAATCTCACCTAACATGAGAACACAAAAGAACAAGAATAGAAAATGAACAAATAAAAATCCCGACGTCGACAACGAATCTTATGATTAAACAAAAACTAGATTCTGAGATAACTTTTGGGAAAAGTGACGATCAAGATGTTGGATTGTTCGTTAGAGGGAGGTCAGTTGTGAGAAGTTCAGAAGATGGTAGTACACACAGATCAAAATCTTGGAATAAGAATTTCAGTTGTAACTATTGTTATGAAAAGGGGCATATAAAGTGTAATTGTCCGAAGTTGAAAAATAAGGAAAATAAAGGAGACGCTCATGGTCAAATTCATAGTGGACAGAATGTGTAGAACCAACATAATCAGGGGGCAAGAAAGTTTGCTCAGACTAGTGTTGCTGAGGATAGTGATGATCTTTTGTTAGTAGCCCGTGACAGAAAAAGACTTAGCAGTGTCTGGATCTTGGATTTTGGTATGTGTCCTATTCGTGATTTGTTCACCGCATATGAACCGTTTGATGGTGGAATTATTTTGATGCGAAATTCAAAACAATTCTAAATGTAAAGCAATTGGCATTTGTACAATTACAATTAAGATGCATGATGGAATAATCATGATATTGTCAAATGTTAGACATGTTCTAGGTTTGAAGAAGAATCTCATATCTTTAGGTACATTAGATGAAAATGGGTGTAAGTACACAACTGAAGGTGGAGTTATGAAGATTAGTAGAGGCTTTCATGTGTTGATGAAAGGAATCAAGGTCGGTACTTTATATAAGTTAAAGGGTTCTACAACTAGAGATTCAGATGCAATTTGTTCTTCAATTATTGCATATGACACCACCAGGTTGTGGCATATGAGGTTAAGCCATATGAGTGAAAGAGGCATGAATGCTTTGAGTAAGAGAGGTCTTTTGTCTGGGCAGAAAATAAGAAAGCTAGACTTTTGTGAACATTGTGTCTTGGGGAAGCAAAAACGAGTTAGTTTTAAGACTGTAGTTCATAGAACAAAGGGGACTTTAGATTGTATTCATTCAGACATTTGGGGCCCTTCACAAGGTCCTTTAGCAATGCACATTATTTGCTAACCTTCATTGATGATTATTCCAGGAAGGTTTGGGTCTACTTCTTGAATCATAAGAATGACTTTTTTGTGACTTTCAAACAGTGGAAGACTTTGGTTGAGAAGCAGATAGGAAAACAAATTAAAAGGTTTAGAATAGATAATGGCCTTGAGTTTTGTGAGACTGAGTTCAATGAGTTCTTCAAGAATGAAGGAATTGTTAGGCATCGTACAGTTGTGAAGACAACGCAGCAGAATGGAGTTGCAGAACAAATGAACAAAACCTTGATAGAGAACCAGATGCATGTTGTTAAATGCATGTTTAAGCAAGGAATTCTGGGCAGAATCAGTGAACGCAAATTCTTTTTTGGTGAATCGTTCTCCTTAAACAACTATAAAATGTAAAGACCCTGAAGAGGTTTGGTCAGGTAATCCTGAAAATTATTCATCTCTTAGGGTATTTGGTTGTCCTGCATATGCACATGTGAATGAGGGAAAACTCGAACCCAGAGCCAAGAAATGCATCTTTCTTTGTTATGGTTTTGGTGTGAAGGGTTATAGACTTTGGTGTGTTGATCAGAAATCAACAAAGGTCATCATTAGAAGAGATGTTACTTTTGATGACTCCACTATGCTTCATAAGAACAAGGAATCCTATGTTCCTTGTATTGATAATTTTGATAGTGTTGGTCATAAGGTGGAGCTTGAAGTAACTTTTCCTCGGGTTCAGAAATTACGACATTGTTCAGATCATGTGCCTACTACTACTTTTGTAGATGAGAATATAATTCCAGATGAGGAACATGTGGACATCAATATAGTCTCACTAAAGACAGCAAAGAGGACAGTGCGACCACCGCACAGATATGAGTTTTCAGATTTTGTTGATTATGCATTGTCAGCTGCCGAGGCCAGTTGAGTACAGTGACCCTGTGACTTATAAAGATGTTGTTTCCTCAAATGATTCAGAAAAGTGGTTGTTTGCTATGAATGAAAAGATGGAATCTATTCAGAAAAATCAGACTTGATTTGTGCATTTTGAGAAGAGGAGAAAGTTCACTGTTTTGTGCAATATTTGGAGGATTCAAGTCAAGTTGGAGATTTGTTGGGTATGCCATGAATCCTTATTGGATTTGGATTTAGGTATTATCCAAAATCTGTTTTGGTTTAGAAAAGTTATCTTTTTTAACTATACTCAATTAATTATTTTTAATCCTATTTGATTATGGATTTTCCTATGGCCTATAAATATATAGGTGTCAGAATTTTAGAAAAAAGACATTCAGAAATATTCTAAAAATTCTCATAATTCTATCTTTATCTTGTACTCTTCACATATTTAGTTAGTAGATTTTTCTACCTTCTTTGTGGTTTTTTCCCAATTTTAATTATCACATAAAATCTTATATTTTATCTTTTTTACGTTAATTTAGCGTGTCTGTCATAATTTGTCATACCACTTTTGACATCTACAGATGTTTGCTCAAGCGGTTGCTTATACCAATTACCAACAGGCATCACTGGCTCACTGCTTTAGCAGCTTTACTTTTGGTCAATGAGAAGATAAAAGAAGGTAAGATAGGCAGGAAAATTTTTCAACATTCTTACCTCATGATTCGCTTCATTACCAATTTATAAGTCTATAATTTATTATGTAGAGATTATATATATATATATATTAGTGCAAAAAGTTGAAAATATAAAGAAGTCATAGACTAAAGTCCAAATGTTTTGGTTGGCTTATTAGTTATAACATGGTATCAAGTTCAAACGTTTCCTCAAATGAGAACTTGCATGGGAATGCTAATTGATGAAGATTCTACTTCAAAGTAACTCCCTAAACTCAGCTTTTGAAGTAAAAGCAGCTTATGAATTATATCAAAGTAAAATATATTATTTAAGCAATTTCGATGATCATTAGAAATTTATATAATAAACTAGGGGTCTGCGGGAGATCAACAGTTCCAACCAAAATATTGATGTTGAGGTTAGGTACTGCGCGTTAACTAATTTCCCAAAGAGTGATTTAATTACATGAAATTTTAGCATGTATGTATTATTAGTTGTCTACATCCGCTGCCTTCCACTCCTTTTATTGCCTATTGTTGGGTCATAATACTTTTCGTACTGGGCCAGGCCGAATGGGCTTGACCTTTGGACTATGTCACTTTGGTCATGTAGGGCCAAATGAATTGGGCCCCGCTACTTGACTACACCATTGGGCTTAGTCATTGGATCGGCCCATTACGTAAGGTATTACTTATCCTATTTTTGACCGGTAATCATCACCAAAGGCAGCTGCTGACTGTTATGTCTGCCACCTTTCTGCATGACATTAATGAGGATGGGACTCCGATTGCCGGCAGAAGGTAACAGTGGTAGCAGGTAGGAAAATAAGCTGTACACTTTCGGCTGAGATGACCGGGGTGGAGAGGAGGTGTCAGGAGATAGTGGGTGGCACAGTGAACCAGGTCTTGGGAACGTATGGGGCAAGGATCACAAAAGGAAAAGAGGTAACAAAACACTACACACAACATTATCATTTCATACACACTCAGACACTAGTTAATATTTTCCTCCATTGTTAACCTTGTGATCGCCTGTACTGACTCTCACGCCGGAGCTATCCCCCGACGATCAGGCCGTCAAGCTTTTGGTGTTGACTTGTTGAACTGTGCAGGATCATAGCGTCTTACGTGATTGGGACGTGGGAGAAGATCTTGGCGTTAACATTGGCGCTAGAAGGAGGGCGAGTTCTAGTGTCCTGAATATTTTTCAATCACAAACCTTGTTCGTTTTACGTCGGTGTTCATGGAAAAGAGTAGGACACCTACACCTGAGGGGCAGCCGAGGGCTGCCAGTGAATCAGTACCGCGAGTATCTGTGAAGGACCGTTTGGGACCTGCACTAAGTGTTCACGCCAGCACAGCGTCCAAACGATCGCATGGAGATTCTCGTCCGAGAGCTGTGAGCAAAGCCAAGCGACAGCTAATTTTTACAGCGGAGAAAGGGTCCGGTCATGGCCGGAAACGAGTAGAAGGCACCTCGCCTAGAACTCGATACCGAGACGACCAAGACGAAAAGGCTGCCCGCTTGGCTAAGATGGTAGATGAAGCTGATAGGGCCATGGAGGCGCTTGTGAAACAACGACGGGATATAGCTGAACAGATGTCTCGAGTGGCCGAGTTGAGGGACGAAGCTTCCAGCTATGTCCAGTCTGAAGAACGGGGGCATCGGAGCGGGAAGGAGCCTGCTCATTCCGAGCGTGAATATCAGGATCGACCTCGGGAAAGAAGAAGGTCCAGAAGCCCTACTCCTCAAAGATCGAAGAGGGCACATCACCCTGTCGGTTATAAGGAGCTAGGTCGAAGCGAATGAAGAGGTCGATCCAGAGAACGTACTCTGGAGAATACTAAGGGGGCGCTCATTGTTGCGCATTCCCACCACGGCAGCCGGGTACTGAGACGAAGCAGATCTAGAGGCCGTACACCCGAAAGTCCACCGAGGGCACTCCGCTCTGTGGACCGTCATCATCAGAAAAGCCCCTCGAAAGTTGGAGGTTCTATTGTAAAGCACCGGTCCACCCAGAAGAGGGAAGGGTCACAGGAAAAAGAAGCATCGTCCCAACCCGAGGGCGTGGATTATCTGGTGAAGGAGGTGAAGGAGCTTCAGAGGCAGCTTGCCGAAGTATAGAAAGTGAAGGAGACTTCGGGAAAGAAGGCATCCCCTTTTTCCGCAGAGATTCTGAGAGAAAAGGCTGACCCCACCAAGAGGTTGCCTCACATTGAAAGTTATGACAGATCAGGGGATCCCTACGACCACAGTCAGGCGTTCGACCGACTGATGGATTATTATGACTTTAGCGATGCTGCTAAGTGTCATACTTTTGTCACGACCCTCCGAAAGGATGCCAGACAGTGGATGGGGACTTTCCCCTCTGATTCGATTTCATCTTGGGCGGATATGTGCAGTAAGTTCCACGCCCGCTTCGGGAGCAACAGAAGAAGAGGAAAACCAACTGGCTCACTGGCTCAGGTTCGGCAGTTCTCGAATGAGTCTTTGGGCCAATATGTGAAGCGATTCCGTGAAGCGGTCGGCCAAGTGACAGATCTGAATGATCTACAAGCCGTGGGACTGTTTCAGAATGGTTTAGATTGTATCAAATCGGAAAAGTTGGTGAAGAAGTTGATGTTTCACCACCCGAAGAGTCTCGCGGAAGCCTTCGACAAAGCAGAAGGCTATATTGTGGTAGAAGAGGCCATGAATAGCCTCAAGCGTCCCTCTTCGAAGCGGCTTAAGGAGACAGATCGGGACAGAACAGAGGGGGACCAGAGTAAGAATGAAGGAGATAGAGGCCGTCGCGACGACAAATCAAAGAAATACAACAATAATAATTGGAGGCAAGGTGGAGAACGCTCGTTCGCTCCCGCTCAGAGGGTAAACAGGACATATACTGCACTCAACGCCGACAGGGCTGTTATCTTGGAGCAGATCAAGAATCAACCTATTTTTGAGCCGCCTCGAGATAACTTTAAGCCCGAAAAAGGGAATTCTCGTAAGTATTGTGACTATCATCAAGCCTGGATCACGATACGAATGACTGTGCCAGTCTGAAAGATTTTATCGAGAGGAAGGTGCAAGACGGGGCGTTAGTTCATTATGTGGCTGCTCGAACGAACCAGCAGCAGAATAGAGGGCCTGTTCAGGCAGCCCAACCAGTTCAGCAAGTGTTCCCCGCTCCCGAACCGCCCGCAAGGCAAGTAATAGATGTCATCACTGGGGGTACTTCGGGCAAACTTGTTGGGAAGAAGCGCCGAAGCTATCTGGATTCGGTCATGTCAGTGACGGGTACCCTCCCAAAGACTGACAGACCATTCCCGGATACGGTAAATTCCTTTACTGATGAGGATTACCCTTCGAAAATCATCGAACCACACAAGGGATCATTGGTCATGACAGCACAGGTGGGTTCGGTAGACATGAAGCACATGATGATCGACAACGGGTCTTCTGTGGATATCTTATATGCTCATGCTTATCAGAGGATACACCTTGATGGGCAGAAGATGGAGATCGGGCAGGAGGCCCCTCTATATGGTTTCAGCAACGATCCGGTCAAAGTGGCTGGAACCATTGAACTGCCGGTTATCTTTGGAACGGCCCCCCAGCAGGTAGAAGTTATTTACAAATTTTACGTTGTGAATGTGGATTCTGCTTATAATGCTATTTTGGGGAGACCCACTTTAATTGCTTTGCAAGCTGTAACCTCTATCCCTCATTTCAAAATCAAATTTCTTACGGCTCATGGGGTTGGGGAGGTAAAAGGAGACCTAGATCTGGCCAGAAGATGTTATAGGAATGCCGTGATCACTTCGGGAGTAGGGGCGTCGAAGCAAAAATAGACCATGGCAATAGAGATCGAGCCCTTCACGGAAAGTAGCTCAGAACCGTTGGTCATGCCAGCCGAAGAGACAGAAGAGATAGAGCTCATCCCGGGAAAGGCTAACAAGACGGTGAAAATAGGTTCGGATCTACCAGAATCTCTCAGAAAGAACCTCATTGAACTCCTGCAGTGCTATGTTGACATCTTCGCCTGGGAGCCTCAGGACATGCCGGGAGTGAGCAGGGATATCGCTGAGCATCGGCTAGAAGTGGACCCGTCGAAGAAGCCAGTTCGGCAAAAGAGGAGGATCTTCGCGCCTGAGCGCCAGAGAATCATCAATGAAGAGATTGCGAAGCTGCTAGCTGCTGACTTCATCTTCGAGATCGACTATCCGTAATGGATGGCAAACGTGGTACTGGTCCAGAAGCAGAACGGGAAATGGCGGGTCTGCATTGACTATACAGACCTGAATAAAACTTGTCCGAAGGACTTCTATCCATTACCCCACATTGACCAGCTCATCGATGCAACTTCGGGGTATGCCTTGTTAAGCTTCATGGATGCATTCTCTGGCTATCATCAAATCTCCATGTGTAAAGAGGATATACCGAAGACGACGTTCATTACGCATCGGTCGGTATATGCCTACAAGAAAATGACCTTCGGCCTCATCAACGCCGGGGCCACTTACCAGAGGATGATGAACTATGTCTTCAGGCGTCAGTTAGGCAAGAATATGGAAGTATATGTGGATGACATGATTGTTAAGAGCATGTTGGTGCACAAACATCTAGATGACCTGGAGGAATGCTTTCAGACAGTCCGTCACCACAAATTGAGACTGAATCCTGCCAAGTGCACCTTCGGATTAGGGGCTGGTAAATTTCTGGGTTACCTGGTCAGTCAGAGGGGAATTGAAGCCAATCCAGAGAAGATTAAAGCGATCCTGGACATGAAGACTCCTCAGTCGTTCAAAGACGTTCAGCGTCTGACTGGAAGGATTGCAGCTTTGAGGAGGTTCATGTCCAAATCGGCAGAAAGGTGTTTGCCGTTTTTTGACACGTTGAAAGGGCCGAAGAATGCCAAGACGTTCCAATGGACTTCGGAATGCGAAGACGCCTTCCAGAGCATCAAGTCCTACTTATCTTCGGCGCCTTTGTTGGTGAAGCCCGCTCCTGCTGAGCCTTTATATTTGTATTTAGCAGCTAGTTCGTTGGCAGTAGGAGCAGTTTTGGTACGAGAAGTTGGGGGTAAGCAGCACCCGGTTTATTATGTAAGCCACGTCCTTCGGGATGCCGAAATAAGGTACCTAAATATTGAAAAGTTTGCTTTTGCTTTAATAACTGCTAGTAGAAAGCTTAGGCAGTACTTCCAGGGTAGGTTGGTAATAGTATACACAGATCAGCCTTTGAAGAAAATTATGGGCAAACCTGAGGTATCGGGCAGATTAGCTGCATGGACGATAGAGCTATCTCAGTTCTTCATTGAATATCATCCCCGAACTGCCATCAAGGGGCAGGCCTTGGCTGATTTTGTGGTCGAGTGTTCGTTTTCTGAAGCTGATGAGGCTGTAGCAGAAGCTGGAGGATCTGACAGCATAGTTGCGGCCCTTCAGCAGAAGCAGAGTTCGTGGACGCTGTATACAGATGGGTCTTCTACCGCAGACGTCAGCGGAGCAGGGATTATTCTGACTAGTCCGGAGGGATTCAAGGTGCAACAGGCCATCAGATTTCAGTTTAAAGCGACGAACAATGAGGCAGAGTACGAGGCAGTGTTGGCGGGTTTGCGACTAGCTAAGAGTCTCGAAGTGCAAAGAATAGTTATCTTCAGCGACTCTCAGTTAGTCGTTAAACAAGTCTCCGAGGAATACGAAGCCCGAGGTCATCAAATGATCAAGTATTTGGCGGAATTGAAATAACGGCTTCAGTATTTCCAGTTCTACGAATTCCAGGGGGTCGAACGTGATGGCAATTCCATTGCCGATGCACTCTCCAAATTAGCCACTACGGATGTTAACGTTTTTGATGGATCAGCCTACTTGGAAATTCTGCAATATCCTAGTGTTCATCATGAATCGGTAATGTGCGTTGATCGAACCAACTGTTGGTTGACCCCATACCTGGAATATCTGGCAGATGGCGTTCTACCTTCGGACTCGCTGACCATTCGATGGTAGCCTCATTGGCAGGTGGTCCTTATGGCTTCGTCAGGCCCTTCGTGGTAGGCGAAAGTCACGGTGTAAGGAGGTTCGGGCGGACTCGCTGACCATTCGATGGTAGCCTCATTGGCAGGTGGTCCTTATGGCTTCGTCAGGCCCTTCGTGGTAGGCGAAAGTCACGGTGTAAGGAGGTTCGGGCGGACTCGCTGACCATTCGATGGTAGCCTCATTGGCAGGTGGTCCTTATGGCTTCGTCAGGCCCTTCGTGGTAGGCGAACGTCATCGGTGTAAGGAGGTTCGGGCGGACTCGCTGACCATTCGATGGTAGCCTCATTGGCAGGTGGTCCTTATGGCTTCGTCAGGCCCTTCGCGGTAGACGAACGTCATCGGTGTAAGGAGGTTCGGGCGGACTCGCTGACCATTAGATGGTAGCCTCATTGGCAGGTGGTCCTTATGGCTTCGTCAGGCCCTTCGTGGTAGGCGAACGTCATCGGTGTAAGGAGGTTCGGGCGGACTCGCTGACCATTAGATGGTAGCCTCATCGGCAGGTGGTCCTAAAGACCTTGTCAGGCCCTTCGGGGTAGGCAAGTGTCATCCTTAAGACATTGTCAGGCCCTGCGTGGTAGGCAATTGTCGACCTTTAGACCTTGTCAGGCCCTCCGTGGTAGGCAAGTGTCATCATTCAGACTTCGTCAGGCCCCTCACGGCATCTACCTCACACTTCGGTAACGAATAAGTATTCCTTTACTTTATTGCCTAAATTTTTCTAAGTGTTGAGTTCGGAAGGCCACATTTTTTAACTTTATTTTATCTGTTATACGACTTACCTAGTTGTTGATTAACAATTTAAGTTAAAACCATGAAGGAGTTCGTACATTTCTTAAGATTGAATCGTTATTGAAGTATTGATAAACAGTAAATACACAGAAGTCATAAGGAATAATGTTGATATTTTATTTACATAATACTGTTTACAAATCGATAGAAGCTTTACAATAATCCTATAGCTAAGGGAAAGGAAAATCATCCTTAGGAATCAGCTTCGTCTTCCGAAGAGTCGAGAACGGTCGGATCGACCTTGGCAGTAACAAGTTTCGCCTTGTCTTTGCTTCGGCACTCGTCGTATCCGTCTGAGAACATCTGGACGATCTCCTCGTTCAACTCAGCTGATTTTCGATATTCTTGTTGAACTTCTCTCCGAAGATCTTCGGTCAAAGGAGGGCCCAAATCTCTCAGAGCCCGAAGTTCTCGAAGCTCCTCTTCGAGCTTTGCCCGCTCCTTCAGATGCCTCAAATCCCTAGCTTCAAGATCATGTACTTGCACCGCCAGGCTCTTGCTGGTCTTCACCATCGTTTCGTTCTTCTCAACAAGAACCTCGTTTCGACGAACCAGGTCTATGTTCGCAGTAACGATTGTTTGGTGGGTGGCCTCGGCTATCTCCAGTTTCTCTTTCAAATTATTTAAATCCTTCTGGAGGCCTTCATTATTGAGTAGAGTGGTACCATGGGCCCTTCTCTCTCTCTTCAGAGCCGAAGCCAGAATGGCCTTCTCTCGCCTAGCTGCATCTTCTTCGGCTTCGGATTCTTTGTATCGGGGAAGAAGCCTCCCGAAAATAGCATTGGCCTACAGACATTTAAAGATAACCAGTGAATTAGTAGAAGCAGATGATTCCTAAATATTTTAATAAAAAAAAACTAACCTTAGCCTGATAGCTCATGCCTTCTTCGATCAAGTCCCTAATCGAGCTGTTTCCGAACCGATGGTCATCAGTCTCCCGGACAAAGGATTCGAACAGCTGGAAAGGGAAGTTGGCATTAAACTCCGGCCATATGGTGGGAGAGGATGCGGCTTCTCGCCTGAAGGTGGAAGGAGAAGATCTTGCCGAAGAGGGCACTGATGGTTCAGGGGGCGGTGGTGGTTGATCCTCGGAAGGCTGCTTCCTTTTGCGAGACAGAAGAGGAGACTCGTTCGGGTCTTCGAGCTCGTCTTCTGAAACGTGAATCTCCATAGGAATAATGATAGGCGGATCGGCTGCAGGAGGAGGAACCCGAAGCTCATCGGCGGACAGAGGAGTCACCTTGGTCTTCCTCTTTTTAATCCGAAGAGCTTGCATTCGCTCGTTCGCAGACAAGTCAATCAAACTCGCTGTAGAAGCTGATTGAGATCCTTGAGGATTTGACCGGACTTTCCGAACCGCCCTCTTCTTCTGTCGAGGTCGGCTAGGTTCCTCCGCAGCTTCTGATCCGTGGAAGACTTCCGCGTCACGGGCTTCCGAAGCCGGAAGTTCTTCCTGTGGAACTTCGGTGGAAGGTGATGAAGGCTTACCAGAGAGATACCTATCCAGATCCTTCCGATCGATCGAAGTCTGCTTGATGAGAGACAATTTGTGGTCATACAACCATGCTTGTTTGCTCAGGAGGCCGAAGCTCCACTCCTTCAGAGGTATCTTCTCTATGATGCGCGTCATTTCTCTTATACGTTCCTCGGATATATCTCTGAAGTCTGCAGAGACGCGATTAGAAGTGGTCCAGTCCGGGACAGAGGAGATTTCGGGCCCGTTGACGAAGAACCATTTATTATGCAATCCTCGGTTGCTCGAAGGAGTGTCTATTAGAGACCGCTTCTCGATTCTGGCATTGGGCTTAGGGGCTATCTTACTTAGCACCTTGAAGCCTTTTTCCTGAGATTTCCCTACCGAGAAGAGGGTAAAGAAGGAGTCCACAGCAGGAGGAACTCCTATCTCGTAGCAGAAGGCTATGTAAGCCAGTATATGGATGTACGAGTTCGGCACCAATTGGGCGAACCCCACTCCAACGAACACTAGGAGGGTGATCAGGAAGGCGTGAAGGGGAAACCTCACCCCCTTCTCCAGAAAAGTTGCCGGGACGGCGATCCAACTGTCGGGACGCTGGTACATCCTTTCGTGGGAGGCTGCTATCCGTACCCTGTGGGTATCCGATATTTGATTGCGAGCCCGAATGTTGCAGAGCTCAGCCTCATTGACAGTGGAAGGGGTGTTGGCGTGAGGAAAGTCTTCCTCATTTTTGAAAAAATCAGAGGGGTTGGGAAGTGATTCCATAGGCGGAGCTTCCTTACTCGGGGCACCGATTTGGGGTTTTGAGCTCGGAACCTCTTTGTCAGGGTTTGAATGGGGGGTCACGGTGGAGATGGGGGATACATGAAGTGGAGAGCTTGTATCAGGGTTTTGAGATGCCATTGTTGAGAATTTGCAGAGAAATGAAGAAATTTGAGAAGGAAAAGACAATAAGCTCTTGTGAATTCGAAATAGCAGGAAACCATCCAAGGAGAATGGGCAGCGGCTTTTATAGTGAGGGGTCTTTTCAAAGTTTGCACGATAGCCGAGGGCGGCGCATTAATTGGAGATAATGATGTGGGAGAGGCAGGGGTAACGTCCAATTTTGGTTTTAGTGGGTTATCCAAGGTGGGCCGACGCTTATTGGATCCCTTCTCCCTATGGACTCGCACTATTTACAGTCTTCCACTAAACATCCTGTTTAATAAAAGACTGGGGGGCAATGTTGGGCCATAATACTTTTCGTACTGGGCCAGGCCGAATGGGCTTGACCTTTGGGCTATGTCACTTTGGTCATGTAGGGTCAAATGAATTGAGCTCCACTACTTGACTACACTATTGGGCTTAGTCATTGGATCGGCCCATTACGTAAGGTATTACTTATCCTATCTTTGACCGGTAATCATCACCAAAGGCAGCTGTTGACTGTTATGTCTGCCACCTTTCTGCATGGCATTAATGAGGATGAGACTCCGATTGCCGGCGGAAGGTAACAGTGGTAGCAGGTAGGAAAATAAGCTGTACACTTTCGGCTGAGATGACCGGGGTGGAGAGGAGGTGTCAGGAGATAGTGGGTGGCACAGTGAACCGGGTCTTGGGAACGTATGGGGCAAGGATCACAAAAGGAAAAGAGGTAACAAAACACTACACACAACATTATCATTTCATACACACTCAGACACTAGTCAATATTTTCCTCCATTGTTAACCTTGTGATCGCCTGTACTGACTCTCACGCCGGAGCTATCCCCCGACGGTCAGGCCGTCAACAGGTTTTTTGTAACTTAAGTTTTTTAGTCCAAGTCTTTTTGTCTATAGTCTTGTTTTAGTACCGATTCTGTTTAACTTTATCTGTTCTAATTAACTTTTTATAATCAAATTGACTATATTTAGAATAAAAAATAAAATTTATTAGATATAGACACAAAATTATCATCATAAGAAAATATAGCAAATATATTATCAAAGTGGAACTTATTTAATTTCAAACTTTTTAATATATTTGTTTAATTATTAATTTTAAAATTAGTTAATTTGACATTAAAAAGTCAATTAGGACAAGTAAAGACGGACGGAGGAAGTAATAAAATTTCGTTAGTAGATAAAGAACTTTAACTTTTTTTTATATGTTTGTTTGTTTACCACAATAGTGTTTAGTGCGTTTGGACTCTAAACGTACTTGAAAATTAATGTTATAAATAATGTTACTATCACATAATGGTGGCTAGCTCACATACACACACATGCATATTTGTGAGCCACACAATATACATGTATGAGTATGTGAGTTTTTTTTATGTGATACTAACATTGTTGAAATGTTATTCGTCTAAAACTAGCGTCTTTTAAATTTAATTTATTTAAATTACAATAACAAAAGCACCGCACCTGCCCTGGCAAATGCTATAAACGATTGCTTACCAATCATGGTAACGTTAAAAAAAAATACTACTACTTACATTCTCCCGATACATCAAAAAGCGCCTATTGATCATAATTAATAATATATATCTTTCCAGTAAGAAGCATCATCTTCAAAATCATCCATGAGTTCTTCCAAAGTCTCAAAGTTGTAGGTTGCAGGCTTAATATCAGTAGGGAAGTAAGCTGGATAACTGCTCTCCAACATTTCTTTAACCGCAGAATTTTCAGAAATGGTTGAAACTAATGAAGGAAGCATGTTATTATGAACAATTTGAGGCCTAAATTCACTTCCAATACATGCTTCTGAAGTTTTAACAGCAAGGTTTTCACCGTGTCTTTGAGGACTAATTTGCATGTTTAAGGGTTCTTGATAGGTACTATTCATTGCATATAGAGGAGCACTTGTCTCATTAATAAGCCCATGAAATTGATAAAGACTAGTTTCTTGATCAATATTTGGGAGTGGATTTGTACTATTTATGAACTGCAATAGGTTTTGCAAGAGTTGGATATTGACTGCAGGTTGAGTAATAGTATAGGTTTTTAACCCTAGTGCAGTATGGTAATATTCCAAGGGACTCATTATATTGCTTAATTTTGGGGTAGGCAAGGAGATTAAATGAGAAAGATTAACAAGGAAATTGAGGTCACAAATTGGTTGGTGTGTTTTTGGATCAATACCACATTTAACAAGCTTCCTCCTAAGATGGGTGTTCCAAAAGTTCTTGATTTCATTATCAGTCCTTCCCGGAAGATGAGTAGCAATTTGGGACCACCTACAATTAATTAAGTACATTCAAATATTATAACAAATTAGAAATATATACATGTAGTAAAAAATAGGGTTAATATCATAATTTATCCCGAAATATAGACTACTTAGACGTACTTTGAAGAGCGAGATAAAATAATTTAAAATTCGTGATCTCAATTGTATTTTGATACATATTTTGGGGTTAGATGTGCTATATATTAACCTAAAATACATGATCTTTTTCATACAAAATTAGTTCGAGATATATTTTTATATGATGAATTTTAAGAAAACGTTTATTTTTTCAAACATAGTTGTAACATTAGTAAGAAATATAATATTGATAGCATGAAAGCACTCAATTTACGTTGAATATAAGTGATAGCAGGACAGGACAGGAGATTCATGTTACATTATAGTTAAAAATGAAAAATTTATCTCTAATTTTAGAACAAATTAAGACGAAAAATATACCTCTAATTATTATATTATGAACGGAGCGAGTGATTGTTAGGAAAAGATGATCATAAAGAACTATGTATATACTATATACATACTTGTTTCCAAGTGCAGAGTGGAGGTTAATAATGACCTGCTCTTCTTCTTGAGAGAAGTTGCCTCTCTTAATATCAGGTCTCAAATAATTAGTCCACCTTAGTCTGCAACTCTTTCCACACCGGTTTAAACCAGCACGTTTCGGAAGAGCTCTCCAGCTTCCATGGCCGCCATGTTTGTGAATATATTCCGTCAATATTTGATCCTCTTCTGCAGTCCATGGACCCTTCTTCAAGCCATTATCACTGCTGCTCGGAGACCTACCCATTTTAGAAGAGATGAAACGGCCGGACAAATTAAACCAATTAATTAGGATTGAGCTTGTTCGAGTCCATTTTATAGTGCATGGGAGATTTTATATATCCAACCCAAGAGAGTCAATTCAAGACCTGACATTGAAAACTTGATTAAATTGCGTTAAAAATTGGATTAGGTAAATTTAGCCTTATATACTCCCTCCGTCCCAAAATAATTGACGTTATAGGGAGTTTAAAATTTTCCAATATATTTGACGTTTTCAAGTTTCTAGGAAGCATTAATTACAATTTTTCCTCTATTGCCCTCAACTATATAGAGTATTTCATTTATCTAGACAACTATATGGAGTACATCTTTTCTTAATTAATGTAAGGGTAATCGTGGTAATACATATCAATCTTAATGACAAAATTGGAATAATAAATGACTTTCTTAATAAGTATGAAAACCTTCAAAACGTCAATTATTTAGGGATAGAGGGAGTAACAAGTTACTATTGATGATTGATTGTGTTTAGATCACCTGTATCGAAAAGGAGAATGTATGATTTCAAAATTATCTTGAAGTAATAGATGGGTTACTGATTCAACCAGTAGTTGAATCGTTATTAAACTGGTGACGTCATAAATATATGAAAATATATATTATTAATAATTAATAAAATTTTAAGTAATCTCATTTTTAATGAACTAAAACATAATAAATTTGAGTTACAATATTACTAAAAGTGATTAATTTACAATAAAAAAATTTGGTACAAAAAAAAATTAAAAAAAATTAAAGTTCGTTCACTAAGTTCGGTGGTTAACCGGTTCAATCTGAGTTTTGACCAAAATTGGGTAATTGGTCTAATCTGGATCAGAGTGCTGATCGGTTCCGACTTTAACCGGTTCAACTGTTCGTCCTGTTCGGATTTCACAACCATAATTTGGAACTTCGAAAACGCGGTAGAAAAGAGAGGAAAAGGTAAAATTAACAAAAACTATTTTAATGCACATAAAATCCGATCATCTCCATTTTTTGGATACAAAATATAATATAAATGTGTATGATGTTTTTTCTTGTAATAGGTGATAATTAATTTTAAAACTCTTATTGCATTGTTTGCATACCACATATATACTATCGTTTTTAATCTTGATACCGGAAAAAAATATTTGTCCATTTTACAATAAGCAACATTTCTCGTGCATGATTTTTATTTCGCTTATGGTAACCATATTGCTAATTCTAATATATAAGTTTAATCATTATACCTATTGGATCTCATAAAAGGCCTCTCAATTTTTTTTTCTCACTTTAACCACTTTGGTTGTCACTCATTAATTAGATAATCATCTGATTTTTGTAAATTAGAAAAAGATTCAGAATGAAAAACAACAAAATTTAAGGATTAATTTATTACTTTTCCTAATATACATTATTATTAGTGCATAATTTTCAAGGAATCTTGAAAAACTTTCACTAATTAATTATATATGTAATGTGAATACTCAATCAATTTTGATAAATTGTTTATAGTTCTCATGGCATCATCTAAGTTGTCATCATTATTGTCATTTTCCCCTACACATTCGTAATGAATCTGACTAATGTTTTTTTTTCTAAATAATAATAAATAAATTTATAAATAAGTAAATAAAAGAGCAACGTCAACTGCTCTTTGAATGTTGCTATTGCATATTCTTCACCTTCCGCAATCCCTAAACAGGTAGGATTCTAAATCTAATGAATAATTTATTTCCCCAGTTCCACCTCTTTAAGCTCCATTCAGGATCAACACACACACACACACACACACACACACACACACACACACACACACACACACACATATATATATATATATATATATATATATATATATATATATATATATATATATGGTCAAATATGTATTATTATATATTCTTATTATTTTTTATTATATTTTATTTTTTTTAACTTTTTGACTAATGATAAACCAACTATTAACAAACCTCAACCAGAAAATTAGATAAAATTGACCAACTATTAAGTCAAAACTCAATTCTTTTCCAACTAGCTTGAAAAAGAATCATGTCATGCAAAGGGCAAGTACTTAAATTAATCATGTTGAATCATGTCTCTCTTTTTTAGATTTGGCTTCATGTTGTTGATGTTTTTGTTTATATGTATCTCTTTTTATGTTTCAGTGTTTCTTCTGTTGTTGTGGATCTCGGATGGCGACAATGTGCAAACAAAAAATAAAATAAAATCATTTTTTGTAGTTTGATAAAAAAAACTTAAAACATGACAAAAAGTTCTGAGGAAAAAGGAAAAGGAAATGGAAAAAAGAAATAAAATCTAAAAATGGTTTTATCTTCATTAATTAAGTAAAGCTATATGGGGGATATTATATACAGTTGTTAAGTAGTAATTAATTAAAATGCTTTTGACCTCTACAAATGTTAGCTCAAGGTTGCTTATACTAATTACCAACAGGCATCACTGCTTTACTATTGGTCAATGAGAAGATAAAAGAAGGTAAGATATGCTGGAAAATTTTCTTACATTCTTACCTCATTATCAAATAAGTCTATAATTTATTATGTAGGAAATTAATATTAGTGGAAAAGGTTGAAAATATAAAGAAGCCATAGACTAAAGTCCAAATTAAATATTTTGGTTGGCTTATTAGTTATAATATAACATGGTCTAGTATCAAGTTCAAACTTGGTTTCCTCAAATGAGAACTTGCATGTGACTGCTAGCTGATTAAGCTTCTATTTCTAACTTCTACGTAGCGTCCTAAACTCAGCTTTTAATTTGAAGTTGGAGCAACTTATTATATCTAAGTACAATCCATTATATAGGGATTTAATACGTAAGCTATTTCATATATTTACACATAATAGGAAAGTTAAAGGCATATCTCTTGAAGTGTGAAAATTTTTTTGATGAGGAAAACCTCCTATAATTTCTGAAACTCAACAGCGTCTCCGAACTACGATAGAAAATAAAACACTATCTCACGGTTCATAACAATTTGGGTTTGGTCTGTATTAGAAGCGCTCTGTATTTTGGCCAACTGAATGAATTACATGTGTATCGATCGACTGAGAAGGCATGCATATTTAATACGAAAGTGGTTGAACCACTTCTTAACTTTTCCTCCACGTTCCGTCAAGCCACGTTCAAATTAATGAACGGCTATGTTAACCTTGTCAATTGGGATATCTGTTAATTAAACCAAATGGGTCGGACCCTATATGGGTGCCCCATTTGGATACCCAAGATCTAACATCTCTCACTCGCCCATGACGGGGACGATGTAATCCACATATCTACCAAAACCAGCTCAAACCAAAACATGTAAACATCTAACTGCAAAACCGTGCGACCGCTGAGTTCATTCGCAATGCGCGAGCTCTATATCAAACCCGTTAGGGCCAACATAGAGACATCTACCCTTTTAAAGAAAACAATACGGGAGCTCTCACGCCAAACAAAATAAGTTCACGTAGAGGCTACAACCCACAAATTCAGAGTACCCCAAACACATTTGAATTTTCATTAGGTTAAGTATCTCTAATCCATCAAAGAGCCTTAATTAACCTCTTTTGGGCCCAATTCCATTTCGTATCTCATTTATTACTATATCCTTATAAAAGCGATATAGTTGTCGACAATAAATGCAGAACGAGGTGAAATCAAATTGTCTTCCCTCTGCCCTAATACTACTAAATAATGAATCAACTTCTTTCCCAGAATCGATCCTTATAGTCACATCAATCCTGACCTTAGGAATCGAAACCAAAGTAGCAACATTAATCTATGTCTTTGCAGTATAGTCAAAGATCACAAAGAGCACTTGATGTAGGAACACAAATTTGTCCTACATGACTCACACGGTGAGGAAAAAGGGATTCATTCTCTCACCTCCTTTACATGGTCACTGAACGCAAGTAACTCGCTCACAACATGCTATTATATAGCCTTGTTGTGCGGACCTTAGAACATTTCACATTGCTTGCTTAGCTTATTTAAGAGCCATATCTGAAACTTCGCGTCCGGTTATCATGTCACGACAGACAATCTCATCTACATGAGCATATATCCTATGGTCATGCCGCACGGATCTTAGTTCAATCGCTTCATAAGCGCCTAACTCGAATTTTTAGATTGCTCGCTTTCCAAGCGCCAAACTTGAAATTTCGTATCCGGCTATCAATACAAGTTAATATAGATGGCGGGACATACTATATTCAGTTGATCTAAGTTAACCTGATCTTGGTTCATGCCAAGGCGACATCATACTTCTTTTTGCTCGCTACTAAGAGCCAATTGATTGCTATCTAAAGCATCAACAACTCGCTACTCAAAGCGCCAAAATAAGAATTGTCTCAACCTTGCTCGCTTTTCAAAGTGCCAAGTGTGATTGCTCGTATGAGTGAGTCTAGTGTGTGCATATCCAATATGCATAATAAACTGTGTGAACAACTAAATTTATCATATGCGCTAAAAGAAACAAACATAAGTGGAAACAAATGAATCACGCATAAATGATAAATATCTTGAAATAGTAACGAATATCTTTAATACAAGCCAAATGATGAGTGATATACAAGGAAATAAGAAAGTACATCAAACCCTACGAAGCCCTAATGAACTAACATGCCTACAAAAAGCATCATTAGGAATTTGCTTCGTCAATGGATCAGCTACCATAAGTCTAGTGGGCATGTTGTAAGACCCTAACTTTTTATAAATAAAATTGAATTTCCTCTAATTATTATTTTGAATAGTAAAGTGTTAATTTGATATAATGTTTTGGTTATGGGTGAAATGTGCAAATTTTGCAAAATAAGCAAGTGGTTATAAAATATTCATTGTTATCGGGGAATATTCGTTTGGTCGTGGAATATTCTTGTTGTCGGGGAATATTCGTACGACGGCCCAACCATTTGTGGGTCCCATAACGGAAAACTGTAGGATGAAGAAAACGACAAGTATGAGTTTTTATAAATAACAGGGTAGTTGTTACCGTTAACACTGTTAGAATACCCGGTGGTTAAAGTACAGTAATACGCGTGGTTGCACAGTAGCACACGGTATTGCATAGTATTTTTAGATTATTGATTCTTACGTAAGAAGGCACTACTCAATAATTGCTACAGTAATTACTGTTCAATATTTTATTTTATTGATTCAATAATTGCTACGTTGATATTTTATATTTTTATTGTTTCAATAATTATCACTGCACAGTATTTCCCATTATCAGGTCAATAATTCATATTATTTGAATAAGATTATTAGATAGCAATATTGGCAATGTCTAAGGAAGTTCTGTCTAGAAAAGGGGTTTGGTCACCTAATTGTGCGCCAATAAGGAGAAATCCTTATCGAAAAGTCCCATCTTTCCTGGGAACGATCTGGTTGTCATTATTGTGATTCTGTAATATTATTTGTGAATAATTAATTATTGATTTATATGATAAGAAAATATTTATTTTATGTGGATATAAGTGAAGGAATTAATGTTGAAGTTTTTTATCAGTATTTTGTCAGAATTGTGGTATTAAAAATCATCCGTATGTGAATTTCGGTCATTTTCTGTTTGAAATTTAGAAAAATTTTCTTTTACAAAGTTGTAGAGAATTAAATTTCCTATGATTGGACATAAAATTCGTATTTTTCTAATAAAAGGGCTATTTATTATGAATTATTGAAGTTTCTGAATATTATTTAAATTTAAAATATTTTGGTGGGATTTTCTAGAAGGGTGGGCCCCACTTTTGTCCTTATTGGTGTGCTGAGAAATTTCAAGAGTGGTGTGAGTGGAAAATTGTTATAAAAAATTATTTTATTAAATTTTAGTCTGCTTTGGTGTTCTGACATTTTTCTATAAATAGGGTGCTTAGTTAAAATTAAAAATCACACCAGAAGTAGAAGTTTTCTCTCTCTATAATATCGAGCGTATTTTTGTGAGTATTTAGATACTTTGAGAGTTGTTATTCAGTATAAGTTTCCTTCAACATTATATCCTATATTCCATTTAGAAATATTATTCTTCTGAGGTAAGGGATAGTAAGAGATGTTATTTTCTTCGTAAATGATGTTATTTCGTTCAATATCATTATGCCGAAATATTGGTATGAATTTTATTATGAAATTTTTACCTTTTTATGTCGAGGTTACTATTCATGTATACGACACTATTCACGAATACGACACTTCTTTTCTTTGTCCAAGTTGTCTATTATGGTTACTATCTTTGATTGTATCCATGTTTTGATCTTTATTCTTGAATTTTGCTCCACAATTAATTATTATGGAGTATTTTTGAAATTGAATAAACTGAAATACGAATCCCTAATCTTTGTCCTTTTATCTCACTGCATTCGTTTTCTTTAAGATATTTTTCATCATCCTCAGTCCTAAATGGTGATATAACTGAATATCTTTGGCCTGTAGTGCAAAGATGAATGATTACCTGATGAATATCTTTGGCCCGTAGTGCAAAGATGGACAGGTGTTGAGATGAACATGACTAACTGGTGATACAAATGAATATCTTTGGTTCGTATTACAAAGATGAATATTTGATTTAAGATGTATATTGATTGATGTCACAGAGATAAATCCATGTTTTGATCATATTGTTTTATTGTCATATATATAATTTTTATAATCCTGGTGATGAAATTTCTCTTTCACTTGAGTGTAAAGGTGGGTAGATTATTGGTATGATCGTGACTATAGGTTCTCTTTGGCCAGTAGTACAAAGTTGAATTGTTGACTGGTATGATCATGACCATTGAATTTACAGTTGAATATCTTTAGCTTAAGTGCAAAGGTGAATTGATAAACATGGTTATAATTATTATTTATATAAATTCTAAAATGATTATATAGTTCTTTGGGATATTAATATCTTTGGCATGTAGTGCAAAGATGACCTGTTGTTAAATATCTTTGGCCCGTAGTGCAAAGATGACCTATTGTTGAATATCTTTGGCCTGTAGTGCAAAGATGAACTGTTGATGAATATCTTTGGCCGTAGTGCAAAGATGAATTTATTAGTATGATTATGAACATGAACTGTGATTTGGTAGAACCATGATATTTGATGTTTCAGGTGATGAAAATTATCTTCGTCCTGGGTGCGAAGAGGAATTTAAAACTACAATTATGATTATGAGTTATTCACATGATTGTGGACAGGAACTATTGATTGATGTTACAGGGATAAAACATTGTTAGTGGACTTTTAACATGGAGAAGATAATAGACTTTATGGTCTATTTGACTCTTCTAATGGATTGCTCGTTCCGCTGCAACTATGGTTGAATAGTTTTATCATCTACCATATGTTCTAAATCTCTAATTTATTACTGAAGAAAGCTATTGATAATTTAATTATCTTTAGTCATGATATTCTTTACTTGTCTATTTGTGCTCACCCTTTTACTTCACAATTCCTTTCAGGTAATAAGAGTGTAGCTGGGTCGAGCGGGGGTAACAGGGGAATAGAACGGTGGTCTATAGATGTTGAGGTTTCCCCTAAAACAGTATAAAAATAATTTTATTGAGAATTTTAGATAAGTGTGTTGTATTTTATACGTCATTTAACCGTTGATTTTGGTGAACCGCATAGGGTGAGGTGAACCCAACTTTGGAAGGGTGTTTTTCCACTATCATACAAGATGTCTAATGACTTACGACTTCGTGTTATCATAAGATATGGTTGTGCACATCCACTTGTTGAGTATATCTACGAGCACTACCTATATAATCTTGGAGTTTGGTTGAAATATAATTCTCAATTGGAGACAATGGAGATAATTATATGTCAAGAGAAGACTCACCATTGAAAAGAACATGATAGTAATCTTCTTTTTTTTTTGGGGTCTATTGGGCTAACCAAGGATAATTCTCGAGTCATATGATATCTATTATAACTTAGATGCTTGGCCTCTCATGTACGAAGGTTTCCTTGAGCATTTTCCAAAGATTTTAATTTCTAAAATAGTTATTGACTGTACCTTTATGTAAGGTATCAATGTGATGTGCTATCCAGGTAAAGGGATGAGAGTCACAGTTGGTATCTATTTATATTAAAACTCATAGCATATGTGTTGTTGTATTTTGCACGACAATTATAATAATGAAGTTTGTAGTTATTTTCTGTACCATGTATTTGGCGACTCAGAATGGGTTGGGTGCATTGGACCTATTTTGGGGGTGTTACACATGTACTCCATTATCACCTCATTATTTGCTGTAGCGCCCCCAAATCCGGGTATCTTCCAACCCGACAGATGGTGCTATACTGTACAAACATTCATACATTCATTCAATTGAAAAGTCTCAAAGAACGAACATAACTTCTACATATTTAAAGTAATATTTATATTTCCCAGGTTCTATACCCATTACAAAGGTTCTTTGTCATAATATCAGTTACATTACAATAATAGACCTATACTATTACAAGACAGCTTAACAATCTGCCTTAGTTTTTCCTTTATCCTTTTTCGATCTTTCAGGACGTGCAGTCTTAGCTGCATTCATATGGCTCAAGCAAGAGTGAGCATAACTAGCTTAGCAAGTATAACAATTCAATAACAACGTGCTTGACACATACGAATCGTATATCTTCAATAACTGAATAATAGTCATGAAGTACTATTGATAATTCAAAATAGCACTTTACCTTTTCTTTCAAAATGTTTTACAATAATAACAATATTTAGTAAAACATTCACTCCGGTCAAAGACCTTGAATATTCATTCTTTCTTGGAAAAAGGACAACCCGGAACGAATTCCGTAAACCCGATATTACTTACGAGCACTTCTAGGTGATCAGCCTATTGTACTCTATGTTAATCAACACTACATCCATTAAACGTATGTACGTTTAATCATTTGGCAACCTCACGTGCTTGTCGTTTTACCGACAAAACATTTGTTTAACATTCAGTCTTCTTTTTTTTTTGAAAACCATATCAAGTAGTTGACAAAAGATAAACCACCTTTGATAATAGATGAATAGATTATCAATAATCCATGCACTATATCTAGTCTAGCCAAAGGAATTGGCTTTAACTTCAATATACCTCAACTCATGCGTAAGGATACATGAATTTCAAAAACTCGTTCAGGTTGAACTGAGACAAGAGTTATAATACTTGCCTTTAGCATCTGCTACGGTATATTTACTTTATGTTCAAGTCTTTCAAGTCTCTACAATACATGATCACATAATGCCTTACATTAGTTCACATATAATCAAGTATGTATATGACTATATCTTACCCTTCATCACAATCTAATTGTGTATTAGATTCAGTTACTATCTGTTCCGGTTTATCATTATCCATGCATTTATATTCGATTAGGTTATCTCAACCTTTATACAACATCCTTAAGGTTTAACAAAGTTTAAACAATGTTACCTTACCTTCCTTAGTTTGTGGTTACTTTTAAATCAATTAACTTTCTTTTCTTTGTAATTAAAAACATTCATTACTATCTTTGTTCTGAGGCTGGCGCTGCAGCGCCGGCTTTATACTTACATCTCGCGCTGCGGCGCGAGTTAATAGTGGCATTATCCCGGACTTGGCGCTACGGCGCGAGTCCTTACTTGGTGGACCGCACTGCGGCGCCACTCTCCAGAAGGTCTTGTACTATGCATGGCGCTGCGGCGTGACCAATTTGGCCTAGGGTTGGCGTCGCGGCTCTAACTCTGTGCACCCAAAAATTTCAGTTTTCTTTTGAATTTTTGTGAACTTCCCGGACGCATAACTTCTTCGTTATAAGTCCGAATTGACTCGTTCAAAAGCCTACGGTTCACAAATTACGTAATCTACGTGTTCATGTAAGAATTTTATCTATTTGACTTCGTTTGTTAAAAATTTACCTATTGGTTCATTTTTAACGAAAACGATAAACGTTCGTGAACGTTGAACGCTCGTTTCTTCGTTTTAAGTCGGAATTTGGTCATTTTCGAGTCCACAACTCTTAAATGCCAAATATTACTTGTCTTCATCGGAAAACAATGGTTTTGAGTTCAAACACATAATTTGACTTCTATTCCGAGAATTTCACGAATTCGACGATTATCGTCCAATCGTGCAATTTCTGACAAATCTTCATTCTTATGATTTTTTCAACATTACAAATGAATTCCATTCATCATGTGAACATCTCAACATACTTATTACAACAACTTATATTTATTGTTGGATTTTAGATTTATTTCTTCATGAGCTTATAATTTTATCAAATTATAAACTACTTAAGATTTCATTGTTCATGACTTATGACAATTAAAGTTTCTTAATCATCATACCTTATATGTTCTTAACATATAACTTTACTTATGTATACATGATACATATGATCATACAAGTTCTTTTACATCCATATCATTTCTCTTAATAAACTCATTACAAGTTCATAATACTTTCACATAAGTTTATAACTTATGCTAGCTTAAATGACTTATTACCAACTTATGTGGCTTAAGTTCATTACTTACACATTTTTCTTACTTCTTAACATTCATGTTCCTTATTCCATCTTTTCTTATCAACCTATCAAGCATAGAGATAGAAGATAATTTAGAGAAGAAGTTTTACTTTAGAAGTCTTGGTAAGTAGCTTCTTCTTCTTCTTACTTATGGAAGTAACTTATTCTCTCTAACACTTAAGCACTTTGTAATGTTTGAATTATTTGAACAACTAACAAATGGCTTGCAAGCTTCCTCTATTTATAGAATTTACAAGGCTAGGGTAATTTAGTCATTAAATCATCCCACCTCTTTTAATCACCTCCTTACTATTCATTACTTGTTAAGCACAACTCTTATCTTTTGCTTGGCCATTACTCCTAAGTCTTGGTCACCACATTAACTTGGTCACCAATATGGTTTGCCCCATGGGTCATTACAACTCATGGATTTTAGCTTGGGCTTGGATTAAATAAATCCTTGGGCTTTGCATTAATAAACACCAACTTATTTATTAACTAATAATTGGGCCTTAACTTTTTATTCACTTGGACTTGTACCAATTGTTAACCAATCTTCCAAGTCCATTAATATTACTTAATACATATACATATTGTTTATGTATCATTTTCGTATTCCAATTCATATAGAATTTATATACGATATTTCATCCTTCATACAAACTCGTATAATACTTCGTATTATACTCGTTTTCATTACTTGTGTACAAGACCTAAGTATTATACCATTATTAATTATTCATTACTACTTCGCCTTCCTTAACGTTTATAAATTAAGTCCGCAAGCAAAATATTATATTTTCCATAACTAGATTTTTATTACATAATCCATCTTACCTTGTCATTCTATCATTACGTATTTCTCGAAATTCAAAAATAAATCCCGAGCAAATATCGATGAATAGTGTTTTTCAAAAAATTTCTCGGAAAATTTTTATTTTCGTCTTGGAAATTCAAACACTTTAATTCATTCACGTAGCTCAAATACTACGACATTCTAACATTAATAGGTTATACAATGACAACCATCTTGATAACACATAGAATATAATTTTATTACTATTTAATTTAATAAAAATCATTTTACAATAAGATCCGAATTTCTCGGTCGTTACATTCTTCCCCCCTTATAAAGATTCTGTCCCCAGAATCTCGTCTTACTTTTATCAAATTGATGGGGAAAATTTTTCTTCATCTTTTCTTCTAATTCCCACGCTGCTTCTTCAGCATCGTGGTTCTTCCATAATACCTTCACTGATGGTATTACCTTGTTCCTCAGAACTTGTTCCTTTCTATCAATGATCTGCATCGGCGATTCTTCATATGTTAAGTCTTTCTCGATATGAATCGGCTCATACTCGATTACATGCTTATAGTTCGGCTTATATGGACGTAATATAGATACGTGAAACACGTTATGTATTCGTTCTAGGTCTGGAGGTAATGCTATCACATAAGCTACCTCTCCCACCCGTTTTAATACTTCAAAAGGTCCTATAAACCTTGGACTTAAGTTTTCTTTCTTTCCAAAGTGTATCTTTCCTTTCCAGGGAGATACCTTTAGAAACACATACGAGCCCACTTCAAACTCTCGACTTAGTATGTGCGAGTCCACATACTTCTTCTGTCTGTCCTGAGCTGTGACGAGACGCATCCGAATTAACTTTACCACATCCGCTGTTTGCTGCACCAATTCTGGTCCTAACATCCGGCGTTCTCCCACCTCATCCCAACACAATGGTGTTCTGCACTTTCTTCCATACAGAGCTTCATAAGGTGGAATACCTATGCTTGCATGATAACTGTTGTTATACGCAAACTCTAGTAGTGGTAAGTGATCATCCCAACTACCCTTGAAATCCATGACGCAAGACCTCAACATGTCTTCTAACGTCTGAATTGTCCTCTCGCTCTGCCCATCGGTTTGTGGATGATAAGTTGTGCTTAACTTCATCTGTGTTCCCAACTGTTCTTGAAAACTCCTCCAAAAGTTCGATGTGAATCGTGGATCACGATCTGACACAATTGATACTGGTACTCCATGTCTGGAAATGATTTCCTTAACATAAAGTTTAGCTAACTGATCTAAGTTATACTTGACCCTAATTGGCAAAAAGTGAGCCGACTTCGTCAACCGGTCCACTATTACCCAAATCGAATCGTACCCTTTCTTCGTAGTCGGAAGTCCCACCACGAAGTCCATCGTGATATGCTCCCACTTTCATTCTGGAATCTCCAATGACTGTAATAAGCCACTAGGTCGTTGATGTTCGGCCTTAACTTTTTGACAAGTAAAGCACCTACTCACATACTCTGCTATTTCTCTCTTCATGTTTGGCCACCAAAAACTCTGTCGAAGGTCTTGATACATCTTAGTGCTACCAGGATGTATCGAGTACCTCGAACTATGAGCTTCTTGTAACACTTGATCCTTTAATTCCGTCTCATTCGGAACCCAAATTCTTCCTTCAAATCTTAATAATCCCTCATTATCAAGACTATACTTAGTATCTTCCTTCTCGGATAACCGCTTCTTCATTTGGTTACACTCGTCAGTCTTGAGTTGTACCTCATTGACTCTCTCTACGATGGTAGATTGTATCTCCGTCGTAAAGAGTATCTGCCTCGAATCACTCGGCATCTTTACTTCTATTTCCATCCTAGCCATCTCTGTTATTAACTCATTTTGAGCCGTTAACATAGACAACTTTTCCCGACCCTTCCTACTTAAGGCGTCGGCAACTACATTGGCCTTTCTAGGGTGATACAGGATTTCACAATCATAATCATTTATCAACTCTAGCCATCTTCTCTGTCTCATATTCAACTCCTTCTGAGTGAAGATATACTTTAGATTTTAATGGTCTGTATGCATCTCACATTTTTTCCCATAAAGATAATGTCTCCATATCTTTAGGGCAAACACTACTGCGACCAGTTCCAGATCATGAGTAGGATAAACTTTCTCATAATCCTTCAACTGTCGTGATGTATACGCAATGACTTTGCCATGCTGCATAAGCACACAACCAAGTCCCCTATGCGAAGCATCACTATACACTACAAAATTTTCTGTGTCATCTGGCAATGACAAAACAGGTGCTTCACTTAATCTTTTCTTCAGTTCTTGAAAACTGTCTTCACATTTATCCGTCCATACGTATTTCACCGTCTTCCTTGTTAAATTAGTCAACGGGGTAGCTATCTTCGAAAAATCTTGGATAAATCTGCGATAGTACCCTGCTAACCTTAGGAAACTCCGCACCTCAGTCTGCGTTTTCGGTTTTTCCCAATTCATTACTGCTTCTACCTTCGCTGGATCCACTGAAATCCCCTCTTGGTCCAGGACATGACCTAAAAACTGCACCTTTCCCAGCCAAAATTCACATTTGGTGAATTTCGCATATAACTTCTCTTTCCTTAGTGTTTCCAACACTAATCTTAAGTGTTCAGCATGATCTTTTGGGGTCTTAGAATTGACTAGAATATCATCGATAAACACAACGACGAACTTGTCCAAATATGGTTTGAACACTCTGTTCATCATATCCATAAATACAGCTGGTGCATTCGTCAACCCAAATGACATCACCCAAAACTCGTAATAACCATAACGAGTCCTGAATGCCGTCTTTGGTACATCTTCCTTCCTAACCTTCAACTGGTGATACCCCGTCCGGAAATCTATTTTAGAAAAATACTTTTCCCCTTTCAATTGATCAAAGAGATCATCTATCCTGGGCAATGGGTATTTATTCTTTATCGTTAACTTGTTTAACTCCCGATAGTCAATACAAAGCCTTAACGATCCGTCTTTCTTTTTGACAAACAACACCGATGCCCCCCACGGAGAAACACTTGGTTGAATGTACTTTCTGTCCAATAGTTCCTGTAGCTGAACCATTAGTTCTTTCATTTCCACAGGCGCCATACGGTACGGTGCCCTTGAGACTGGTGCCGCTACTGGCACAATGTCTATCACAAATTCGATCTCCCGATCCAGCGGTAAACCCGGTAACTCACTTGGAAATACATCCATGAATTCGTTTACTATAGGTATTTGTTCCATAGTTGCTCCCACTCTCTGGGTATCAACAACATGGCATAGATAACCTACACATCCCTTCCTTAAAAGTTTTCTAGTTTGTGTCATCGTAAGGAAACACGAACGTCCCGGCGATTTATTACCGTAAAATACTACAGGAGGTTGCTTCAACGTCCTGATGCTCACACATTTCTTTTGGCAATCTATAATTGCTCCATGGTTAATCAACCAATCCATTCTGAGAATTAAGTCGAATTCTCCTAACTTTATCGGTATTAAATCTACCGATAACTGACAACCACGTACATCTACGCAACAACTCCTATGAATATCTTCAACATGAATTATCTCTTCGTTTGCTACCTTAATGTTCAAAGGTATAGGCAATTTTTCGGGAAATAATTCTAGTCGTCTAGCAAAATCACATGCTATAAACGAACAAGTAGCACCCGAATCAAATAACACGTATATATTTATGTTATTAATCGGAATAATACCTGCAAATACATCCCCTGATGCCACCGCATCTTGGACCGTCATATTAAAAGTGCGGGCCATTGATTTGCCCGGCTGAGCTGGACCACTAATAGCCAACTTACCGCTATTAGTCCCCTTATTTCCTTCCGTCCCTTTCTTCGGGCAGTTCTTCGCTATGTGGTCAGTTGATCCACATACAAAACATCCGTTATTTTTCTTCGAATTTGGACAGTTAGGCGAAATGTGCCCTTCCTGTCCACAATTATAACATACTGCCTTTCCTTTGAGATAGACTCCTAAGTGAGTCTTCCCCCAGGTTTTACAGGCCTCCATCCTCCTCTTAGAATCCCCTTGATTTACTCCGGTATTTCCAGGGTTAAAGCCCTTCCTCTTTTGACCGTTGCCACTTCCACTGGCTCCCTCGGTCTTGATTCCTCCATCAACCTTGCCCTTGTTTTTCTTATCCTTGTGGTACTGGCTGAGAGCCTCATTCCCACCTTCGGCAATTATTGCCTTTTCTAATATGGTTCCAAAGGAAGTACTTTGGAACACAGAAATTCGGCTATAGAGCCAGGGCTTTAAGCCCTGCTCGAATCTTCTAGCCTTTCTCACTTCAGTGTCCACTTGATGTAGAGCAAATCGTGCTAGTTCATTAAACTTGGCAGCATACTGGGGAACTGTCATATCCCCTTGTTTTAATTCAAGAAACTTCATTTCCATCCTCCCTTGCATACTCGTGGGAAAATAGTTCTCGAAGAAAATCTCCTTGAACCTCTCCCACGTTAGGTGTCCTATATCGGCCCTAACCTGGTTTGCCTCCCACCAGAAGTTGGCCTCTCCTTTCATCAAATAGGTTGCAAAGGCAACCTTTTGACCCTCCTCAATATTTGCTATTACAAATACTTTCTCGATTTCTTTTACCCATGTCTGGGCTTCTATAGGGTCCGTAGTTCCTTTGAACTACGGCGGACCTACACTTTTAAAATCCTTAAAAGTAGCTCGTACTACTCCCGGAATCACGGGTACATTAGCCCCCGTTCTATTAAATACAGCCGTTAAAAGATTAACGAACTCCTGCATTGGATTAACCGGACCACCCTCCGGTTGGTTAACATTAGTGCCTTGATTTCGTTGTCTCCTTCTTGGCGGCATTTTGTTGTTAAGAAAACAAAACATCATTATTACTTTATTCTTGTTGGTTTGTTATTATTTGTAATAAAACAATAACTCATACTCATTACTCAATATATTCCATAAAAAGACTTATATTGATTCATAACTTGTAGTATAACACTACATTGTTTACATTACTCAGCCTTAGCTGATTACATTACCATCCTGCAATTAGTTTCCAAAAATTAGGATTTTACAAAAGACTACCCTTTGTTATACAAAAGAGAGTTTTACGTCACTACTAGATACATAATATTTACATATCTAAGCTACTCTAGCTATTGCTATATTACATATGCCTTAGGGCATTTTCAAAATCTTTGCTAGTCAGACTGGCAATAACATCTCTATTGATAGTGTGTCGGGTCTGTCCTGCTTCTATCGGATACCCAGCTACCTGCTGCTGGAAGTCCACATGAGAACTCCTATGTATATAGGACATCCTCTCCAACTTCTGCTGTTTAGTCTTTAGCTCTTGCTTGAGCTCAAAGACTTCACATTTCAGCTCTCGGACCTTGTCCTTAGCTAGAATTCTATCATCGTGCTCCTCTTCCCACATTCCCTCCATGCTAGTCTTGTCCTCACGGATAGCTTGGAGTTCGTCTTTCAACTCCTTAACCTCTTGGCAGCAATGGATATTCCTATCCAATACTGACATAAACAATGCCTTCATCGATTCCCCCGTAGACAATTCCTCTATAGGTGGAACCTGGTCAAAGGACATCACGTCCACCTCCTCCTCTAGCATGCCATCAAATATAGACATGTAGTCTAAATCGTCCGAGTCTCCAGACTCGATTGTCACCACCTCTGGTTCTACTGCTACGGGATTTAGTAGTATCTCTACCTGATTAACTGAATCCTCGCTCACTAAATATATGTCTCTATACATATCATTTTCTCCTGACATCTACAATAAAATAATATAGTTTGATAAGTACACGTCAGTAAAATAATAGAAACACATAACATAATATAATGCATTTTTATAGGGTTACTTTTCATCTTTTACTTCTTTATTCTTTCTTAAGGTTATGACTTAAGGTTCTACTTTCCCCCTTAAGTTTTATAACCTAGGCTCTGATACCAACTTGTAGCGCCCCCAAATTCGGGTATCTTTCAACCCGACAGATGGTGCTATACTGTACAAACATTCATACATTCATTCAATTGAAAAGTCTCAAAGAACGAACATAGCTTCTATATATTTAAAGTAATATTTACATTTCCCAGGTTCTATACCCATTACAAAGGTTCTTTGTCATAATATCAGTTACATTACAACAATAGACCTATACTATTACAAGACAGCTTAACAATCTGCCTTAGCTTTTCCTTTATCCTTTTTCGATCTTTCAGGACGTTCAGTCTTAGCTGCATTCATATGGCTCAAGCAAGAGTGAGCATAACTAGCTCAGCAAGTATAACAATTCAATAACAACATGCTTGACACATACGAATCGTATATCTTCAATAACTGAATAATAGTCATGAAGTACTATTGATAATTCAAAATAGCACTTTACCTTTCTTTCAAAATGTTTTACAATAATAACAATATTTAGTAAAACATTCACTCCGGTCAAAGGCCTCGAGTATCCATTCTTTCTTGGAAAAAGGACAACCAGGAACGAATTTCGTAAGCCCGATATTACTTACGAGCACTTCTAGGTGATCAGCCTATTGTACTCTATGTTGATCAACACTACATCCATTAAACGTATGTACGTTTAATCATTTGGCAACCTCATGTGCCTGTCGTTTTACCGACAAAACATTTGTTTAACATTCAGTCTTCTTTTTTTTTGAAAACCATATAAAGTAGTTGTCAAAAGATAACCACCTTTGATAATAGATGAATAGATTATCAATGATCCATGCACTATATCAAGTCTAGCCAAAGGAATTGGCTTTAACTTCAATATACCTCAACTCATGTGTAAGGATACATGAATTTCAAAAACTCGTTCAGGTTGAACTGAGACAAGAGTTAGAATACTTGCCTTTAGCATCTGCTACGGTATATTTACTTTATGTTCAAGTCTTTCAAGTCTCTACAATACATGATCACATAATGACTTACATTAGTTCACATATAATCAAGTATATATATGACTATATCTTACCCTTCATCTCAATCTAATTGTGTATTAGATTCAGTTACTATCTATTCCGGTTTATCATTATCCATGCATTTATATTCGATTAGGTTATCTCAACCTTTATACAACATCCTTAAGGTTTAACAAAGTTTAAACAATGTTACCTTACCTTCCTTAGTTTGTGGTTACTTTTAAATCAATTAACTTTCTTTTCTTGGTAATTAAAAACATTCATTACTATCTTTGTTCTGAGGCTGGCGCTGCGGCGCCGGCTTTATACTTACATCTCGCGCTGCGGCACGAGTTAATAGTGGCATTATCCCGGACTTGGCGCTACGGCGCGAGTCTTTACTTGGTGGTCCGCACTGCGGCGCCACTCTCCAGATGGTCTTGTACTGTGCATGGCGCTGCGGTGTGACCAATTTAGCCTAGGGTTGGCGCCGCGGCGCCAGCTCTATGCACCAGAAAAATTCAGTTTTCTTTTGAATTTTTGTGAACTTCCTAGACGCATAACTTCTTCGTTATAAGTCCGAATTGGCTCGTTCAAAAGCCTACGGTTCACAAATTACGTAATCTACGCGTTCATACAAGAATTTTATCTATTTGACTTCGTTTGTTAAAAATTCACCTATTGGTTCATTTTTAACGACAGCGCCGTTCCAAGACTAAATCTTGGCACTGTAGCGCCACCTCCAGTTTCCAAGCAGACAAGAGCTGGTTTTGACCTAGCAAAGGACCAAGACACATTGATATAAAGAGGGGCAATCACCTTGATAGATAACAGATATCCCTCCCTTAGGACTTCAATCTCTCTCTTCCTTTTGTAATTTCGTCTCCATTTTCTAGTAGGTAATGTTTGTACATATAGTTTAGATTGGTTAGGGAGATTTTTGGGATTTCATGGAGCTCAAGAGCACTTAGCAACATGGATTGGAAAGCTTGAAAGGATTGGAATTCTTGGAGATTGAAGAAGCTTTGACAGAGTTTATTCTTTTCTATTTGTTTTCTTTGATTTTGTAATCCATAAATGTTGTTTATATTGCTACTTATGCTTAGTTTAAGAGCTATGAACTAATCATTAACTTTAAGGTTACAATGGAACCCTTTGTTAATTTTAATTGAATGTCTTATCTATTTGGTTGGCACCATACGGCTTGGATCAATATATTCATGCTTAATGATTTTTGCTAAGAAATTAGTGATGATTTTGGTAATCTATATGAAATTGACAGAAGGATTATAGATTTACACCTTGATATATTGGCATGTGATTATGAGTTGTCTACTTGATTCGACTGCATAATTTGTGCATAGAATAAGCATATAAATGTGCACCATGTGTGAGGACCCCAAACTCAGATACTTGAAATCCGAACTCGGTTCTTCACGATACCATTTCTATGAGCGGAATAATACTAATAATAATAACAATAATATAAAAGATCAAATTAATTTACATAATTATCATAGTCTAACTCTCAAGTACGAAACCTTTAAACATTCATTACAACCCATGATAGATAATATATATCATAATTGTCTTAATAACATTAAACTATTACATAACATAGTAATTCGTTCATTCAGCAACCTTCCCTTTTCCTTTGTTCTTAGCAGAGTTCTCTGGTCGTTCGCACTTAGCTGAAAACATTTAAATTTAAACAAGGATGAGCATTTGAGTGCCCAGCAAGCAATAGCAATTATATATATATATATATATATATATATATATATATATATATATATAAGCTGAAAGGATTTAAATGTTTTCTTTGTACTATTCTTCTACAACCAGTCAATAGTTGTGAAGTATTCTGAACCGATGATAATAACATAACAACTCTCTTTCAAATTTTTGGAACTACATAATAACTATAACTGGGGTTATGGTGACATGCCATGAACATTGTTTTCATTTTCGAAAAGGTTAAACAGAAATTCATCTGTACACCGTCATAACTTACGGGCACGGGGGTGATCAGCCCGTTATGCCCTGCATTGATCAATACTACATTGCTAGAACGATATTATCGTTCATCCTTTGTCCACCAGAGCGCATAAAAATTTTCCCGTGTAGGGATGTTCATACCTGTCTGGGTTCTAAATCAAAGGTTTTATCTTGTTCAACAATAATCTATAATTCAATATATCTGTATACGGGTAATTGACAAAGGTATATCAACATGTGATTAAATACAATGATTATCCAAGTGGGGACACTTGTTTAACCACTTCTAGAAATTAACGAACATAATATATATGTCCGAATTATCATATACTAACGTGTTGATATTCAATGAGCTTATATAATATAAAGTTCATAATCTGTACAATAATAATATAGTTTAAAAACATTCTTACTCACATCCATTGCATAAAGAAAATGCAAAGGTTAGATACTTGCCTGAAGCGCTGCTTACAACTTGTAATTAAGATCTATCGCTTATCTCACGACCTATCATTAATAAGATAGTTCGTTCGATTAGAACAACATACTATAACACATAACACTGCTTATTGCAGTCAACACATAACCTAATCACATTAGCACCTATGTTTAATAACCATTGAATCACAAATAATCACTTATACAATCAAAATATCTAAGTCCAGATCAATTTCTGAAACATGTCGGTCTACCGACAACTTTATTGGGTAATTATCGAGTCTAAGACTCTATTTTATAACTTAACATCAGTACGTATCAGTCATATTATTTTTAAATGACTCAGTATAATTTTAAAACATTTATTATAATTTATCATGAATTTTCAAACATTGGAATCATATTTAAATGATTTAAATACCAATCAATTCTATTATAATAAATATTTAATTAGTATTAAACTATTAATGAAATCATTTCCAAAATATTAAAGTTATGTATAATAACTCAAAATACTTTTAAAGTATTAATATTACCCTTAAATGATTTTTAAAACATTTAAAATCATTTTTAAATAATTATCATTAATATTAAAGTATTAATGTTCTATTTATCAAAATATTAAAAGTCATTATTCATAACTTAAAATATTTTTAATTCATTTATATCCTTTTTAAATAATTTTTAAATTAATAAAACCATTTTTAAACTATTTATTTAATATAATTATTAAATAAATTTAATATCAATAATAATAGCTTAATAATCATTAATATTAAATTATTAATGAAATTATCCTTTAAATATTAAAAGTTATATTTTATAACTTAAAATATTTTTAAACACTTTATTTTCATTTAATATAATTTTTAATATAATAAAATCATTTTTAATTAATTTACTTAATTCATTTAGTAAATAAATTAATTACCATTAATATTAATTTATTAATGAAATTTATCATAAAATATTAAAAGTCATTAAAAATAACTTAAAATATTTTCTTATATCATAATATAATTTTTAATGATTTTTCTAATATTAAAATCATTTTTAAATAATTTATTAAATATTATAATTAAATAAATTAAATACTTTTAATATTTCAAAAATATTAAATATTTATGAAATATATTAAAAATAATTAAAAACTAATATTCGGAATTTTTAATAATTTTTAATAATTTATTTTGTATTTTTAATAATTAAAAACTAATTTTTTCTATTTAATAATTAATTTCCGAAAAATATTAAATAATCTGTCGCTAAAGACCACCTATAGCGACAGAACCGTCGCTATAGGTGTTCTTCATGTTCTTGATACAAACCCAGAAAACCTTGCCAGTTACCGAGTTGCTTAGTTTGACCAAGATTAAAACCGAGTGTATTGTGTTTTTGGGTCTGTTGTTCGACAGATCATGTAGTAAACATACACGACTACATGATACAATAATAAAACACATCATAACGTGCATAACCTACAAGATCTGATTGTCCAAAGTAGCTGTCAGAGCTGTTCTTCATTTTCTGGGCTACCCAGAAATGAAGAACAGTTCGTGTAGCCATATTTGGGCTTGCACAACTTGTTGAGCTTGTAATGTTTTTGTGATCTAAACCTGAAGTGTGTATACAACATGTATATGAAGAGATCCAGTACATAACGTCACTATAACAACAACATAAGAGCCATAAACTGTCCGGTCAAACCATGTCAGAAGCCACTGTCTTGAGTTTTCTGGGTTACCCAAAAAACTCAACCCGTGAACTTCCGGCTTGGTTTGACCATCCTCTAGATCCATAATTTTTGTAATATAAGCGATCCAAAAGCATTAAACTATAGTATAACTACTATACTAAAACATGAATACAACAACAAGAACAAAACAATAACAACAAGCAAGATCTAAGCGGATGAACCTGCTGTCAGAGCGTTCTGGGCAGTTTCTGGGCTGCCCAGATTTCTTCCGGTCAATGCTATTTGACCACGAATAACGTTCAATCTAGACCGTATCTGAGCCTGATTCTTTATCCATATCAAAGACCACATATCAGACTACAATATCCAACACTTAAAACACAAAAATCAAACACATACAGAGATCTACAATGCCTGACATTTGGTTGTCAGAACACAAAATGAACTTTTCCAGATTTTTGAAAACTCTTATTTTAAGTATCTAGATGTTATGGATCTGCAAGATACCGACCCAGATCACTTAAATATACTACAAACAACAAGTTTTAACATAAAATCCTAACATCTAACACAGAATTTTGGACAGATTTTTCTAGGGTTCGTTTATACCTTCTTGAGAAAAATTTCTGATTCTCTGGCTTCTGTTTGTTATGGTTGATCGTGGGGCTGGTCTTGGGAACTGATATGCTAGATAAATTCGTGGGTTTGGGGCTTGAGAGAAAATGTTTGAGTGTGGTGCAAAATGTAAGTTAACAAATACATTTTCTCTCTCTCCAATCTATTTATACAATTGTTAGATGCATGAATGGCTGATGAAAGTAGCTTGTGGCTGTCATTTTCAGCACATGGAGTTGTTGGGTTTGGTTCACCAACTAAACCTAATGTCAAAACCTACATATTAGCCAAAATAATGCAACTAGGGGCAATATGGTCAATTGGTAATTCATTAAATGGCATACTTGGAACTTGGCAAACCCTTAGGGTTTAACCCTTAGGGTTTAACCCTAAGGTTTTCCAACATTTACTTTTCTAGAATTACATTTTAGGGTTTACACAAATATAAATAAAATCAAATAAAAAAATTAAATAAAATTTTAGTTTCCTAAAATTTTGAAATTAGGATTTTCTAATTGTGATTAATTTTATAATTACCTTATACAGGAACATTAGGGTTTAAATCATATAATTATCATTAACTTTGCTAAAATAGCATTCAGGGTTTACAAATGGTAATTAAGTTTTATAATTTCTAATTAGGGTTACTAATTATAGAAATTAGGGTTTCTAGAAATTAATATTTCAAAATGTTAACTAGGGTTTACCTAATTATGCATAAAATCACATAACATCGCTACATAATAATCTCGAACTCATAATTGAGTTTGAAACTAGGGTTTAACACTTAAAATAGGGTTTTTAATAAATTTATTAGGGTTTCTAAAACTTTAATTAGGGTTTACCTAATTAATCACTTAATACACAACATAAAACATATAACATAGTTATATAACAGTCTTAAGCTCACAATTGATTTTCAATTTAGAGTTTTCCTAAGTAAAATTAGGGTTTAACCAATTAATACTAGGGTTTTGAAATTAAATACCATAATTGACCAATCATTAACAATACATACATACAGTACATATTCATAGCACTGAAAAATTAAAATATAATTAATATTATATTATTATTCTCATACCTTGACAATAATCCAAAATTAGGGTTTGGATTCCATATCTGATTTATCTGCATATTTAACCTTAATAATTAAGGTAAAATAATTAACTTAATAACCTGTACTAAAATTCATATAATAAAATAATTATTATAATTATTCTAAAAATCAGTTCATATATTATTTAAATAATATATGATTATATATTTTCATGGAAAATAATTATTAAAATATTTCTACCATAAATTGATTATTATAAGTATATACTTTTTAATAATCAATAATTTTAAAATAAATTCATTTGTAAATAATTATGTAATAAATATATTTTTACTTACCACATAAATACATATACACATAATCTTGTACAAATCCTCATCCTTAATAAAAAAAAATTTATTCACAAAATTTCTTATTTATTTATATAGAAAATATCGGGTTGTTACATTCACCCTACCTTATAAAGATTCCGTCCCCGGAATCACCGTTTTAAAGCCTATACATACACGGTCACATAGCGTATACAATCATTGTAAGTAAATCTCGATCAACTTTGATCGAACTGATCTTTAACTATTCACATGAAGCTTGTCTTTCTGATTACACAGAAAAATTGGTTTCTAACAGAACTCAAATTCCTCCTCAAAATTTCTTTATAAAATAATTTTACTATATATAGGAAAATCATGCATAAGAAAATAAAAAGGCATACGAATAATACCTGGAGTTCCAGTGCCAGCTGCTGCCGTATCCTGAACTGTCATGTTGTAGACCCTTGCCGTAGATTTTGTTGGCTTGCTTGACGAAGTCGGTCCTGTGATTGCTAACGTTCCACCGCCAGTGCCCATGTTCACACTTCCTGTCTCCACCCTCCTCTTTGGACAATCTTTCACCCTGTGCTCTGTCGATCCGCATATAAAACATCCACTATTCATCCTAGGATTGGGGCAGTTGGGAGAAATATAGCCCTCCTGTCCGCACTTATAGCAAACAAATTTTCCTTGCAAACACTCCCCCGAGTGATTCTTCCCACATGTCTTACATGGCACTATCTGTTTCTTAACACCTTCCTGTTTCACTTGTACACTTGTAAAGCTGCTCACCTTCCTCTTACTATCACCACTCCTGCTCCCACTATTAATTTCCACCTTCCTAGCTCCTTCTATCTTACCCTTATTCTTCCTCTCCTTATTGTAAAGGCTCATGGCCTCACTTCCCTCCTCAGCTATGATCGCTTTCTCCATGAGTGCTGCAAATGTAGGAATTTGCAACACCGCCACTTTGTTATAGAGCCAGAGTTTCAATCCCAGCTCAAATCTTCTAGCTTCCTAGCCTCCGTATCAACTTGATGCGGAGCAAACCTAGCTAACTCATTGAATTTGGCGGCGTATTCAGACACCGTCATATTCTCCTGCTTCAACTCTAAAAATTTAACCTCCATCCTCGCCTGCATACTTGGCGAAAAATAATTTTCAAAAAACAAAGTTTTAAATCTATCCCATGTGACTACACCTTCACCTGCCCTAGCCTGATTCGCTTCCCACCAAAAATTTGCTTCCCCCTTCATCATGTAAGTGGCAAAAGCAGTTTTCTGCCCCTCATCTACCCTAGCTACCGTAAACGCTTTTTCAATTTCCTTAACCCAAATTTGAGCTTCTACAGGGTCAGTTGTACCTTTAAATTCTGGTGGTCCTACAGCCTTAAAGTCTTTGAAGTTCGCTAAGCGGTTGCCCGGCTGGTTTCCAGCGATCGGTATTCCCTGTTGCATAGCCTGAGCTAACATGTTCACAAATTGCTGCATCGGATCTGGTTGTTGTTGTCCCTCAACGTTGTTGACAGATTCCTCTGCCCTTTGATTGCGAGTTCGACGTCTTGGCGGCATTATCTGATTGAAAAAAATCATAATTTAACTTACATTCTAAACCTTATCACATAAGTTTAATATTTTAAACTTATTTCACCATTTCTCAAACATAGATTCATATTCATTTAACGAATATTTTACATAGCACAAAATACTTTGAACTTCAGCTATCCCTTTATGACCTCAAAAGTCGGGATTTACAGTCTTGACTTAATACAAAAGTTGGAAACATTACATTACACAAACATACTTATCATATGTATTATATTAAACACTCCTACACAACAGAACCTATACTACCTATTTATTACACCTTTTCCTTGGACATTCTCTCGCCTGATGACCTTCTATACCACATACATAACATGCTCTTTTTTTTGTAGTCAGGACAGTACGGAGTGGTATGTCCTTCATAGCCACAAAGATAACAAATTCCTTTCCATTTCTTCTTATTGGATTTTCCTAAATCATGGTCTTCTATCTTTCTTTTCCCCTTCTTATCCGGAGCTGCACACGATGTGTTGCTTGTAGCTCCCATCTGACCAATTTGGATTTTAAGCTTATCTTGTCCTTCCAATATTTCTATTAACGCTTGACGTAACTGACTATTCAACAGCCTTTCTATCTCCCACAGCCTTTCCAGAGAAGAAACCTTGTTCTTCAGATTCTGTACCTCTGTTGATGCTTGATCAGCTCCAACTTTAGTGTCTGAATCGCTATCTGTCAGCTCCACCATCTTCGGATCTTGTACTACGTTTTCTACGATAACCACATCGTCTGAGTTGTTTTCATTGTGAGCCTCTATTTCAGCTATCGGCTTCGATATTGGCTCCTTCTTTACGATCCGAGGGTAATCGAATCCTTTTTCACCTGACATCTACACACATAAATTATCCTAATTAGCATATAGTATATACACACAACAAATAAGAGTTTTATACAAGTTATCTTTTATTTAGTTTGACGATGAATTTAGTCAATTCATCTCTTTTTAAACTCTATATGAGTTATTTATATTTTTAACGTTTCCCTCTGTTCTAAGGTTATAGCCTAAGGTCTAGCCCACCTAAGGTTTCTAACCCTATGGCTCTGATACCAACCTGTGAGGACCCCAAACTCGGATACTTAAAACCCGAACTCGGTTCTTCACGATACCATTTCTATGAGCGGAATAATACTAATAATAATAACAATAATATAAAAGATCAAATTAATTTACATAATTATCAGAGTCTAACTCCCAAGTACGAAACCTTTAAACATTCATTACAACCCATGATAGATAATATATATCATAATTGTCTTAATAACATTAAATTATTACATAACATAGTAATTCGTTCATTCAGCAACCTTTCCTTTTCCTTTGTTCTTAGCAGAGTTCTCTGGTCGTTCGCACTTAGCTGAAAACATTTAAATTTAAGCAAGGATGAGCATTTGAGTGCCCAGCAAGCAATAGCAATTATATATATATATATGTATATATATATATATATATATATATAAGCTGAAAGGATTTAAATATTTTCTTTGTACTATTCTTCTACAACCAGTCAATAGTTGTGAAGTATTCTGAACCGATGATAATAACATAACAACTCTCTTTCAAATTTTTGAAACTACATAATGACTATAACTGGGGTTATGGTGACATGCCATGAACATTGTTTTCATTTTCGAAAAGGTTAAACAGAAATTCATCTGTAAACCGTCATAACTTACGGGCACGGGGGTGATCAGCCCGTTATGCCCTGCATTGATCAATACTACATTGCTAGAACGATATTATCGTTCATCCTTTGTCCGCCGGAGCGCATAAAAATTTTCCCGTGTAGGGATGTTCATACCTGTCTGGGTTCTAAATCAAAGGTTTTATCTTGTTCAACAATAATCTATAATTCAATATATCTGTATACGGGTAATTGACAAAGGTATATCAATATGTGATTAAATACAATGATTATCCAAGTGGGGACACTTGTTTAACCACTTCTAGAAATTAACGAACAGAATATATATGTCCGAATTATCATATACTAACATGTTGATATTCAATGAGCTTATATAATATAAAGTTCATAATCTGTACAATAATAATATAGTTTAGAAACATTCTTACTCACATCCATTGCATAAAGAAAATGCAAAGGTTAGATACTTGCCTGAAGCGCTGCTTACAACTTGTAATTAAGATCTATCGCTTATCTCACGACCTATCATTAATAAGATAGTTCGTTCGATTAGAACAACATACTATAACACATAACACTGCTTATTGCAGTCAACACATAACCTAATCACATTAGCACCTATGTTTAATAACCATTGAATCACAAATAATCACTTATACAATCAAAATATCTAAGTTCAGATCAATTTCTGAAACATGTCGGTCTACCGACAACTTTATTGGGTAATTATCGAGTCTAAGACTCTATTTTATAACTTAACATCAGTACGTATCAGTCATATTATTTTTAAATGACTCAGTATAATTTTAAAACATTTATTATAATTTATCATGAATTTTCAAACATTGGAATCATATTTAAATGATTTAAATACCAATCAATTCTATTATAATAAATATTTAATTAGTATTAAACTATTAATGAAATCATTTCCAAAATATTAAAGTTATGTATAATAACTCAAAATACTTTTAAAGTATTAATATTACCCTTAAATGATTTTTAAAACATTTAAAATCATTTTTAAATAATTATCATTAATATTAAAGTATTAATGTTCTATTTATCAAAATATTAAAAGTCATTATTCATAACTTAAAATATTTTTAATTCATTTATATCCTTTTTAAATAATTTTTAAATTAATAAAACCATTTTTAAACTATTTATTTAATATAATTATTAAATAAATTTAATATCAATAATAATAGCTTAATAATCATTAATATTAAATTATTAATGAAATTATCCTTTAAATATTAAAAGTTATATTTTATAACTTAAAATATTTTTAAACACTTTATTTTCATTTAATATAATTTTTAATATAATAAAATCATTTTTAATTAATTTACTTAATTCATTTAGTAAATAAATTAATTACCATTAATATTAATTTATTAATGAAATTTATCATAAAATATTAAAAGTCATTAAAAATAACTTAAAATATTTTCTTATATCATAATATAATTTTTAATGATTTTTCTAATATTAAAATCATTTTTAAATAATTTATTAAATATTATAATTAAATAAATTAAATACTTTTAATATTTCAAAAATATTAAATATTTATGAAATATATTAAAAATAATTAAAAACTAATATTCGAAATTTTTAATAATTTTTAATAATTTATTTTGTATTTTTAATAATTAAAAACTAATTTTTTCTATTTAATAATTAATTTCTGAAAAATATTAAATAATCTGTCGCTAAAGACCACCTATAGCGACAGAACCGTCGCTATAGGTGTTCTTCATGTTCTTGATACAAACCCAGAAAACCTTGCCAGTTACCGAGTTGCTTAGTTTGACCAAGATTAAAACCGAGTGTATTGTGTTTTTGGGTCTGTTGTTCGACAGATCATGTAGTAAACATACACGACTACATGATACAATAATAAAACACATCATAACGTGCATAACCTACAAGATCTGATTGTCCAAAGTAGCTGTCAGAGCTGTTCTTCATTTTCTGGGCTACCCAGAAATGAAGAACAGTTCGTGTAGCCATATTTGGGCTTGCACAACTTGTTGAGCTTGTAATGTTTTTGTGATCTAAACCTGAAGTGTGTATACAACATGTATATGAAGAGATCCAGTACATAACGTCACTATAACAACAACATAAGAGCCATAAACTGTCCGGTCAAACCATGTCAGAAGCCACTGTCTTGAGTTTTCTGGGTTACCCAAAAAACTCAACCCGTGAACTTCCGGCTTGGTTTGACCATCCTCTAGATCCATAATTTTTGTAATATAAGCGATCCAAAAGCATTAAACTATAGTATAACTACTATACTAAAACATGAATACAACAACAAGAACAAAACAATAACAACAAGCAAGATCTAAGCGGATGAACCTGCTGTCAGAGCGTTCTGGGCAGTTTCTGGGCTGCCCAGATTTCTCCCGGTCAATGCTATTTGACCACGAATAACGTTCAATCTAGACCGTATCTGAGCCTGATTCTTTATCCATATCAAAGACCACATATCAGACTACAATATCCAACACTTAAAACACAAAAATCAAACACATACAGAGATCTACAATGCCTGACATTTGGTTGTCAGAACACAAAATGAACTTTTTCAGATTTTTGAAAACTCTTATTTTAAGTATCTAGATGTTATGGATCTGCAAGATACCGACCCAGATCACTTAAATATACTACAAACAACAAGTTTTAACATAAAATCCTAACATCTAACACAGAATTTTGGACAGATTTTTCTAGGGTTCGTTTATACCTTCTTGAGAAAAATTTCTGATTCTCTGGCTTCTGTTTGTTATGGTTGATCGTGGGGCTGGTCTTGGGAACTGATATGCTAGATAAATTCGTGGGTTTGGGGCTTGAGAGAAAATGTTTGAGTGTGGTGCAAAATGTAAGTTAACAAATACATTTTCTCTCTCTCCAATCTATTTATACAATTGTTAGATGCATGAATGGCTGATGAAAGTAGCTTGTGGCTGTCATTTTCAGCACATGGAGTTGTTGGGTTTGGTTCACCAACTAAACCTAATGTCAAAACCTACATATTAGCCAAAATAATGCAACTAGGGGCAATATGGTCAATTGGTAATTCATTAAATGGCATACTTGGAACTTGGCAAACCCTTAGGGTTTAACCCTTAGGGTTTAACCCTAAGGTTTTCCAACATTTACTTTTCTAGAATTACATTTTAGGGTTTACACAAATATAAATAAAATCAAATTAAAAAATTAAATAAAATTTTAGTTTCCTAAAATTTTGAAATTAGGATTTTCTAATTGTGATTAATTTTATAATTACCTTATACAGGAACATTAGGGTTTAAATCATATAATTATCATTAACTTTGCTAAAATAGCAATCAGGGTTTACAAATGGTAATTAAGTTTTATAATTTCTAATTAGGGTTACTAATTATAGAAATTAGGGTTTCTAGAAATTAATATTTCAAAATGTTAACTAGGGTTTACCTAATTATGCATAAAATCACATAACATCGCTACATAATAATCTCGAACTCATAATTGAGTTTGAAACTAGGGTTTAACACTTAAAATAGGGTTTTTAATAAATTTATTAGGGTTTCTAAAACTTTAATTAGGGTTTACCTAATTAATCACTTAATACACAACATAAAACATATAACATAGTTATATAACAGTCTTAAGCTCACAATTGATTTTCAATTTAGAGTTTTCCTAAGTAAAATTAGGGTTTAACCAATTAATACTAGGGTTTTGAAATTAAATACCATAATTGACCAATCATTAACAATACATACATACAGTACATATTCATAGCACTGAAAAATCATAATATAATTAATATTATATTATTATTCTCATACCTTGACAATAATCCAAAATTAGGGTTTGGATTCCATATCTGATTTATCTGCATATTTAACCTTAATAATTAAGGTAAAATAATTAACTTAATAACCTGTACTAAAATTCATATAATAAAATAATTATTATAATTATTCTAAAAATCAGTTCATATATTATTTAAATAATATATGATTATATATTTTCATGGAAAATAATTATTAAAATATTTCTACCATAAATTGATTATTATAAGTATATACTTTTTAATAATCAATAATTTTAAAATAAATTCATTTGTAAATAATTATGTAATAAATATATTTTTACTTACCACATAAATACATATACACATAATCTTGTACAAATCCTCATCCTTAATAAAAAAAAATTTATTCACAAAATTTCTTATTTATTTATATAGAAAATATCGGGTTGTTACATTCACCCTACCTTATAAAGATTCCGTCCCCGGAATCACCGTTTTAAAGCCTATACATACACGGTCACATAGCGTATACAATCATTGTAAGTAAATCTCGATCAACTTTGATCGAACTGATCTTTAACTATTCACATGAAGCTTGTCTTTCTGATTACACAGAAAAATTGGTTTCTAACAGAACTCAAATTCCTCCTCAAAATTTCTTTATAAAATAATTTTACTATATATAGGAAAATCATGCATAAGAAAATAAAAAGGCATACGAATAATACCTGGAGTTCCAGTGCCAGCTGCTGCCGTATCCTGAACTGTCATGTTGTAGACCCTTGCCGTAGATTTTGTTGGCTTGCTTGACGAAGTCGGTCCTGTGATTGCTAACATTCCACCGCCAGTGCCCATGTTCACACTTCCTGTCTCCACCCTCCTCTTTGGACAATCTTTCACCCTGTGCTCTGTCGATCCGCATATAAAACATCCACTATTCATCCTAGGATTGGGGCAGTTGGGAGAAATATAGCCCTCCTGTCCGCACTTATAGCAAACAAATTTTCCTTGCAAGCACTCCCCCGAGTGATTCTTCCCACACGTCTTACATGGCACTATCTGTTTCTTAACACCTTCCTGTTTCACTTGTACACTTGTAAAGCTGCTCACCTTCCTCTTACTATCACCACTCCTGCTCCCACTATTAATTTCCACCTTCCTAGCTCCTTCTATCTTACCCTTATTCTTCCTCTCCTTATTGTAAAGGCTCATGGCCTCACTTCCCTCCTCAGCTATGATCGCTTTCTCCATGAGTGCTGCAAATGTAGGAATTTGCAACACCGCCACTTTGTTATAGAGCCAGAGTTTCAATCCCAGCTCAAATCTTCTAGCTTCCTAGCCTCCGTATCAACTTGATGCGGAGCAAACCTAGCTAACTCATTGAATTTGGCGGCGTATTCAGACACCGTCATATTCTCCTGCTTCAACTCTAAAAATTTAACCTCCATCCTCGCCTGCATACTTGGCGAAAAATAATTTTCAAAAAACAAAGTTTTAAATCTATCCCATGTGACTACACCTTCACCTGCCCTAGCCTGATTCGCTTCCCACCAAAAATTTGCTTCCCCCTTCATCATGTAAGTGGCAAAAGCAGTTTTCTGCCCCTCATCTACCCTAGCTACCGTAAACGCTTTTTCAATTTCCTTAACCCAAATTTGAGCTTCTACAGGGTCAGTTGTACCTTTAAATTCTGGTGGTCCTACAGCCTTAAAGTCTTTGAAGTTCGCTAAGCGGTTGCCCGGCTGGTTTCCAGCGATCGGTATTCCCTGTTGCATAGCCTGAGCTAACATGTTCACAAATTGCTGCATCGGATCTGGTTGTTGTTGTCCCTCAACGTTGTTGACAGATTCCTCTGCCCTTTGATTGCGAGTTCGACGTCTTGGCGGCATTATCTGTTTGAAAAAAATCATAATTTAACTTACATTCTAAACCTTATCACATAAGTTTAATATTTTAAACTTATTTCACCATTTCTCAAACATAGATTCGTATTCATTTAACGAATATTTTACATAGCACAAAATACTTTGAACTTCAGCTATCCCTTTATGACCTCAAAAGTCGGGATTTACAGTCTTGACTTAATACAAAAGTTGGAAACATTACATTACACAAACATACTTATCATATGTATTATATTAAACACTCCTACACAACAGAACCTATACTACCTATTTATTACACCTTTTCCTTGGACATTCTCTCGCCTGATGACCTTCTATACCACATACATAACATGCTCTTTTTTTTGTAGTCAGGACAGTACGGAGTGGTATGTCCTTCATAGCCACAAAGATAACAAATTCCTTTCCATTTCTTCTTATTGGATTTTCCTAAATCATGGTCTTCTATCTTTCTTTTCCCCTTCTTATCCGGAGCTGCACACGATGTGTTGCTTGTAGCTCCCATCTGACCAATTTGGATTTTAAGCTTATCTTGTCCTTCCAATATTTCTATTAACGCTTGACGTAACTGACTATTCAACAGCCTTTCTATCTCCCACAGCCTTTCCAGAGAAGAAACCTTGTTCTTCAGATTCTGTACCTCTGTTGATGCTTGATCAGCTCCAACTTTAGTGTCTGAATCGCTATCTGTCAGCTCCACCATCTTCGGATCTTGTACTACGTTTTCTACGATAACCACATCGTCTGAGTTGTTTTCATTGTGAGCCTCTATTTCAGCTATCGGCTTCGATATTGGCTCCTTCTTTACGATCCGAGGGTAATCGAATCCTTTTTCACCTGACATCTACACACATAAATTATCCTAATTAGCATATAGTATATACACACAACAAATAAGAGTTTTATACAAGTTATCTTTTATTTAGTTTGACGATGAATTTAGTCAATTCATCTCTTTTTAAACTCTATATGAGTTATTTATATTTTTAACGTTTCCCTCTGTTCTAAGGTTATAGCCTAAGGTCTAGCCCACCTAAGGTTTCTAACCCTATGGCTCTGATACCAACCTGTGAGGACCCCAAACTCGGATACTTAAAACCCGAACTCGGTTCTTCACGATACCATTTCTATGAGCGGAATAATACTAATAATAATAACAATAATATAAAAGATCAAATTAATTTACATAATTATCAGAGTCTAACTCCCAAGTACGAAACCTTTAAACATTCATTACAACCCATGATAGATAATATATATCATAATTGTCTTAATAACATTAAACTATTACATAACATAGTAATTCGTTCATTCAGCAACCTTCCCTTTTCCTTTGTTCTTAGCAGAGTTCTCTGGTCGTTCGCACTTAGCTGAAAACATTTAAATTTAAGCAAGGATGAGCATTTGAGTGCCCAGCAAGCAATAGCAATTATATATATATATATATATATATATATATATATATATATATATATATATAAGCTGAAAGGATTTAAATATTTTCTTTGTACTATTCTTCTACAACCAGTCAATAGTTGTGAAGTATTCTGAACCGATGATAATAACATAACAACTCTCTTTCAAATTTTTGAAACTACATAATGACTATAACTGGGGTTATGGTGACATGCCATGAACATTGTTTTCATTTTCGAAAAGGTTAAACAGAAATTCATCTGTAAACCGTCATAACTTACGGGCACGGGGGTGATCAGCCCGTTATGCCCTGCATTGATCAATACTACATTGCTAGAACGATATTATCGTTCATCCTTTGTCCGCCGGAGCGCATAAAAATTTTCCCGTGTAGGGATGTTCATACCTGTCTGGGTTCTAAATCAAAGGTTTTATCTTGTTCAACAATAATCTATAATTCAATATATCTGTATACGGGTAATTGACAAAGGTATATCAATATGTGATTAAATACAATGATTATCCAAGTGGGGACACTTGTTTAACCACTTCTAGAAATTAACGAACAGAATATATATGTCCGAATTATCATATACTAACATGTTGATATTCAATGAGCTTATATAATATAAAGTTCATAATCTGTACAATAATAATATAGTTTAGAAACATTCTTACTCACATCCATTGCATAAAGAAAATGCAAAGGTTAGATACTTGCCTGAAGCGCTGCTTACAACTTGTAATTAAGATCTATCGCTTATCTCACGACCTATCATTAATAAGATAGTTCGTTCGATTAGAACAACATACTATAACACATAACACTGCTTATTGCAGTCAACACATAACCTAATCACATTAGCACCTATGTTTAATAACCATTGAATCACAAATAATCACTTATACAATCAAAATATCTAAGTTCAGATCAATTTCTGAAACATGTCGGTCTACCGACAACTTTATTGGGTAATTATCGAGTCTAAGACTCTATTTTATAACTTAACATCAGTACGTATCAGTCATATTATTTTTAAATGACTCAGTATAATTTTAAAACATTTATTATAATTTATCATGAATTTTCAAACATTGGAATCATATTTAAATGATTTAAATACCAATCAATTCTATTATAATAAATATTTAATTAGTATTAAACTATTAATGAAATCATTTCCAAAATATTAAAGTTATGTATAATAACTCAAAATACTTTTAAAGTATTAATATTACCCTTAAATAATTTTTAAAACATTTAAAATCATTTTTAAATAATTATCATTAATATTAAAGTATTAATGTTCTATTTATCAAAATATTAAAAGTCATTATTCATAACTTAAAATATTTTTAATTCATTTATATCCTTTTTAAATAATTTTTAAATTAATAAAACCATTTTTAAACTATTTATTTAATATAATTATTAAATAAATTTAATATCAATAATAATAGCTTAATAATCATTAATATTAAATTATTAATGAAATTATCCTTTAAATATTAAAAGTTATATTTTATAACTTAAAATATTTTTAAACACTTTATTTTCATTTAATATAATTTTTAATATAATAAAATCATTTTTAATTAATTTACTTAATTCATTTAGTAAATAAATTAATTACCATTAATATTAATTTATTAATAAAATTTATCATAAAATATTAAAAGTCATTAAAAATAACTTAAAATATTTTCTTATATCATAATATAATTTTTAATGATTTTTCTAATATTAAAATCATTTTTAAATAATTTATTAAATATTATAATTAAATAAATTAAATACTTTTAATATTTCAAAAATATTAAATATTTATGAAATATATTAAAAATAATTAAAAACTAATATTCGGAATTTTTAATAATTTTTAATAATTTATTTTGTATTTTTAATAATTAAAAACTAATTTTTTCTATTTAATAATTAATTTCCGAAAAATATTAAATAATCTGTCGCTAAAGACCACCTATAGCGACAGAACCGTCGCTATAGGTGTTCTTCATGTTCTTGATACAAACCCAGAAAACCTTGCCAGTTACCGAGTTGCTTAGTTTGACCAAGATTAAAACCGAGTGTATTGTGTTTTTGGGTCTGTTGTTCGACAGATCATGTAGTAAACATACACGACTACATGATACAATAATAAAACACATCATAACGTGCATAACCTACAAGATCTGATTGTCCAAAGTAGCTGTCAGAGCTGTTCTTCATTTTCTGGGCTACCCAGAAATGAAGAACAGTTCGTGTAGCCATATTTGGGCTTGCACAACTTGTTGAGCTTGTAATGTTTTTGTGATCTAAACCTGAAGTGTGTATACAACATGTATATGAAGAGATCCAGTACATAACGTCACTATAACAACAACATAAGAGCCATAAACTGTCCGGTCAAACCATGTCAGAAGCCACTGTCTTGAGTTTTCTGGGTTACCCAGAAAACTCAACCCGTGAACTTCCGGCTTGGTTTGACCATCCTCTAGATCCATAATTTTTGTAATATAAGCGATCCAAAAGCATTAAACTATAGTATAACTACTATACTAAAACATGAATACAACAACAAGAACAAAACAATAACAACAAGCAAGATCTAAGCGGATGAACCTGCTGTCAGAGCGTTCTGGGCAGTTTCTGGGCTGCCCAGATTTCTTCCGGTCAATGCTATTTGACCACGAATAACGTTCAATCTAGACCGTATCTGAGCCTGATTCTTTATCCATATCAAAGACCACATATCAGACTACAATATCCAACACTTAAAACACAAAAATCAAACACATACAGAGATCTACAATGCCTGACATTTGGTTGTCAGAACACAAAATGAACTTTTCCAGATTTTTGAAAACTCTTATTTTAAGTATCTAGATGTTATGGATCTGCAAGATACCGACCCAGATCACTTAAATATACTACAAACAACAAGTTTTAACATAAAATCCTAACATCTAACACAGAATTTTGGACAGATTTTTCTAGGGTTCGTTTATACCTTCTTGAGAAAAATTTCTGATTCTCTGGCTTCTGTTTGTTATGGTTGATCGTGGGGCTGGTCTTGGGAACTGATATGCTAGATAAATTCGTGGGTTTGGGGCTTGAGAGAAAATGTTTGAGTGTGGTGCAAAATGTAAGTTAACAAATACATTTTCTCTCTCTCCAATCTATTTATACAATTGTTAGATGCATGAATGGCTGATGAAAGTAGCTTGTGGCTGTCATTTTCAGCACATGGAGTTGTTGGGTTTGGTTCACCAACTAAACCTAATGTCAAAACCTACATATTAGCCAAAATAATGCAACTAGGGGCAATATGGTTAATTGGTAATTCATTAAATGGCATACTTGGAACTTGGCAAACCCTTAGGGTTTAACCCTTAGGGTTTAACCCTAAGGTTTTCCAACATTTACTTTTCTAGAATTACATTTTAGGGTTTACACAAATATAAATAAAATCAAATAAAAAAATTAAATAAAATTTTAGTTTCCTAAAATTTTGAAATTAGGATTTTCTAATTGTGATTAATTTTATAATTACCTTATACAGGAACATTAGGGTTTAAATCATATAATTATCATTAACTTTGCTAAAATAGCATTCAGGGTTTACAAATGGTAATTAAGTTTTATAATTTCTAATTAGGGTTACTAATTATAGAAATTAGGGTTTCTAGAAATTAATATTTCAAAATGTTAACTAGGGTTTACCTAATTATGCATAAAATCACATAACATCGCTACATAATAATCTCGAACTCATAATTGAGTTTGAAACTAGGGTTTAACACTTAAAATAGGGTTTTTAATAAATTTATTAGGGTTTCTAAAACTTTAATTAGGGTTTACCTAATTAATCACTTAATACACAACATAAAACATATAACATAGTTATATAACAGTCTTAAGCTCACAATTGATTTTCAATTTAGAGTTTCCCTAAGTAAAATTAGGGTTTAACCAATTAATACTAGGGTTTTGAAATTAAATATCATAATTGACCAATCATTAACAATACATACATACAGTACATATTCATAGCACTGAAAAATTAAAATATAATTAATATTATATTATTATTCTCATACCTTGACAATAATCCAAAATTAGGGTTTGGATTCCATATCTGATTTATCTGCATATTTAACCTTAATAATTAAGGTAAAATAATTAACTTAATAACCTGTACTAAAATTCATATAATAAAATAATTATTATAATTATTCTAAAAATCAGTTCATATATTATTTAAATAATATATGATTATATATTTTCATGGAAAATAATTATTAAAATATTTCTACCATAAATTGATTATTATAAGTATATACTTTTTAATAATCAATAATTTTAAAATAAATTCATTTGTAAATAATTATGTAATAAATATATTTTTACTTACCACATAAATACATATACACATAATCTTGTACAAATCCTCATCCTTAATAAAAAAAAATTTATTCACAAAATTTCTTATTTATTTATATAGAAAATATCGGGTTGTTACATTCACCCTACCTTATAAAGATTCCGTCCCCGGAATCACCGTTTTAAAGCCTATACATACACGGTCACATAGCGTATACAATCATTGTAAGTAAATCTCGATCAACTTTGATCGAACTGATCTTTAACTATTCACATGAAGCTTGTCTTTCTGATTACACAGAAAAATTGGTTTCTAACAGAACTCAAATTCCTCCTCAAAATTTCTTTATAAAATAATTTTACTATATATAGGAAAATCATGCATAAGAAAATAAAAAGGCATACGAATAATACCTGGAGTTCCAGTGCCAGCTGCTGCCGTATCCTGAACTGTCATGTTGTAGACCCTTGCCGTAGATTTTGTTGGCTTGCTTGACGAAGTCGGTCCTGTGATTGCTAACGTTCCACCGCCAGTGCCCATGTTCACACTTCCTGTCTCCACCCTCCTCTTTGGACAATCTTTCACCCTGTGCTCTGTCGATCCGCATATAAAACATCCACTATTCATCCTAGGATTGGGGCAGTTGGGAGAAATATAGCCCTCCTGTCCGCACTTATAGCAAACAAATTTTCCTTGCAAACACTCCCCCGAGTGATTCTTCCCACATGTCTTACATGGCACTATCTGTTTCTTAACACCTTCCTGTTTCACTTGTACACTTGTAAAGCTGCTCACCTTCCTCTTACTATCACCACTCCTGCTCCCACTATTAATTTCCACCTTCCTAGCTCCTTCTATCTTACCCTTATTCTTCCTCTCCTTATTGTAAAGGCTCATGGCCTCACTTCCCTCCTCAGCTATGATCGCTTTCTCCATGAGTGCTGCAAATGTAGGAATTTGCAACACCGCCACTTTGTTATAGAGCCAGAGTTTCAATCCCAGCTCAAATCTTCTAGCTTCCTAGCCTCCGTATCAACTTGATGCGGAGCAAACCTAGCTAACTCATTGAATTTGGCGGCGTATTCAGACACCGTCATATTCTCCTGCTTCAACTCTAAAAATTTAACCTCCATCCTCGCCTGCATACTTGGCGAAAAATAATTTTCAAAAAACAAAGTTTTAAATCTATCCCATGTGACTACACCTTCACCTGCCCTAGCCTGATTCGCTTCCCACCAAAAATTTGCTTCCCCCTTCATCATGTAAGTGGCAAAAGCAGTTTTCTGCCCCTCATCTACCCTAGCTACCGTAAACGCTTTTTCAATTTCCTTAACCCAAATTTGAGCTTCTACAGGGTCAGTTGTACCTTTGAATTCTGGTGGTCCTACAGCCTTAAAGTCTTTGAAGTTCGCTAAGCGGTTGCCCGGCTGGTTTCCAGCGATCGGTATTCCCTGTTGCATAGCCTGAGCTAACATGTTCACAAATTGCTGCATCGGATCTGGTTGTTGTTGTCCCTCAACGTTGTTGACAGATTCCTCTGCCCTTTGATTGCGAGTTCGACGTCTTGGCGGCATTATCTGATTGAAAAAAATCATAATTTAACTTACATTCTAAACCTTATCACATAAGTTTAATATTTTAAACTTATTTCACCATTTCTCAAACATAGATTCATATTCATTTAACGAATATTTTACATAGCACAAAATACTTTGAACTTCAGCTATCCCTTTATGACCTCAAAAGTCGGGATTTACAGTCTTGACTTAATACAAAAGTTGGAAACATTACATTACACAAACATACTTATCATATGTATTATATTAAACACTCCTACACAACAGAACCTATACTACCTATTTATTACACCTTTTCCTTGGACATTCTCTCGCCTGATGACCTTCTATACCACATACATAACATGCTCTTTTTTTTGTAGTCAGGACAGTACGGAGTGGTATGTCCTTCATAGCCACAAAGATAACAAATTCCTTTCCATTTCTTCTTATTGGATTTTCCTAAATCATGGTCTTCTATCTTTCTTTTCCCCTTCTTATCCGGAGCTGCACACGATGTGTTGCTTGTAGCTCCCATCTGACCAATTTGGATTTTAAGCTTATCTTGTCCTTCCAATATTTCTATTAACGCTTGACGTAACTGACTATTCAACAGCCTTTCTATCTCCCACAGCCTTTCCAGAGAAGAAACCTTGTTCTTCAGATTCTGTACCTCTGTTGATGCTTGATCAGCTCCAACTTTAGTGTCTGAATCGCTATCTGTCAGCTCCACCATCTTCGGATCTTGTACTACGTTTTCTACGATAACCACATCGTCTGAGTTGTTTTCATTGTGAGCCTCTATTTCAGCTATCGGCTTCGATATTGGCTCCTTCTTTACGATCCGAGGGTAATCGAATCCTTTTTCACCTGACATCTACACACATAAATTATCCTAATTAGCATATAGTATATACACACAACAAATAAGAGTTTTATACAAGTTATCTTTTATTTAGTTTGACGATGAATTTAGTCAATTCATCTCTTTTTAAACTCTATATGAGTTATTTATATTTTTAACGTTTCCCTCTGTTCTAAGGTTATAGCCTAAGGTCTAGCCCACCTAAGGTTTCTAACCCTATGGCTCTGATACCAACCTGTGAGGACCCCAAACTCGGATACTTAAAACCCGAACTCGGTTCTTCACGATACCATTTCTATGAGCGGAATAATACTAATAATAATAACAATAATATAAAAGATCAAATTAATTTACATAATTATCAGAGTCTAACTCCCAAGTACGAAACCTTTAAACATTCATTACAACCCATGATAGATAATATATATCATAATTGTCTTAATAACATTAAATTATTACATAACATAGTAATTCGTTCATTCAGCAACCTTCCCTTTTCCTTTGTTCTTAGCAGAGTTCTCTGGTCGTTCGCACTTAGCTGAAAACATTTAAATTTAAGCAAGGATGAGCATTTGAGTGCCCAGCAAGCAATAGCAATTATATATATATATATATATATATATATATATATATATATATAAGCTGAAAGGATTTAAATATTTTCTTTGTACTATTCTTCTACAACCAGTCAATAGTTGTGAAGTATTCTGAACCGATGATAATAACATAACAACTCTCTTTCAAATTTTTGAAACTACATAATGACTATAACTGGGGTTATGGTGACATGCCATGAACATTGTTTTCATTTTCGAAAAGGTTAAACAGAAATTCATCTGTAAACCGTCATAACTTACGGGCACGGGGGTGATCAGCCCGTTATGCCCTGCATTGATCAATACTACATTGCTAGAACGATATTATCGTTCATCCTTTGTCCGCCGGAGCGCATAAAAATTTTCCCGTGTAGGGATGTTCATACCTGTCTGGGTTCTAAATCAAAGGTTTTATCTTGTTCAACAATAATCTATAATTCAATATATCTGTATACGGGTAATTGACAAAGGTATATCAATATGTGATTAAATACAATGATTATCCAAGTGGGGACACTTGTTTAACCACTTCTAGAAATTAACGAACAGAATATATATGTCCGAATTATCATATACTAACATGTTGATATTCAATGAGCTTATATAATATAAAGTTCATAATCTGTACAATAATAATATAGTTTAGAAACATTCTTACTCACATCCATTGCATAAAGAAAATGCAAAGGTTAGATACTTGCCTGAAGCGCTGCTTACAACTTGTAATTAAGATCTATCGCTTATCTCACGACCTATCATTAATAAGATAGTTCGTTCGATTAGAACAACATACTATAACACATAACACTGCTTATTGCAGTCAACACATAACCTAATCACATTAGCACCTATGTTTAATAACCATTGAATCACAAATAATCACTTATACAATCAAAATATCTAAGTTCAGATCAATTTCTGAAACATGTCGGTCTACCGACAACTTTATTGGGTAATTATCGAGTCTAAGACTCTATTTTATAACTTAACATCAGTACGTATCAGTCATATTATTTTTAAATGACTCAGTATAATTTTAAAACATTTATTATAATTTATCATGAATTTTCAAACATTGGAATCATATTTAAATGATTTAAATACCAATCAATTCTATTATAATAAATATTTAATTAGTATTAAACTATTAATGAAATCATTTCCAAAATATTAAAGTTATGTATAATAACTCAAAATACTTTTAAAGTATTAATATTACCCTTAAATGATTTTTAAAACATTTAAAATCATTTTTAAATAATTATCATTAATATTAAAGTATTAATGTTCTATTTATCAAAATATTAAAAGTCATTATTCATAACTTAAAATATTTTTAATTCATTTATATCCTTTTTAAATAATTTTTAAATTAATAAAACCATTTTTAAACTATTTATTTAATATAATTATTAAATAAATTTAATATCAATAATAATAGCTTAATAATCATTAATATTAAATTATTAATGAAATTATCCTTTAAATATTAAAAGTTATATTTTATAACTTAAAATATTTTTAAACACTTTATTTTCATTTAATATAATTTTTAATATAATAAAATCATTTTTAATTAATTTACTTAATTCATTTAGTAAATAAATTAATTACCATTAATATTAATTTATTAATGAAATTTATCATAAAATATTAAAAGTCATTAAAAATAACTTAAAATATTTTCTTATATCATAATATAATTTTTAATGATTTTTCTAATATTAAAATCATTTTTAAATAATTTATTAAATATTATAATTAAATAAATTAAATACTTTTAATATTTCAAAAATATTAAATATTTATGAAATATATTAAAAATAATTAAAAACTAATATTCGGAATTTTTAATAATTTTTAATAATTTATTTTGTATTTTTAATAATTAAAAACTAATTTTTTCTATTTAATAATTAATTTCCGAAAAATATTAAATAATCTGTCGCTAAAGACCACCTATAGCGACAGAACCGTCGCTATAGGTGTTCTTCATGTTCTTGATACAAACCCAGAAAACCTTGCCAGTTACCGAGTTGCTTAGTTTGACCAAGATTAAAACCGAGTGTATTGTGTTTTTGGGTCTGTTGTTCGACAGATCATGTAGTAAACATACACGACTACATGATACAATAATAAAACACATCATAACGTGCATAACCTACAAGATCTGATTGTCCAAAGTAGCTGTCAGAGCTGTTCTTCATTTTCTGGGCTACCCAGAAATGAAGAACAGTTCGTGTAGCCATATTTGGGCTTGCACAACTTGTTGAGCTTGTAATGTTTTTGTGATCTAAACCTGAAGTGTGTATACAACATGTATATGAAGAGATCCAGTACATAACGTCACTATAACAACAATAAGAGCCATAAACTGTCCGGTCAAACCATGTCAGAAGACTGTCTTGAGTTTTCTGGGTTACCCAGAAAACTCAACCCGTGAACTTCCGGCTTGGTTTGACCATCCTCTAGATCCATAATTTTTGTAATATAAGCGATCCAAAAGCATTAAACTATAGTATAACTACTATACTAAAACATGAATACAACAACAAGAACAAAACAATAACAACAAGCAAGATCTAAGCGGATGAACCTGCTGTCAGAGCGTTCTGGGCAGTTTCTGGGCTGCCCAGATTTCTTCCGGTCAATGCTATTTGACCACGAATAACGTTCAATCTAGACCGTATCTGAGCCTGATTCTTTATCCATATCAAAGACCACATATCAGACTATAATATCCAACACTTAAAACACAAAAATCAAACACATACAGAGATCTACAATGCCTGACATTTGGTTGTCAGAACACAAAATGAACTTTTCCAGATTTTTGAAAACTCTTATTTTAAGTATCTAGATGTTATGGATCTGCAAGATACCGACCCAGATCACTTAAATATACTACAAACAACAAGTTTTAACATAAAATCCTAACATCTAACACAGAATTTTGGATAGATTTTTCTAGGGTTCGTTTATACCTTCTTGAGAAAAATTTCTGTTTCTCTGGCTTCTGTTTGTTATGGTTGATCGTGGGGCTGGTCTTGGGAACTGATATGCTAGATAAATTCGTGGGTTTGGGGCTTGAGAGAAAATGTTTGAGTGTGGTGCAAAATGTAAGTTAACAAATACATTTTCTCTCTCTCCAATCTATTTATACAATTGTTAGATGCATGAATGGCTGATGAAAGTAGCTTGTGGCTGTCATTTTCAGCACATGGAGTTGTTGGGTTTGGTTCACCAACTAAACCTAATGTCAAAACCTACATATTAGCCAAAATAATGCAACTAGGGGCAATATGGTCAATTGGTAATTCATTAAATGGCATACTTGGAACTTGGCAAACCCTTAGGGTTTAACCCTTAGGGTTTAACCCTTAGGGTTTAACCCTAAGGTTTTCCAACATTTACTTTTCTAGAATTACATTTTAGGGTTTACACAAAAATAAATAAAATCAAATAAAAAAATTAAATAAAATTTTAGTTTCCTAAAATTTTGAAATTAGGATTTTCTAATTGTGATTAATTTTATAATTACCTTATACAGGAACATTAGGGTTTAAATCATATAATTATCATTAACTTTGCTAAAATAGCAATCAGGGTTTACAAATGGTAATTAAGTTTTATAATTTCTAATTAGGGTTACTAATTATAGAAATTAGGGTTTCTAGAAATTAATATTTCAAAATGTTAACTAGGGTTTACCTAATTATGCATAAAATCACATAACATCGCTACATAATAATCTCGAACTCATAATTGAGTTTGAAACTAGGGTTTAACACTTAAAATAGGGTTTTTAATAAATTTATTAGGGTTTCTAAAACTTTAATTAGGGTTTACCTAATTAATCACTTAATACACAACATAAAACATATAACATAGTTATATAACAGTCTTAAGCTCACAATTGATTTTCAATTTAGAGTTTTCCTAAGTAAAATTAGGGTTTAACCAATTAATACTAGGGTTTTGAAATTAAATACCATAATTGACCAATCATTAACAATACATACATACAGTACATATTCATAGCACTGAAAAATCATAATATAATTAATATTATATTATTATTCTCATACCTTGACAATAATCCAAAATTAGGGTTTGGATTCCATATCTGATTTATCTGCCTATTTAACCTTAATAATTAAGGTAAAATAATTAACTTAATAACATGTACTAAAATTCATATAATAAAATAATTATTATAATTATTCTAAAAATCAGTTCATATATTATTTAAATAATATATGATTATATATTTTCATGGAAAATAATTATTAAAATATTTCTACCATAAATTGATTATTATAAGTATATACTTTTTAATAATCAATAATTTTAAAATAAATTCATTTATAAATAATTATGTAATAAATATATTTTTACTTACCACATAAATACATATACACATAATCTTGTACAAATCATCATCCTTAATAAAAAAAAATTTATTCACAAAATTTCTTATTTATTTATATAGAAAATATCGGGTTGTTACACCATGTGTGACCCAATTTAGAACTTATGCTTTAAATCCTTGTCATGGTTAATTCGCATAGACATGTGTAGGACTATTTCCTAACTTGGATGTTTTTTCTGTTCTATTCCCTATCGGGTGGACCTAGAGAGGATAGGTTTGCACATACCTCGGAAGATGCTTATGAGCACTTGTGTGTTCACGGTCAACAAACTGTAGTGACCACTAAGACCAAAGAGAGAAGGTTAGGAAGTTTGATGAAACATAGCACACCAAGTATTTGACAAAATGCTAGTGTGGGGTGAAGTTATGACCTTAGCTTGTAGCACCTTCGATACCATTCGATATCGATTTACTTGCTTTGATAATTAGATATAACTAGATTAATTACACATCTGTTATTCAGCTGTTCGAATAAGACTTAAGCGATACAAAGTCGGTATTTAGTAAATATTAGTGATAATTCCTCGTGGGTTTGACATTCTTCTTATCATTGTATTACTTGTTAGACCACGTATTCTTGTGCGTATTTAGTGATCGGTAATCCAACCAACAATAGACTCCACATTTTCAAGAGCTGACTGCGATTCTTGACTTGGCTCGGTATGCACTCGGACCATCTCCACAATTTTAAGTGTGGCTTCTAAGACAGACTACGATTCTAAAGCAACTTCTTCGATACTCCACGATTCTACCTTGGCTTTTGCAATCTCTCAGCTGGCTCATCAGACTACGATTCTGTTGATGCCTATCTATTACATCTCAAAATAGACCAACCTAACAAGTTTGATCTTTCTATTCATAATCATTGTACATCATGATCTTTGGAAGGACTTTTACAAAACTATTCATTCATATTGGATCAACCTAACATATTTGATCATTTTAATCTAAGTCCTTATTCATATTGTCTATCATATATTAAGGACTTTACAGCTTTTATCAATGCAAACATATTTGCATATTCATTCATTAACTTCATCATCTTTATCATCAAATTATATGAATAAAGGAATAACATTCACATGCTTATTCCTAACAATCTCCCCCTATTTGATGATGACAAAAATACTAAATGCATATGTATGAGATGAATGAATTTTAAGATACAGTGAGCTGTTGTATTACTAGAACATGTAATATGAATGATATTAATGAGCATTTAATTTCAGATGACACATCAAATCTAAATTCTGGATTCAGAACATATTATTACAATTAGAGATGTACCTTCTCTTTTTCATGTTTGCACCTTGTATGTCTTCTAGATATTCTTTCTGTTGTTGCTACTCATCTGCTTGTTCTCCTGGTTCTTACTCCCCCTTAGATGATGACTTCATTGCTTTATCTTCTTTGGGCTCCCCCTCAGATGATGAGTCCTCTTCTTTCTGCTTTGTCTTCAGCTTTTCATCTTTCTTTTTTTGGCCCTTCTCATGTATCTCCATTCGTCTCTTCTTATGTTTCTTTGAGTGTCTCTTTTTCTCCCCCTTTTTGTCATCAATCACTTGAGAGAGATGCTAGACATTGTACATAAGCTATTGAAGCAGGTAGGATGAATTTCCAACTTCAATCTTTAGCTCCTAGTGGCTGAACTCTAGTTGTTGGGAAAGAGACTGGTTGAAGGTATCTATTTTCTCAGAGAGAGACACAATAGATTCTTTATTTTTCTTCTGGAGTTGCAGGGCTTCTTTCCTTTGTTGCTCTATGTATTTCAGATAGATCTGATCTCTATGGTAAAGCTTGATGGATATATCTGAGATGGTTACTTGAAGCTTTCTGCGGAATTCACTGTCTTCTCCTTCTGGCATGGTCTTTGCTTCCTCAGTAATATAGGAAAATTTCTCAACCAATTCTTCAGAATTTTTCAACAACTCTGGATCTTGAGGAATATGGGCAGTTGGTTTGAGTTTATCATTTTTATAGATGTTCTCAAAGGCAGTGAGAATGTCAAAGAAATCATTGTTGGATGAAGTGGGAATATCAGAGGATATACTAGGATAGAAGCTTGGAGTACTGAATGCGGGGTTTGATGTTTGGATATTACGGCTAGCTTGATCACTTGCAATCGTAGAGTATGAGACCTCTACGATTATGGACTTTGGTGTGGCCTTTCTACTATCTAAACTTTCTAAGAGATAATAGGGGATGTAGATGTTACCAGTATGACTATAAACTATGAAATAAGGGAAATTTTTGATCAGCTCGGTGGGAAATATCTTGACCCTTAGGAAGTTTTGAGAGATCAGCTCCAAATTAGGAAAGTGTGAATAACATCAGCTGATGTAATTCTTATCTCCAACAATGTAAGCCTTAAGTCAGGGCATCCATGGGTAAAACTATTTTATCAGATGGTTTTCAGGATTGTATAGTATGGTTATACGATCTAACTCCATGTCTTGAAAATTGTTGAACAAATCTTCTGTAGACATCGTTACTACTTTGAGTCGTTCATTTCCATGGTTTATCCATCTTCCTGGTAGCACATCTTGTGGTTCATTAAAGACTTCCACCACTAATCTTCTACGAACTATTGCCGGAGAGGGAATATGATAGTCTGTTGATTCCTGATTTGCAGAACTGGAGTCTGTCTCTATTTCTTTATTTTTTGACTTTGAGCTAGACTTGTGCATAGTTATTTCAACTGATTTAGCAGTAGATCCTTGTAATTAACTTTTATCATTTGTTCCTTCTGTAGTATCCTTCTCAGAACTATCTGACTTACCAATCATTCCTAGCTCTTCAGACTTTAAAGTCTCTTTATCTTCACCTTCAACTTCTTCTTCTGTCTTGGGTTCATTGGCAGTTGTAGTCTTTTCACTTTCATTCCTGAAACTGTCAAACATCATTCTCTTTTTGCCTTTGATGTCTTATCTCATAAACTCAAGTTCATCATCCTCATCATTATCACTGAGGACAATTATTTTTGATGAACAGTCTCCTTCATTCTTCTGGTTTGTTCTTTGAAGTACCTGGTTACTCTTTCTTCTCTATGGGGGTGCAGCAGTAGGTCCTTAAAAAAAATTATTGTCTTAAAACGAAACAAATTAACATGCATTATTGATAATACTTCCTAAGCCTTCCAGCATGTAAAGTGTTTTTGACTTCTGTTCCATCCATTGCTCGAAGCTGGTAAGTACCTTGGCTTTGGCACTTTAATAAATTCATAAGTTCCTTCACAAACGGGCATTAGTTTTACGAGGTTTTGGGGCGACGACGCCTTCATCTCTCGAAGAACTAAATCCCTGACCTCGAACCTTCTTTGTTTAACCCATTTATTCTAATGCCTGGCCATTCTCGATCCTCTGGTAGACTGCCAGTCTTACCAAGGCAGACTCCTGAACCTCTTCCAATCGATCTAAATTGAGGCGAAGTCCTTCATCATTATATTGCTCCTTGTACTAACATACTCGAAGGGAAGGAGGCTCGATCTCAACCGAAATAAGGGCATCAGTCTCATAGGCCAATCTAAACGACGAATCGCCTGTCATTGTCTAAGGAGTGGTCCAATACGCCCATAAAACATTGAGTAATTTTCCTGGCCATTTTTCTTTCGCTTTATCCAACCTTCTTTTAATTCCATTTAGCAGAGTCTGATTAGTGACTTCTACCTGAACATTAGACTGAGGATGTGCCACTGAAGTTTTCGATGCTGAATACAGTCTCTTAAAAAAAATTCAAACTTGGAACCCACAAGCTGTCTTCTGTTGTCTGACACCAGAACCATTGGTATACCAAACCGAAACACTACAAATTCTTTGAGAAACTTCAAACATTCTTGCTTCATGATCGTCCGAAGAGGCTTGGCCTCCACACATTTAGTCATATAATTAATAGCCACTACCACGAAATTTACATGCCCTTTTGCCTTCGGTAATGGACCCAAGATATCAATCCCCCAAACTGTGAACGGGATCGGGGATAAAACTGAGAACAACTCTTTGGGCGACTGATGAGGAACAAGACTATTCAACTCACATTTATGACACTTCTGAACATACCTTAGCTTCTTATAAGGTCGTCAGCCAATAATAACCTTGTCGAAGTACCTTATATGCCAATGCCTTAGCTCCCATGTGATCACCATATATTCCTTTATGAACCTCCCAAAGTGCATACTCAGCTTCGAATGGAACCAAACATTAAAGCAATGACGAAGAGAATGCCCGTTGATATAGATATCCATCAATAAATACAAAGCTTGAACTCCTATACTTTATCTTCTTTGCTAGCATCCGATCCAAAGGTAACACACCATCTATAAGATAATCTATGTAAGGCATAAGCCAACAGTCTAAACATTCCACCACCATCACTTCTGTCCTCTTAACACTTAGTACATTCAAGACTTCCAAGTAAATTGACCATATGAAGGAGCTCACATTTATCGTGGCTAAATTAGCCAAAGCATCGATAATGGTGTTATTCGACCGATCTACCCATTGAAAAGTAAAAGACCTGAAATAATGGAGTTGATCCTTGACTTTGGCCAGATACTTAGTCATCTTTTTCCTCTTGGACTTATACTCGCTTGATAACTGTTTAACCACCAATTGTGAGTCACTAAAGATGATCAACCTCTGAACCTCAAAACTCCTAGCAAACCGTAAGCTTGCTAGGATCGCCTCATAATCTGCTTCATTATTCGTGGCCTTGAACTCGAAACGAAATGCTTGTTGCACCTTAAACCTTTCTGGACTTGTCAAAATTACCTCGGCTCCACTGACATCTGATGTCGAAGACCCATCTATATACAACCTCCATAAATTCTGAACTAGCTGAACATCTGATACTGAACCCACTATGTAACAACCCGGGTCAAATCCCGAGTCTGGAACAAATCTCGGGTCATATCCTAAGTCTGAATCGAATCAAATCCATTAAAATAAGGCCTCAAACCACTGGCCCAATAGTATCTTCTTGGCATCTTAGCCCACCACAAGCTCACCCAAAAGGTCATGACTTGAAGGTACTATTGGTAGTAACTTATTTCCTTATATGGAGATAAATTTTTTCCCTATCTTTCGATGTGGGACTGGAGTGTTACAAACTCCTCCACTTAAATTTTTGACGTCCCCGTTAGAACCGATCACACACACGGTATAAAGATCTTTGCCTTTCTAGCCATTGTGGGATAATACCGGCTGGCTTCGTGTCCCCACCTCCGGACCTCCATCTCTCCATTGTAGGATAATACCACCAGCCTTCGTGTCCCCACCTCCGGCAACCCGATCTGATGACCCAATCCGAGCTTTCAAGAGTCGGCTCTAGTACCATATGTAACAACCCGGGTCTAATCTTGAGTCCGAAATAAATCTCGGGTCAAATCTTAAGTTCGAATCGAATCAAATCCATCAAAATAAGGCCTAAAACCACTAGCCCAATAGTATCTTCTTGGGTCATCTTAGCCCACCACAGGCTCACCTACAAGGTCATGACTTGCAGGTACCATTAGTAGTAACTTATTTCCTTATATGGAGACAAATTTTCCCCTATCTTTCGATGTGGAACTAGGGTGTTACACATTATCTCCTCCAGTTCATTAGTCGAGCCAGGTTCAGAAAAAGAGCACTCGACTATAAAGTCGGCTAAAGCCTGACCTTTAATCTTCGTCCTAGGATGGTACTCCAAAATAAACCGAGTTAACACCATAGCCCAATCTGCTAGTCGTCCTGATATATACGGTTTATTTAATATTTTCTTCAGAGGCTAGTCTGTATACACCACTATCAATCTTCCCTGAAAATAATGCAGAAGCTTCTAATTGGCTATTATCAAGGCATAAGCAAATTTCTCCAGATTCAGATATCTGGTCTCCACATCCCGAAGGCATGGTTAACATAGTAGACAGGAAACTATTTTCTTCCCATCTCCCAAACTAATACCACACCTACCGCCAACGAGCTAGCAACCAAATAAACATACAAGAGCTCCGAAGGAACCTGCTTCATTAACAGAGGTGCCGAAGACAAATATTTCTTGATCCCCTAAAAATCATCCTCACATTCCGAAGTCCACTGAAATGTCTTCTCATTTTTCGGCCCTTTTAGTGTGTCAAAAAATGACAACAACATTTATGCCAATTTGGACATAAACCTTCTTAATCCTGCGATCTGACTTGTCAACCACTGTACATCCTTAAAAGATTGAGGAAACTTTATATCCAGTATCACCTTGATTTTCTTGGGTTAGCTTAAATTCTTCTCTTACTCACCAGATAACTAAGGAACTTCCTTGAATCGAGGCCAAAAGTGCATTTCGTCGGGTTCAGACGAATATTATAATGTCGAACAGTCTGGAAATAGTCTTCTAGGTCATCTAAATGCTCCCAAAAAGATAAGATCTTAATGATCATCTCATCCACATACACTTCCTTGCTTCGACCCTACTATTTTTGAAACATGTAGTTCATCATTCTGTGATATGTCGCCCCGACATTCAGCAATCCAAAGGTCATATATCTTCCTATAAGCATATATCGCCCGATGTGTAATAAAAGTCTTCTTCGGGATATCCTCCTTATACATCGATATTTGATTGTATCCCGAAAAGGCATACATGAAGCTCAACAAAGCATACCCTGACGTAGCATTAATCAACTGGCCGATGTGTGGAAGCGGATAAAAGTCCTTTAGGCAAGCCTTATTCAAATTCATATAGTCGATCTAAATCATCCACTTCTCACTATGCTTCCGAACCAGAACCATTTTTGCCAACCACTCGAGATAATCAATCTCAAATATAAAATCGGTCGCTAACAGCTTAGCCACCTCATCATCAATAATCTTTAGCCTCTTCGGGGCAAAGATTCTTCTATTCTGCCAGACTGGTTTCCTGGCAGGGTCTATGTTCAATCAGCAACAGACTCATCAATTTCTAGAATATCACAAGGAACCCATGCAAAGATGTCTGCATATACCCGAAACAGCTAGATCAACCCCGTCTAAAAAGGCTCTTGTAACCCTGATCTAATCTTGATAGTCTTATCCTTATTCCTTGGGACCAGCTCAATATCTTCTGTCTCTTCAGCTGGAAAAACAAGTGGCTTTGTACTCCCTTCAGTAAACGGCTCGACCTCAATCACCATATTTTACCTTTACTTGTTAACCCCTACTCATGAGGAGATTAAGGCACTCCGATAACATCTCAATTCCAAGTCGAGCTCCCTTACAACTTCGTCGACGCCATTTGGAGTGAGGAACTTTATCTTAAAGTGAGATATTGATGTCACCACATGTAGAGCTGTCAGGGTCGGCCTTCCCAATATGGCATTCTAATTCAAATCCACATACACCATAAAAAATCTGCAAGTTATTTTAACTTGGCGGGTAGCTGTCCTGAAGACGACTGGCAACTCAATAACACCCGCCACCTGAACCGGGTCATTACTGAACCAATAAAGAGGAGGTTCATGCCCGATCTCCATCTTCATACCTTCTAAATCAATCTTGTGATATGCGTGGAAGTATAATATATCAATCGAGGAACCATTATCGATCATGATCCTCTTCATATCCACCGAACCGACTTATGCAGTGATGATCAATGCCCCTTCATGTGGTTCAATGGGTAATCCTCATTAGAAAAAGTGATAATTGTGCCAGAGTACTGTCGATTCCTCTTGGCAGGATGTTCAGATATAGAGAACATATGATCAAGTAACCCACTCTTCTTCTTTCCTGTCAGCTTTCCACCCGAGCCACCCATGTTCACATCTACCATTCAACGAACTGCCTGGGTTGATCAAGTTATTATTGTGGGGTCGAGTCTTGGTTATTGTTGTTTTTCCTTGTTCCAAAACCTTCTTGCCCTGCAACTATTGAACCAGCTCCCCACTTTGAACATTCTTCTCAATCAAATTCTTCAAATTCCTACAAACTTCGATCTAATGTCCAACTGCCTGGTGATAATTACAATACTTATTCTGGTTCCCCCTTTCCAGAAGAGTGTTATTCGAGCATGGTTCAAAATACGGCTCATCCCTTATATGCTCCAATATAGTTACCCAATCCGTGTTGAGTGGGGTGAACACCTTGTTGACACCTCGGTTCGGGAAGGTCGTTTGACCTCCTCCCGGACCCCCATTATTATAACTCTTCTTTATCTGATTGTCTGACCTACAATTATTATCTAACCTGGGATGCTTATTTCTATCCCAATCCTTTAGCTTTTCTGTCGCGTTCGACTTCTGACTTCCTATAGCTCCTCGATTACGATGAAACCTTCGACTCTCTCATAAGCTTCAGCCAAGTCCTTCAGAATATTAAACATCAAAAATTTAACCAACTTCTGAGATCATACCATATTTAACCCCCTCTGGAAATATCCAAGGGACTGGGGACCATTCAAGTCTATCACTTGTCTGACTGCCTCTCTGAATATTTTCACATATTGGCTAAGAGTCTCGTTAGAATATTGTCTAATCTAGACCAAAGAGCTAGTTGGCTTACCCCTCCTTTTGTTACTTCCGAACCGACCATGGAACTTGTCGCAGAGGTCCTTCCACGACGATATTGAGTTTGAGGCCAATGACATCATCCACTGTCTAGCTACTTTCCTCAGGGTTGTGATAAACATCTGACAATTGATCACATTTGAATAATCATAATACTTCATCAGCCGATTATACGCCTGGCTGTAATCATACGAATCTCCTATACCATCATAATTCTCAATGTGTGGGGCCTTCTTATTTGAGTTAGCCTGAACTCAATCAATCTCCGGGGAAAACGGTGACGTTAGGTCAGTCGGAGCCTCCTCTTGAATGGGGGCCAGTGCCTCGAACTCATTTCATCGAGGGGATGGCTCTCGTCTATCCCGATTCCTGAGTTCTAGAAAGACCACCCGCCTTCTCCATTCGGACCTTCCTCCGCCTTCGTTACTTGTTTCCCAAAAGCAGCTTCGACTTCTTTCTTAAGAGCGACTTTAGTGCCTGATCCTTTCCTGAGAGCGGCTTCAGTGCTTTCTCCTCATATACCGAGAATCGTCTGAACGATGTGTCCTGGATGGATTCCCTTGCGATACCTCCCGATGCCGATTATAACTGAAGGAGACCTCCTCTCCACCCATCAATAACACCATCTGTGCATCCAATTCTTTCCATTAAAGGCCTAAGGCCTCCACCGCATCGTCATTCTCTTGTACCTTCTTGGCCAAAATAAGCTGTCTAGTGTCCTGACTATCTCTCTTTGAGTTCTGATCCTCCTGGGTACGTGTTTGGGATGTGATATTCTCTACATGATCGTTAGGTCTTACTTCCTTCCTTGCTATTGAAAATAGTCGACATCTTTGGACCCACCGAATGACTGTTGTCTTCTACACGACTGTTTGGCCTTAATCGATCTTTAGAAAATAATGAGATAACTGAGAATTATAGTGTAGCTTTGTATTTAAAGTGATCACACCTCCTCCTACTTTCCAGTCCCCGTATGGAAATAGAACTCCTTATTAGGATAAATTCCTTAATGGGACATAATTGAATCTCCTTAAAGAAAGGAAGTCGGATTCTATCATGACTCTTTCCTTAGGAGTTGGAAATTAAATATAGTTAGAAATCTTAGATTTCTCAAAGTTTTTCAATTGCCTAAAATTAAATAAACTCCTACGTGAAGAGACTTCCTCCACGTAGATTATGACCCACCGAATCAGCCAGCCCTCATGTTGTAACAATACTTAACACCTTAACCCCATTCCTACATGTATAAGACTAACAAGAATACTTTTGAACTCAAAAATTTAAACTTTCAAACTCACCACTATGAATGCACCATTAAGGAGCCTCACTCATGTTCCAAAGGGAACCTACTTTCAATACTAGTTTTATACATTAATTTATGAAAAATGGAGCTTGACAAAGTTAATAGTTAGAAATTATAATTCAAGCGCAAGCACACACACACACACACACACACACACACACACACACACACACATAACTGTAATAAATGTAGCAGAGTATAATTGTGTATGCACAAACACAGACGACAAAGTAGGACGTAATGACCTTTTTTAGACTTTTGATCTCCTACGAAACCTAAATATATAACATATATATGTACTATTTTGACCCTAATTTACTATATAAATTTCTAATGACTAATTGCTGAAATAATATGTTGGATCTTGGGTATCCAAATGGGGCGCCTATGGAGGGTCTGAGCAATTTTGTTTAATTAACAGATATCCCAATTGACAAGGTCAACATAGCCGTTCATTAATTTGAACGTGGTTTGACTGAACGGGAAGGAAAAGTTAGGATATGGTTCAACCACTTCCATATTAAATACGCATGCCTCCTTAGTCGATCGATACACATGCAATTCATTCAGTTAGCCAAAATACAGAGTGCTCCCAATACAAACCAAACCCAAATTGTTACGAACCGTGAGATAATGTTCTATTCTCGATCGTAGTTCGGAGACGCTGTTGGATTTTAGGAATTGCATGAGGTTTTCTGCATCAAAAGTTTTTTCACGCTTCAAGAGGTATGTCTTTGACTCTCCTATTATGTGTAAATATATGAAATAACATACGTATTAAATCCCTACATTGGTATCAGAGCATGGTTTAACGAGCTATAGTATGCTATATATGATATATTTACACTTTATGCCATGATTGTATGCTCAAGAGCTTGAAAAACATCATTAATGGCAATCTTAGTTACACTAAATGTTAGGGGCTAATATTGCAGTATTTTGTAGCACAAACACAATGTATATGATCTGCAAATTTTGGGTTTCATTAGTTATATATTTTAAAATTAATTTGAAACCTTAGTTTGCAAATAGCAAACTTTGAACAGCCATAAGTTTTTATGTGATTGTCCAATTCAAATGATTTTAGTATGTATGCGTATTATATGTTGTAAGCTTTCCATCGATATATTATACGCTTAAATTGGACTAATATGGGCTGAGATATGGCCTCTCAAAGTTTGGGCCCAAAATGGGAAATCTGAGATTCTTAAATCTGAGGGTTGAAGATGAAGTATAATCCCACTCTCAGTTGGATTCATGTTCAACATAACCCCCTCATGGAAGCTCCCATAATGATTGTTGAGCATACAATTAACTCAAGAAAAAAATTCGATCAGAACCATGTAAGCGGCGTCGCGAAAAAAGGTCAGGAAGGCGGCGCATGGCCTGCACGTGCGCTAGAGCTCCACGACAACCGTGAACGCGCCATGCCCAGCTGCTGTTAAGGCAGCGTGCGTGTGGCACACACGCCTGACCCATTGACCGCTTGCCCTGTCTTGCACCCCTGATCCGACCTAGTAACCCGATATTGACCCGCAGTCTCGACCTGATTCGACTGATTTTATTTTTTTTATATTTTAATTACAAAAAATGATTTATTAATTATTTTAATCATGGAAATTAATTTATAAATAGTAATAGTGATTATTAAATTATGGAAAATTAACTAAAACTAATTATGAGCATATAATTAATATTTATACTAGAATTTTGAAATATTGAATGTTTTGGATAATTTTTGTTAATTTTCTATCTATTAATTAATGGTTTATTAATTATGAAAATTAACAAATTTATCATAAAAATTTTAGGAAAATTACAATGACTATATTATGATGCAAAGTTACCGTTGTAAATTTTTTAGAGGAAAATAGCTAACTTGGATAGTTTTTGTTAATTTCCAATTAATTATGTAATATTTTATTAATTATGATAATTAACGTGATTATCAGAAAATTCTAGAAAATTACAGTACCTTTTTTATGACGATAAGCTATGTTATAAATTTTTTTGAAAGAAATTAACAGATTTGGATATCTTTGGTTAATTTCCAACTATTTCTACAATGATTAATTAATTGTGATCATTAACATAACTATCAAAAAAATTTCAAAAATTACAGTAATCTTTTGTGGTGATAATATATTGATGAAATTTTTTTAGATGCATTTTAATGTTTTTATAGCATACTTGGTATATTAATTGAGTAATATTGCCTATTATTTAATTCCTTTTGTTAATATTTTTGAAATATTAATCGTTGTTGCTTGGAATTAAATTGTTATGCTATAATTACATATATACCTCTATTCCTAGTGGGAGTGATTTAGGTTGTAATAATTTAATTAAATTATTCCCTAAATTACATGTCTTGTGTGCTGAAAAATTAAATTTAAATAATTAGACATTTAGTAGAGTAATTTAGTTTTATTAGTATTTTGTTTTATTTTATTTTGTGTTATTAAATTAAGCTTCAATTGTGTCTTTTCAGGGCTAATTGTAATTCAGTGATAAGGAATAAAGGAGAAAATTTGCTCAAAAAAAGGGATTAGTAAGGGAGCAGTAAAAGTTATATCGCCCTAACGCTACAAACAAATAATAATTCACCGCCCCGGCGCCAGTGGACAGAGACTTCAAGACATACTAGTGCCCCAATTTACATTGTTCAAAGATGCTTTCCTTTTTGTTCTAAAGTGCCAGAGAGTTGGAAATATTTCAAAGCGAGTCGAGACGCCCCTCAACACCATCTTGGAAGTTGAGCTCTTTGACGTATGGGGTATTAATTTTATGGGACCATTTCCGTTCTCATTCATTAAACAGTGCATACTTTTGGTCGTGGATTATGTTTCGAAATGGGTTAAACCAACTGCGTTACCCACAAACGATGCTAAGGTAGTACTGCGATTCTTGTAGAAGAATATCTTTACTCGATTCGGTACGCCAAGAGCCATAATCAGTGACGAGGGCACTCATTTTTGTAACAAGCATTTCACCAAATTGCTTGGCAAGAATGGGGTGAAACACAAGATTGCTACAGCCTACCATCCCCAAACCAGTAGTCAAGCAGAAGTTTTGAATCGAGAGGTCAAACGGATCTTGGAGAAAGTTGTGAATTCGTCTAGGAAAGATTAATGGGCAACGAGATTAGATGATGCTTTATGGGCAGATTGAATAACTTACAAAAACCTTATCGAAATGTCACCGTACATAATGGTTTATGAAAAGGCGTGTGTAATTTACCAGTAGAGCTTGAACACAATGCATATTGGGCCATTCAGAAATTGAACTTTGATTTGCAAGCATCGGGTGAGAAAATGTACGTCAATTGAACGAGATGGATGAATTCCGACACCAAGCGTATAAGAATGCTAAGTTGTATAAGGAAAGAGTCAAGAAATGGCATGACAAACGGATCATTGATCGAAAACTTGAATCAGGATAAACGGTGTTGCTATTCAACTCTAGGCTGATATTGTTCCCTGAGAAACTGAAATCAAGGTGGTCGGCCTCATTTGTGGTTATATCTGTTGCTCCACATGGAGCTGTTGAGGTAAAAGAGCTAAATTCAAAGTGAATGTTCAAACTTAATGGTCAACGTCTAAAACATTACTGGGGTGGAGACATTAATAGGCAGTCATCATTAGTCCATCTCAAGGATACATCTGATTCTAGAACGAAGCAAAAAAGTAGGGTTGACGACTTTAAACCAAGCGCTATTGGGAGGCAACCGAAATTTTAGTTTTAATTTTTTCAACTTAAATTAGTAGAGTAATTTAGTTTTATTAGTATTTAGTTTTGTTTTGTTTTATTTTAATTTAGCTTAAATTGTGTATATTTCAGGGCTAATTTTAACTCAGTGATAAGGAATAAAGGAGAAAATTTGCTCAGAAAAAGGGATTAATAAGGGAGCAATAAAAGTTATAGCGCCCCGGTGCTACAAACAAATAGTAATTCAATGCCCCATTGTCAGTGGATAGAGACTTCAAGACAAACCAGTGCCCCGACGCTGGTATTACACTTTAATAAGGCGCCCCGGCGCTAGTGCCTCACTAAGCATACAGATGAGTACCGCCCCGGCGCTCCAAAACAATCTCATTCCAGCGCCCCGACACTGAAGGTGCGGGTAAGAAAAAAAATAAGGATATTTTCATCCCGGTTCAGGTACGTGTCCTCCCACCTCTCCTATTCTTTCTACACCTCTACTCCCCACGTCTCCTTCTCTTTCTCCACGTCTACTACATCCCTTAATACTTATAGATTTGAGTACCTTACTGACTTCCAATCTCACCGACTTCATATCTGAACGAAGTTCACATAACAGAATTTCTCTCTCCCCTCATTTAGTTCACTCAACCCTACCTGTCATGCCCATAAGCTTTCGTTTATTTGATCGTTGAAGTCAAGGTATTATTATGAATTCCTATCTAATATGTAACTTAATTGAAATGCTCAACTAGATTAGATATGGTTGCACTAGATAATGGGGGGTTTTTGTTCAAATAAAGTTGGAAGAACTTGTTATCTTTACATAACGCCCCTAAGGTGTTTGAGTAAATTCTTGTGAGAATATTAATTGGTTAAATGATGTGCATTGGTGCTAATGAGATTCTACTTCATACCCATCTACATGCTTGTGATTCTGGTGTTTGTAAGGTTGTATCTAACTAAAATTTTAAGGGGAATACTCATGATGATGCTATATAATTTTTTTCACTCATGTTTTAGCAAATATTTTGGCATCATTGCCACATATGGTGATGTGTATTGAGCGTGATACCTGATTTTAATTGTGTTTTGATCCTACATGGTAAACGAAGTTGATGATGCATAACTGTGGTATATTTGAAATTTTGTTCTTAATGTTACATTACTTTAACTATTTGGGGAGAACATTGTCAACCATTTTCATTATCAAGGCTAAAATGGACAGTGTCAGGTTAGATGGGTTATAATTGGTATCAATGGACACATTCAGGCACAAATCCCACAGTATGCTGACCTTAAGTTGACACCACATTTTCATTTGGGGGTTTATGTACTGCAGTTGGGTTCAGGTGCTGATTTTATTGACTATTACATTTTGATATAACATCCTTGTCTGACTTTGGCATATGCTTATTGTAGGATGGCTTTTAAACGACAACGTGGTGATGGAACCGGGTCATCCTCAGCTCCTCTTACCCCATTTGACAAAAAGAGGTTTGTGAATGCCGAAGCACAAGAAAGGTACAATCGGATGGCATCACGATCTCTAATTCCATAAAGAGGTTTAAGGCCGGATCAGATTAAGGAGGGAGAAATTGCTGTATGATCGCCGAACGTAATTGGTTCGACTTCACCGATCAACCCGAACCGGCGGTTATTGTGGTGGTAAATGAGTTTTATGCTAATGTTAAGGAACACTACCAACATTGCTATAAATGAGTTCTACAAATTGTCCAATACTGGTAACATTAATCAATACACTAGCTCTGTGAGTCAGGGACTGGATTATGACCAATATATTCAGGAGTTGTGCCAGCCTGGAACAACATGGACGAGGCATGAGCGCGGAAGCATGACCTTTCCCCAATCATGCCTTAGTCGGTATGGGAAAGCTTGGTACGCTTTTATATGTACAAAACGGATGCCATGTACTCACGTTAGTGACCAAACTAAGGAGAGGGCAGTCCTTCTATATTGTTTGGTGAAAGGTAAGAAAATGGATGTGGGCTTCATCATTAAACAATTGATCATGAGTGCTGCGGGGGGGGGGGGGGGGGTGGGGTACGTACCACTGAGGGATTGCCCCACCCATCTCTTATATGTGCTCTCTGTGCCAAATATGGGGTCAAATAGAAGAATGATGAGATGCTTCAGCAGCCTATGCCAGTTCTAGACCACAAAATGATTATGAGATACAAGGTTTGGAATGGTGGTGAGAATAACCCGTGAGGGTTAGGGTTTATAATTCCACAGCCGGATCCACAACATGCACCTAAACCTATGGCTTCGGGTTCCTCGTCCGTCGTTCCTCGCCGTGTAGTTTCCAAGGAGGTCCAACACAAGATAGATGGTTAGTTTTACAACATTGAGTCCCCGAATGTTCGTTTAGCCGAACGACAAGATATTATTTATGCGTACACTGTCTCATTCAACAATGTCATGGTAAATATGTTTTCTCGATTGAACCCTACAGTAGATTCAAGCCAATTTCCCGTTGCTCCTGTTTTTCCTGTCTTTCCCCCATTCGATCAAGAGATAAGCGAGGATGAGGAGGTCGCTCCCGACGAGTGACCTAATCAGGGAAGTCCTCAGTTTTAATTTATTTATATTTAGCATGACAACATTGCTCAATTTAAGTTTGGGGACAATTCTAAATTTTTAGTTTCATTATAGGATTGCATGTTCATAGTAGACTGTTTTGCATTATAGGTAGTGTTTAGTTTTAATATTGTGAGCATGTATTAGTTTACATTGTGTTCGTTTACGTGTTGTTAGCTTGAGCACCATGAAGCATGAAACCTTGTGTTGGCCAATGATAAAAACTTATGAATTAAGTTGCAACTTGAATGAATGGGATAATGAAGGCTTAGTTTAAATTGAGGTTATTATTGACTTGATTTATTGAAGAAAACCCTGATTTTTATTACACTATGTCAAGTTGTCGATTTAGCCTGAATCAGTTTAATTGAAAGAATTTGTGGCTTAGGATAGATATATATCACCCTCTATGGTTTAATTTATTCTGTGTTTTGAAAATTATTTATTCACATTGAAGAAATATTGATGAAAAGAAAAAAAAGCTGGGAAAAAAATATAATAAATTTTGACTAGTTGTCTTTGTGGTCTCTGTTACTTGAATAAGTAAGCCTTAAGAGTGTCTCTACTTAGTGCCCTAAAACTAACTAGTTTGGGTATCGTTGGTCGAAACTTCGCTACACGGGTAACTTTGAAAAGCTTAATAAAGATTAACATTGCACAAGTCAGAATAAATAAATACTTGGCTAAAGTTTAGTTTTGTGGCCTTTGCTATTCGGGTTATTAGATCCATAGGGGTGTCTTAACACCTAGTAACCTAAAGCCAACAGGTTTGGTAGTATTGGTTGAAAGCTCGTTACATGGGTAGCATTGAAAAACCTATGAAAACTAGACATTGCACTAGTCGAGTTAAAAAAAGTGTATTGTAAAAGATTATTTTTTTTTTTTTGAAATATGGGGTATCTAAGTTATAGAGGGCTATTGAATGTCTTATATTAGTAATTATATGTCTTTATGATTTTCAAGTTTGGATGATTTATGGTAAGATTAACATGTTGATACACATGCACACAATGTGGGTTGAACATAAATTAACTTGATGATATTTCCAGTTAGCTAATGTTTGATTTTGAACATTCATTTGAGTTGAATTAAGGATCTTTGAGTTTGATTGAGGTTTTCAATGTTGAATCTTGCTTAAGTTGGTGTTTCATGTAGTTAGCTTGTTGTATGCATGTCATTCTGTTTTGGTGTTTGCATAGCTTGAGGACAAACAAATGTTTAAGTTTGGGGGTATTTGATGAGTGTGTAATTTATCCACAATTTAGGTGTCTCTAGAATTAATATTTTGTTTACAAGTGTTTTAGGAGCAGATTTATTCGTTTTATTATTATTTTGTAGGTAGAAGGGCAAAGCAGGGAATTTGGCTTCATTAAGGGTAAAACTGAGATTTATGGCATAAGAAGGGCAGCATGGTAATTTCCTAGATAGCACCCTAGCGTCGAGGCGCTCTTTCTTAGTACAATCCCAGCGTCAGGGCGCTGGGAGGCAGATTGTGATGCTCGGATTGTGACAGGAAAAGAAAAAAAAGGAGAATTCTATTCTAAAAAGGATTTCTGTTGAAGCTGATTTAATAGGGAATCAAAACTATAAAAGGGAGGAGGATATTCATAACACTACACACATTCTTTGAGATAGAGCTGGAGATTGGATTGAAGATTGCAAAGGAGCACTTGAAAATTGCAATTGGAGATTGAATATTGAAACCCATATATGAATTTTTATTCTTCTTCTCTATTTGTAATTTAATTGAGATGTTTTCTATGGAATTTTTTGTTTTAATTTTCAGCATGAACTAACTTTTTAATTAAGGCTACAATGGAACCTTTTATGCTTATGAATTGATTATCCGTATTAATCCAATTATTTATTTGAATCGAGATGTCTATCATATTTGAGCTTCTTGAATAATTATTTGGCCAATAATTACCATGTTACACTAGGTGCATTCGGGAGATGAAATCTAGGGTTAGAACTGAATGTGATAGCATGTATTCTTAGTTATTAGCATGAGATAATAATTAAGATTGTGAATTGAATAGGGATATATTTTTTCACTACATGTAACAATTGGGAATTAATACTTAATGAATTTAATACTTTTATTTTGCTTAGGAATATAACAGAATTAATTGAATTGAAATTTTTTATTTGATCACTTGGAAAAGGGCTTATAGATACTGTGAATTCCCGTTAACAACTCAGGTGGATTTAATAATTGGATAAAATGGGTAATTGATTTATATTGCATAATTGAGGATATTGTAATCTTAAGCCTTTAATATATGAATCAAATTTGTGTGTTAAATTAGTTTTAGTTAATTTAATTTAGCTTTAATTGAAAAATCACAAAATTTGGTTGTTTAAATAAAATTGGATTGATATAAAACTAGTAGTGGGGATTTGTTAAATAGGATTCTTCGTGGGTACGACACTCTTTCTTATCACTTTATTACTTGTTGATCGTGTATACTTGCACTTAATTGTTGATTGTGAAATTGGACAACACGCCAGATTTTCGGCAGAATTTATTTTCTGTTTTATCAGTACTTCATATTTAGGCTATTCTGTTAGTTTTGAGAATAATTCTGTAATAATTTCGTATGGGACAAATGTTTTTGGACATGGTTTTATGATGAATGGTTTTATGATTTTGGATACTATTGATTCTAGCATTAATAGTAGTGATTCTTATTCATTTCTTGTTGAAAATGATCATGATTGTTCAATTCAATGGCATGCTAGATTATGCTATATTGGACAAGATAGAATGGTCAGGTTAGCTCGAACATGTCTTTTAGGCCCACTCGCTAAGGTCAATCTACCCACATGTGAATATTGTTTGGCAGGAAAATCAACTAGAAAATAAATTGGTAAAGCCACAAGGGTAGAAACACCATTGCAGCTCATTCACTCAGACATCTATGGTCGTACGAATATGAAAGAAAGGCATGGATGTTGCTATTTTCTCACAATGATCGATGGTTATAGCACTTCGAGTACACTTTCTTGATCTCTCATAAGTCTAAGGCATTAGATTGCTTTAGACGTTATTTGATTGAGGTCGAGAATCAGTTAGATAAAAGTGTTAAGACACTTCGAAGTAACTGAGGCCGCGAGTATCTTTCTTATCAGTTTAAAGAACTCTGTGAGGAAAAAGGGATAATCAGGAAATTGACAATCCCTAGAACTCATTAACAAAATTGTGTGGCAGAGAGGAGGAACCGTACATTATTAGACATGTTTAGGTCTATGATGGTGCAAGCCAATTTGCCTATCTCCTATTGGGGTGATGCATTGTTGACTGTGACATATATACTTAATCGCGTGCCTTCGAAATCAGTTCAGTCCACCCCATACGAAATGTGGACCGACAGAAAGTCCGATTTGGGCGAAATGCGGCCTTGGGGATCAACTGCTTACGTGCACAACACTTCTCATCTGCATGGGAAGTTAGGCCCGATGGGTAAGAAGTGTATTTTTATAAGATATTCTGAACACTCCAAAGGCTATGTGTTTGTTGGAGAGCAGCCTGATGGGACTGTTTCCGAGATAGAGTCACGAGATGCGGATTTCCTTGAGATGGATTTCCCTAACAAAGGTTATGATGAACAAGAAGATAAACTTTTATGAGATGGAGGAAGATTTAGGTGCCCTAACTCTTACAGTAAAAGCCGAAGAGGTTATTCCTCAGGCTCCTGTAGATAGTGGGAGTGATATGCCTTCGAGCAGTTCTTTTCCATCAAATGAGGAGTCTCTTATTCCTCAAATGCGTAGAATTCAATGGGGGTAACATTCCACGTCGTCTCTCCGAGATTGAGGGGAATTCCTTTATGGCTGATGCTTAAGACTACGAGGAACCTCAATCTTATCGAGAGGCTTTATTATCTACTACAATCGATAAGTAGATAATTGCAATGGAAGAAGAGATGGTAGCCATTGGGACTAATCAAGTATGGGACTTGGTTAACCTTCAACCAAGGCGAAATGCTATTGGGAACAAGTGGGAAAGTCAAACACAAGCTGGATGGTTCCATTGAACGATATAAAGCTTGTCTTGTAGCCAAGGGCTACACCTAACAAAAGGAAATTGATTACGAGGAAACCTTCTCACTTGTAGTGAGGTTTGCCTTAATTCACCTCATCCTAGCGATTGTCACACATATGAATCTGGAGTTATATTAAATGGACGTTAAGACAACTTTTCTCAATGGAGATTTAGCTGATGAAATATACATGGATCAGCCAAAGGGTTTCGTCATAGAAGGATAAGAGCGTAAAGTATGCAAGCTCAAACGTTTTATCTATGGTTTGAAACAGACGTCCAGACAATGGTATATGAGATTCCATCGATCCGTCATCAGTGATGGGTTTACGATGATCGAGTGCAAGCCATTTGTTAGTTGTTCAAATAATCCAAACATTACAAAGTGCTTAAGTGTTAGAGAGAATAAGTTACAAATAAGTTACTTCCATAAGTAAGAAGAAGAAGAAGCTACTTACCAAGACTTCTAAAGTAAGACTTCTTCTCTAAATTATCTTCTATCTCTATGCTTGATAGGTTGATAAGAAAAGATGGAATAAGGAACATGAATGCTAAGAAGTAAGAAAAATGTGCAAGTAATGAACTTAAGCCACATAAGTTGGTAATAAGTCATTTAAGCTAGCATAAGTTATAAACTTATGTGAAAGTATTATGAACTTGTAATGAGTTTATTAAGAGAAGTGATATGGATGTAAAAGAACTTTTATGATCATATGTATCATGTAAACATAAGTAAAGTTATATGTTAAGAACATATAAGGTATGATGATTAAGAAACTTTAATTGTCATAAGTCATGAACAATGAAATCTTAAGTAGTTTATAATTTGATAAAATTATAAGCTCATGAAGAAATAAATCTAAAATCCAACAATGAATATAAGTTGTTGTAATAAGTATGTTGAGATGTTCACATGATGAATGGAATTCATTTGTAATGTTGAACAAATCATAAGAATGAAGATTTATCGAAAATTGCACGATTGGACGATAATTGTCGAATTCGTGAAATTCTCGGAATAGAAGTTAAATTCTGTGTTTGAACTCGAAACCATTGTTTTCCGATGAAGACAAGTCATATTTGGCATTTAAGAGTTGTGGACTCGAAAATGACCGGATTCCTACTTAGAACGAAGAAACGAGCGTTGAACGTTTGGGTCAACACATTAGGTCAATAAGTGGCGCTGCAGTGCCAGTTTGTAAAGGATCTGGGGCGTTGCAGCGCCGTGATGATGTCACTGTTGGCCAGGTAGGGGTGCTGTAGCGCCAGTTTTAAGCCTGGCACAAGCGCTGCATCGCAGGTATAGGAAATTTGACACTTTTGCCCCTACAAGCTGGAAATGACCTAATAAGCCCTGCAACACATAGATTAAGTAAAATAATAGCAAAATAATATAAAATCGATATAAATTACGACGAACAAGTAACTTCTTAAGCAATAAAGGATCCGATTCACGGGTATAAATTGTGAGATCCCGAATTTTATTAAAATAAAAGTATTCAATTTTCTTATAATTATTATTCTATTTAGTAAATGGTTAAATTGATAAAAGGTTAAAGTTAAGGGTGATATGTAAAATTTTTGCAAAGTAAGTAAGTGGTTATAAACAATTCGATTGTTTGGGGAATATTCGTTTTAACAGGAAATATTCGTACGATGGTACAATCATCAGTGGACCCCACAACGGAAGTATTGTCGTAGTTAAAAAATGACAGAATTATCTTTTTATAAAAATAACGACGAAAGTTTTACCGTTAAACTGTTGAAATACCCGGTGATAAAAGAACAGTAATACGCGTGGTTGCATAGTAGCACACGGTATTGATTATTGATGCTTACGTGAGAAGTCACTCAGTTATACTAAATTATTGTTACAGTAATTGCTGCATAATATACCTCATATTATTGATTCAATTATTATCACAGTATCATCTACACAATATTTTATATTATTAAATCAATAATTGAGACGACAAAGTCATTCATATTATTATTTGCATTATTGACGATGTCTAGAAAGTTCTGTTGAGGAAAGGGATTTGGTCACCTAATTGCGTGTCAATAGGGAGAAATCCTTATCGAAAAGCCCCCTCTTTCTTAGGAATGACCTGATTGTTAAATATTGTGAGTTATAATATTAATGATGAATGTTATTAAAAATTAAATTTAAGTTAGGAGTTGAATTTGGAGACGCAGACAAGATATTTGAGTCCGGGACGATGAAATTAGTAAAAACAGACTATAAACATAAAATTTGTCGGGGTTGACTTTTTGGTCAAAAAGTCAATAGTTGACTTTTTTAGAAAAAGTCAAACTTCCAAAATTTCAAAGATGAAATTGTTGATAAAAAATTTTCCATTGTGTTGGGATTATTAGTGTTAGTGAAAATCGACATTTATTTCGATAATAGTTGATTTCTTGATGTTAAATTGACCAATCGAGCAATTAATTGGATAAATGAGCAATTAATTGCTATTGATTCACATGTAAATTAATGTTGGTTCACATGTATGGAACTATTAATTCACATGTATGTACTATTAAGGGAGGTGGTACAAGTTTGATAATATTTGTAGGACTAAATTAAAAATAGAGGAAAAGATAAAAGTATTATATTGTAATAATTCGAGTCCCAAAACGTGCAATTATCGAAACTATATTTTCCTATAAATAGAAGCTCATTCTTCTTTCATTCTCACCAATTCACTGAAACTCACAAGAGCAATTATAGAGAGAGAAGCAATAGAGAGGAAGAAGATGAGTATTCTGCTACTTCACTATTGCAGTATTCAGTCTTCTACTAAGGTAAGTGATGTTATTTATTTCTTATTCGTAAGGGATATTATTTTTGTTCAGTATTCATAAGAAATAATATTTTCTTCCATACTCTGTAGTATGCGAGTAATATTATTTTGTTTCGTATTCTTAATTCTACACTCATTTTGTTAAAGTATTGCTTCTATACTCTGTGAAATTAGTAGAATATCATTGATATTTGCGCTTCATCGAGTATCTTTTTATTGAAATGTTATTCTGAGCATTCTTGATAATTATTAATCTTTTTATGCTGGAATACTATTCACAGGGTACTATTCATAAAGTACTATTCACGAGTATCATTTATAAAGTACTATTTCTGAGTACTATTCATGAAGTATTATTCACGGGTACTATTCATGAAGTACTATTCACAGAGTACTATTCATGACAAAAATTAATTTTTTTGGTGTCTAAATCATTTTTGATATAGTATTATTCTTGAATTTTACTCCACAAAGTAGTATCATGTTGGCAATTTGGATATTATTAAATTCTGGATAAATTAAATTATAAATCTTTAAAAATTTATCATTTGCTTTCTTTTAATTGAATTCTTATATCATTGTCATCATCTTCATGCTTATATTGTGATGAAAGTCATCTTTGGCTTACGTGCATAGATGGACTGTTGATTGGTATGATTATGACCAGGGATCATTCGGTATAATCATGACCCATAATTTTATAAATAATGTGGTAAAAGTCCTCATTGGCCCGTAGTGCATTGATGGACAGTGGTTGGTATGATCACGACCATTGGTGAAAACACGAATATCCTTGGCCCGTTGTGCATGGATAATTCGTGGTTGTGATACTATTTATTAAGTTGAGTCTCAGCGATAAAATTGTTGATAAACTTTTTAAATCATAGAAGATAGTAGATATCATGCTCTACTTGACTCTTCTTAGTTAAACTTGTTGTTTATTAGTTTAATACTGTTGAAGGCTAATGATAATTTATTCTGCATTATCTTAGTCATAATATTTCTTACTGGGCTAGTTGAGCTCACCCTTTTGATTTCATTGTTCTCTTCAGGAAATGAGAACGTAGCCAGAACTAGTCGGAAAAATGAGTGATGGTCCGAGATGGTGGTCATAATAGTCCTCACTATTTTATGAAATAGTGTGATAATAATTGTAATGAGGACTTAATTTGAGTTTGAATACTGTCTACGAGATAATAGTCGTGTTACAACTCTTAGCTATGTTTTGTCGTATTTTACACGACAGTTGTATAATTAAGTTTGTATTTGAGCTATGTACCATGTATTTGGCGACTCAGAATGGGTGATGTATACCTATTTTGGGGGCGTCGCAGTTGGTATCAAAGCTTAGAGATATGATCCCTGGCTGAGATTTGAGACTAGAACTAGGAGGGGAGAGTCGGGTAATTCCTTCACGAGTATGACCTACCTAAGTTTATTTGTTATTTAATTGGTCGGTCAGAGTATAGGGATAATATGTGACATGTCAATTAACCCTTGTTTTGAAACTATATTCTAGAATGATATCTGAAATATAGAGGATGAGCAACGGGAAAATCATGATACAGAGGAAATAACCGGGAAGGTACAATCTGAAAAGAAAGCATGGTTCATCTCTTCAAACTACCAGGTATGTAAATTTCGAGGGCAAAATTTCATAAGGAGGGGAGATTGTGAGATCCCGAATTTTATGAAATGAAAGTATTCAATTTTCTTATAATTATTATTCTATTTAGTAAATGGTTAAATTGATAAAAGGTTAAAGTTAAGGGTGATATGTAAAATTTTTGGAAAGTAAGCAAGTGGTTATAAAATATTTGATTGGTTGGGGAATATTCGTTTTAACAGAGAATATTCGTACGACGATACAATCATCAGTGGACCCCACAACGGAAGTATTGTCGTAGTTAGAAAATGACAGAATTATCTTTTTATAAAAAGAACGGTGAAAGTTTTACCGTTAAACTGTTGAAATACTCTGTGATAAAAGAACAGTAATACGTGTGGTCGCATAGTAGCACACGATATTAATTATTGATGCTTACGTGAGAAGTCACTCAGTTATACTCAATTATTGCTACAGTAATTACTGCATAATATCTCTCATATTATTGATTCAATTATTGTCACGGTATCATCTGCATAATATTTTGTATTATTAAATCAATAATTGAGACGACAAAGTCATTCATATTATTATTTGTATTATTGACGATGTCTAGAAAGTTTTGTCGAGGAAAGGAGTTTGGTTACCTAATTGCCGCCAATAGGGAGAAATTCTTATCGGAAAGCCTCCTCTTTCTTGGGAATGATCTGGTTGTTAAATATTGTGAGTTATAATATTAATGATGAATGTTATTAAAAATTGAATTTGAGTTAGGAGCTGAATTTGGAGACACGGACGAGATATTTGAGACCGAGACGATGAAATTAGTAAAAATAGACTAGAAACACAAAATTTGTCGGGGTTGACTTTTTGGTCAAAAAATCAATAGTTGACTTTTTCGAAAAAAATCAAACTTCCAAAATTTTAAAGATGAAATTGTTGATAAAAATATTTTTATTGTGTTGGGATTATTAGTGTTAGTGAAAATTGACATTTATTTCGATAATAGTTGATTTTTGGATGTTAAATTGACTAATCGGGCAATTAATCGGATAAATGAACAATTAATTGCTATTGGTTCACATGCAAATTACTGTTGGTTCACATGTATGGAACTATTGATTCACATGTATGTACTATTAGGGGAGGTGGTGCAAGTTTGATAATACGTGTAGGACTAAATTAAAAATGGAGGAAAAGATGAAAGTATTATACTGTAATAATTCGAGCTCCAAAACGTGCAATTATCGAAACTATGTTTTTCTATAAATAAAAACTCATTCTTCTTTCATTCTCACCAATTCACTAAGACTCACAAGAGCAATTATAAAGAGAGAAGCAATAGAGAGAGAAGTTATAGAGAGAGAAGTTATAGAGAGGAAGAAGATGAGTATTCTGCTACTTTACTATTGCAGTATTCAGTCTTCTACTAAAGTAAGGGATGTTATTTATTTCTTATTCGTAAGGGATATTATTTTTGTTCAGTATTTGTAAGAAATAATATTTTCTTCCATACTCTGTAGTATGCGAATAATATTATTTCGTTTCGTATTCTTAATTCTATACTCATTCTGTTAAAGTATTGCTTCTATATTCCGTGAAATTAGTAGAATATCCTTGATATTTGCACTTCATCCAGTATCTTTTCATGAAAATATTATTCTGAGCATTCTTGATAATTATTGATCTTTTCATGCTGGAATACTATTCACGGGGTACTATTCATAAAGTACTATTCACAGGTACTATTCACAAAGTACTATTCCTGAGTACTATTCACAAAGTACTATTCACGAATACTATTTATGAAGTACTATTCATGGGATATTATTCACCCGGGGTACTATTCGTGACAAAAATTGATTTCTTTGTTGTCCAAATCATTTTTAATATAGTATTATTCTTAAATTTAACTCCACAAAGCAGTATCATGTTGGCAATTTAGACATTATTGAATTCTGGATAAATTAAATTATAAATCTTTAAAAATTTATCATTTATTTTCTTTTAATTAAATTCTTATATCATTGTCATCATCCTCATGCGTATATTGTGATAAAAGTCATCTTTGGCCCGTAGTGCATAGATGGACTGTTGATTGGTATGATTATGATCAGGGATTATTCGATATAATCATGACCCGTAATGTTATAAATGATGTGGTAAAAGTCCTCATTAGCTCGTAGTGCATTGATGGACAGTGGCTGGTATGATCATGACCATTGGTGAAAACACGGATATACTTGGCCCGTAGTGCATGGATAATTCGTGGTTGTGATACTATTTGTTAAGCTGAGTCTCAGCGATAAAATTATTGATAAACTTTTTAAATCATAGAAGATAGTAGATATCATGCTCTACTTGACTCTTCTAATGGATTGCTTCTTCCGCTGCAGTTAAACTTGTTGTTTATTAGTTTAACACTGTTGAAGGCTAACGATAATTTATTCTGCATTATCTTAGTCATAATATTTCTTACTGGGCTAGTTGAGCTCACCCTTTTGCTTTCATTGTTCTCTTCAGGAAATGAGAACGTAGCCAGGGCTAGTCGGGGAACGGAGTGATGGTCCGAGATGGTGGCTATAGCAGTCCTCACTATTTTATAAAAGAGTGTGATAATAATTGTAATGAGGACTCCTTTTTGAGTTTGAATAATGTCTTTTAGACAATATTAGTGTAAAAACTCTCAGCTATATTTTATCGTATTGTATAAAAGAAGTTTGTATTTGATTTATGTACCATGTATTTGGCGACTCAGAATAAGTGATGTATACCTATTTTGAGGGCGTCACATAAATCCCACTCAACATCTGCAAAATGAGAAAGTAGATATCGTAGTCTATCAGAGCTTAAAAAAATCGTAGTGTTCTTTTCGATCAAGGCTGAATCAAGAACGAGAATGAAAAGACACAACGATCATGATACAAAGACAATAATCGTGGTGTCTCTCCAGTCAGCATCAGAAGCACCAAGTTTCGTCTATTTGATGAAGGAGGAAGTATAACAAATTAAGAATGGCTTATAGACGTTGACTTTTCGGGAATCCCAATGATCGAACACTCATCCTTAGTATGTATCAAAGAAGTATAGAAGAAGCTAAGGAAAGGACAACATGCCTACTAAAAACACCTTTTCAGATGTTAGGTGAGATAACAGTCTGGTGTGTCAGTGGGCCAGACGGCAGAACAACAGATTTTCAGGAAGTCAACATCAGTGCTCAGAAATGTCTGAAGCATTAAATGCTACAACGGATGCCTTCAACGGAAACATTTCAAAAGCTCCTTCACAAGCAAATCAAACAGAGATTCAAAGTACAAACAAGAACGAAAAAGATCAAGAACACTCAATGTCCAAACTCTACAATCAAGAAAGAAAAGCTTGCGCAGCTACTCAGTTCTTTCGAACGTATGAATAACTGCAACTAAGTAGCACAACCCAAGAACTCAACTCTCATCAGAAGACAACGATCGTAGTGTAGGCTACAATGATCGTAGAGTCTGCAAATTAGCAGCAGAGTCTAATAAAGCACCTATAGAGATAAGGATAAACATACAGAGGACAGACAAAGAGGATTGTCTATACTCAGCCTCACCATAAAGAATGATTAAGAGATCACAGAGCAGAAAGTCAAGGAAACTGAGCATAAGTAATCAAATGGGACACACAGACCAAACGACTTAGGCAGTCAGCTAATCCATTAATTCTTGATGTAAGGCAAGACAAGCATGATCGTAGAATAGACTGCGAGAGCGAAGTACAAGATGGTACAACATTGTCAAAACACAGAGCTCACTGGAAACCGAAGAGGTGTTAGAGTCAAGTCAATCCACGATGTTCGCAGATAAACTACGATCGAGTAAATGAACGTCAACATCGCGATCGTAGAGCTCATCTGTCTGGTTATCGAGACTTTGCAATGTCCAACTATAAAGATTAATATGAGAACATTACTAATTGAGAGTCTCAATGTACTCTCACCAACATCCTTGATCTAAATCGAAGAACCTAAAGGAAGCATAAAGGTATCTCCCAACTGGTCTGACTGAAAGCGACTTCATAGAAGTGTTAGGTAAAAAATCAGACTGTTGTGTCAGTTAAGTCAAAAAGGTATTGTCACCTCAACCAAACATGTCTACATCAAAGTCTTCAGTATCCTTGTACCATTAAATGCTTCAAAGAAAGCTCTTCAACGAAAGACTTCCAACGGCTATGTTCCAAAGGGAAGATAATAGATGAACCTATAGAACGCTGAAGCTTCAAAGAAGAGAGAAGTTGTTGACTTGAGATGATGCAAGTCATATAGAGCTGAGACCACCACAGAAGAGTAAAGCACAACTAATAAGAGTTCTACAATGAAAAAGTTTCACTCTATACAAAGGAGTATGATAACGAAGTGGCATCTGTACTAAGATCCGGAAGGCTAAGAAGACAATAACTTGAGTGGCAGATCAGAAAGTAGAATACTTGAGCCACTCTACGTCTCACCATGAACGCACTGAGCTGAAGAGAAGAATATACAGAACCTAATATGTGCACAAGACAACCAGTGTTCAAGGACTGCTAAGTACCCAAAGAAGTCATGCTGATATGCAAAGACTTAGCAGTACCTTAACGGTAATGGTGTGAAATGCTGAATATCAGATGAAGACAAGCATCAACAACAAAGAACAACATCACCAAAGGATGAGTCAGACTACTAAGTACCAACAAGATGTCAAGTTGAATGTACATCTTAGCAGTCCATTAGATTTGATCAAACACCAAAGCCGAATGCCCAACGATCACTAGAAGCTGCTAAGTACTAGAAGATGAACAAGCTGAATGTCATCTTAGCAGCTCAACAACAATAACCAACAAACAAACAACCAAGCAACCAGGGCCTGCAGGGTCCTTATCTTAGTGACTAAACTAAAGTAAGTCTGTTGGGCTTACTGAGTACCAGAGGGTACAAGAGATTCTAAGTCTGTCAGGCTTAGTCTACAGTTTCCAAGACTGCTGGTCTTGAAGGAATCTTAGTGATTCGAAGTTGATCAAATCCTTAGTGGAATCCCTACTTGTTGAAGTAGAAGAGTGGATTAGGAGCATTCATTCTCTGAACCAATTAAAATCTCTGGTGTCATTTACTTTATGTCTTTTACATTAAGTACTATAACTCCTATATCGGCTTTCAACTAATCTATCATTAGAACTATGTTTAATGTTATATTCTTGAAGGATTCTTATTTTATTCCGATGTGCATAAATTGATTCTTCTATTCATTATCTGGTTATCACTTAACTAGATAAAAAGAGAAAGGAAAGTTTTAAAGGATCTATTCAACCCCCCTTCTAGATTTATTGTGTGCCCCCGGAAACTAACAAGTTTTATAATAACGAAGGCATTCGCCTCAATTTGGATTTGTTAGAGGAGGTTAAGGAGTCGGCCCTGGTAAGGCTTGAAGCCTACCACAAGAGAGTGGCCAGGCATTATAATAAGGGGTAAAACTTAGGAGGTCTGAAGTTGGGGATCTGTTTCTTCAGGAGGTGAAGGCTTCTATGACCCAAAATCTTAAGAAGTTGATGCCTAATTGGGAGGGAACCTATGAGGTCATTGAAGTGCCGAAACTAGGTACTTACCGGCTTCGAGCAATGGATGGGACATACGTCAAGAACACTTGACATACAGGTAGACTTAGAAAATATTTCCAGTGCATGCTAAGTCGTAGTTCGTTTTGATGGCTTTGTAAGCTTCCTACAATTCATATTAATAAAATGGATGTTAAGTATTTTAACAAATGACTTCTTTGATTGTTATTCAGTTTCCAGAACTTCATTATAAATTTTCAATTTCCCGAAACGATTATTCTTACATTACCTATTCAGTTCTACCGAACGAATATCGCCTCTTATATGTTAAATGAATATTTAATTTTTTAACGAGTATTGTAAATTAACTTCTTATGTTTAAAAGAGTGATCAGTTCTTCCGAATGAACGCCTTCTTTTTATTTAGTTTATCTAAATGAATATTTTTTTCACCGTTGCTCAGTTCTTCGAATGAACACTTTTATTATACATGTAAATATTCAGTTCTTTAGAACGGATAAAGAAATTCATTGATTTGTTTGGTAGTCTTGACAGATTTGTGTTCTTAGCTCATCGGTAAGGGGAGGTCCTAGTGCCTTAAATTCCTTGAATTCTTTTTCCAAGATGATGCACATTTGGAAGGATTTTTCCTCCTTTTTGACCAAGTCTCGATTCTGACGATTAAGAATTTGGATATTGTGCTTCAGTTCATCGTTCTCCTTCTGAAAGACCTCGTAGTTCTCGTACACAGTTCTCCAACAAGTTTCTGCCTCCACAGCCTCTTCATTCAACTTTGTAATGTTAGCTTTGAAGGCCTTCACAGTAGAAAGAAGTATTGTTGTGAAGACTTTTTTCTTTTGCGAGGGCGGCCTTCAGTAGTTCTTTTTCTTTTTTGGTTTCTTTTTCTTCTTCTTTGATTTCTTTCCAACGACGGACAAGGCTGCCAGAGATGGAAGCAACCTAAAATCAATGTTGTTTGGAATAGAGTTAAGCATAATTGAATGGATATTACATTAGAAGGGTAGATTCACATAATCTTACTCGGCCTTGATGTATAATTTTAGTGAAAACTAGTTCAGTAGTAGATATGTCATGGAATCGGGGCTCCTCGGCTGGGAGGACAAAATGGTCAAAGAGTTCGATGGGATATTCTTTAGTGTTTTTAGGCCAGATGGTCACTGAAGATTCAGTCTCTTGAGTTCGGCTGGGAGAAGGTTGTTTGGGGGGAAAAGGGATGCGTAATGAAGAGTGTTCGGGAGACGTTTTCGTATTGGCTCTTTTATTTGGTTGGTCGAAAGAAGGGTCTTTGGGTTCTTTACATTTTTTGCTTTGGTTTGGATTTGGATCAGAGGTAATGGTCGGTATGGCTTTGGTAATTGGAATGTTTTCAGTTAGGGTGATAGGCGCTTCAGACAGAGCAGTTTTGGGTCCTTTGGAAGTTTGGGTAACAACCTCAGTATGCCTTTTCTTGACCCGAATTATTTTGGTCCTTTCCGAGTTTGGCATATCCAAATGACTTTTTCTTTAAAAAGAGGGTGGAGATTGTTGTTGGCTTAGGTGCCTTTGCAGTTGACTTTGGTTTGGTTTGGGAAATGGATGGCCCTTTAGAGATAATTTCCAATGGTGTGGTTTTGGTAATGTTGGATGATTGGGGGATCTCTTCAGTAGTGAGCATCGTCTCTTTCGAGAGTTGTTAGTCTGATAAGAGATACTATATATAGAGAATAGATCAGAATCAAAAGTAAAGAATTAAAAGACATGAATACGGGAAGAGAAAAAAGAGCTTTAGAACTTACATTTATGATCATACAACCAGGTTGACTTGGTCAGAAGGTTGAAGTTCCATTCCTTCATTGGAAATTTCTCAATCAACTGTATTATTTTGATGACCCTGTTTGGACAATCTCTCCAATAAAGATGTTCGGTGACCGTAGGCAGCCCAATCTGGAAGTTAGTGGGTTTGATGAAGAACCAGTGTGTGTCATCCCTTGTTGCTTGAAGGGGCACCCATCAGGGTTTATTTCTTAATTTTTAGTTCTGTTTAGGTTATTTTTTGCTCAAGGCCCAGAACCCAGGTTCTCGGTATCGGCCTAGGGAGAATAAGGAAAAGAAGAAATCGATTGTGGGAGGGACGACGGCTTTATGGCAGAAGGCGATGAAGGTAACGATGTTAATATAAGAGTTTGGCACCAGCTGAGCAAAGACAATGTCAATAAACCTTGACAGGATGATGATGAAGGCATGGAAAGGTAGTCGAACCCCTTTTTCCAACAAGGTGAGTGGCATCGCTGTCCAGCCATTAGTTCGGTGGTACATCCGGTCAATGTTAGAAGGGGCTTTGAGCTAGTGTGTATCGGGGATGTGTAGCATTTTCGAATGGCGTTTAGGTCACTTTCATTGATGGTGGATTTGGTGTTGGCATGGGCAAAGTGGGTTTCGTTGGAATATTCACGGATCATTTTTTGAAAGTCCAACTCTTCCTTGGATAAGGTTAGGGTCTGGGGGTAGAGTTGGTGGTGACAGTGGTGATGACGGTAGTGGATTCTGTGGCGCTTGCGGTGGTGGTGGTCTTGGGATTGATGGTGGTGAATGTGGAGGCGGTTACTGGTAGTGTAGGGATAGAAGAGAGAGGGAAGGCGTTGATTGGCTCATTAGTGGTGTTTGGGGTACTTGAGGAAGCCATTGATGGACGGATTAAGGAGATTTTTGTCGGAGAACAAGTTTTACAATGAGAAGAAAACAGAGCAGAGAGGGCTCATAAAAATTTGGGAGTTAGGAAGGTAAATCTGACAGATTTAGGAGAAAGGGTTTTTGAAGTGAATTGTCTTTTCAACTTCGCGCGCTTTTAGGGGAATGACTATTTAATGGGGGTTATGATTGCAGACGTGGGGAGGAGATGGGTGGTCCATGCTTTATGTGTTAGGCACATTTTCAAGGATGTTGGGCTTTAAGTAATTATTGGGCTTTTATTGAGAAACTCTTCCATTAAATGTTCCATGTAACCGAAGACTAGGGGCGTAATTATTTGGGCTCGAATTATATAGTGGGCCAAAGTTCATGTGGAGGTATTTTACCATGCGTGGGAATTTAATTTGGCAAACGAGTATTTTAAGGATTCAAAGATTTCTAATTACATTTAATTTCTAACTCCTAAGGAATTTGTAAGGATATAATCCAACTTCCTTTCTTTAAGGAGATTCTGTTCAATCCCATTAAGGAATCATACCTAATGAGAAATCCTAATTCTATACGGGAAAGGAGGTGTGAACACTATAAATACAAGGCTATACCATAATCACCAGGTACATAAACACATTCATATTATTTTATAGCACTAGAGCATTAATGCAAGCCCCTGAATTTTATGAAATAAAAGTATTTAATTTTTCTTATAAATATTATTCTAAATATTAAGGTGATAATTTAATAAATGTTATTGTTATTGGTGATATGTGCAAATTTTACAAAGTAAGCAAGTTGTCGTAAAATATTCGTTGTGTCAGGGAATATTCGTTTGGTTGGAGAATATTCTTTTTGTTGGGGAATATTCGTACAACAGTGCAATCATTGGTGGACCCCACAATAGAATAACTGTCGGATATAAAAAGCGATAAAAATAACCTTTTTATAAAAATAATGGCAAAACTTTTACCGTTAAACTGTTGAAATACCCGGTGATAAAAGTATAGTAATGCAAGTAGTTGCACATTAGCACACGGTATTGCACAGTATCTCTAATTAATGATACTTACATAAGAAGTCACTCAGTTTCATTCAATAATTGTCACAGTAGTTGCTACATAGTATCTCATATTCAATTATTGTTATAGTAACATCTGCATAATATTTTATATTATTAAATCAATAATTGTCACGACACAGTAACTCATATTATTGAAATGATATTATTAGATAAGCATTATTGACAATGTCTAGAAAGTTCTGTCGAGGAAAGGGGTTAGGTTATCTAATTGCGCGTCAATAAGAAGAAATCCTTATCGAAAAGCCCCTTCTTTCTTGGGAACGATCTGGTTGTCAATATTAAAATTTATAATATTAATAGTGAATAATTATTGAAAAGATTAAAGATTTTATTGACTAAAGATAAGTTAATTACAAAAGTTAAGGGGGAATAATGCAAACTTGGAAAGCTTTAGGGGTACAAAAGTATAATAAGTCGACCAATCCATGTGAACATGAATCAACCAATCAGAGAAGAGATGATGCAAGCATGATGTAAGCTTGACATTATACTTAAAAAAACACAAAGATGATGTCATCATGATGATTTCATTGAGGGACTAAGGTGCAATTAATGAGGTACTAAAGTGTAATTAACTTAGGTGCCAAACTGTAATAAGTCAAGCCATTAACGTGCAAATATCGAAACTATGTTTTCCTATAAATAGAGAGTTAAGTTCATTAGATCTTCACCAATTCACTAAAACTATAGAGAGAAACTATAGAGAGAATAAGAAAGAAAGAAGAAGAGTATTCTGCTACTACACTATTGCAGTATCCAATCTCCTACTAAAGTAAGGGGTATTATTTATTTCATATTCATAAAGGATGTTATTTTTTTCATACTCATAAGGGTTGACATTCTATTCCTTATTAATCTATGGGAATAACATGTCTACGCAGATTACCGCATGCCTTGTAAATAACCTTTCGTATTCATTCTTTATTAAATTATGGAAATAATCTATCTACGCAGATTACTACATGACGGGTGAAAATCTATTTGTAATTTCATATATTATTTCATTTCATATTCCTAAATCTAAACTTACTGTGGTAAGTATTGCTTCTATAATTCTAGTCTTTTCATGTCGGGATACTATTCATTCGGGGTACTTTACATGACGGGGTACTATTTATTCGGGGTACTATTCACGATAAAATTAGTTTCTTTTTCTATCCAAATTATCTTTGATATATGAATCTTATTCTTAAATTTGAATCCACGTTTTGATCTTCATGTAGACCATTTAGACATTCTTGAACTCTGGATAAATTGAATTATAAATTTCTAATATTTATCTTTGATCTCACTTGATTCATTTTTTATATCATTGTCATCATCCTCATGCTTATATTGTAATGAAAGTTCTCTTTGGCCCGTAGTGCAAAGAAGAACTGTTGGTTGATATATTTGGCATGTAGTGCAAAGATGAACTGTTGATTAGTATGATTATGACCAGGATGTAAGACCCCGAATTTTATGAATTGAAAGTATTCAATTTTCTTATAATTATTATTCTATTTAGTAAATGGTTAAATTAATAAAAGGTTAAAATTAAGTAGGATATGTGAAAATTTTACAAAGTAAGCAAGTTGTTATAAAATATTCGATTGGTCGGAAAATATTCGTTTTAACAGGAAATATTTGTACGATGATGCACTCATTGGTGAACCCCACAACGGAAGTATTGTCGGAGTTAGAAAACGACAGAAATATCTTTTTATAAAAATAACGGCGAAAGTTTTACCGTTAAACTGTTGAAATACCTAGTGGTATAAGAACAGTAATACGCGTGGTTGCATAGTAGCACACAGTATTGATTATTGATGCTTACGTGAGAAGTCACTCAGTTAAACTCAATTATTGCTACAGTAATTGCTGCATAATATCTCTCATATTATTGATTCAATTATTGTCACAGTATCATCTGCATAATATTTTATATTATTAAATCAATAATTGAGACGACAAAGTTATTCATATTATTATTTGCATTATTGACGATGTCTAAAAAGTTTTGTAGAGGAAAGGGGTTTGGTCACCTAATTATGCGCCAATAGGGAGAAATCCTTATCAGAAAACCCCCTCTTTCCTGGAAATTATCTGGTTGTTAAATACTGTGAGTTATAATATTAACGATGAATAAGTTCATATTGATTAAAGATAAAATAGATATTTCTATTGTTTTAGGATTATTAGTGTTAGTGGAAATCAACTTTTATTTTGATAATAATTGATTTCTGGATATTATATTAACCAATTGAATAATTAATCGAATAAATGAGCAATTAATTGCTATTAGTTCACATGCTTATAACTATTTGTTCACATTTATGTACTATTGATTCACATGCATGTACTATTAGGGGAGGTGGTGCAAGATTGATAATACTTGCAGGACAAAATTAAAAATAGAGGTATAGATGAAGGTACTATACTGTAATTGTTTGTTCACATGTATGGAACTATTGATTCACATGCATGTACTATTGATTCACATGCATGTACTATTAAGGGAGGACGTGGTGCAAGTTTGATAATACTTGTAGGACTAAATTAAAAATAGAAAAAAAGATTAAGGTATTATACTGTAATAATTTAAGCCCCAAAACGTGCAATTATCGAAACTATGTTTTCCTATAAATAGAAGTTCATTCTTCTTTCATTCTCACCAATTCACTAAGACTCACAAGAGCAATTATAGAGATAGAAGATATAGAGATAGAAGCTATTGAGAGGAAGAAGAAGAGTATTTTGCTACTTCACTATTCAAAATTCAATCTTCTACTAAGGTAAGGGATGTTATTTATTTCTTATTCGTAAGGAATATTATTTTTGTTCAATATTCATATGGAATAATAATTTCTTCCATACTCTGTAGTATGTAAGTAATATTATTTCGTTTCGTATCCCTAATTCTACACTCATTTTGTTGAAGTATTGCTTCTATACTTCGTGAAATTAGTAGAATATTCTTGAAATTTGCGCTTCATCTAGTATCGTTTCACAAGGATATTTTTCTGAATACTCTTTTTAAATTTTAAGCTTTTTATGCCGGAGTACTATTCATGGATACTATTCATTTATACGGCACTATTCATACGTACAGTACTATTCACATAGTACTATTCATGGACACTATTCATAAATACAGTACTATTCATAAATACGGTTCTATTCATAAAGTACTATTCACGGGGTACTATTTACAAAGTACTATTTACAAAGTACTATTCTCAAAGTACTATTCACGGGTTACTATTCATCCGGGGTACTATTTATGACAAAAATTTGATTTTTTTTCGGTCCAAATCATTTTTGATAAAATATTATTTTTGAATTTCACTCCACAAAGCAGTATCGTGTTGACAATTTGGATATTTTTAAACTCTGGATAAATTTAAAGTCTTTAATATTTATTCTTGATTTCGTTTGATTAATGTTTATATCATTGTCATCATCCTTATGCTTATATTGTGATAAAAGTCATGTTTAGCCTGTAGTGCATAGATGGACTGTTGATTGGTATGATTATGACCAGGGATCATTCGGTATAATCATGACCTGTAATGTTACAAATGATGTGATAAAAGTCCTCAATGGCCCGTAGTGCATTGATGGACAGATGTTGGTATGATCATGACCATGCTTTCTCTTCAGCCAAGGGTGCAAAGATGAATTGTTGTTTGGCATGTTCATGACCATTGGTGAAAACACGAATATCCTTGGCCCGTAGTGCATGGATAATTCGTGGTCGTGATACTAATAATTATCCTTGGCCCGTAGTGCATGGATAATTCAATGATGTGGATTATTTATTAAGCTGAGTCTCAGCGATAAAATTGATGATAAACTTTTAAATCATAGAAGATAGTAGATATCATGCTCTACTTGACTCTTCTAATGGATTGCTATTTCCGCTGCAGTTGTTGATCTAAAACTTATTGTCTATTGTATTCTATCAGTTGTTATACTGTTGAAGGCTAATGATAATTTATTCTGTATTATCTTAGTCATAATATTTCTTACTGGGCTAGTTGAGCTCATCATTTTCTTTCACTGTTCTCTTCAGAAAATGAGAAAATAGCTGGGACTAGTCGGGGAATGGATTGACGGTCCAGATGGTTGTTTTAGTAGTACTTACTATTCTTTGAAATAGTGTGATAATAATTGTAACGAGATTGAATTTGAGTTTGGATATTGTCTAGAAGACAATATTCGTGTTAAAACTCTCAGCTATGTTTTGTCGTGTTTTATACGACAGTTGCATAATTAAGTTGTAGTTGTATTTTGTACCATGTATTTGGCGACTCAGAATAGGTGATGTATACCTGTTTTGGGGGCGTCACACAAGAACTGTGTATTGGTATAATCATGACATTTAATGTTACAGATAAAGACTTGTGATGAAAGTTCTCTTTGACCCGTAGTGCAAAGAAAAACAGTTGATTGATATCTTTGGCCCGTAGTGCAAAGATGTACAGTTGTTTGACATAATCATGACCACTGATGATACAAATGAATATTTTTGGCACGTAGTGCAAAGATAGACTATTGTTTGGCATGATCATTGATTTTATAGTTGAACATCTTGTTAGAGTTTGTGCCCTAGAGGCCAATTAATTGATATAATTGCTTAACATTTTGATATTATATTTGATTGAATAAATGGATGATTTTATTATGGTTTTATTTACTGTGTTATATAAATGTTAGTATAATAAAATTTCTTAGAATAGTGATATAAATTATATAGTTTCAAGTATGTGACTTGAACATGAGATTATATAATTATAATTAGTATCATTGCTCTTAAATATCCCCAATCGAGTATCATTGTTGATGGGACAACAATGATACATTGAGACTAGTATGTGGATTGACTGATGACCAAATCTCATTGGTCATAAATATATGAGATATTAAGTCAATGCATAGGTACGTGTTAGAGAACGATGTACTGGATAGACCCACCATGAGAATTCTATGTGGAGCATTATGCGAAGTGTCATTAGCAATTCTCATAGTGACAATGATGTAATGATCCTCTGACCTAAAATCACTATATTACTACACGTGAATTTATGTACTTTGATATCATCAAAGGTCACCTTTAATAGGGTGGACTATAAAGGTGATTATTGGGTACATCATGAATTGTGTGAGGAATATGAGTGATCTAGATGGAATTTAACCCTCCTATATTTTAGGAGTGATATCCATAGGCCTCTTGATTGAGTAGGACTATGAAATGTATGGTCATGCTCAAATACTGATTTGTTTCATATAATCTACCCATTGATCAAGAAAACTCAGATTAAATTATGAAGAGTATGACACATTTTGTGACTCGAGTTTAATCTAGGATGTCAAGGTTAAAAGGATTAAATTACATTGATACATTGAAACATTGGTCACGAAAAGGTTGCATCGAATCATCGATCTTATTATTACTTGGGTAGCAGTGATGCATTACTAGATGTCGCTCACTGTTTATAATTTTATAATATGATTTTAAAATTATGGTCAACGTAATAATAACCTATAGGGTCACACACATAGAACGTAATTAAAAGAGAATTAATTTAAAGTGTAAAGATTTAAATATGTCAATATGATTTGTAGCATTTAAATTACGAATTTAAATTAATATGATAATTTATATATAGGTATATTAAATATGTAAGACTTAATTAAGATATATATATATATATATATATATATATATATATATATATATATATATATATATACACACACACATAAATTCAGATTTTATTTTAATTAGATTAGGTTTTTGATTAATTCCTATTAACTACTATATTATGATATATAGCAGCCATTTAGGTAATTATCATAACCTAAGAAAACCCTAGCCGCTCTTAGAGAGAGACTAGAGAAAAAACAAAAAATCTATTCCTTTCGTGGCTAGATCCGCAGCTCACTTTTATTACAGAATCGTGCGACAATTCGCAGGCGTTCGTGTGGATACCGTAGAGACGTAGTTCATTCGGATTGCGTTGGAGATTCGAAGCTTTTTCATAATCGGTATAATCTCTTAAACACTGAAATTTCTGTTTCGCATGGATCCTGTTTTGGATATCGAAAATTGTTCAATTTTTATTTCGCTGTGCTATTTTTTTGATCTGAAATTCCAACACATCTTTGACCCGTAGTGCAAAGATAGACAATTGATTGATATGATCGTGACCATTGATATTACAGTTGAATATCTTTGGCCCGTAGTGCAAAGATAGACAATTAATTGGTATGATCATGATCATTGTTGTTACATTTGAATGTCTTTGGTGTAGGGTTTAAAGACGATATGATTATTGAGTGTCTTTAGCCTTTGTGGCAAGGACATTGAGTGAAAGTTCTATTAAGCCTTTGTGGCAAGGAGAAACTATTAATTTACATGATTATAAACATGAATTGTGAATTTAACTATAATCTTTGGTGGTTCAGGTGAAGACATGTGATGAAAGTTCTCTTTGTCTTGGGTACAATAAAGAACTGTTGATGAGTATTACAGAAATGAAATATTAATGATGAACTTTTAATTTAGAGGAGATAGTAGACATTATGTTCTACTTGACTCTTCTAATGGATTGGTGATTCCGCTGTAATTATGGTTGAAAACTTTTATCATCTACCATATGTTCTAAATATCTAATTTATTACTGATGAAGGTTATTGATAATTTAATTATCTTTAGTCATAATATTCTTTACTGGGCTATTTGTGCTCACCCTTTTGCTCACAATTTTTTTCAGGTAATAAAAGTATAGCTAGGTCGAGCGGGAATAACAATGGAATACAGTGATGCTCTGTGACTGTTGAAGTTTTTCAATACATTATAAAACAGCATGACAATATATGATTGTATTGAGGACTTAAAATGTGTGTGTCATATTTTATATGTCATTTAATAGTTAATTTTAGTGAACAACAATAGGGTGAGGTGAACTCGAATTTGAAAGCGTCAAAAATACACCCCATTAGAATGAGGAGGACATAAATATTCTCGTGTTCCTTTGAAGACTTAAAATATTTGTTGCTGTATTTTATATATCATTGTAATAATTTGGGTGTGTATATTGTCGTATTATATTCAGTACAATATTTGTATTGAAACTCACAGCTTATGTGTTATCGTATTTTGCACGACAGTTTAATAGTTATAAATAGAAAGATTAGTATTTGGATTTAGTAGTGTGTATTTGGCGACCCAAAATGGGTTGTGTAGACCTACATCACAATTAAGTCTGCATTGTTAAACCGTATTCAGCTTGAATTTATTCTCATACCAGAGTTATCCCCTAGTGGCACAAGTCGTCAAACTTTTGGTGTGACTTCATTTCTGTATAGGTTCCACACATATGAGACAGGCAGAAGGTATGGGACGACCAATTCACCACGAAAAGCGAATTCGATCCCATAGTCGTCTTCTTCGTTCGAGAAATGATTTGACGCGTTTTTGTGATTGAATCGTGTGGACGAACTTTGCGTTAACAGAACTGAAAATTGAGACGATTTATTGAAAACTGTGAAATAATAAATCTTACAATGAGAAATATTTTTTAGATAGTACTTTACAATATTTATCATTGTATTAACTAAAACTAATGAAATATATGTTAATTTTGAACTTAAAAATATCTTAAGTTGATTTCAAAAAATCAATAATAATTTTATATTTTTAGAAAGAGAGAATATATTTAGACGTGTGTGTGTGTTTTTTTTTAACAGTTTTTGTAACTGCTCTGTGAATGTTGAATTCGAACGCATGGTTCACCACCCTCCAAACACAAACATATCTTTGTTTAGAGCAACGTGAAAAATAGGAAAAGAATGAAAATTAAATAAAGTTGAAACATTTATTAATTATTTCAAACTTTCCAAATTAATTAGTATATATTCAAATTCTTCAACTTACCATGCATTTGAGCAGAAAAGTTTATAGTCAGAGCAGCATACATAGTTGGTTGTAGAGAAAGAGGTCAAAATACGCAATTCGATTCGATTTGATTTGATTAATTAACTACTCAGCAAACATTTATCGAATATCAACCACATCTAATGATCATGATAATATGACACCACATGGTCAAACACTCAAACTTATATTGTTCTTCTAATGAAAAATCAATTTATTATCTTTTCTATATTTATCCGATTGCATATGAAAAATTGATATTTTCATAATATTTTTTTATATTTTCATATGAAAAGTATTGCTACAATTGTATAGCAACGGTTAAAACCGTCGTTATAGGATCTATAACGACGATTTTTATGTGAAAATATTATTTTCTGTTGTGAATTTATCCGATTACGTATGTTATCTTTGAGAGTGATGGTTTTAGAGTAATTTCCCGATTGCGAAATGATGTTAGTGATCTTCGAAAACTCCAAAGTTTTTTGACATTAAGTAAGTGGGTAATAGTATAGCTCATACTTTAGCTGGTTTGGCCCTATGTAAGAATGTTTAGATTAATTCCTTCCTAGTGGAGGGAGGAGATGCCAACTTGTATTAGCCATCTTGTTATTGTTACTTTTGATGCTTCTACTTAATAAAATTTCATGTCCTTTGGGACTGTTCCAAAAAAAATTAAGATTCAAAATATGACACATAATCATAGGAGATTAAAGAACGAGAAGAACACACCATATATTTAGGAAACTGATATTTTTTACATGTATTTTTAATATTTTGATATAATTCTCTCTCACATGAGAAGAAAGTGGGTCACACCTTCATGTGAGAGATGACTATATGAAAATAACAAAAACTCATGTGAAAATTGTGTTTTCATAAATTTAGGTTCACCAATTTTACTAATCCTACTTATCTGAGGTATTCACTGATGGTCATGTTTGTTTGTAAGAATTATAATCCATAGACAATTAATCTTAGAATTAAATAGTCTTAATCACACGTTTGTTTTTTATGAGATTATTCATGTGATAACTTAAAATAATCTCATCTTACGTTTATTTTTTCCAAAATTAATTAAAGGATTTGATAAAATATCGGCAAAACTAATGAATTATTTATTATAATTGACAAGTTTTATTGATTACACTATTGAATTTTTAATTTTTCAAATTATCTCACTAAATTAATTTTTATTTTAAAATTGTGTTATTCTGTTATCTAGTTCACGTGTGTTAAATTTTTTAAGCATTTATTCGATGTGCACTTAAAAAAATGACATGGGTTGAATCTTGCTTGTTTGACTCCTATTATAACTTTTAATATTCAATCCTTTCGATTTTTAGAGAGAGAAAGAGAGATAAGTTCTGAAGGGAAGAACGACGGCATCAGCTTCCAGTCATCGGAGCTGACCCCTGTGCGCCAACGGATGCGGTTTCTTTGGCACGGTGACGACGAATAACTTGTGCTCCAAGTGATTCAGAGATTTGCATATTGAGGAAGAGCAAGATGCTTCGGCTAAAGCCGCCATTGAGAAATTCGTTGATGGGTTTTCATCACAGGCTCGTGCAATTCAATTGGTGGCGCTCACGTTGGTGGAATCTGTTCCGACGGTTGATGGTTCGAGTGGCGGTGGATGTGAACCGGTGGATCAGGAAGAGGCGAAGGTGTCGAACCGGTGCTTGAGCTTTCGGAAGAAGGTGTTGAATCGGTGACTCTGGTACTGTCACTGAGGACTGAAGACCTAGAATCTTGGATAAAAAGACACTTGCTTTGTCTCTCTCACTCCAAGCTCCCACTTTGTACTCTGTTTTTAGAGAGAGAAAATGAGATTATACTCCGTTTATAGAGAGAGAGAGATAAAGAGATTATTTTGGGTATAAAGGCGCAAATGGGTTGTGGTGTGTGCTTCTTATGACTCAAATAGTTGTTGCTCTAGTAGAAGATGGTACGGTTCTCTGTTCTTTCTCTATCTCTTTGATGATTTCTTATTTCTAATTTTCTGTTACAAGCTCATACAACATTTACAATAGATTTGTCTCAACTTATGTGGGTTTTTGTTTGACGGGTGTTCTTCATATTTGAGATCTGACATTATTACTCTAATTTTTCTTTTCCTTAGAATGTGGCTATATGAATATTAAAAGTTATAATAGGGGTCAAACAAAGAAGATTACACCCGTATCATTTTCTTTCTTCCTTTTTTTTCAAGTCCACCCGGGATAAATGCTAAAAAAAAAATTAACAGACGTGAGTTTGAGATAACAGAATGATCCAATTTAAAAATAATAATTAGTTTAGTTGGATAATTTGAAAAATTAAAAGTTTAATGGTGTAATCAGTAAAATTTGTCAACTATAATAGGTAATTTATTAATTTTGCCAAAAAATATCGTTTAGATTATTATACCATTACCAATAATAATATATTTTAAATTATAATTTAAACTTGCATGTTTATACATCAAAAAATGATGAACAATTAAAAGATAGATTAGGATTAGCTATTTTACTTGGCCGACAAAATTTATAGTCTAGAACTGTCCATCTTTATTCAAACTCTAAAGTATAACATATGGTCAATCATTAACTGAAAAGAGAAACAAATGTTTTTAACAATAACTAAATTTAAGCATTGTTTTGAGATAAAATTTAGAACTTAAATTAAATGGTGTGTCAAAATGACTTAAATCTGTCCGGCCAACTTCATTGTCACATATTGCTTCTTCGTCTCAATTGGCAAGCTTAGGAAAAGATCGACATCAGCCGGGTTGCTCACTATCTTTACTGCATCTATTGTCTTCTCTTCGTCGGTGATAGTGTTAATGTTGTCAATGATATCATAGACATCTCTGCGAGATTTGACCAAGTTGTGATTATAGCCAATCCTTTGGGTCTTAAGTCCAAGGTGATGGGCAGTGGTGTTGATCAAATCAATTAGACTCATGTATTTTTTCCACAGTTTCGAGGAGCACATCTTGGCGCTTGAACTTTTTGTTCCTTCTATCAGTTGCATTAGAATCACCCGTAGAAACACCTTCAACTTCTTCTTTATCTAACTACTACATTACCAGGAGCCTCAACATATTCTCTTGCAGCTCTATCCTTACCAAAAAATTATTGCCAGTCATCATATCATGTCAATGGCTTGTTCCGTAACTTAATTATATCAGGATCTCTCTACACAAATAAATAAACTCAAAATAAATACAAATATGAATAACATAAACTACTTTAAAAAATTAAGATATCCATGAAACAAAAAACATAAAAAAATAAAAAAAATCTCACACAAACTACATATAAATAATTGTTCTTTGAAATGTCCAAATTTTGCACAGGAAAACATACAACATGGCAATGACAAGATTCAAGAACATCTCACATAAACTTTTCTATATCCATAACAGATATTTCCTGATCATCTCACATATCAGGAGTGGATATACTTTAGACTTTAAATTCAAAAGCTCCAGCATTGGCTCGGAGGATATCACCAAGTTTTGTCATAGCAAAGAACTTGAGTCCAAACTCACAATAAAAAACAAGTAAAACGAGAAAAATTGGAGCTTATTTTTTCTCTTTCTTTCTTTCTTTTTCAAAATTCAAACAAACAAACAAAACCTAAAAAATACTCCCATTTTATACCACAAAGCATTGAATGTAAAAGATTTTGTCAATTAAAACTTAAAATTACAATCACAAAGCATTAAACGTAAAAGATTTTGGTTGACAATAGATGTAAATGGAGCTGGATATACAGAGAATAGAATAACGCCCATGGAAGGAAAATGTGGCTCTGCATAGACTTTAATATCTGCTACATTTTCCAAATAATTTGAAGTACTATTTTAAACAATATATATTATAGACTGTCAGTAAAATCAGCTGAATATAAAAAGCATAAAATCATTTTATCATGGATAGATTTAGCAAGCTTCCCCTTTATCTCCTTCCAATTATGTTAATGAAGATAGAGTAGATGATGTCTTTATCATCTCAGAAACATATAGCATATAAATACACTAAATCATGCTTCAGAAACATATAGCATATAAACGCACTAAATTGAGTGAAAAAATATTACCTTGCAGTAAGATGTCCATGAAAGTAGTATGTATATAAGCCAATCATGTATGATGATAAAACATTTGACGCCCCCAAAATAGGTAAATATCACTCATTCTGAGTCGTCAAATACATGGTACAGAAACAAATACAACTTCATTACTACAATTGTCGTGCAAAATACGACAACACATAAACTGTGAGTTTAAATACAAATATTGTCTTCTAGACAATATCCACACTCAAATAAGTCCTCATTACAATTATTGAAATACTATTTTATAAAATAGTGAGGACTGCTAACACAACTGACTGGAAACATCATTCCATACCCCGACTAGTTCCCGCTATATTATCGCCTCCTGAGAAAAATGGAACAAAAAGGAAAAGGGTGAGCTCAACTAGCCCAGTAAAGAATATTATGACTAAGATAATATACAATAAATTATCATTAGTCTTCAACAGGGAAAAATCTGATAAAATATAATAGACAACAAATTTTAGATCAACAACTGCAGCGGAAACAACAATCCATTAGAAGAGTCAAGAAGAGAATTAATTCTACTATCTTCTAATATTTAAAAGTCCATCATTAATATTTTATCCCTGTAACATCAATCAAATATTTATCTTTGCACTACAGGACAAAGATATTCATTTGTATCACCAGTTGGTCATGTTCATCTTTGCACTATGGGCCAAAGATATTCATCAGTTAATCATTCATCTTTACATTACAGGTCAAAAATATTTAGTAATATCATCATTTAGGACTGAGGATGATGAAAAATATCTTAAAGAAAACGAATCCAGTGAGACAAAAGGACAAAGATTAGAGATTCGTACGTTAGATAATTCAAGTTTAAAAATACTCCATAATAAACCATAATAGAGTAAAATTCAAGAATGAAGATCAAAACATGGATACAATCAAAGATAATAACCATAATAGACATCTGAGATAAAGAAGAAAAAATTTTATTTTTCTGTAAATAGTGTCGTATTTGTGAATAGTGTCGTATACGTGAATAGTAACCCCGACACAAAAATATAAAAATTCTACAATAAAATTTATATCAATATTTTGGCATAATGCTATTGAAGGAAATAATATCATTTACGAAAAAAATAACATCCCTTACCTCAAAATAACAGTACTCCTGATCGGGATATCAGATGTAAAGCTGAAAGAAACTTATACTGAATAGTAATTCTCAAAGTATCTAAATACTCACAAAATACGCTCGATAATATATATAGAGAGAAAAAAAATTTGTTTCTAGTGTGATTTTCAATTCTAACTAAGCACCTTATTTATAGAAAAATGTTAGAACGCCAAAGGAGACTAAATAATAAAATATTAATATTTTATTATACCAATTCTACGCATGCCAATGACCAAGTCCAGCACTCCATCATTGAATAAAAAAAATTTAGCACATTTTTTCTACTAAAAACAAAAGTGGGCCCCACTCATAATTTTAATAAAAATATTTAATTTTTAAAACTTCAATAATTCATAATAAATAGCCCTTTTATCAGAAAAATACGAATTTTATGCTCATTCCATAGGAAATTAAATTCTCTACAATTTTGTAGCTTTAAGTTTTTCTAAATTCCAAATGAAAAATGCTCGAAATTCATATACGGACGATTTTTAATACCACTATTCCGACAAAATACTGATAAAAGATCTCAACATTAATTCCTTAATTTATATCCATATAAAATAAATATATCCATCATTTATATCCACATAAAATAATTATTTTCTTATCATATAAATCAATAATTAATTATTCACAAATAATATTATAAAATCACAATTATGACAACCAGGTCGTTCCCAGGAAAGAGGGGACTTTTCAATAAGGATTTCTCCTTACTGGCGCGCAATTAGGTGACCAAACCTCTCCTTAGACAGAACTTCCTTAGACATTGTCAATAATACTATCTAATAATATTATTCAAATAATATAAATTATTGATCTGATAATGGAAAATACTGTGCAGTGACAATTATTGAAATAACAATAATATAAAATATCAACGTAGCAATTATTGAATCAATAAAATAAAATGTTGAACAGTAATTACTGTAACAATTATTGAGTAGTGTCTTCTTACGTAAGGATCAATAATTCAACAATAATGTACAATACCGTGTGCTACTGTGTAACCACGCGTATTACTGTATTTTAACTATCGGGTATTCCAACAATGTTAATGGTAACTACTACGCCTTTATTTGTAAAAACTCAAACTTGTCGTTTTCTTCATCCGACCGTTTTTCGTTATGGGGCTGCGCCATCGTACGAATATTCTCCGACAGCAAGAATATTCCATAACCAACGAATATTCCCCGACAACAATGAATATTTTATAACCATTTGCTTATTTTGAAAAATTTACACATTTCACCCATAACCAAATCATTATATCAAATTAACACCTTATTATTCAAATATAATAATTAGAGAAAATTCGATTTTATTTATAAAAAATTGGGGTCTTACAACCTCCCCTCCTTATGAAATTTCGTCCTCAAAATTGACGTACGTACCTGGTGTTTCGAAAAGGTGAGGGTATCTCGCTTTCATTTCTGATTCTAACTCCCAGGTCATTTATTCAATAGCATGGTTCCTCCACAAAGCCTTAACTTGTGGTATAACATTGGTGAGTAGGACATGCTCTTTCCTATCCAAGATCTTAACAGGTACCTCCTCGTACGTTAAATCTTTGGCTATCTCGTCTGGTTCTAACTCAATAATGTGGTTCGGGTCTTTTACATATTTACGAAGCACAGATATGTGAAACACATTATGAACACGAGACATGCTTGGAGGTAATGCGAGTCTATAGGCCACATTTCCTATTCGGTCAAGAATCTCAAATGGACCAACAAATCATGGATTGAGCTTTCCTCTCTTTCCAAATCTTGTAACTCCCTTCCATGGAGCAACACGTAACAATACATGATCCCCAATATTAAATTTCACATCCTTTCGATGAAGATCCGCATAACTCTTTTGTCGGTCATGTGCCGTTTGTATACGTTGTCTAATTGTTTGGATCTTTTTTTTAGTTATGCGTACCAATTTCGGTCCCAACAACATTGCTTCTTCCACCTCATCCCAGCATACTGGAGAGCGACATTTTCGTCCATACAATACTTCGAATGGAGCCACACCTATACTTGTCTGATAACTGTTGTTGTAGGAGAATTCCACCAATGATAGGTACTTATCCCAACTCCCTTTAAATCCTAGGACACAAAGTCTTAATAGATCTTCAAGGGTTTGAATAGTCCTTTCCGATTGCCCGTCCGTTTGAGGATGGTATGCCGAATTGTATCGTAAATCCGTGCTCATAGCTTTCTGCAAGCTAACCCAAAATCGTGAAGTGAATCTTCGTCACGATCTGAAATTATAGATACTTGCATGCCATGCAATCTCACAATCTCATTCACGTACATACGAGCAAGACGTTCAAGAGAATAAGTTTCCTGTATCGGCAATAAATGAGCAGACTTGGTTAATCTATCAACAATAACCCAAATTGCATCTATACCTTGAGAAACCTTGGAAAAACCCATAACGAAATCCAAAGTAATGTGTTCCCACTTCCATTTCGAAATCTCAAGTGGTTGCAATGTACCCTTTGGCACTTGATGCTCCGCCTTTACACGTTGACAAGTTAAACACCTCGAGATAAACTCCACGATCTCTCTCTTCATATTGCTCCACCAAAATGTATGTCGAAGATCATGATACATTTTGGTACTCCCAGGTTGGATTGCAAATGGTGTGTTGTGTACCTCCATCATGATTCTAGGCTTCAAGTCAGAATCGTTAGGAACACAAAGTCTGGAGTTGACTCGAAGTATTCCTTCTTCATCGATTATTGCTTCTGGAATAACACCTTCTTACACTTTCTTCTTCATACGCATCGGCTCCAAGTCCGTAGCTTGAGCAGCTTTAACTTTATCGATTAAAGTCTGTTCTACTCGTATGTTTGATATCATCACGTGGGTACTTGGAGCCCTTTACCTCTATCTTCATCTTTTGCAAGTCATATAAAATAGGCCTTTGTGTTGACAATATCGCACTTGTACCCGCATATGATCTTCTACTCAATGCGTCAACTACTACGTTCGCTTTTCCAGGATGGTATTGGATGGTATGATCGTAATCTTTCAACAGCTCAAGCCAACGTCGTTGCCACATGTTGAGTTCTTTTTGGGTGAAGAAATATTTAAGGCTTTTATAACCAGTATAAATCTCCACTTTCTTCCCATACAGGTAGTGCCTCCAGATCTTCAACGCGAAAACGACTGCTACCAACTCCAAATCATGAGTAGGATAATTTCTCTCATATTCTGAGTTGTCGCGAGGCATAGGCTATGACTTTCCCATATTGTATGAGAACACATCATAACCCTTTGCCTGAAGCATCGTTGTAGATAACAAATCCATCCGAACCAGATGGTATTGTCAGAACAGGTGCCGAAATGAGTCTCCTCTTAAGCTCTTGAAAACTCTTCTCGCATTCCTCGCTCCATGCGAATTTTATATCTTTCCGAGTCAGCTGAGTTAACAGAGTAGCGATTCGAGAAAATTCTTTCACGAATCTCCGATAATAACCAGCTAAGCCCAAAAAGCTACGCACTTCGGTCACCGACTTTGGTTGTTCCCAACTTTGTATTGCTTCAATCTTCGCTGGGTCAACGGATACTCCATGTTTTGGCACCACGTGCCCAAGAAATGCTACTTCCTCAAGCCAGAACTCGTATTTCTTCAGCTTGGCATATAGCTTGTTATCACGAAGTCTTTGAAGTAACAGCTTCAAATGGTGCTCATGATCTTCACGGCTTTTGGAATAGATGAAGATGTCATCAATAAAGACAACAACGAACAGATCCAAATATTCCTTGAACACATGGTTCATCATATCCATAAAAGCAGCAGGAGCATTAGTTAATCCAAAAGATATGACTAAGAATTCATAATGCCACGTGTCGTGCGGCTTTTGCCCATGCATCACTTATTCTCACTCGTTATTTATAAAAACTCAAATTTGTCATTTTCTTCACCCGACAGTTATTCGTTATGGGGCCCACAAATAGCTGCGCCGTCGTACGAATATTCCCCGACAACAATGATTATTTTACAACCACTTGCTTATTTTGAAAAAAAATTCATATTTCACCCATAACTTTAAACTTTTATCAATTTAACCATTTACTGAATAGTAATTATAAGAAAAATTGAATACTTTTATTTCATAAAATTCGGGGTCTTACAATCTCCCCTCCTTATGAAATTTCTTCCCCGAAATTTACGTACCTGGTATTTCGAAGAGTTGAGAATACCTTGCTTCCATTTCAGATTCTATCTCTCAGATCATCATGATTTCTCCATTGCTCATCTCCCATGATAACTTCATTTGGGTTCCTCATTTGTTGAAAAGTCATGACAACCGCCATCCCTCGAACTACTCGGCTTTGACTTGTCTGGAGCAGCATTTGGCGTCATCATTACCGTTGGAATATACCTTTCTATAGGACATATTCTTCCCTCAACTGCCTCTTCGTACTCCTCATTCATGATCTGAATCATCAATCTTCGATCTATATCGGATTCAGGTTGACCGCTATGTACAGGATAATTCAAAACTCGATGTTGGGTTCTCCCAATTGTTTTTCAAAAAGAGAAATTCATATAATCTATTTTAGCCTTCTTAGATCGAACATCTCTTTCCACAATATCCACGTGTCGTGCGGCTTTTGCCCATGCATCACTTATTCTCACTCGTTCAGTTTTTTCTTCTTTCAGCTCAAATTCTATTTTTATCATCTTATACTTTGCCAAAGAATGCTTCTGTTCAAGCATCACATATCGGGTAACACAAGCTTGAATTGTTGCATCCTTTTGTTCCACGACCGCATGTCGTTCTTCTGCCTGCTCTTCTAACTCATGAATACGATTTTGAAATTCTACATTTTGATCATATAATACCTCTAATAAACTCTCCTCTGGTACTTCTTCTTCCTCTTCTTCCTCAGTCTCAGCTATTACCTCTGCGACTATCTCGGGTGTAACTATCAATTCTTCACTCACCACATGGATATCTCTAATTCCTTCTTCGTTTGACATCACATTATCACGGTTAGTGATTAGAGGTATCCCCACAGTCTCATTCACTCCATTGTTAGCATTCTCAGCTGCCATTCTCAAATACTACCATAAAACAAGGGTTAATTAAACAAATTAACATATCACATAATATCCCAATATTATGACTGACCAACAAATAAGCTTAGGTAGGACACACTAGCGAAGGATTTACTCATCTCTCCCCTCCTAGTTGTATTCCCCGATCTCTGCCAGAGATCATATCCCTAAGCTCTGATACCAAATGTAACGACCCCAAAATAAGTCCATTCCATCCAACCTATTCTGAGTCGCCAAATACATGGTACAGAAAACAACTATAACTTTATTACAACAATTGTCGTGCAAAATACAACAAAATATATGCTGTGAGTTTGGATACAAATATATACCAAATGTGACTCATGTTCCAACCGTGGACATCACCTCACAATGACACCTTACATAAAGGTATAGTCAAAAACTGTTTTAGAAATTAGAATCTTTGGGAAGTGTTCAAGGAAACCTTCGTACATGGGAGGCCCACGCGTCTAGGTTATGATAGATATCATATGGCCACGGAATTATCCTTGGTTGACCTAATATACCCCAAAGAAAAACGAGAAGATTACTATCATATTCTTCCCAATGGTGAGTCTTCTCTTGACATATCATTATCTCTACTGTCTCTAATTGAGAATTATACTTCAAACAAACACCAAGATTATATAGGTAGTGCTCGTATATATACTCAGCAAGTGGATGAGCACATCCCTGTCTTATGATGACACGAGGTTGTATGTCGTTAGACATCTTGTATGATAGTGGCAAACCACCCTTCCAACGTTGGGTACATCTTACCCTATTGGATTCACCAAATAAAACTACTAAATGAACTTTTCTATACTGCTTCGGGAGAACATCCACAGCTAGAGACCACCGTTCTATTTCCCCGTTACCCTCGCTCGACCCAGCTACACTCTTATTACCTGAAAGGAATTGTGAAGCAAAAGGGTGAGCACAACTAGCTCAGTAAAGAATATCATGACTAAAGATAATTAAATTATCAATAGCCTTCATCAATAATAAATCAGAGATTTAGAACATATGGTAAATGATAAAAATTTTAACCATAGTTGCAGCGGAACGAGCAATCCATTAGAAGAGTCAAATAGACTATAAAGTCTATTATCTTCTCCATGTTAAAAATCCATCAACAATGTTTTATCCCTGTAACATCAATCAACAATTCTGGTCCACAATCATATGAATAACTCATAATCATAACTGTAGTTCTAAATTCCTCTTCTCATCCAGGACGAAGATAATTTTCATCACCTATCTTTACCTGAAACATCAAAGATCATGGTTACACCAAATCACATTTCCTGTTCATAATCATACTAATAACTTCATCTTTGCACTACGGCCAAAGATATTCATTTGTATCACCAGTTGGTCATGTTTATCTCAACATCTGTTCATCTTTGCACTACTGGCCAAAGATATTCAACAACATGTCATCTTTGCACTACGGGCCAAAGATATTCAACAACATGTCATCTTTGCACTACGGGCCAAAGATATTCATCAACAATTCATCTTTGCACTACAGGCCAAAGATATTCATCAATATTTCATCTTTGCACTACAGGCCAAAGATATTAATATCTCAAAGAAATATATAATCATTTCAGAATTTATATAAACAATAATTATAACCATGTTGATCAATTCTCCTTTGCACTTAAGCTAAAGATATTCACTTATAAATTCAATGGTCATGATCATACCAATCAACGATTCAACTTTGCACTACTGGCCAAAGATAACCCATAGTCATGATCATACCAAAAATCTACCCATCTTTACACTCAAGTCAAAGAGAAATATCATCATTAGGGTTATAAAAATATTATATATGATAATAAAATTAATATAATCAACATATAGATTTAATCTCAAGAGTAATATTCATAAACCAACTATAATTTGGTCAGAAAAAGAGAATAGTAACTCGTGAATAGTAACTCATGAATAGTAACTCGTGAATAGTAACTCATGAATAGTAACTCATGAATAGTAAACTCGACACAAAAAGGTAGAAATTTTACAATAAAATCCATACCAGTATTTCGGTAAATGATATTGAAAGAATAATATTTCTTAAGCTTATAAACAATTTATTTAACTTGTTTACACTTTACTAAATAATGCATTTAATCATTCTAAAATACCAAACTCATAAGATTTTATCACCAATAATCAAAACCCTCATCAAAAATCTGCATATACCTCATATAGGATTCTCAAAGTCATAAAATCCTATTTTTCAATTTTCTTACTTCACAAAACATATTTAATTCATTTACTCATAACTAGATCATTTTCATGAAAAATACCAAATCAGTTCCAAAAATATTTCTTTTCTGAGATTTAGCAGAATATAGTCCCATATTGAACATATATTTTTCTCAGAATTTTTAAAACTCATTTACTATTTTTCATATGGCCAAAACCGCCAAATATTTAGACATTTATCATAAATTGTACTTTTATCTAAAAATTCTGAAATTCACAGAGTATACTCCTATCATGTACTCCCAATAAAAATTTCATCAATTTTGGAGTTAACCACAAGGAATTATAAGCGGTTACTTTTAAAATAGTCTTTTCTCATAAAATTCATAACTCTCAATCTATACATCCAAAAATCACCATTTTTGGACACAATCAAGAAAACTCATCAAAATATCATTTCAAATTTTTTCAGAATTTTTGAAGGTCAGAAAAATTACGAAACTGGAAAATATAACAACCCTTAAAATCCCTTACTATCCCTTACCTCAAAAGAGCAGTACTTCTGATCGGTATGCAAAGCCGAAGGAAACTTGCACTGAATAGCAACTCTCAAAGTATCTAAATACTCACAAAATGTGCTTCATAATATAGAGAGAGAAAGAGAGAAAACTTGTTTCTGGTGTGATTTTCAATTCTAACTTAGCCCTCTATTTATAGGAAAATTTTAGTAGGCTTGACCTGCAACCTGATGGCTTTACCTGCTACTATTCCCACCCACCACATTTGAAATATAATTCAGCACATTTCTTCACCAAGCACAAGTGGGGCCCACCAATTCTAGAATTTTCCATCAAAATGATAAACTCCGAAAATTCAACAATTTCTGAACCAGTCATCTTGTAAAATTCATAATAAATCATACGTTCATTTTTAACGGTTCAAAATTTGTGGGCATATACTCAACTTATATATGTATAACATATCCAAAAATTACCACGATCCAACGGTCGGATTAAAAATTATAACCCCCGCAAAATATCTCAAAAACCCTGATTTTTAATACCTCCATTCCGACAAAAATACGGATAAAAACCTCAACATTAACTCCTTCATTTTTAACCACAAAAGTATATCCCTCGTTTATATCCACATAAAATAAATATTTTCTTATCATATGAATCAATAATTAATTATTCACAAATAATATTACAGAATCACATTTATGACAACCAGGCCGTTTCCAGGAAAGAGGGGGCTTTCCAATAAGAATTTTTCCTTACTGGCGCGCAATTAGGTGACCAAACCTCTCCTTAGACAGAACTTTCTAGACATTGCCAATAATGTTATCTAATAATATTATTCAAATAATATGAATTATTGATCTGATAATGGGAAATACTATTCAGTGACAATTATTGAACAACAATAATATAAAATTTCAACGTAGCAATTATTGAATCAATAAAATAAAATATTGAACAGTAATTATTGTAACAATTATTGAGTAGTGCCTTCTTACGTAAGAATCAACAATTTCAAAAATACTTTGCAATACCGTGTGCTACTGTGCAATAACGCGTATTATTGTATTTTAACCACCGGGTATTTCAATAGTGTTAACGGTAACAACTACGCCGTTATTTGTAAAAACTCAAATTTGTCATTTTCTTCACCCGACAGTTATTCGTTATGGGGCCCACAAATAGCTGCGTCGTCGTACGAATATTCCCTGACAACAATGATTATTTTACAACCACTTGCTTATTTTGAAAAAAATTTCATATTTCACCCATAACTTTAAACTTTTATCAATTTAACCATTTACTGAATAGTAATTATAAGAAAAATTGAATACTTTTATTTCATAAAATTCGGGGTCTTACAAATAACATCATTCTCGACGGCATAGACGTCGCCAATGAGTCCCGTCGATAACCAAATTTGGTGGAAATTTTTTGGCGCGCGTGGGAAAAGGACATAGGTGACGGCCTTTGTTGTCGATATTGAGTGTTGTCGAGAATGGGTTTATATTTTCCTTCACTCACTGAAATTTTTTTCATTTCTCTAATTCATTTTTCTCCCTCTTCTTCCTCGCGCCGTCGTCGGTTTCTCTATCCCGTCGCCCACTCGCCTTTTATTGCCATCGCCGTCTCTCTTCCCGTCGTCATTCCTCGCTCTATGTCTCTCTCGACTGCAACGACCCTCGCTCTCTGTCTCTCTCGACTGCAACCCTCGTTTTCTGTCTCTCTCGACTGCAAGTCCCAATTTCAGTTCTATTTCAGAGCAACTAAGGTAATGGGTCCATTCTTCTGACTGATTTATTTGCTTGTACACATTTTTTTGTTAGTTAATTTTGCTTGTACACATTTGTTCTTACTATACATATTGTAGGATTTTGTGGTGTTGGTTTATTTTATTAATTTATGTTGGCGTTGTTGTTTATCAACCATGTAATGCTGGTCATATGTATGTCCATTTAGCTTAAACATAATGATTTTATTTATGATTAAATAGATACAATTGTGTCGAGATGTGCTATTCGGGATAAGAAGTTCAAATTGAAAACCAAGTATTATGTTGAGGATAGTATAATCTCATAAAAAATTAGGAAGAATAATTTGTGTTGTCAGGACTCATTGCCAAGTAGTTTGGAAAAGGTTGTTTTGAGTGAAATATACAAATGTATTTGATCAATCTCATTGTATATCTGGTAGAGGATCTTTCTAGACTAAAATTGGACATTATCAAACAATCTCAGTGTTCACAACTGTTATAAACATGCCTGAAAATTATAATTTTATATTTGCAATGGTCTACATGACTACAAGTAAATGGTTAAAGGTAGAGTATATTTTATGCAGGCCTTACACAATTTTGGGGAAGGGTCTTTTGGGAACTGCAAGATTAAGTTTGTTTATGTTAGTTTACTGTTCATCTGCGTGGTAAGCATTTATTGAACGGAGCATTGTGTTACTGTTATATATTCCTTCCATACCACAAAAAGAATCCCATTTGCAAAAATTACAAACTTAAGGATATATTTATGTTCTATGTTTACATATTGTAAAGTGGAGAGTTTATTCCTTATATTACAAAGCCTTTTATACACTAAGACTCATGCTATATAAGGAAAGTAAATCAATAACTAGCACATATTACTCCATACATTATTCCTAAAATCATACTCCTACAATCATGCTCTTGGAATCCTCTAGAATCCCTAACACTCCCCCTCAAGCTGGAGCATGGATATAATCCCTAACCATAAAGCTTTAGTAAACACGTCAGCAAGTTGATCGCCGGTCTTCACATGATTGGTGGATATAATCCCTTCTTGTATCTTTTCTTGAATAAAATGACAGTTAACTTCTATGTGTTTGGTTCTCTCATGAAATACTGGGGTGGACTAGGGTGGGGTGTGGGTGGGTTTTAAAAAAGTTTAATAATAGTTTGTGACCTGATAAAAAGCTAGTATTCTTTTTGTTATACAAAAATAATCCTTACTTTGACATGTGCATATTTTCATATAGTTTAGGAAGTTTAGAAACCCGTTTGAGATTCACTTAGTAGGAGTGAATCTCAAATAGTCCCATTTTTTGGACTGTTCTTGTATGTTTCGATCTCACTTAGGTCGGTGTTAACGACTTGAGCACGTCTTTATATTTTTTGAATTTTCAGTCAGTATATATCTCTTGATGTTCTTCGGGTGCATATTTAGACTACGATGTGTTAGTCTATTTCATGTACTTGAAGACCATGGGGAGGTCCTGCCGAAATTTTTGAAAAATTTAAAGATGTGTTCAAGTTGTTGGCATCAGTGAGGCGACACATCCGGGAATGGGATAGAAGCCTGACCCGTTAGAGTGGGAGATGAAGTTAAGAAACTCATAAGCTTGCATATACATTAACTTGGAGACTTGATTGTGTTTGTCTAACTTTCCATATATATAGCAGACAGTTGTCCAAGATGTCTGTTGATCGAAGTTGGATGGAACGTAGGGTAGCCACTAATAAGAGTGGGCTTAGCTCTGAGTACCGTAATGGGGTTGAACAGTTTCTCAATTTTGCGTTTGAGCAAGTCAGCGACGATGAGATTAGATGTCCTTGTAAGAGGTGTGTGAATGAAGTGTGGAAGGAAAGGAGTGATGTCATGTGCGATTTATTTGCGTATGGGTTCAAGCAGGATTATACGACATGGATCTATCATGGGGAAACCTGGATGGATGAACATGAATCAGAACTGAAATCTAGAGGTGATGAAACCTTTGACTGTACTAACATGATAGTCGAAGCTGCTGGTTCATACTTCCAGTGAAATACAGACAGGGATGACAGTAGCGTCGAGTAAGAGCCGAATGACGGGGCTAAGGGTTTTAATGAGTTATTGCATGAAGCAACGACACCACTGTATGACGGGCACGAAAAGCACAGTGTCTTATCTGCCGTGACTAAGTTTTTACACTTCAAGAACGAGCATGACTGTAGCGAGAGAGGTTTTAATAAACTGTTAAGCATTGTGAAGAAGTGCTTACCTGCAGGCAATAAGTTACCGGAGTCGTACTATGATGTGAAGAAAATGGTCAAAAGGCTCAATCTAGGGTATGAGAAGATCGATGCTTGCGAGAATAACTGTATGTTATATTACGGTGATGTCATTAAAGATAAGAGGTCATGTGATATTTGTGGTACAAGTAGATACCGTGAACAGCGCAAGAGAAAGGGAAAAGACGTGCTGAGAAAAATCTTACATTACTTTCCCATTGCCCCGAGGCTTCAGCGGTTGTTCATATCAACACATACCGCCGAGGATATGAGGTGGCACTTTACACGGGACATAGTCGAAGGTCAACTAATGCACCCGGCAAATTGGCTTGAGTGGAAAATTTTTGATAACAAGCACCCCTCGTTTGCTGAAGAGGTTCGCAATGTTAGGCTTGGACTTGCTACGGATGGGTTTAATCCGTTTAACGGGCCTTACACAAAGCCCTACTCAACTTGGCCGGTGATTATTGTGGTGTATAACCTCCAGCCTTCGATGTGCATGAAAGATCCCTACATTTTCATGCCTTTACTGATTCCGGGTGATAACAGTCCGAGTAAAGACATCAATGTAAACCTTAAGCCGTTAGTTGATGAGTTAAAGATGTTGTGGGAAAAAGGGGTTCAAACTTATGATGTATCTCTTAAGCAGAACTTTGACATGAGGGCAGCTTTACTGTGGACAATAAATGATTTCCCGGCATTAGGAATGATCAGTGGATGGTCGACTCACGGGGGCTTGTCATGTCCCGTGTGCATGGGGTCAGTTAAAGCTGTGCGGCTCAAACATGGGGGGAAAATGAGTTTCTTTGCAACATTCATATGCTAGTTTTATATTCTATTTGAATATACTGTTACCTCTTTGATTTATGTTGTCTACTAAGCTTCTTAATGTGTAATGTGCAGATATATTATCATTTTGAGGACGGGCAGGAAGCCCATGGCATGACTGTTCTGCATAGATACCTAGAGATGAATTGGCACAAGTGGGTCTATGACTGGAATAAGAAGGCCCAGACGAAGATGGCTGATGGACAGACACTTAAGGATGTCCGGCCAGATTTTATATCTGCTGCAGTGTGGGACCAAATGTGCAGCATTTGGGATGGTGAGGCCTTCGAGAAGATGTCGGCACAGCATTCAGCTGCCCGATAGCAGAGTCGTCTCCCACACTGCACTGGGTCTCAGTCGTACGACCTGTACCGGGAGAGACTCGAGGTGAGTTTAAAGCATGCACCCTCCCGCTTGGAGTTTTGGTGGCACGCCCACCAAAAGAAAGGTGACGGTGGTTATATCTCACCTGAGGCAGAACACATTGCTGTAAGTTATGTAATTATCTTATTTAGTATGTATTTAAAATTCGGATATTCTTTTGTATTATTTCATTTTATTCTTTGCGTATCATCTACTAATGTATTTTTTTTCAGCGACGGTTCGAGGATCTTACAGTGGCCCGGAGCAGTCAGAGAGGTGACACTCCAGTAGACAAGTCTACGCGTGCTGATGAGGAGATAGAGGACTGGCTGCAGGCTACAGGGGGACCGAAGAAGGGTAGAGTTATGGACATTCCCCATGTCCCAGCTTACACTCTAGTCCCTGCTGCGAGATCTCGGTGGCGCCCACCCACTGGAGGTAGTGGTGCGAGTAGATCGGGTGCCGGCCCTTCATTATTCGACGACTTCTTCCGGCGGATCATAGAGGGGTCCATGGCGAGCGGTGTTGTGCAGTCAGGCGCACAGATGTGTTAAAATATGTACTGTAAGTGCACAGTGTCAAATTGAAGAACTGGTAAGTACAGGTCGAACCCACAGAGACTAGATTAATTCTTTAATATATCCTTGATTAATATTTTAGGCGAATTAGAAATAAATATGGTAGAGAAAATTTATTAACTAAATTATTCAAACTACTAATTAATAACGGAAACTATTAATGAGAAAAGATACCTAGGAATCAGAATCCACCAAATATTAACATAATAAATAATTTCTTATTTCCTAAATCAATTCCCAAATTATTCTCCATTCCCTTTAAAAATAATGATTCATATAATTAATATGGGCAAGCATAAGTTATGAGAAATTTACAGATTAACTATAACTTATCAAAACTTCACAATCAATATAAAAATCATATGCAATTTATGCGGAGGAAAATATGAAGGCGAAAATAATTATGCACCAATTTTAGAACGGAAAGAAAATATTATTATGAAATACTTAGTTTCATCATAATCCTAGGTATTAGAAATTTAGTTAGACATGGAATTAAAAACAAAAACAAATAATATTAGTACTACAATTCGCATGAAATAAGAACAATAATTAAAAAGAGAATTTCTATTATATAAATAAAAGAAAGATAAAAATACTCCCTGACAGTAGTTTCACATGTGATTGGAATAAGAGAAAAAACAAACTCTAAATATGTTATTCCCTTCTACACTAGTGAAGAACTAAGAAAAAGAAAATAATAAGTGGTGCCCTCCTCTCTAAAACAAGAGACCTATTTATAGAAAAAATAACTTGGAACCCTAATTGAACTTGGACAGTTTTGTCCCCAATCAACTTCCTAAAAAGATCTTCTAGATATACTTTCCCTTCTCTTGTTGGATTTGACTTGCACACCAAGATTGTTCCACATCTTTCCTACTCCTTGTAGGATTCTTTTTGGATATCCCTTATATGAATAAAAACATTAAATATTGCTTGGATACCAAGATTTTGACTTTATTGCAACAAATATTAAATCCTACAAAATAAAATAAAATATATTAATTTAATAAACTAATATAATTAAAAGGACAAAATTAGGGATAATAAAATGTATAAATTACGTGTCTATCAAATACCCCATACCTAGCTTTTGCTCGTCCTCGAGTAAAATAAATAAAAATAAAAATAAAACAAAAATTACACTACCCCATTTTCGTAGGAAACACGATTGCACTTAGCATGTGCAACAAGCCTTTAAACCCCAAGGTTACCCAAGTGGACGAGTTGTGTCTCGTGAGGGTTTGCAGTGAATATACCCACAAAATTTAAAAAATATTTTTAGGTTCAACAAATTATGAAATTGAAAGAAAACTTCTAAATATCTATGGACATTATACATAAGCAAGATTAAATTCAAAATCTCACTTTTACCTTATCAAAAATACTCGATCTTTTTATTTTAGACACCATCCTTCATTAAATCAATTTCATGTGATGCATGCATGTGTATATGATGTAACTCTTAGTAGAGATTTTTACCATGAAAATCAAGCAAGCTCATTTTTTCTTTTTTTTTCTTTTTTTTTTCAATTTTGATTCTTGACTTGTGCAATGTCTCATTTTCTTAGACTTTTCAGAGTTACCCATGTAGAGCGAGCGTTGGACCAACGACTCCCAAACCAGATGGCTTTAGGGCACTAGGTGTAGAGACACCCCTAAGGGCTTACTTACTCGAGTAATAAAGGCCACAAAATTAGACTAGTCAAGGTGATTTTATCCATCACACTTTTCAGCGTGAATATCGATGTTTCCCGAAGCTTGGATACCCAGTTATTTCGTTTAATGGACATTGAAGCAGTTATTTATTCCTTCTTCTTTTTTTTTCAACTTTTCTCAACTTCATTTTTTTTTTCATTCTTTCTTCTTTTCTTTTTTTTTTCTTTTTTTTTAAATTACTCGAATCATGGTTTATACCCCACAACTAAAAATTAGTGCAAACGTGAAGTGCAAAAATACTTGTGAAATCAATTTTAATCTAGATGGTGTTTCGAACTAAGATTTTGTACCTTATCAAAGATTCAAGAGTTCTAAATCTTTCAATCTTAGTTATGAGTTTTGCTTCACAAACGCTTATTAGAATTAATTCAATCCATAAAAAGTCAAATAAATTTTTTTATTTTTTTATTTTTTTTTAATTTTTTTGTGTTTTTATTACTATAATTTCCTAAAAAGAAAAAAAATCTAATACAATAATATACAAATAAACTCCCCCCATACCTAAATCATGCATTGTCCTCAATGTATGCAAATGAAGAAAAGAGAACAAAGATGTAAAAAAAATTATACCTTGTATGCGGGGCATTTGTTCTGCAAGAAAATGTGGTGAGAAAGAAAACAAATGTACATATCTACAAATATTATGCATCCTAAAAATTATGTGACTGTAAATGTTCAGGGATACAAACAGACAACCTAGAGTGGATTGCGTATGATTTTCAGGAGGTCTAGGTAATTGGAAATAGTTAGAATTTGCAACAGAAGAACAATTGTGAGCATACCCGATTGATTCTTTTAAAATTGAGTCAGAGAATGATAACGAAAAATGATGGTTCCTTTTGAAAAATTCTAACTTTATAAAATCTATCCAAACTTGCCATCCATATTTGTTACCATGGGGCACTAAAACATTTTCATCATTTTGAATAACTGTTAGACCAAGATGTTTAGACACCACTTGATTAACACATGAATTATCTGAAATGGGAGATATGATCTCATTATCTAAACATGGAAGATAATAATTTTCCACAACCTTTGGTTCATTTGTTAAATCACATTTAGTGTTTCTGGAAGGCGCGTCGGATGGACCCAAGGTAGACTTAAAATTATCATAATAGTATTGAAGGTCAATTTGATTCTCGTGAAAATGCTCAAAATGTGTCAAACTTGATTCAACTATAAGTTCCAATCTAGAGTAAGATTTTTGGGCTGTGGAGTCCAACATCTCATTGACCTCATTCAAGTATTCAGTTTCATCCCAAATTTGACCAAAATGATTTAGACAAAAGTTAATAATTTCATCTTCCCCCATAAGTTCATTTCCCGACATTTGTTGAATCATGTTCACTTCAACAGACTGGTCAAACAAATCACTAGGTTGCTCTCCCACATTAAACACATTTAAGTCAATTGTCATGTTCCTAAATGTCAATTTCATTAGTCCATTTCTACAATTGATTAACGCATTAGAAGTTGCTAGAAATGGTCTACCTAAAATGACAGGAATTTGACCCTTGGGATTGGCAACAGGCTGGGTTTTAAGCACAATAAAGTCAATAGGGAAGACAAAATCACCAACCTTAATGAGTATATCTTCAACTATTCCTTTTGGTACTTTAACAGAACGGTCAGCTAGTTGGAGTGTGACACTTGTCTTTTTCAACTCCCCTAAGCCTAAGGTTTGGTACACAGAAAATGGTAACAGGTTCACACTAGCTCCTAAATCAATCAAAGCTTTTTCAATTAACGTGTCACCTATGATGCATGAAATTGTAGGACAACCGGGGTCCTTATACTTCACAGGGACTTGACATGATAATATAGAACTAACATGGGCTGTTAGAAAAGCTTTTTTAGGAACATGAATGGTTTTTTTTTGTGTGCACAAATCTTTTAGACATTTAGCATATGAGGGAACTTGTTGAATGACATCTAGAAGGGGAATATTAATTTTTACTTGTTTGAACACTTCTAGAATTTTGTCCAACTGGGCTGACTGCTTGTTTGAAATAAGTCTTTGAGGGAATGGGGCTTTTGGTTTGAAGACTTTTTCAATTGACTCATAAGGTGTGGTTTGATCATCTTTTGACACAAGCTTAGTAGGTGGGCCTACTAACTCAGAGTTTGTGGGCTTTTCAGGTTGGGCTGACTTTGAAGATGGATTGTTAGATTCAACATTTAAATTTTTCTCTTCTTCATTATCAATGCCAGCATGATTATTAAAATAATTTGTAGACCTTAAAGAAATTATAGAATTCACATGATTGACTTGGTTGTTTTCATGTGAATTAGCATGATAAGGTTTTTGATTAGGGACTGGAAATTTTGGATTGGTCTCGGGTTGACTAGGAAGTTTACCCTTCTCTCTTTCACTAACAATAGTGGCCAATTGACTCATTTGGATCTCTAGACGAGATAAGGTTTAGTTAGTGTTTTGCATAAAATTATGGAAATTATTATGAGATTTTATTAAAGTTTCTATGCTCTTCTCTAAAACGTTAAGTCTCTTCTCACTTTCATTAGAAAAACCTGGTGGATATTGGGTTATTGAACTTGAATTTTGGTACGGACCAGGATTTGGCTTTTGATAAGGTTGAAAAGATTGATTTAGAGACTGATTGACCTGATTTGAAGAGTTATTCGGGTGGGGTCCTTGGTTCCATGCAAAATTAGGATGATTTCTCCAACCTGGATTATAAGTGGGTGCAAATGGGTCATTCGCAGGTCTTTGAAACATTGAATTGACTTGATCATATTCTTCGAGTTGGGACATGACTCTAGGTCATTCCTCAATTACATGGCTTGGTGAATTACTTAGACACAAAGGTGTTGGTGTTGAGACTTGGTTCACGTGTGATTGTCCCCTAGTTTCTAAAGCTTCAAGTCTTTTAAGTACACCAGCCAACTTAGCTTCGGTAACAATTGAATTGTCAATTATATGAACACCCCTAGATGAACTAGGTTTATCGGTCTCTCGGGTGGTTTCCCATTGCATGGTTTTTTCTGCTAAGTCTTCTAAAAACTCTCAAGCTTTTTCCTCATCATTATTCAAAAAATCCCCTTGACACATTGACTCTAACATTATTTTAGTGGGATAGTCTAAACCTTCGTAAGCAATTTGACACAATCTCCATTTCTCAATTCCATGGTGTGGGAACTAGGATAACAAATTTTTAAATCTATCAAAATATTTCCAAAAGGACTCTTTTTCAAGTTGGCAAAATTGATGAATTGCAGTCCTAATTTTAGCAGTTTTATGATTTGGAAAATATTTTTTTAGAAATGTAACAACAAATCCCTCCCAGGTTGATATGGAATTATTTGGTAGGCTATATAACCATTTTTTAGCATTATCTTTTAAAGCAAATGTTATAAATCTTAGCCTAATTGAGTCATCAGATAATTGTTGAATTTTCATTTGGGCACAAACTTCCTCAAATTCCTGAATAAATAAATATGCATCTTCTATCCCTGTGAACCTAGGTAACATATTTATAAAATGCGGCTTAAGTTCAAAATTGTTACCAGTTACCGGTGGTAGACTGATACATGAAGGTTGGGCAGAGCGGGAAGGATAACATCGATCCCTTAAAGAAATAGTTTGTGCGCCCTCCATTTTTCTTAAAGTGAGATATTTTAAAGAGAAATCCGAAAAATCAAGTGTTCTCACTAATCGGGATGTTTCGTCCCTAATCCACACTTTTTGCATACACTACTTAACAAATAAGAAGAAAAGCACAAAAAAAAAACAAAACAAAAAAAAATAAAAGAAAAAAAAATAAATTTACTTCTAAGGTCAACCTAATTAAAATCTAGACAGCTCCTAACTGTTCCAAGTTACACCGCAAGGTCCACCAAATTCGAAATTAATCACACCACTAGTCAGGTAAGTGTAAGAAAGGTGGGAGTCTCTCCGTAGAAACGGTGACTAATTGATTAACCACACAATCTTTAGGCGTATACCTTTTGAACCACTTGCCTAGACACCAGAAGTTTGATTAATTTAAAATTCAGACTCCTCTTGGAGTTTCTTGTCCTAATTGAGCTAGAGAGTCCTAGGGGCCAACGTCTACTTGATTTTATTAGGTCATGGTCATGCAAAATGCAAAGTGGGTTGTTTGTGGGCCAAGGAAGGGTGATAAAATCCCCACCTTATCTTGTTAAGGGTTGTGCCCTTATTGTTAGATTAAAGATGAAAATGCACAAATAATAAAAAAAAACTATAAACAAATAAAGTGTCCTAAAACTATGTGAATTACGAAAGAAGGAGAAATTTTGACGTGCCTCAATCCTCCAGCAATCACCACAGTTTATATTTGACAAAAAAAATAATAAATAAATAAAAATAAAAATAAAAACCTAACCGGATGTGCTCTACGTGAGTGAATACATGAATGCGGCAAATAAAAAAAATATTAATAATAATAAAAAAAACTAAACTTTTTTTTTAAATATGGAGATACGAAGTACCGAAGAAAGCGCAACAACAAAATTTTTATCTTTTCTCTCCTTTGACCAACTTCAATAATCCTGAAAAAAAAATAAAAAAAAATTAGAGTTAAAGCTAATTCGAATAAATAAAAATTAAGGAATAAATAAAAATTAATTCTAGTCCCTGGCAACGGCGCCAAAAACTTGATGTGTTAAAATATGTACTGCAAGTGCACAGTGTCAAATTGAAGAACTGGTAAGTACAGGTCGAACCCACAGAGACTAGATTAATTCTTTAATATATCCTTGATTAATATTTTAGGCGAATTAGAAATAAATATGGTAGAGAAAATTTATTAACTAAATTATTCAAACTACTAATTAATAACGGAAACTATTAATGAGAAAAGATACCTAAGAATCAGAATCCACCAAATATTAACATAATAAATAATTTCTTATTTCCTAAATCAATTCCCAAATTATTCTCCCTTCCCTTTAAAAATAATGATTCATATAATTAATATGGGCAAGCATAAGTTGTGAAAAATTCACAGATTAACTATAACTTATCAAAACCTCGCAATCAATATAAAAATCATATGCAATTTATGCGGAGGAAAATATGAAGGCGAAAATAATTATGCACCAATTTTAGAACGGAAAGAAAATATTATTATGAAATACTTAGTTTCATCATAATCCTAGGTATTAGAAATTTAGTTAGACATGGAATTAAAAACAAAAACAAATAATATTAGTACTACAATTCGCATGAAATAAGAACAATAATTAAAAAGAGAATTTCTATTATATAAATAAAAGAAAGATAAAAATACTCCCTGACAGTAGTTTCACATGTGATTGGAATAAGAGAAAAAACAAACTCTAAATATGTTATTCCCTTCTACACTAGTGAAGAACTAAGAAAAAGAAAATAATAAATGGTGCCCTCCTCTCTAAAACAAGAGGCCTATTTATAGGAAAAATAACTTGGAACCCTAATTGAACTTGGACAGTTTTGTCCCCAATCAACTTCCTAAAAAGATCTTCTAGATATACTTTCCCTTCTCTTGTTGGATTTGACTTGCACACCAATATTGTTCCACATCTTTCCTACTCCTTGTAGGATTCTTCTTGGATATTCCTTATATGAATAAAAACATTAAATATTGTTTGATCACCAAGATTTTGACTTTATTGCAATAAATATTAAATCCTACAAAATAAAATAAAATATATTAATTTATAAACTAATATAATTAAAAGGACAAAATTAGTGATAATAAAATGTATGAATTACGTGTCTATCACGCACCATCACGCGAGCGGATCTACCAGCTGGCTCAGGAGGTTGTCCACAACTCTATAGATCCTACAGCTGCCGTTGACGAGTGTAGTACGGGAGGAGGCCATCCGCGTATGTGCAGTTGTCTTGGCCAACATCTTCCCACCACATATACGACAGGTAAAAACAATTAAATTCTGTATTTCTTTATTTAATTTATGTAATTTATAATTGTAATTTGTAATTGTATTGCAAACATACATATAGTACTGCGTAGATATTAGACACGCGTTAAAATTTATGGAACTCGATTCTGACATACGGAAGCCGAGTTATCGCCCCGTTTGAAAAACTCAACAACACTTAGGTAAAAAACCGAAAAAGAGGTCAAAACTCGCATCATCCGTCCGAATGACACGCAAACACACATATAGTATCGCATAGGAATTAGACACGCGTTAGAACTTACGGGACTCGATTCCGACATACGAAAGTCGAGTTATCGTCCAGTTTGTAAAACTCGTCAACACTTACGCAAAAAGCCAAAAAAGAGGTCAAAACCCGCATCGGCCGTCTGAATGACACGCAAATACACACATAGCACCGCGTAGGTATTAGACACGCGTTAGAACTTATGGGACTCGATTCTGACATACGAAAGCCGAGTTATCGCCCAGTTTACAAAACTCGCAAACACTTAGGCAAAAAGCCAAAAAAGAGGTTAAAACCCGCATCGGCCGTTCGAATGACATGCAAACACACACATAGTACCGCGTAGGTATTATACACGCATTAGAACTTATAGAACTCGATTCTGACATACGAAAGCCGAGTTATCGCCAGTTTGCAAAACTCGCTAACACTTAGGCAAAAAGCTGAAAAAGAGGTCAAAACCCGTATCGGCAGTCCGAATGACACACAAACACACATACAGCACTGCATAGGTATTAGACATGAGTTAGAACTTACGGAACTCGATTCTAACATACGAAAGCCGAGTTATCTCCCAGTTTGCAATACTCGCCAACACTTAGGCAAAAAGCTGAAAAAGAGATCAAAACCTGCATCGGCATTCCGAATGACACGCAAACACACGCATAGTACCGCGTAGGTATTAGACACGCGTTACAACTTACGGGACTCGATTCTGACATACGGAAGCCGAGTTATTGCCCAATTTGTAAAACTCGCCAATATTTAGGCAAAAAGCCGAAAAAGAGCCCAAAACCAGCATCATTCATCCGGACGCCACACAAACACACACATAGCACCGCGTAGGTATTAGAAACGCGTTACAACTTACGGGACTCGATTCTAACATACGAAGACCGAGTTATTATCCAGTTTGCTAAACTCGCCAACACTTGTAGCTAGCTAGAACACAGACTAAAATAATTTAAATATGCTCTATTTTGGACTTCGTTATTAATATTTTAATTTTGTAGGGTCTTGTTGATAAGACTCGTGGGGGTGGAGATGGCGGCACAGGCGATTCCCGTGGAGGAGATGGTGATGATCGCCGGGCTAATGCTAATGAGACTGTGGGGGATGGGACCGGTGATTGGATCAGAGGTGGGACCTGCGATGGGACTGGAGGCGATGGCACAGAGATTCCTGATCTTGGGCAGTAGTTGTTTATATTTATATTTTGACTTTCATGTATGTATTTAGCTTTTGAGTTGTACATATTTGAGTTTGGTATCTAATTATATTAATTGTTGATAGTAAAAGATATGATTGTTATTGATATGCGTACATTGTCATTATTTGTTTTTCTTTAGTTTATAACAGGTACAATGTATATGTAAATAAACAGGGGAATTTTGTAATTTTAATATTTTTTTTAAAGTGGGTCATTGGCGACAGGGTCTTTGGCGACGGGGTTGCCGTCGACAGTGACCTATAGCGATGAATCCAGAACTAATTTAAATAAAGGTCATTAGCGACGGGAAGAAACTCATTGGTGACGGCTATGCCGTCGCCAATGACTGAATTATTAATTTTAAAGCATGGTTATTACAGACGGCTAATTTGTCGCTGAAGCCGTCGCTAATGACGTATTGCCGACGGCATGCCGTCGGCAATAACAAAGTTCTCGACGGCGAGCGACGAGAGACAGGGGCAACGACCTGAGGGGCGACGGCAGTCCCCTTCGCGAATGACCTCATTACCGACGGCAATAGGGTCATTGGCGACGGCATAGCCCGTCGGCAATGATTGATTTTTTTTGTAGTGGTAGTGGATACCTATTCTTGATGTTGACTTGGTCTAATTCCCGGTAGTCAATACAAAGTCGCATACTCCCGTCTTTCTTCTTTACAAATAAAACAGGAGCACCCCAAGGAGATGTACTAGGACAAATGAAACTGATGTCTAACAATTCCTGTAGTTGAACTTTTAACTCTTGAAGTTCAATAGGAGCCATTCGATATGGGGTTTTAGAAATGGGCTTTGTACCAGGTTCAAGATCAATAAAGAATTCAACTTCACGTTTTGGGGGTAGACCGGGAAGTTCTTCAGGAAATTCACTAACAACAGAAATATTATTCAAATCTGACGTGTTTTTGTTCAAGTCCGTGACATGAGCTAAGAAAGTTTAACATCCGTTTTTCAATAAACGAATAGCTTTATGACTTGATATTACAGTGATTGACTTTAGTGGTTTGGTTGTTTGAATTTGCATAACAAGTTGGTTAGGAATATGAAAACTAACAACCTTACGAAAACAATCAATTTTGGCATGATGAGTAGTTAACCAATCAATCCCTAAAATCACATTAAAAGCAAGTATCTTTAAAGAGATAAGATCAACAGGTAATGTGATGGTGCTAACTTGGATCGAGCAAGATTTATAAACAGTGGATGTAATGAAGGTTTCTCCTAACGGAGTCTCAACAGATAAGTCAAAGTCTAATTTCTCCGGAGTCAAGTTCAAACGTTGAGCACAAGTAGGAGAGATAAAAGAATGGGTAGAACCGGTATCTAATAAGGTATAAACTTCACAAGAGTTTATGATTAGCTTACCCGTGATCACCTCGTTCGGTTTTCTCGCATTTTGGGCAGTCACGATAAACGCCCTTCCAGGAACCACCGACTTTGACTTGTTCGGGACAGACGCTGGACTTAGTTTTGCTACAGAACAATCTCGAGCTATATGACATTCTTTTTCACAGTTATAACATACCTTGAACTGTTGTGGGCAGTTTGGGCTGATATGTCCCTCTTTCCCGCATTTGTAACATACGACCGGTGGTTATTCTCCTCCCCTAGAAATAGTTGATGTTGGTGCTGACGTATTCACGTTGTCATTGTTGTACCTTCTCTTCTTGAAATCTCCTCCCGACTCGTTTCGTCTATTATCATGGTCATGATTACCACCAAAGTGGTTACCACTTTTGTCCGAATGTTTTCCTCCCCGCTGGTTTTCATTGCTCCGATGACTGCTGCCACCGGTATGACCCTGGTTGTGGTCCCTCGGTTGAATATACTCATTATCTCGTACTAATAATTGAGCCCTGTTTACAATATATGAATATAAAGAAAATTTATGAGAGATAAGATATTGCCGAATCTCGGGTTTTAGACCTCTCAGAAACATCTGTGTCATTCGTTCCTCATTCTCTACCAAATGAGGTGCAAACCTGGATAACTCTGCGAACTTCGCCTCGTACTGAGACACAGTCATGTTGTTTTGTTCTAGTCTGATAAACTCTACCTCTTTTATATGACGAATACTTTCAGGAAAGTACTTATCATTGAACAGTTTCTGAAACGTTTCCCAAGACATGTTGAGTGTTGCAAGCTGGGTACGCTTCACAGATTTTCACCAGTAATTTGTCTCACCACGGAACATAAATATGGCAAATGGAACCTTCTGTTCCTCCGTGCATCCCAAGACATCAAATATCTTGGTAATTTGTTTAACCCACGTCTCCGCCTAGATTGGATCTAGCTTTCCCGTAAATTCTGGTGGTTCCAACTCTTTGAACTGCTTGGCTGTGACAAGCCGTGCGTTGCTATCATTTCCACCCGTATTTTGTACACGAGTCTCCCTCGTCTGATTTTGCATGAACTGCAAAAAGCTTTTAAGCATTCCATCATTCATCATTTGTTCGGTAGTGTTGTTTACAGGAGGAATATTGTCTTCCTGTTGCACGTTCTCCTAGTTTGTGATTAAAGGTGTTTCCACGGTCTCATACACTCCATTGTTAACGTTCTCAGCTGCCATTCTTAAATACTTCCATAAAACAAGGGTTAATTAAACAAATTAATATATCACATAATATCCCTATATTATGACTGACCAATAAATAAGCTTAGGTAGGACACACTAGCGAAGGATTTACTTGTCTCTCCCCTCCTAGTTCTATTCCCTGATCTCCGCCAGAGACCATATCCCTAAGCTCTGATACCAACTGTGACGCCCCCAAAATAGGTATACATCACCCATTCTAAGTCGCCAAATACATGGTATAGAAATAAATATAACTTCATTACTACAATTATCATGCAAAATACGACAACACATAAACTGTGAGTTTAAATACAAATATTGTCTTCTAGACAATATCTACACTCAAATAAGTCTTCATTACAATTATTGAAATATTATTTTACAAAATAGTGAGGACTGCTAACACAACTGGCTAGAACATCACTCCACACCCCGACTAGTTCCCGCAATATTCTCGCCTCCTGAGAAAAATAGAACAAAAAGGAAAAGGGTAAGCTCAACTAGTCCCGTAAAGAATATTATGACTAAGATAATATACAACAAATTATCATTAGTCTTCAACAGGAAAAAATCTAATAAAATATAATAGACAACAAATTTTATATCAACAACTGCAGCAAAAACACCAATCCATTAGAAGAGTCAAGTAGAGAATGAATTCTACTATCTTCTAATATTTAAAAGTCCATCATTAATATTTTATTCCTGTAACATCAATCAATATACATCTTGAATCAAATATTCATCTTTGCACTACAGGCCAAAGATATTCATTTGTATCACCAGTTTGTCATGTTCATCTAAACACACATTCATCTTTGCACTACGGGCCAAAGATATTCATCAGTTAATCATTCATCTTTGTACTATAGGCCAAAGATATTCAGTAATATCATCATTTAGGACTGAGGATGATGAAAATATCTTAAAAAAAATGAATCCAGTCAGGCAAAAGGACAAAGATTAGAGATTCGTACTTTAGATAATTCAAGTTTAAAAATACTCCATAATAAATCATAATAGAGTAAATTCAAGAATGGAGATCAAAATATGGATACAATCAAAGTTAGTAACCATAATAGACATCTGGGACAAAGAAGAAAAAATTTTATTTTTCTGTGAATAGTGTCGTATTTGTGAATAGTGTCGTATACGTGAATAGTAATCCCGACACAAAAAGGTAGAAATTCCACAATAAAATTTATATCAATATTTCGGCATAATGATATTGAAGGAAATAATATCATTTACGAAGAAAATAACATCTCTTACCTCAAAATAACAGTACTTCTGATCGGGATATCGAATGTAAAGCTGAAGAAAATTTGCACTGAATAGTAATTCTCAAAGTATCTAAATACTCACAAAATATGCTCGATAATATATAGAGAGAAAAAACTTGTTTTTAGTGTGATTTTCAATTCTAACTAATCACCCTATTTGTAAGAAAACACTAGAACGCCAAAGGAGACTAAATAATAAAATATTAATATTTTATTATACCAATTCTACGCATGCCAATGACCAAGTCCAACACTCCACCATTGAACAAAAAATTTTTAGCACATTTTTTCCACTAAAAACAAAAGTGGGTTCCATCCATAATTTTAATAAAAATATTTAATTTTCGAAATTTCAATAATTCATAATAAATAGTCCTTTTATCAGAAAAATACGAATTTTATGTCCATTCCATAGGAAATTAAATTCTCTACAACTTTGTAGCTTTAAGTTTTTCTAAATTTCAAATAAAAAATGCCCGAAATCCACATACGGATGATTTTTAATACCTCCATTCTGACAAAATACTGATAAAAGACCTCAACATTAATTCTTTCATTTATATCCACATAAAATAAATATATCCATCGTTTATATTCATATAAAATAATTATTTCCTTATCATATAATTTAATAATTAATTATTCATAAATAATATTACAGAATCACAATTATGACAACTAGATCGTTCCCAAGAAAGAGGGGGCTTTCCAATAAGAATTTATCCTTACTGGCACGCAATTAGGTGACCAAACCTCTCCTTAGATAGAATTTTCTTAGACATTGTCAATAATGCTATCTAATAATATTATTCAAATAATATGAATTATTGATCAGATAATGAAAAATACTGTGCAGTGACAATTATTAAAAAAATAATAATATAAAATATTAACGTAGCAATTATTGAATCAATAGAATAAAATATTGAACATTAATTACTGTAATAATTATTGAGTAGTGCCTTCTTACGTAAGGATCAATAATTCAACAATAATGTACAATACCGTGTGCTACTATGCAACTATATGTATTACTGTATTTTAACCACTAGGTATTCCAACAGTGTTAACGGTAACTACTACGCCGCTATTTATAAAAACTCAAACTTGTTATTTTTTTTATCTGACCGTTTTCTATTATGGGGCACACAAATGGCTGCGCCATCGTATGAATATTTCCCGACAACAAGAATATTCCACCACCAAACGAATATTCCATGACAACAATGAATATTTTATAACCACTTGCTTATTTTAAAAATTTTGCACATTTCACCCATAACCAAAGCATTATATCAAATTAACACCTTATTATTCAAAATAATAATTAGAGAAAATTTGATTTTATTTATAAAAAAATTGGGGTCTTACAAAACATATACTTTGAATCAATCTTATTCATTTATTAATAAAAAATTTATTTATTAAAGGCATTTAATTATCTACATGGTACTGTTTTAATAATATGTGATAAACTCATACTTTCAAGAAATTCTTTTAGAATCATGATGAGATCATGCTAATGAGATCTAAATTATTAGATAGCTTAAAACTAAAATGTTCTCAATCGATGGATTACTAAAAAGGGGATTAATGAATCCAGATAGATTGATACATACGTTGTTTGCTTATTGGATAAGAATGATTGATCTCATGATCATTTGTGTGGAGACACTAAAGCAAATATATAGGTGCTTATTGGAGAATAAGTTCACTGAACGTGACTCGCTAAGGAATACCTAATGAAGTTTTACTTGTTTGTCAATAAGAATTCCTGTAGTGATAGTAGTACAAATGATCCTTAGACTTGAGATCATCATAGTATCTTATATATAATGAATTACACTTTGACTTATTCCTTAAAACTCTTAGAGTATATCAAAGGGTATGCTTGGGTATAATAAGTTATATATGGAGATAATGAATGATCAATAAAGAATCTACCACTTCTAGTAAAAGAAGAGAAATGTTCTATGTGATTCGATAAATGACAACCTAAGAATCCTTGGCCAAGGTGGAATCAAATTTGAAAGTAGTTTCTAATTTGCATTCATTAGGAGTTGTGAATTTTGAATCAAAATACATATAATTAAATAAAATAAGACTTGACAGTAATTTCATATCTTATATTTAATTGGGACATTGTATGGGAGAAGGAATATTGAATTGTACGGTAACTATTTACTGATCAAAGGTTCTTTTATGATTAATGTTAAATTCTATATTATCTGGAAAGTCGTTGATCGCTAGAGAGATTTATCCCTATTGTAGAATAAATATTATTTATTCAAATAAATTAATAGTTTAATTTATTTATTTAAATAAGATTAAAATTATTCTAATTGATTTATTCACAACTAGTTTAATATGGAGAACCTAAATGATCACACCATAAAAGAAAAATAATTATTTAAGAAGTTAATAGCATAATCGTAATAATATGTTAAGTATATTTAATTTAATCTATGGTGATAAAATAAATTAAATAGCTTAATATTTATTATTTAAAATTTTGAAAATATTAAATATAAATTAATAAGAGGAGTCTTATTAATATTATTAAAATTATTATTATTTTTATTTTCTAAAAGAGTTTAAGAATTAATTTAATATAAGTACAATCATTTATTCCTAATAGGATTAGGAGACAAAATTAGTTAAAGGAGTTTAATTAATTATTCCTAATAAGATTATGGAGTCCAATTAATTAAAAGAGTTTAATTAATTAAATATGGTTACCTGATGTAAGAGGTGTAACTCCCCCAAAATAGGTATACATCACCCATTCTGAGTCGCCAAATACATGGTACAGAATACAAATACAAACTTAAATATACAACATGAGCTGTAAGTTTCAATACATATATTGTCGTCTAGACAGTATTAAAACTAAAAATAAGTCCTCAATACATTTATTATCACACTATTTCATAGAATAGTGAGGACTACTAATGCTATCATCTGGGCCGTCACTCTGTTCCCTGACTAGTCCCTGCTACGTTCTCATTTCTTGAAGAGAACAATGAAAGCAAAAGGGTGAGCTCAACTAGCCCAGTAAGAAATATTATGACTAAGATAATGCAGAATAATTTATCGTTAGCCTTCAACAGTGTTAAACTGATAAAATATAATAAACATCAAGTTTAACTGCAGCGGAACAAGTAATCCATTAGAAGAGTCAAGTAGAGAATAAAATCTACTATCTTCTATGATTTAAAAGATTTTTCATCACTTTTATCGCTGAGACTCAGCTTAATAAATAATCCACATCATCCCTGCACTACGGCCAAGGATATTCATTAGTATCATGACCACAAATTATCCATGCACTACGGGCCAAGGATATTCGTGTATTCATCAATGGTCATGATCATGCCAACAACTGTCCATCAATGCACTACGGGCCAGTGAGGACTTTTACCACATCATTTGTAACATTATGATCATGATTATATATACCGAATAATCCCTGGTCATAATCACACTAAGTCCATCTATGAACTACAGGCCACATATGACTTTTAACAGAATATAAACATGAGAATGATAATAATGATATAGGAATTTAATAAAACAAGTTCAAGGATAAATTTTTAAAGATTTATAATTTAATTTATCCAGAAATCAATAACGTCCAAATTGTCAACATGATACTGCTTTGTGGAGTAAAATTCAAGAATAATATTGTACCAAAAATAATTTAGACCGAAAACGAATCAATTTTTATCATGAATAGTATCCTGGGTGAATAGTACTCGAGTGAATAGTAACCCGTGAATAGTACTTCGGGAATAGTAATTCCGTGAATAGTACTCCGGCATGAAAAAGTTAAAACTTATCAAGAATGCTCAGAATAATATTTTCATGAAAAGATACTGGATGAAGCGCAAATATCAATGATATTCTACTAATTTCATAGAGTATAGAAGCCAAAACTTTAACAAAACGAGTATAGAATTCGAAATCTGAAACAAAATAATATTACTTACATACTACAGAGTATGGAAGAAAATATTATTTCAAGCGAATATTGAACAAAAATAACATCCTTTACCTCAAAGAAACAGTACTTCAGAATGAAATGTCAGATATGATGCTGAATGAAACTTGTATTGAATAACAACTCTCAAAGTATCTAAATGCTCACAAAATACGCTCGATAATATAGAGAGAGAAAGAGAGAAAGCTTATGTTTCTGGTATGATTTTTAATTCTAACTTAGCACCCTATTTATAGAAAAATGCTAGCACGCCGAAGCAGACCTGACCTGTAACCTGATGGCTTTACCTACTACTATTCTCACCCACCACTTTTGAAATAAAATTCTAGCACATTTTTTTCCATCCAAAAATCATTTATAACATAATTTCTGAATAAGTCGCCTCTTAAAATTCATAACAAATCATACGCTAATTTTTAACGGTTTAAAATTTGTGGACATATACTCAACTTATATATGCATAACATATTCAAAAATCACAACGATCCAAGGGTCGGATCAAAATTGTTAGAACAGGTGAGTTAATGGAGTAGCGATTCGAGGAAACCCTTCTACTAATCTCCGATAATAACCAGCTAAGCCGAGAAAGCTACGTACCTCAATCACTGATTTAGGTTGCTCCCAGCTTTGAATAGCTTCAATCTTTGTCTGGTCAACAGATATTCCATGACTTGATACTACGTGCCCAAGGAATGCTACTTCCTCAAGCCAGAACTCGCATTTCTTCAACTTGGCATAAAGCTTGTTTTTACGAAGCTTTTGGAGTATCAGCCTCAAGTGTTGCTCATGATCTTCACGACTTTTGGAATATATAAAGATGTCATCAATAAAGATGACCACAAAATGATCCAAATATTCCTTGAATACTCGATTCATCATATCCATGAAGGCAGCAGGAGCATTAGTCAATCCAAAAGACATGACTAGGAATTCATAATGCTCGTACCGAGTTCTGAAAGCCGTCTTTGGAATGTCATCGGTTCTAATCTTTAACTGATGATATCCGGAACGAATATCGATCTTTGAAAAGAATTTGGTGCCTTGCAACTGGTCAAACAGGTCATCAATGCATGGCAATAGGTACCTATTCTTGATGGTGACATGATTTAACTCCCGATAATCAATACAAAGTCGCATACCCCCATCTTTCTTCTTCACGAATAGAACAGGAGCACCCCAAGGAGACGTACTAGGACGAATAAAATCGATATCTAATAATTCCTGTAATTGGGTCTTTAACTCCTGAAGTTCAATAGGAGCCATTCGATATGGGGCTTTGGAAATGGGTTTTGTACCCGGTTCAAGGTCGATACAAAATTCAATTTCTCACTCTGGGGGTAGGCCAGGAAGTTCTTCAGGGAATACGTCAGAAAATTTATTAACAATAGAAATATCATTCAAAACTGACGTATTTTTGTTTAAATCCGTGACATGAGCTAAGAAAGCTTAACATCCGTTTTTCAATAAACGAATAGCTTTATGGCTTGAGATGACAGTGATTGATTTTAATGGTTTGGTTGCTTGAATTAGCATAATAGGTTGGTTAGGAATATGAAAGCTAACAACCTTACGAAAATAATCAATTTTTGCATGATGAGTAGTTAACCAATCAATCCCCAGAATTACGTCAAATGCAAGTATTTTTAATGAAATAAGATCGACAGGTAATGTGAGGGTACCGATTTGAACCAAACAAGACTTATAAACAGTGGATATAATGAAGGTTTCTCCCAACAGAGTTTCAACAGATAAGTCAAAGTCTAATTTCTCCGGAGTCAAATTTTATCAGCTGTTCTCTCTTGGTTGAGTTAACTCGTTATCGCGCTCCAATAACTGAGCCCTATTTACAACATCTGAATACAAACATAGTTTGTGAGAAATTAAGTATTGGCGTATCTCAGGTTTCAAACCTCTTAGAAATATCTGTGTCATTCTCTCCTCGTTATCAACTAAGTGGGACGCAAACCAGGACAACTCAGCAAACTTGGCTTCGTACTGTGACACGGTCATGTTGTTTTGCTCCAGTTTAATGAACTCTACCTCTTTCATGTGACGAATACTTTCAAGAAAGTACTTGTCATTAAATAATTCTTGGAACTTCTCCCAAGACATCTTCAATGCGGCAGGTTAAGTACGCTTTACAGATTTTCACCAGTAATCTGCCTCTACCCGCAACATGAAGGTGGCAAAGGGAACCTTTTGCTCCTCGGAGCATCCCAGGACATCAAATATCTTGTTGATCTGCTTTATCCACGTCTCCGCCTTAAGTTGTTTTGGCTCTCCAAAAAACTCCAGTGGTCCCAGCTCCTTGAATTATTTAGCAGTGACCGTCTGAGAGTTACCAGTGTTTCCACCTATATTTCGGATAGGAGTCTCTCTTGCCTAATGTTGCATGAATTACAGAAAGCCTCTGAACATTCCATCGTTCATCATTTGGTCAGTGTTGTTGTTTGCATGAGGATTGTTATCTTCCTGTTGCACATTATCCTGGGTATTGATCTGTGGTGACTCAACGGTCTCCTGTGCTCCATTGCTATTCTCAACATTCTCAGATGTCATTTTCAAATACTTTCACAAAACAAGGGTTAATTGACATGTCACATATTATTCTTATACTCTGACCGGCCAATTAAATACCAAAAAAACTTAGATAGGTCATACTAGTGAAGGAATTTCCCCTCTCCCCTCCTAGTTTTAGTCTCACATCTTAGCAAGGGATCATATCCCTAAGCTCTGATACCAACTGTGACTCCCCCAAAATAGGTACACATCACCCATTCTGAGTCGCCAAATACATGGTACAGAATACAAATACAAACTTAAATATACAACATGAGCTGTTAGTTTTAATACAAATATTGTCGTCTAGACAGTATTAAAGCTCAAAATAAGTCCTCAATATATTTATTATCACACTATTTCATAGAATAGTGAGGACTACTAATGCTATCATCTGGACCGTCACTCTGTTCCCCGACTAGTCCCTGCTACGTTCTCATTTCTTGAAGAGAACAATGAAAGCAAAAGGGTGAGCTCAACTAGCCCAGTAAGAAATATTATGACTAAGATAATGCAGAATAATTTATCGTTAGCCTTCAACAGTGTTAAACTGATAAAATATAACAAACATCAAGTTTAACTGCAGTGGAACAAGTAATCCATTAGAAGAGTCAAGTAGAGAATAAAATCTACTATCTTCTATGATTTAAAAGATTTTTCATCACTTTTATCGCTGAGACTCAGCTTAATAAATAATCCACATCATCCCTGCACTACGGCCAAGGATATTCATTAGTATCACGACCACAACTTATCCATGCACTACGGGCCAAGGATATTCGTGTATTCATCAATGGTCATGATCATGCCAACAACTGTCCATCAATGCACTACGGGCCAGTGAGGACTTTAACCACATCATTTGTAACATTACGGTCATGATTATATATACCGAATAATCCCTGGTCATAATCACACCAAGTCCATCTATGGACTACATGCCACAGATGACTTTTAACAGAATATAAACATGAGAATGATAACAATGATATAGGAATTTAATAAAACAAGTTCAAGGATAAATTTTTAAAGATTTATAATTTAATTTATCCAGAAATCAATAACGTCCAAATTGTCAACATGATTCTGCTTTGTGGAGTAAAATTCAAGAATAATATTGTACCAAAAATAATTTGGACCGAAAACGAATCAATTTTTATCATGAATAGTACCCCGGGTGAATAGTACTCGAGTGAATAGTAACCCGTGAATAGTAGTACTCCGGCATGAAAAAGTTAAAACTTATCAAGAATACTCAGAATAATATTTTTATGAAAAGATACTGGATGAAGCGCAAATATCAATGATATTCTACTAATTTTATGGAGTATAGAAGCCAAAACTTTAACAAAACGAGTATAGAATTTGAAATATGAAATGAAATAATATTACTTACATACTACAGAGTATGGAAGAAAATATTATTTCAAGCGAATATTGAACAAAAATAACATCCTTTACCTCAAAGAAACAGTACTTCAGAATGAAATATCAGATATGATGCTGAATGAAACTTGTACTGAATAACAACTCTCAAAGTATCTAAATACTCACAAAATACGCTCGATAATATAGAGAGAGAAAGAAAGAAAGCTTATGTTTCTAGAGTGATTTTCAATTCTAAATTAGCACCCTATTTATAAGAAAATGCTAGCACGCCGAAGCAGACCTGACCTATAACTTGATGGCTTTACCTGCTACTATTCCCACCCACCACTTTTGAAATAAAATTCTAGCACATTTTTTACCAACCAAAGGTGGGGCCCACTCATTCTAGAATTTTCCACCAAAAATCATTTATAACATAATTTCCGAATCAGTCACCTCTTAAAATTCATAACAAATCATACGTTAATTTTTAACGGTTCAAAATTTGTGGACATATACTCAACTTATATATGCAAAACATATCCAAAAATCACAACGATCCAATAGTAGGATCAAAATTATAACTCACACAATAGAGCTTTAAGAACACTGATTTGATTTTTAATACTTCCAATCTGACAAAATACTGATAAAACACCTCAACATTAATTCCTTCATTTATAACCACATAAAATAAATATTTTACTATCCATCATTTATGTCTACATAAAATAAATATTTTCTTATCATATAAATCAATAAATAATTATTCACAAATAATATTACAGAATCACAATAATGACAACCAGGCCGTTCCCAAGAAAGAGGAGGCTTTCCAATAAGGATTTCTCCTTACTGGCGCACAATTAGGTGACCAAACCTCTCCTTGACAGAACTTTCTAGACATTGCCAATAATGCTATCTAATAATATTATTCAAATAATATGAATTATTGATCTGATAATGGGAAATATTGTGCAGTGATTGAAACAACAAAAATATAAAATATCAATGCAGCAATTATTGAATCAATAAAATAAAATATTGAACAGTAATTACTGTAACAATTATTGAGTAGTGCCTTCTTACGTAAGAATCAATAATTCAAAAATATTGTGCAATACCGTGTACTACTGTGCAATAATGCGTATTACTGTATTTTAACCACCAGGTATTCTAACAGTGATAACGGTAACGACAACGCCGTTATTTATAAAACTTAAACTTGTCGTTTTCTCAATCCGACAATAATTCTGATGTGGGGTCTACCAATGATTGTGTCGTCGTACGAATATTCCCTGTTAAAACGAATATTCCTCGACCAATCGAATATTATATACTAACTTGCGTACTTTGTAAAATTTGTAAATATTATCCACAACTATTATATCAAATTCACTCCATAATATTCAAAAATAATATTTATAGAAAATTCATCTTTATTCATAAAAGTTGGGGTCTTACAAGAGGAGTCTTATATCAGATATCAAATATACGTGATTCCAATAGTTGAAGAGTACACCCCCTTTTAATATAGAGATAGTTGAGCCAATACACCATTCTTCTTGAAAATTCTTCTTCCTTGGTGGATTACCTGTAGAGGCCATACACTTGGGAGACTAACATTGATCAAAGGAAGGAAGATTCAAGGAGATCACGGAGAAGTAGGAGTTGAACTCGTACATGTGGAAGCTCGTATCTACAAGGGTATAATTCCATAACTTCTTGTTTTTCGTTTTTAATTAATAATATACATAAAGGATGATCCGGGTAATTGGTTTGTGAAAAATTTTAAAATCTGAATTTGCTTTGCTTCCGTTAATTTTACAATTTGATTGCGTCTATGATCTTTACAAAACCTTACAGTGATATCAAAGCCAAACTTTGTGCGAATTATTAATTGTTTTGATTCCATATATGTATGGTTATGTATTTAGAATAATTTATTGGGCATAATTTATTATATAAAATTATTATTTTATGAAGAAAAAAATTAATTCGTGAAATCTATACCATTTTTTTTAAAAAAGGGGCTTCGCGAATCACGAAACATAAATATTATAAATCAGTTAACACTTGGTTAATGCCACGCGAATCACGAACATGAATATTATAAATCAGTTAACACTTTGGTTACCTTTACGTGAACCTTACGGTTATATATATATATAATTTTATAATTAAAATAAAGAGTTTATTTTAATCTTGAAATGGATTTCATACAACTTAAAATTGCCCATTAAATGATACTCATATATATATATATATATATATATATATATATATATATGTATATATATGGAATGATTTTATTCATAAGATGAATGTTTTATTTATTGATGCATATTGTGATATGTATGATAATAAATGGGATTGATTATGGACTATTGACCAATGTGATTGAATTTATTTTGGTTGGATGCTTGAATGAATGAATTTTATTAAATAGGGTATCCGTACCTCGTCTTTTCTAGTTTTTTTCTTGATGTAAATTATATCTCTCTCCTATGTATTTTCCCTTGATTGTTGATCAAGGTTTCTATTTAACTTAAATAGTTTATGTAATAGGATTAGTTTGAAATTTTTTTCAAAGAACCGGAGATGAAGGAGCAAGGGGCAAGGAGCGCTTGAAGATTCGTTTGTAATAGAACCCGAGTTTAAATGTAATAGTTATATTTAAATGTTTATGATCTTGCACCCTAGGGTTTGACCTTTTGGTTCATTTGGTGGCTCTAGTGAACTAAATTAGAATAAAAGTCTGTAATCAATCCGGGTAGAATATAGTATTCTATAATATGCATGCTAGTATTATATATACATTATATATTATGCAAACATGCTTCGCATGTTTAATAATATGACGCGTATTTTATATATATATGTGCATGCGCGGTAAACAAGATGAGACTAATAATAATAAACCCCTCAAAGATATTATATTAAGTTGTAACGTTTAAAGATATTTGGAATATCGAATGTTGCCTTCTAGCACGATAAAAATAATAGAGCATTAATTATTTAATATAAGTTTATTGTGCACACAAGGTAAATATTAAATATTTGAGATGTTATTTTTATTACATTTGATGTTTATAAGGAATTGAACAAGGACTGTAGTTTTCTCTTCACTTATATGGAAATGCTGGGTACGATTTAACTTAAATTATTTTAGTTTGGATGTGCACACACTTGACCATTATAATTTAAGAGGTAAAATATAAGGAGTTACATAATGATGTAATTGACAAGAATTATCTACCTATTTATTTATATATAGTTTGTTGTGCACAAACAAGGCTATATACATTTCAAATGGGATCCTTATTCTCACTAGCAAATATTTAATTAGATATTGTCAAACTATATAATGAGGGTAATATAGTTTGAAAAAATAGTGGAAGATACCGATTTAAAATAAGACCTAATTTATTTTGGTAATTAATTAAATGAATGTTTGCTAAAATATTGTCTTTTTACCTGCAGAATTTGAAAATGTCACATTCTCTAATTTCACTACGTAGCATACTTGATGCTAACAAACTGACCAGACCGAATTACACGGACTGGTTAAGGAATCTGAGAATTGTTCTCACTGTTGAAAAGATTTTTTATGTCCTAAATTCGCCCGTACCTGCAAATGTTGTAGAGACAACCTCTGAGGAAGAGAATTCTACTTTTAAAAAGTGACAAGATAATGCATTTGTGGCTCAATGCATCATTCTCGCATCCATGAGTAACGAGCTTCTGTAACGACCCCAGAATTGGGACTATTTTCTTCCCAATCTTGTGCGTTAATATTATCCCGTTCTAGCTTTAAAACATTATTTAATGTTAAAATAGCTAAAAATACAGAATAAATTTTTTTTTTCTTTCTTTCCATTCATTCATTCCCTGAAACGCAACCTTGACAATTCTTCTTTATACTAGAATCATATTTATTACATGATTTATTTAATCTGAATAGATATGAATATATGTATAATTCATTATTTCAAACATATTTCTAATTCAGAACAAATGATCTTCATCTATTAAATTATTCAAAGGTTTACTTTTCTGTGGTTTACACATGTAAATACCATCAAATGATTCAACACAATCTCAATTAAATCACTAGTCTTCTTTTCATGCGCTCCTAATCACGATAGATCGCATAATAACTTTAACTTGCAAATTAAGTAAGATTGAACACGACTGCCCAACAAGTCTAATAGTCTATCATGCATCACATAGCATATAGGTTTCACATTCAGTTCATGCATTTATATTCTTAGTGTTCAAGCATATTACAAATGCATTATCACATTTATATCCTGCTGGTAGCAACATACATACCATAGCATACTACACATGTCCTGTACATGTCATTCATTGCACATATATATTGAGTTCCCTGACTCAATTCAATAATTAGTCATAATTTGACATTCATCATTCACAAAGCAAATAATGCAGTTCATAGGTATTACATACTTATAAACATAAATCATGCTAACAGTTATCTATAGCAATTATAAGTCCATATAAATAAACTGAGAAACTTTTCTGGTTTGTAGTCTATTGTTAGGATTTTTAGCTTAATTGAAATGTTCTCACATATCCTACACAGTTATTTACATTTACAAGCATATTAGCCACATAGCCAAGTTATATAGTTTGCAAGCTCACATAACACGTAATTTCAGTGATCATGGTTATAGTTTAGATTTCTATATCTGAGATATTGTATACATTTTTCAAATACCTCATCCATGTTTTCACATTAGTCATTTTTCACTTTGATGGGGTTTAATATGCTTATATCATGCAATAGGAATCACTTTAAAATTATTATTTACATCTTATTCAGGATTTAGAACATAAGTATTTCATGTATTCTTAAGTTCTAGCATCCCATACCAAAGTATTATTGTGTTGGTTTAGGCTTCTATGCAAGTCTCTTTATGTTTCTTGAAATAATGCTCAAACTAGGCCATTATTCACCATTTTTGAGTTTACTTGCTTTGGTCCATTCTTACCAATTTCATTTCTAGCCACCTTGGTTCATTCCAACACTTGAATTATATTTAGTTAGGACTAGTTCTAGCATTCCTTTAGGTTTACCAAGCATAGATGGGGTTTTTACCCTTTAAACCTAGCTTTTTCTAGCTTTTACACACTAACTTCAAAGTACTTGTATATATTAGAATTTCAACACTTGGAATAGCCTAACATAACTCCAACTCACTTGTCTAAGGTGTCCCAATTGAGTTCCAAGTAGAATAGAAAAATCTCAAATTTTCGTACTTAGACAAATTTGCACAACTGCAGTTTTAGTGATTTTCCATGCTAGTTTGGTGATTTGTTTAGACTCCTTGGTTAAGCCAAGAGCATAACCACTTGGCCCTACTTCTAGACCATACTATAAGGTATTTTAATCAAGGTTTAGATTTCTTGTTCATGCCCATTAAGCTCCCCAAAATAGGGATCAAACTTAGCCATTTTCTTACTTTTTTTACAAAACTGTTTTTGAACTTTTTCTAAATTTTTCCAGTTTTGGCCACTAGGATAGTCTAGGCATGTATATTTAAGTTACTTAAGGTTAGCATCACCATACTTTATTTAATCATCTAGCCCATTTTGACTTATCAAAGCTCACTTTAGACTTGAAAAAGAGGTCTTAACTTGGTTCTCTTGCTAGCTTTGGTAATGGTCATGATTTGGAACTGTTATAAGTAGGTATTAAAAACTTTATTTGAGTTTATTACAGCCCCTTAACTTCAAGTGCTAACAAGTACCCAAAACAGTCAACTATGTGTCTAAAAATGTGATTTTTAAGCCTGACATTGCAAAATACACCTTGTAGACCTTAACTAACTTAGGGAACAACTTTTAGGTGATATATTTAGACTATTTAGAGACTTCATACTACTTCACAACTTCAGTTTGCAAACACTGCTCAAAATAATCCTAATTTAGGCATAGATTTAGCTACTAACTTGTAAACAGTCCACATTAGAACACATGTAGTCTTTAAGCATTCCTATAAACCTTAAATCACCATAAAAACTCATAAGCACATACTCTAGCATGTTTGAAAATTGATTTCAATCTTTCCATACCCAAAGCAGCCTTTATCTAAGCATTATAAGCATGAATTAACATCATTTCACCAAAACAGTTGCAAACATTCAAGTATATGCATTATTATAACATGAACCTACTATATACCATATGTTTAAGGTTTCAAAATATCTAAATGTAAGATCTCTAGCTTTAGTTCAAAACAGCCCATAATAGATTCTTTAAATTCTATAAGAAAACATGGTTTAACAACCTAGTTAACAAAATAGCTGGTGGTGCAATACATGAGTTTTGGCTAACCTTTTTCATAACATTTAATATGCATAGCTTTGATTTGGATGGTTTAAAAAAGTTCATACCTTGACCATCTACTAACAGTTCACATACAGATCATTACCAAGTCCTTAAACTATTACACAAGCACACCAAAACAGTGGTTGGTCTGGTTTGATTCAACAAGCCTAAAGTGCCCTGTTTTAGTTCTTTAATTGACTGCAAAAGCTACTTGTTACACTTCTTTAACCTTTAAGGTTTGGTACATTTAGGTACTTTATTAAAGCATAAAATTCATACTAAAAGTATGACATAATAATTATAAACCAAGCTTCCAATAACAGTCAAAATAACTTATTTTGCTTATATATAAAGCTATCATGGTTTAAAATTCAAGGATGCAAGGCTTCAAGCTTCTTACCCAAAACAACCCTCTTTAGTCTTTACATTCCATAAGAGAAATGGTTTAACAACCTATTTAGCAACATGGTGTGGTTAGGCACAAAACAGTGGTCAAGGTTAACTTGACACACTGATCTCCATTTACTTGTTTTGGTAGTTTATAACTTGCACCTTAGTCATTTTAATATAGTGTACTCTTAAGGTCAGTATAGGAGATGTACTTTCTTATTTAGACAGCTTAATCGTGCCTACTAAGAGCTCATAGAGAGCCACCCAAAACAGCGGATAAAATAACTTTGGCATGTTAAAATCTCAACCATTGTTTTAGATTATAAATTGCACTTTGTTTAAGTTTAACATGCTAAATCACTTTAATTGCCATCATATATGTTAAAATAAACCAAACCCATGCTTTACTAGATCTTTACTTATTAATTTAGTTAACAAACTTAAAGAAATTATCAACTAGAAAACCAACAAAAATCTTAGCTGCAGCAGTCCATGATCCCCCTCCTTGCAACACTTAACTTCTAAGGCAATTAGTTACTAGCAAAGGACTTTGATCGTAGTAGTTACTATACTTGCATATCATACATTCCCAAACCAAAACTGCAGCAACTATATTACATGTAGGGACCAAAACTGCTATAGCAGTCACTCCCTAGTAACTGTTGCTGCACAAAACAACCATTACAGTGGCTTTATTTCCTTTAACTTATAGATGAGCTTTGATTTGATTTGGTATGCTTATTCACCTTGATTATAACCTCATATGTCATACCAACTTACCCCAACTCTTAATTCTTTCTAGTAATCAATTTTTAATCAAAATAGTCCACTTGGGACTTTTGTTGAACACATGGTGTGCACAGTTTAAAATTACTTGTGTCATAGCTATTTGCTTGCTCTACAACTCCATTAAGTCACCTTATAACACCACAACCAACCTATCTCCTTGTGCCTAAGCCAAGCAATAACAGTAACTAACTTAACAAGAGCTGGGCATGACAGTTATCATAGCAACAACCATAGCATAGCAGTCATTTAGTTTTATGGCAGTCCCTCAACCATTACAGTCCACTAATAGCAAGAAAATGGAATGGAAGGGATTGGAAGGATCTTACCTTGATAGTTATAAGATTACAACTGAGTTGTGCTGCTTGATCACCCCCCCTTCTCGGTCAGAATCTCTTTTTCTTTTGTACTGTGCTAAAGTTCTGGGAGGCTAAGTTAAGTAGTATAACCCTTTATACTTGGGTGGGACACTTGGGTTATATAACTGAGTCCCCTAACTTCTGTCAGCCACTCTAAGCTTGGCCCCTACTCTTCTTCATTATTATCCTACCCAGCTCTACTGAGTCTAAGTTCAGTCCTTCTTCTTGAGTTGCCTCCTAATAGTCTACCCCGAGCAGTCAGTTGGCTTTTATACTGTCTTACATCCTTATCCCTTGTAGGGTACTTGACCCCTAAATGCTAATCTCTGCTTCCTAACCTCTAACTAATTGCTAACTGACTTCTAACTCTTGGAACCAGTTCTGCTATCAGCTAACTGAAAAGACAACTTATTTCTCCCAACGTGGCTGCTGAAATGTACAATGAAAGGGTTGGATTTAAATTTGGTATTTGGGCTCAAAGTATAAAATCAACTCCTTATTTTCCCAACGTGGGCTATTGAATTTGGACACTAAGCGAGGGTGGATATAGTTTTATTTTGGGCTTAGTACAACTACCCTTAACACTTAGGAAATTAAAATGCTTGCACACAAACATGAAAAATTAAGTTGGCCCAATATTTAAATGTGGACACTTGCACATATTAATATATGTAAATTTATCTACCACACTTATTTAGGCTAGCAAAATTGTAATTAGCACAAACATCATTATTAAAAATAATGGTTACATGTAATTTAATTAACCTATTTGAGTACTCATCATTTTTCTTCTTTACTACCAAATAATACTTTTTGAATGAAATAAATTAAATTATAATATAATTGTTTCATTAGCCATATAGGTAGTTTCATGCCAAGAATATTTCATAACTAAGATATGTTGGCTTTCCTTTTTATTTTGATATTGAAATATCATTTTAATAATGTATGTTATTCTTCTCTTCCTTTAATAAATTGCCCTTACAATTTACAAATATATAATACCAATATATTTATAAAGCATAAGCATCACATATTGCATAGTTCATATCCATTTATGCAATATAATATCATACAACATATTATCTAATAAGAATTTTATTTATTTAATTCTTATTTTAATATTACCCAAAATTTGGGTTATCACATTCTTTTCCGTCCCCGGAATCACAATACCGAATCATTCTTAATCGGTTTAGATCTTATTATTTCTCGTAACCTTATCGTTGAATCATTTCAACATACCACTTCCTTAGATTTTTCTTAAAAAATTAAAATAAATCATCTATTTTCACTCTAGGTTTTAAACTTTAACCTTTAATTTAATCATTCAAGATTTTCTAAATTTTCGGGTTGTCACAGCTTCAACATGAAACCATGGATGCTCATACTATGCTACTGCACCTGAAAGAGCTGTATGGTGAGCAAAGTAGGACTGCTAGATATGAAATATCTAAGGAGCTCTTCCGATCTCGGATGACCGAGGGTACTTCCGTTGAGACTCATGTCTTAAAGATGATCAATCTGATTGAACGTCTTGGATAGCTTGGGTTCATCATGGATGGGGAGTTGAGTTAAGATTTAGTCTTGCAGTCACTCTCGGACACCTTCACACAATTTGTTATGAATTTTCACATGAATAAGTTAGATGTCAGCTTGCCTGAATTACTTAATATGTTAAAAACTGTTAAAGGTCACTTCCCATCTAAGAAGGACCAGGTCTTTATGGTGGATGATTCTTCCAAGAAAAGGAAGAGGCCCAAGGTATCTTCTCAAAAGAAAAAATCCAAGAAGGTTAAGGGTAAGGCAAAAGTGAAGGATCAAAAGAAATCTGATCCAGCTAGAAATGGAATTTGCTTCCATTGCAACAAGTCAGGTCACTAGAAGAGGAACTGCAATGATTATCTTGTGGAGCAAAAGCAGAAGAAGCTTGGAGAAGCTTCGAATCATAATCAAGGTTTGTTTATGATTGGAATTAATTTATCTGAAAGTTAATCTTCTACTTGGGTATTGGATACCGGCTGTGGTTCTCACATATGTAATAATATACAGGGACTGGTCAGAAGTAAAAAGCAGAGCAAGGATGAGGTCGTCCTACAAGTGAGAAATGGAGCAAAGGTTGTTGCATTAGTTGTAGGGACTTATTGTTTAGCATTGCCTACGGGCAAGTCCATTTGATTAAATAATTGTTATTTTGTTCCGTCACTTATTAAAAACATTATTTCAATTTTTGTATTGTATATGGATGGTTTTGACATTATAATAAAGAACAACAGTTATTCTATTTGTAATAATAATGTTTTATATGGTGTTGGTAATTTACGAAATGGACTTTATATACTTGACTTGCATAAAAATATACTTCAAATTGAACAAACTAATAAAAGGAAGGGAGATGATGTAAATTATACCTTTATGTGGAACTGTAGACTCGATCATATTAATGAAACAAGATTATCTAAGTTGTATAAAGATGGACTCTTAGAGCTATCTGATTATGAATTATATCAAACTTGTGAATCTTGTCTCATGAGCAAAATGACTAAATCTCCTTTTAGTGGAAAAGGAGAAAGAGTTACAGAGTTGTTAGCGTTGGTTCACACAGATGTATGTAGACCTATGACAACGAATGCAAGAGGAGGGTATTCTTATTTTATTACTTTCACTGATGATCACTCAAGGTTTGAATATGTGTATTTAATGAAATATAAATTCGAATCAATTAAAAAGTTCAAAGAGTTCAGAAGTGAAGTAGAGAAGCAAACTGGCAAGAGTATTAAGATTCTTCGATCTGATCGAGGAGGAGAATACTTAAGCAGTGAGTTTCTCAATTGTCCCAAAGAAAATGGTATAATCTCACAATGGACTCCACTATGAACACCACAGTTGAATGGTATATCTGAAAGGAGAAATCGAACACTGTTGGACATGGTTCGTTCCATGATGAGTTTTACTAATCTTTTAGTGTCATTATGGGGATATGCCCTAGAAGCGGCTACATATCTACTAAATAAAGTTCTCTCGAAATCCGTCCCTAAGACTCCATATGAGATGCGAACATGGAGGAAGCCTAGTCTTAAGTATGTTAAGATTTGGGGATGTCCAACTTATGTGAAAAGGTTTCAAAATGATAAGCTTGGAACAAGATCTGATAAGTGCACATTTGTGGGATATCCTAAAGAAAGTTTATGATACTATTTCTACAATCCTACTAAACAAAAGATGTTTGTTGCCAAACATGATGCCTTCTTGGAAAAGGAATTTATCCTTGAAGGGGCCAGTGGGAGGAAAATAGATCTTGAAGAAATTCAAGAACCATAAACCACTACAGATCAAATGGATGAACATATCCAAGTAGAGATTCCTTCGGTACCACACCCTATTCGTAAATCTGGAAGAGTACCGAAGATACCTGATAGGTATGGACTTGTCATAGAGGATGACGATGAAGTACGCATCATAGATGATGATGATCCATTGAATTACGAACATGTTATGAGCAGTAAAGACTCAGAGAAGTGCCAAGAAGCCATGAAATTCGAGATGGACTCCGTGTATGAAAACCAAGTATGGACTTTGGTTTCACCACCTGAAGGCATTAAGCCTATTGGGTGTAAATGGGTCTTTAAAAGAAAGACTGGAGCAGACGGCAATGTAGAGACTACAAGGCCGGACTGGTCACAAAAGGTTTCAAACAAAGACAATGAGTTGACTATGACGAAACCTTCTCACTAGTAGCGATGCTCAAGTCCATTCGGATTTTGCTTGCGATTGCAGCTTACCATGACTACGAAATCTGGCAGATGGACGTGAAAACAGCCTTCCTCAATGGGAAACTTGAGGAGGATGTGTATATGACACAGCCAAAGGGATTTATTTTAAAGGTTGGAACCAATCAAGTCTATAAGCTACAACGGTCCATTTATGGATTGAAGCAAGCTTCTCGTAGGTGGAACATCTGTTTTGATGAGACAATCATAGAGTTTGATTTTATCAAAAATGAGGATAAACCATGTGTGTACAAGAAGGTTAGTTGGAGCGCTGTTTCATTCCTTGTATTATATGTTGATGATATATTACTGAGAGGGAATGATATTCCTATTCTACAATCAATTAAAATCTAGTTGTCTAAACACTTCTCTATGAAGGACTTGGGAGAAGCATCCTATATTTTGGGGATAAAGATCTATAGAGATAGATCTAAAAGGATGTTTGGCTTGTTCCAAGGAACGTACATTAACTCGATGCTAAGGAGGTTTAGCATAGAAGATTCAAAAAGAGGTCTCATGCCGATGAGTCATGGAATACATCTTGATAGGTATCATTTTATTTTATATATTTTGATGATAACAATTACGTAGTAATTAAATAAATCTATAAATTATTTAATTATTTTATCTAAACTATTTTCTAATTTTATTTTAATTAATTTTTATTGACCTTGATAATTTAATGTCAAGTGTTGAATAAATTGATTCATATAAATATCTAAGGTAAGGAGATCCTATTTCTTTTACAAAACCTAAGTTGGGAAAAAATGTTTTATTGCATACATTCATATATCATAAACTTATGAGTATTAAAGTATATTATAAACTAAGTGTTTCATATATATATATATATATATAACGTGCAAATGTGTGCATATATGCATGTCCTGGCAAAACTTTATGACCTTCATTTTGGGACATCCATTTTGGGACATCAAAAATCGTGTGTGCTGGCGTGTGTGCTGGCATGCGTGTATAAGCTTTTGGTCAAATTTTTTTCATTAAATGCTAAGTACTTTGAAAAAGGAATGGGCGGATTCTTGAGTATTGGCCATAAATAAACCGCATATTCTAGTTTTCATCTGAACCGTTGAATTCAAAAATACATCATCCAAATCATACATTCAAAATTAGTTTTTACAAATTATCTTTTTGCCCCCGACTTCAAAAATCTATAAAGAGGGAGTATTTCATTCATTTGATTTTTACCAATTTAGTGAAAAGCAAAGCATACTCTCATTGCCTACATTCTCTCTAAAAGTTTTATATCTCTTCTTACAAAAGTTCTGATTATTTTAGAAGAGAAAATTGGTCCAAATATTGAGATAAGTCATTTGAGTTTAACTTCTGTTGAATTATTTCTTACTCGCTTTATATATATATATATATATATATATATATATATATATATATATATATATCATTTATTTATCAAATAAAAGGATACTTGAGTGCCGTAAGGCTACGGAGATACACCTCTACGGAGAGGAATTCGAACCGTACGATTCCTTATAGTTTTCAGTAACCTTTTATCGACATTATTTATATACATATCGTAAAATAGATACGACACTTGATAGCTCAAAAACGAAACTGATATATTCCCCCAATAAGAGGAATCATCCGAACTGGATTTGAGAATCGTAGTGATCTATTGAAAATATTTATATAAATATCAATTGTGAAATTATAAATTTTGTCGTACTTAAACGCCGCAAAGCTATGGAGATACACCTCTACAAAGAGGAATTCGAACCGTACGATTCCTTATAGTACTAAGTGACATTATTTATAAAAGTTCACATAATAGATAAAATATTTTTATATATTATCTGAGTTAAAAAATAATATTTGCAATATCAGTTTATGCATAACTGATTTAATTATTATACTTGATAAATATTATTTGAATTGATTGATTCTTTTTATATAAGTATTGATATATAAAAATCATTCATATAATACTTGTTAAAGATTATCTGAGAAACAATCCTGTTTAATTCATAGAAAAACACTCTTTATTTTAAATAGTAAATAATTCCTTTTAAATTGCATTAGAATTTTTATCTGCTTAAACAGAAGCACTTTTGATCTAAAGCTAAAATTGACTTATCTGCTTATTTAAGAAGCATCTCTCGAAAACACAAAAGTTATTTAAACTTTTATAACTGTGCATAGTTTACATATTTACTTAATCAGAAGCATCATTTGATCTAACCATAAATTATTATCTATTTACTAAGAAGCATATTTTTAAGTATAAAAGTCATTGAACTTTTATAAACTTGTTCTTTAATTAATATCAACTTATTTGAGAAGCATCAATCTGTACTAAATTCATATCTGCTTATTTAAAAAGCATATTGTTGTAAAATCACTTGTAAAAGGAGAAAAGGTCAGAAGTTAGTTTATTTTATGTACCTGTGAGAAATACAAGTAATTCTTCAACCAAGAACAGAGTCTTAGAGAGGTCAGCGGGAAGTTGGGTCTATAGTGTACTTGTGAGGTGAGGAAGAGGCTGTTGTTTCAGGACCAGATCATTGAATAAAACTGAACTCTAAAGAAGGTACAACTAAACTTGAGGAGGGAGCGGAGAGCTTGTTGTCCAAGATAGAATAGTTGAATAGTTGGAAGTTTGTCTATAAAACTTTGTAAAGGCTTCTCCGCCTGTTGAAAGAATTTTATTACTGATAGTAATAGGATCTCAAGTTCCAAGTAGGGACTTAAGACTGGACGTAGCAACATACCAAGGGGTGTATGTTGTGAATCAGATAAATCTCTGTGCATTGTGTGATTGAATTTTTATTATCTTGCATGCTAATTTCTAAAACTGCAAATTGATTGTTAAAAAATTAAAAAGGCCTAATATATTTTTTTAACATGTAATAATCTATTCAACCCCCCTTCTAGATTATTATTGGACTTTCACATCTCTCCAAGAAATAGGCCCCAAAGACACCTGAGAAGAGAGACCGTATGAGTAAGATTCCTTATGTTTCAACAATAGGATCGATCATGTACGGTATGATATATACTAGACCGGATGTCGCTCATGCACTTAGTGTAACAAGCAGATATCAGTCGAATCCAGGAGAAGAGCACTGGAAGGCAGTGAAAAATATCCTAAAGTACTTAAGAAGAACTAAGGATGTATTTCTTGTCTACGGTGGGTCTGAATTGAAACTAGAGGCTTCACAGACTCAAGTTTTCAAACAGACCAAGATAACAGTAAATCAGTTTCGGGGTATGTGTTTACCTTGAGTAGTGGCGCAGTGAGTTGGAAGAGTTCCAAACAGCAAACAGTTGCTGGTTCAGTGACAGGGGCAGAGTACATAGCTGCAAGTGAAGCTGCAAAGGAGGCTGTTTGGATGAAGAAGTTCATAACCGAACTTGGTGTGGTTTCTAGTATTACAGGACCAGTACCTTTATCAGGTGACAACACCGGAGCTGTTGCACAGGCTAAGCAACCCAGTTCTCATGAGAAATCCAAACACGTATTGCGACGGTTTCATTTAATCAGAGAGATCATTGAAAGAGGAGACGTCACCCTAGAGCATGTGGACTCTCAAGACAATATAGCAGATCCATTTACTAAAGCGTTAATACAACAATAGTTTGATCGTAACTTAGAGAAGATGGGTATGAGATACCACGATGATTGACTTTAGTTCAAGTGGGAGATTGAAAGTAGTATGCATACAAGCCAATCATGTATGATGATAAAGCATATACTTTGTAATCAATCTTATTTATTTATTAATAAAAAAATTATTTATTAAATGCATTTAATTATCTACATGGTGCTGCTTTCATAATATGTGATAAACTCATAGTTTTAAGCAATACTTTTAGAATCATGATGAGATCATGCTAATGAGATCTAAATTCTTAAATAGCTTAAAACTAAAATGTTCTCAATCGATGAATTACTAAAAAGGGGATTAGTGAATCAAGATAGATTAATACATACGTTGCTTGCTCATTAAATGAGAATGATTGATCCCATGATCATTTGTGTGGAGACACTAAAGCAAGTATGTATGTGCTTATTGAAAAATAAGTTTACTAAACGTGACTCGCTAAGGAATAACTAATGGAGTTTTACTTGCATGTCAATAGGAATTCCTGTAGTGATAGTAGTACAAATGATCCTTAGACTTGAGATCATCATAGTATCTTATATATAATGAATTACACTTTGACTTATTCCTTAAGACTTTTAGAGTATATCAAAGGGTATGCTTGGGTGTAATATAAGTTATATATGGAGATAATGAATGATCAATAAAGAATCTATCACTTCTAGTAAAAGAAGATAAATGTCATATGTGATTCGATAAATGACAACAAAGGAATCCTTGACCAAGGTGGAATAAAATTAGAAAATAGTTTCTAATTTTCATTCATTAAGAGTTGTGCATTTAGAAATCGAAATACATATAATTAAATAAAATAAGACTTGACAGTAATTCTATGTCTTATATTTAATTGGGACATTGTATGGTGGAATGATTGAATTGTACGGTAACTATTTACTCAAAGGTTCTTTTATGAATAATGTTAAAATCTATATTATCTGAAAAGTCGTTGATCGCTAGGGAGGCTTATCCCTATTGTAGAATAAATATTATTTATTTAAATAAAATAATAGTTTAATTTATTTATTTAAATAAGATTAGAATTGTTCTAATTGATTTATTCACAACCGGTTTAGTATGGAGAACTTAAAGGGTCATACCATAAAAGGAAGAATAATTATTTAAGAAGTTAATGTCATAATCGTAATAATATGTTAAGTATATTTAATTTAATCTATGGTGATAGAATAAATTAAATAGCTTAATATTTATTATTTAATATTTTGAAAATATTAAATATAAATTAATAAGAGTCTTATTAATATTATTACAATTGTTATTATTTTTAATTTCTAAAAGAGTTTAGAAATTAATTTAATATAAATACTCTCATTTATTCCTAATAGAATTAGGAGTCAAAATTAGTTAAATGAGTTTAATTAAGTATCCTTAATAAGATTAGGGAGCCTAATTAATTAAATGAATTTAATTAAATAAATAATACCTTATTTTAATTAAATAGGGTTACCTGATATCTTTATATGAGAAGTCTTATATCAGATATCAAATATACGTGATTCCAATAGTTGGAGAGTACACCCCCTTTTACTATAGAGATAGAAAAAACTAGGGTTTGAGCCAATGCACCCTTCTTCTTGAAAATTCTTTTTCATTGGTGGATCGCCTGTATAGGCTATACAATTGGGTGGCTAACATTGATCAAATGAAAGAATCTACCCGGAGATTCAAGGAGATCGCATATAAGTAGGAGTTGAACTCGTACATGTAGAAGCTCGTATCTATAAGGGTATGCTTCCATAACTTCTTGTTCTTCGTTTTTAATTAATAATATGCATAAAGGATTATCCGGGTAATTAGTTTGTGAAAAATTTTAAAATCTGATTTTACTTTGCTTCTGCTAATTTTACAATTTGATTGCGTCTATGATCTTCACAAAACCTTACAGTCCACACATCCTCATCCTCTATATTCAGCATTTTTTCACTCACTTCAAGCAATGTCACTAGTACTCAAAGCACCATAGATACAACCCCATTGTTTTTTCCAAGTTTTTATCTTGAATTCGATGTGTGGCCTTCACGCAAATCAGTGTTGCGCAATATTTTCAGCATATTTTTCTCCAGTTCTGCACATAGCCATTTCTAAATTGGCCATTGTCTTGCTTGAAGCCCTATGCAATGATTTGGTAGAAAGAATCTACAAGTGTTTTCTCTTCAATAAATGTCCAACTCCTTCTATTCCTTACGTCCATGGCTGAATATTTATATATAGAAGATAATAGTTACATTTACAATTTTATTTGTTGAATAAGCTTCACATAACCAAAAATTAACCTGAATATAAGAGATTCTATATGCATTAAGTTGAACGTATAGACAACATATAGAGAGAGAATAGATGTACCGCATTGCATTAGCAACATAAGTACTAGGGTATTCCGAGTTTTAGTTTAATAAAACATAATCACAAAATAATCATAATAACAAGTCACAAAACACTAGGATATTCCGAGTTTTAGTTTAATTTTAATTAACAAAGAAACAATTCTGAATTTCTAACTTCACCCTTGCCATTGGGGAAGACCTCTAACTGCCCTCCACTCATTATACATTGTTATGCCCATTTGACATCTTTTCTCAGTCCATTGATTGGATGTTTCACAAGTGTCAATCAAATTAGCATCCAAGTCTATTGCATCAGGATTGTTTGCAGCATCCATATCAACCTGTACTGCATCTAGTGGATCAACCCCCATAATTTTCGAATCAAATTGTGCAGAAGAACGCATGCATGCAGTGATAATACGACATTGGGTTTTGTAGGGATAAAATGAAGGACTCCTAAGGATGGACCAACGTAGCTTGAGAACACCAAAAACTCTTTCATTGACATTACGAGCTGTAAAGTGCTTCATGTTGAAGGACTCTTCTGGACAGTAGGTTGCCTCTCATTTCGCCAAGTAGCCAAGTGATATCGTTGCCCCTATATGAAGCTAAGAACCCTTCACCATTCGTATATCCAACATCACAAAGATAATAATATCTTGAATTAAATAGATGCCCTTAGTTTCTCCTCTATTAGAACGTCAATGATTTTTTTATTTTTAAGTTTTAACTCGGTATAAAACTAAATCTTACCACTAGGCACTTTTAGTCCATTGCTCCTAGTTATGGCATCTCTAAGCACTTGCTCTACAATCCGCAGCAGAGCCTTCTCAACTCGGCAAGACAAAAGTGAACATCATGTCTGGCATACATACTCCCAACATGTTAGTCGCAATCTCGAACCCTGTCCTTGATCTGCCATGCCCCAATAATTAAAATATAAGTTTCTAAATAATTTTACATGAAACACATTTTTAATTCCGGGATATGTTGAAAGCATATTTTTCACCTATTACAATTGGTTAGGTTTTTTGCTGTCAAACTATTCACAGCTAGCTTTCCATCAAAACAAACTCATATAAAATTTAAACATGAAAACATAGTGTACAAAAATTGACTAGCAAATTCAAAAAAATTTATTAACATAATAAGTGTATATAAAATCTGAAAAAGAACCAAAGTTTGAGTGTCAAAATTAAAGTTAGAATTAGAAACCTAAATTGGTCATTAAAACAACTTAAATTTCAGAATAAAAAGTTGAAATCTGAAAATTTTAAGACATGATTTCAGAATAAAAAGTTCAAATAGGTGTGTATTCATGAGGGAGAGAGAAAGAGTGACAACTATATATATATGGATCCCCATTCGTGGCAACCGGTTGTCACGAACACTATTCCAATAACCATGATCTTAACCGTTGATCGTCATAATAAAATATTCAGATTAAAAGTAATTTATTCTCTGCCGCTATAGCTTGTAGCATCAGTAATATTCTTTCTTGCTATAATGAAAATTACCAAAATGCCCTCAAATTCAACTTACCTTGCCGCTACAAGTTGTAGCGGCAGTGCAAGACTGCAAGTCATGTAATCCTTTTATCTGTCCCATAACAAGTGACTCGTAACACTAGTCACTTTGTAAGATTCTATTTGATTATTTATTTTATAATCAAATATTTTTATTTAATTATCAAATAAATAATCAAATAGAATCTTCTATCAAATAAAAGTATAAAATAAAAATATTTTATTTGATATAAAATAAATACCAAATAGAATCTTTTGTTTTTTTTTAATTTTTCCCCTTTTCTCGTTCTAAATAAAATGGAAGAGATGAAAATAGAATAAAATATTTGATTATAAAATAAATAATCAAATAGAATCTTCTATCACATAAAATTATTTTTATTTTATTATCATTCTATTTGATTTTATTATATAATTATAAAAATTATTATTTTTATAATTCTATTTTATTTGATAAAAATAGAATTATAAAATAAAATAATTAAATAGAATCTTACAAAGTGACTAGCGTTATGGGTCACTTGTTACGGGACAGACAAAAGGATTGCATGACTTGCACGGCCTGTAGCGGCAAGGTAAGTTGGATTTGAGGGCATTTTAGTAATTTTTGTTGTAGCAAGAAAGAATATTACTGTCGCTACAAGCTGTAGCGGCAGAGAATAAATTAACTTTAATCTAAACATTTTATTATAACGATCAACAGTTAAGATCATGGTTGTTGGAATAGTGTTTGTGGCAATCGGTTACCGCGAATGGGAACCCTATATATATATATATATATATATATATATATATATATATATATATATATATATGGAGAATCTCTAAAGCGAACCTTAAAAAGCGAACTAAAGACGAACCGTCGTCTTTGGTGTCTATGGCGACGGTTCAACCCGTCGTCAAAGACTACATGGCTATGGCGACGGATCGAACCGTCGCAATAGACACCAAAGACGACAGTTCGTCTTTGGTTCGCTCTTTAAGGTTCGCTTTAGAGACGGACCGTATATATATATATATATATATATATATATATATATATATATATATATATATTAATTTCACACAATTTAATTTCAAATCTTAAATCAAATGAATACAAAGTAAAATTACATAAACCTAGCTGAAGAATGCATATTAGAATAAAGAGATATGAAGGATTCTCACCAGAAAAATCAATCTTGAAAAAAAAAAGAGAAAACTAAAGCATCCTTGGAGGGTGGTTGTTGTTGCTGTCGAGCTCGAAGAGACGAGGAGAGGACGAAAAAAGAGATCGTATATTGATACTGATAAACGGATATAATAGAATATTATAGTAATTTTAGAATAAGGTTGAGGTTAATTTTGTCTAGTAATTTTTAATTCCAAATAGTAGGAATTATAATATCAGGTAAAATATGACATTAAATAATCTTTCATTTCAAGCTATTTTATAATCTCAAGACTCTTAAGCTCAAATTTAAAAACAAACAAGACACTTGAGATTAATAGTCATATCCCAAGTATAATTATTGCAAACAAACATAGTTTAAATGTCTCACACACTCTATAATAATTCACATACCAAACAATATTTTAATTGTAACTGTAATCCCAACATACAAAAAAATATACTAACTATAAGGGAGCTATCTATAGTCAGCAATTGTTATAAACCTATGGACCTGTATTATCTTTAGCTAGCGTATCCATAACCATAACCGTGTATGAAGATGTTAAATATACTCAAGTTATTGAAGGCATTTGGCCTAGTGGTATGATTCAATTCATGTTTACCATGAGATTGGGGGTTCAATCTTGTTAACGCCAAGATCTTCTCCCACGTCCCAATCACGTAAGACGCCCTGATCCTGCACAGTTCAACAAGTCAACACCAAAAGCTTGACGGCCTGACCGTCGGGGGATAGCTCCGGCGTGAGAGTCAGTACAGGCGATCACAAGGTTAACGATGGAGGAAAGAAAATGCTCCGTGTCTGAGTGAGTGTGAATAATAATGATAATGTGTTGTGTTTTGTTACCTCTTTCCCTTTTGTGATCCTTGCCCCATACGTTTCCAAGACCCGGTTTACTGTGCCACCCACTATCTCCTGACACCTCCTCTCACCCCCGGTCATCTCAACTGAAAGTATGTAGCTTATTTTCCCACCTGCTACCACTGTTACCTCCCACCGGTAATCGGAGTCCCATCCTCATTAATGCCATGCAGAAAGGTGGCAGACATAACAGTTAACTACTACTTTTGTGATGATTACCGGTCAAAGATAGGATAAGTGACAACTTACATAATTGACCAATCCAATGACTAAGCCCAATATTATAGTCAAGTAGTGAGGCCCAAATCATTTGACCCAACATGACAAAAGTGACATAGTCCAAAGGACAAGTCCATTCGGCCCGGCCCAGTATGAAAAGTATTATGGCCCAACATTGCCCCCCAGTCTTTTATTAAACAGGATGTTTAGTAGAAGACTGTAAATAGTGTGAGTCCATAGCGAAAAGGGATCCAACGAGCACCAGCCCACCTTGGATAACCCAATAAAACCAAAATCAGACGTTACCCCTTCCACTCCCGCATCATTATCTCCAATTAATGTGCCGCCCTCGGTTTTCGTGCAAAATTTGAAAAGACCACTATAAAAGCCAACTTTCCCCAATTTTGACGACTTTACCAGCTTAATTTGAATTTGATATACAGTGTTTTCTCCTTCTCTCTGATTTCTTTCTTTCCTGCAAGATCTTAGTAGCAATGGCGACCCAAGGTTCTGACAATTCCACCCCTATTCTTGCTCTTCCGATTTCCATCACTCCTCCCAGTCACAACCTCACCGAGTCGGTTCCAAATCCCAACCTCCAAATCACGGCTAGTCCTGCCGGGAACCCTTCAAACCCCTACCCAACCCCTCAGAGTTTTTTGAGAGTGAAGAACAATACCCTCACGCCAATATCCCCTCTATCATCACCGAGATCGAGCTGCGTGCCATCAGAAGTCGGTATCAGATTCCGGACACCGATCTGGTGAGAGCTCCAGAACCGCACGAACGGATGTACCAATGATCGGATGGGTGGACTGCCGTACCGGTAACTGTTCTAGAGAAGGGAGTTAGATTCCCTCTTCACTCTTTCCTTGTTACTCTCCTGGGATTTATCGGAGTAGGATTCGCCCAACTGGTGCCGAATTCGTACATCCACATCTTGGCCTTCATAGCATTCTGTTATGAGTTGGGGATACCCCCTACAGTTGATTCTTTTTTCACTCTCTTCTCTGCTGGGAAGTCTCGGGAACGAGGCTTCAAAGTGCTGAGCAAACAGTCCCCCAAGCCCAACGCCAAGTTCGAGAAGCGACCTTTGATGGATACTCCTTCGAGCAACAAGGGGTGGCACAGAGAATGGTTGTAAGACCCCAACTTATTAATGAATAAAATCAAATTTTCTCTAAATATTATTGTGAATAATAAGGGGTTAATTTGATATAATACTTTGGTTATGGGTGAAATGTGCAAATTTTACAAAATAAGCAAGTGGTTATAAAATATTCATTTTGTCGGGGAATATTCGTTTGGTCGTGGAATATTCTTGCTGTTGGGAAATATTCGTACGACGGCGCAGCCTTGTGTGGGCCCCATAACGGAAACCGATTGGATGAAGAAAACGACAAGTATACGTTATTTATAAATAACGGCGTAGTTGTTACCGTTAATACTGTTGGAATACCCGGTGGTTAAAATACAGTAGCACACGGTATTGCACCAATTATTGATTCTTACGTAAGAAGACACTACTCAATAATTGTTACAGTAGTTATTGTTCAATATTTTATTTTATTGATTCAATAATTATTGCGTTGATATTTTATATTATTATTGTTTCAATAATTGTTGCTGCATAGTATTTTCCATTATCAGATCAATAATTTATATTATTTGAATAATATTATTAGATAACATTATTGGCAATGTCGAGAAAGTTCTGTCTAAGGAGAGGTTTGGTCATCTAATTGCGCGCCAGTAAGGAGAAATCCTTATTGGAAAGCCCCCTCTTTCCTGGGAACGGCCTGGTTGTCATAAATGTGATTCTGTAATATTATTTGTGAATAATTAATTATTGATTCATATGATAAGGAAATATTTATTTTATGTGGATATAAATGAGGGATATATTTTTGTGGTTAAAAATGAAGGAGTTAATGTTGAGGTGTTTTATCAGTATTTTTATCGGAATGTAGGTATTAAAAATCAAATCAGGGTTTTTGAGAAATATTGCGGGTGTTATAATTTTTAATCCGACCGTTGGATCGTGGTAATTTTTGGATATGTTATACATATATAAGTTGAGTATATGTCCACAAATTTTGAACCGTTAAAAATGAACGTATGATTTATTATGAATTTTACGAGATGACTGGTTCAGAAATTGTTGAATTTTCGGAGTTTATCATTTTGATGGAAAATTCTAGAATTGGTGGGCCCCACTTGTGGTTGGTGAAGAAATGTGCTGAATTATATTTCAAATGTGGTGGGTGGGAATAGTAGCAGGTAAAGCCATCAGGTTGCAGGTCAAACCTACTAAAATTTTCCTATAAATAGAGGGCTAAGTTAGAATTGAAAATCACACCAGAAACAAGTTTTCTCTCTTTCTCTCTCTAGATTATTGAGTGTATTTTGTGAGTATTTAGATACTTTGAGAGTTTCTATTCATCAGAGCAAGTTTTTTTCAGCCTTATACCGGTATTCCGACCAGAAGTACTGATATCTTGAGGTAAGGGATATTATTTTCTTCTTAAATGATATTATTTTCTTCAATATCATTATGCTGAAATATTGATATGAGTTTTTATCAAATTTAGAACTTTTTGTGTCGGGGTTACTATTCATGTATACGGCACTATTCACGTATACGGCACTATTCACGAATACGGCACTATTCACCGAAAAATAAAATTTTTCCTTTTTGTCCAAGATGTCTATTATGGTTACTATCTTTGATTGTATCCATGTTTTGATTTTTATTTTTGAATTCTGCTTCACAATTGATTATTATGAAGTATTATTGATCTTGGATAAACTGTTATACGAATCCCTACTATTTGTCCTTCTGTCTCATTGGATTCGTTCTCTTTAAGATATTTTTCATCATCCTCAGTCCTAAATGATGATATTAATGAATATCTTTGGCCTGTAGTGCAAAGATGTATGATTACTTGATGAATATCTTTGGCCTGTAGTGCAAAGATGAACAGGTGTTGAGATGAACATGACTGACAGGTGATACAAATGAATATCTTTGGCCTGTAGTGCAAAGATGAATATTTGGATAAAGATGATTATTAATTGATGTTACAGGGATAAAATATTGATGATGGACTTTTAAATCTTAGAAGATAGTAGAATTCTTTCTCTACTTGACTCTTCTAATGGTTTGTTGTTTCCGCTGCAGTTGTTGATCTAAAACTTGTTGTCGATTATATTCTATCAGATTTTTCCCTGTTGAAGACTAACGATAATTTGTTTGTATATTATCTTAGTCATAATATTCTTTACTGGGCTAGTTGAGCTCACCCTTTTCCTTTTTGTTCCATTTTTCTTCTCAGGAGGTGAGAACATAGCAGGATCTAGTCGGGGTATGGAGTGATGGTTCTAGAAAGATGTTTTAGCAGTCCTCACTATTTCTGTAAAATAGTGTTTGAATAATTGTAATGAGGATTTATTTGAGTGTGGATATTGTCTAGAAGACAATATTTGTATTTAAACTCACAGTATGTGTTGTCGTATTTTGCACGACAATTGTATTATTGAAGTTGTAGTTTGCTTTCTGTACCATGTATTTGGCGACTCAGAATGGGTGTTGTATACCTATTTTGGGGGTGTCACAGTTGGTATCAGAGCTTAGGGATATGATCCCTGGCTGAGATGTGAGACAAGAACTAGGAGGGGAGAGACGGGGAATTCCTTCACTAGTATGACTTGACTAAGTTTATTTGGTGTTTATTTGGTCGGTCAGAGTATAGGGATAATATATGACATGACTATTAACCCTTGTTTTATGGCAGTATTTAAGAATGGCAGCTGAGAACGTTAATAATGGAGTAAATCAGACCGTGGAGACACCTTTGATCATCACCCAGGGGAACGTGCAACAAGAAGGCAATATTCCTCCTATAAACAACGTTACCGAGCAAACGATGAATGATGGAATGTTTATGAGATTTTTGCAGTTCATGCAAAATCAGACGAGGGAGACTCGTGTGCAGAATACGGGTGGAAATGATAACAACGTGCGGTTTGTCACAGCTAAGCAGTTCAAAGAATTAGGACCACCAGAATTTAAGGGAAAGCCGGATCCGATCATGGCGGAAACGTGGGTCAAGCAAATTACCAAGATATTCGATGTCTTGGGATGCACGGAGGAACAGAAGGTTCCATTCGCCACTTTTATGTTCCGCGGTGAGGCAGACTACTGGTGGGAGTCTGTGAAGCGTACCCAGCCTGACGCACTCAACATGTCCTGGGAAACATTTTAAAAACTGTTCAATGACAAGTACTTTCCTGAAAGTATTCGTCATATGAAGGAGGTGGAGTTTATCAGACTGGAACAAAACAACGTGACAGTGTCCCAGTACGAGGTGAAGTTTGCAGAGTTATCCAGGTTTGCACCTCATTTGGTCGAAAATGAGGAACGAATGACAAGGATGTTTCTGAGAGGTCTAAAACCCGAGATTCGACAATATCTTATCTCTCATAAATTTTCTTTATATTCAGATGTTGTAAATAGGGCTCAATTATTAGAGCGAGATAATGAGTATGTGCAACCGAGGGACCACAACCAGGGTCATACCGGTGGCGGCAGTCATCGAAGCAATGAAAACCAGCAGGGAGGAAAATATTCGGACAAAAGCGGTAACCACTCTGGTGGTAATCGTGGTCGTGATAATAGAAGGAGCGAGTCGGGAGGAGATTTCAAGAAGAGAAGGTACAACAATGATAACGTGAAGACGTCAGCACAAACATCAACTGTTTCTAGGGGAAAAGAACGACCACCGGTCGTATGTTACAAATGTGGGAAAGAGGGACATATCAGCCCAAACTGCCCACAACAATCTAAGGTATGTTATAACTGTGGAAAGGAGGGTCATATAGCTCGAGAGTGTTCTGTAGAAAAACCAAGTTCAGCGGGGATGATGACTCAAAAAGCTGTCCTAGAAAAGTCAAAGTCAACGGTTCCTAGAAGAGCGTTTTTTGTGACTGGTCAGAATGCGAGGAACCCGAACGAAGTTAGCACGGGTTAGTTAATTATAAATTTTTGCGAAGTCTATACCTTATTAGATACCAGTTCTACCCATTCATTTATTTCTCCTGCTTGTGCTCAACGTTTAAACTTGACTCCGGAGAAATTAGACTTTGATTTATCTGTTGAAACTCTGTTAGGAGAAACTTTCGTTACATCCACTGTTTATAAATCTTGTTTGATCCAAGTTGGCACCATCACATTACCTGTTGATCTTATCTCTTTAAAGATACTTGCTTTTGATGTGATTTTAGGAATTGATTGGTTAACTACTCATCATGCCAAAATTGATTGCTTTCGTAAGGTTGTTAGTTTTCATATTCCTAAGCAACCTGTTATTCAAATTCAAGTAACCAAACCATTGAAGTCAAACTCTTTCATATCAAGCCGTAAAGTCATTCTTTTATTGAAAAACGGATGTCAAGCTTTCTTAGCTATGTCACGGACTTGAACAAAAATACGTCAGATTTGAGTGATATTTCTGTTGTTTGTTTCCTGACGTATTTCCTGAAGAATTTCTTGGCCTACGCGTGATATTGAATTTTGTATCATCTTTGAATCTGGTACAAAACTCACTTCTAAAATCTCATATCGAATGACTCCTATTGAACTTCAGGAGTTAAAAACCTAACCGTAGAAGTTTGTACCCGAGCCTTTATCTGGTGACTTCCTTTGTGGAATGCACCGAAGGCAGACTCTCCGTAGGGGACGCCATATTCGTGCGGTAGTAAACTGATAGGTGTCATTGTTGCGTGTTATCCAAGATTGGGATATGAGTCACAGTTAAGAGCAACCTAAGTCAGTAATCGAAATGAGTAGCTTTCTGGTTATTATCAGAGATTCGTAAAAGGATTTTCTCGAATCGCTACTCCATTAACTCATCTGACTCGGAAAGATACAAAATTCGGTTGGAGTGAGGAATGCGAGAAGAGTTTCCAAGAACTCAAGAGGAGACTCATTTCGGCACCTGTTCTGACAATACCATCTGGTTCGGATGGATTTGTTATCTACAGCGATGCTTCAGGCAAAGGGTTAGGATGTGTTCTCATGCAACATGGGAAAGTCATAGCCTATGCCTCACGACAACTCAAAGAATATGAGAGGAATTATCCTACTCATGATTTAGAGTTGGCAGCAGTCATTTTTGCGTTGAAGATCTGGAGACACTACCTGTATGGGGAGAAAGTGGAGATCTATACAGATCATAAAAGCCTCAAATATTTCTTCACCCAAAAGGAACTCAACATGCGGCAGCGACGTTGGCTCGAGCTGTTGAAAGATTACGATCATACCATCCAATATCATCCTGGAAAAGCAAACGTAGTAGCTGACGCATTGAGTAGAAGATCATATGATGGTACGAGTGCAATGTTTTTAACACAAAGGCCCATTTTGTATGACTTACAAAGGATGGAGATAGAGATGAAGGCTCCAAGTACCCACATGATGATATCAAATATACGAGTAGAACCGACTTTAATCGATAAAGTTAAAGCTGCTCAAGCTACGGACATGGAGCTGATGCGTATGAAGAAGAAAGTGCAAGAAGGTGCTATTCCAGAAGCAAGAATCGATGAAGAAGGAATACTTCGAGTCAACTCCAGACTTTGTGTTCCTAACGATTTTGACTTGAAGCATAGAATAATGATGGAGGCACACAACACACCGTTTGCAATCCATCCTGGGAGTACCAAAATGTATCACGATCTTCGACATACATTTTGGTGGAGCAATATGAAAAGAGAGATCGCGGAGTTTATCTCGAGGTGTTTAACTTGTCAACGTGTAAAGGCGGAGCATCAAGTGCCAAAGGGTCCATTGCAACCACTTGAGATCCCGAAATGGAAGTGGGAACACATTACTATGGATTTTGTTACGGGTCTTGCCAAGGTTTCTCAAGGCATAGATGCGATTTGGGTTATTGTTGATAGATTAACCAAATCCGCTCATTTCTTGCCGATACGTGAGACTTATTCCCTTGAACGTCTTGCTAGTATGTACGTGATCGAGATTGTGAGATTGCATGGCATGCCAGTATCCATAGTTTCGGATCGTGACCCAAGATTCACTTCACGATTTTGGGTTAGCTTGCAGAAAGCTATAGGCACGGATTTACGATTCAGTTCGGCATACCATCCTCAAACGGACGGACAATCAGAGAGGACTATTCAAACTCTTGAAGATCTATTAAGACTTTGTGTCCTATATCTCAAAGGGAGTTGGGATAAGTACCTACCATTGGTGGAATTCTCCTACAATAACAGTTATCAGGCGAGCATAGGTGTCGCTCCATTCGAGGCGTTGTATGGAAGAAAACGTCGTTCTCCAGTATGCTGGGACGAGGTGGGTGAAGCAACATTGTTGGGACCAAAGTTGGTACGCATTACTACAGAGAAGATCTAAACGATTCGACAACGTATACAAACGGAACAGGATCGACAAAAGAGTTATGCGGATCTTCATCGGAAGGACATGGAATTTAATATTGGGGATCATGTATTGTTACGTGTTGCACCATGGAAGGGAGTTACAAGATTTGGGAAGAGAGGAAAGCTCAATCCAAGATTTGTTGGTCCATTTGAGATTCTTGAGCGAATAGGAAATGTGGCATATAGACTCGCATTACCTCCGAGCATGTCTCGTGTTCATAATGTTTTTCACATATCTATGCTTCGTAAATATGTTAAAGACCCGAACCACATTATTGAGTTAGAACCAGACGAGATAGCTGAAGATTTAACGTACGAGGAGGTACCTGTTAAGATCTTGGATAGGAAAGAGCATGTCCTACGCATGAAGGTTATACCACAAGTTAAGGTTTTGTGGAGAAACCATGCTATTGAAGAAATGACCTGGGAGTTGGAATCAGAAATGAAAGCGAGGTATCCTCACCTTTTTGAAACATCAGGTACGTACGTCAATTTCGAGGACGAAATTTCATAAGGAGGGGAGGTTGTAAGACCCCAACTTATTAATGAATAAAATCAAATTTTCTCTAAATATTATTGTGAATAATAAGGGGTTAATTTGATATAATACTTTGGTTATGGGTGAAATGTACAAATTTTACAAAATAAGCAAGTGGTTATAAAATATTCATTTTGTCGGGGAATATTCGTTTGGTCGTGGAATATTCTTGCTGTTGGGGAATATTCGTACGACGGCGCAGCCTTGTGTGGGCCCCATAACGGAAACCGATTGGATGAAGAAAACGACAAGTATACGTTATTTATAAATAACGGCGTAGTTGTTACCGTTAATACTGTTGGAATACCCGGTGGTTAAAATACAGTAGCACACGGTATTGCACCAATTATTGATTCTTACGTAAGAAGACACTACTCAATAATTGTTACAGTAGTTATTGTTCAATATTTTATTTTATTGATTCAATAATTGTTGCGTTGATATTTTATATTATTATTGTTTCAATAATTGTTGCTGCATAGTATTTTCCATTATCAGATCAATAATTTATATTATTTGAATAATATTATTAGATAACATTATTGGCAATGTCGAGAAAGTTCTGTCTAAGGAGAGGTTTGGTCATCTAATTGCGCGCCAGTAAGGAGAAATCCTTATTGGAAAGCCCCCTCTTTCCTGGGAACGGCCTGGTTGTCATAAATGTGATTCTGTAATATTATTTGTGAATAATTAATTATTGATTCATATGATAAGGAAATATTTATTTTATGTGGATATAAATGAGGGATATATTTTTGTGGTTAAAAATGAAGGAGTTAATGTTGAGGTGTTTTATCAGTATTTTTATCGGAATGGAGGTATTAAAAATCAAATCAGGGTTTTTGAGAAATATTGCGGGTGTTATAATTTTTAATCCGACCGTTGGATCGTGGTAATTTTTGGATATGTTATACATATATAAGTTGAGTATATGTCCACAAATTTTGAACCGTTAAAAATGAACGTATGATTTATTATGAATTTTACGAGATGACTGGTTCAGAAATTGTTGAATTTTCGGAGTTTATCATTTTGATGGAAAATTCTAGAATTGGTGGGCCCCACTTGTGGTTGGTGAAGAAATGTGCTGAATTATATTTCAAATGTGGTGGGTGGGAATAGTAGCAGGTAAAGCCATCAGGTTGCAGGTCAAACCTACTAAAATTTTCCTATAAATAGAGGGCTAAGTTAGAATTGAAAATCACACCAGAAACAAGTTTTCTCTCTTTCTCTCTCTAGATTATTGAGTGTATTTTGTGAGTATTTAGATACTTTGAGAGTTTCTATTCATCAGAGCAAGTTTCTTTCAGCCTTATACCGGTATTCCGACCAGAAGTACTGATATCTTGAGGTAAGGGATATTATTTTCTTCTTAAATGATATTATTTTCTTCAATATCATTATGCTGAAATATTGATATGAGTTTTTATCAAATTTGGAACTTTTTGTGTCGGGGTTACTATTCATGTATACGGCACTATTCACGTATACGGCACTATTCACGAATACGGCACTATTCACCGAAAAATAAAAATTTTCCTTTTTGTCCAAGATGTCTATTATGGTTACTATCTTTGATTGTATCCATGTTTTGATCTTTATTTTTGAATTCTGCTTCACAATTGATTATTATGAAGTATTATTGATCTTGGATAAACTGTTATACGAATCCCTACTATTTGTCCTTCTGTCTCATTGGATTCGTTCTCTTTAAGATATTTTTCATCATCCTCAGTCCTAAATGATGATATTAATGAATATCTTTGGCCTGTAGTGCAAAGATGTATGATTACTTGATGAATATCTTTGGCCTGTAGTGCAAAGATGAACAGGTGTTGAGATGAACATGACTGACAGGTGATACAAATGAATATCTTTGGCCTGTAGTGCAAAGATGAATATTTGGATAAAGATGATTATTAATTGATGTTACAGGGATAAAATATTGATGATGGACTTTTAAATCTTAGAAGATAGTAGAATTCTTTCTCTACTTGACTCTTCTAATGGTTTGCTGTTTCCGCTGCAGTTGTTGATCTAAAACTTGTTGTCGATTATATTCTATCAGATTTTTCCCTGTTGAAGACTAACGATAATTTGTTTGTATATTATCTTAGTCATAATATTCTTTACTGGGCTAGTTGAGCTCACCCTTTTCCTTTTTGTTCCATTTTTCTTCTCAGGAGGTGAGAACATAGCAGGATCTAGTCGGGGTATGGAGTGATGGTTCTAGAAAGATGTTTTAGCAGTCCTCACTATTTCTGTAAAATAGTGTTTGAATAATTATAATGAGGATTTATTTGAGTGTGGATATTGTCTAGAAGACAATATTTGTATTTAAACTCACAGTATGTGTTGTCGTATTTTGCACGACAATTGTATTAATGAAGTTGTAGTTTGCTTTCTGTACCATGTATTTGGCGACTCAGAATGGGTGTTGTATACCTATTTTGGGGGCGTCACAATGGTTCTTCGTGAAGGGACTTGAAATCCCGTCTATCCCGGAATGGACCACTTCCGAGCGGATTTCTGCAGACTTCAGGAACATTCCAGAGGAGCGTGTGAAAGAAATGGCGAGCATTCTCGAGAAGATTCCCCTGAAGGAGTGGAGCTTCAGACTCCTGAGCAAGCAAGCATGGTTATATGACCATAAATGTGAGTTCTAAACTCTTACTGGTATGTAATTTGCTGAGATTTCTTTTTAGTGAACTGGTCTAAAAGGTTACATGATTTGTTAATTTGCAGTGTCTTTGATAAAATCAACATCGATCGACCGAAGGGATTTGGATAAATTCCTTTCGGGTAAATCATTCATCCCCCACCGACATCCCACAGGAAGAACTTCCGGCTTCGGAAGCCCATGACGCTGAAGTCTTCCATGAATCAGAAACTGCGGATGAACCTAGCCGACCTCGACAAAAGAAGAGGGCTGTTCGGAAACCAAGATCGGTCCTTCCAGAATCTCAGCAAACTTCTACCACCAGCCTGATTGACATGCCGGCTAAGGAGCGAATGCAAGCTCTTCGTACTAAAAAGAGGAAGACCAAAGTGACTCCTTTATCCGCCGATGAGCTTCGGGTTCCTCCTGCTGCAGTTGATCCTCCGATCGTCGTTCCTGTGGAGATCTATGTTTCTGAAGACGAGCTCGAAAACCCAACCGAGTCTCCACTTCTGTCTCGCAAAAGGAAACAACCCTCCGATGATCAACCACCACCGCCCCCCGAACCATCCATGCCTTCTTCGGCAAGATCTTCCCCCTCCGCCTTCAGGCGAGAAGCCGCATCTTCTCCCACCATATGGCCGGAGTTTAATGCCAACTTTCCCCTCCAGCTGTTCGAATCCTTTGTCCGGGAGACTGATGACCATCGGTTCGGGAACAGCTCAATCAGGGATTTAATCGAAGAAGGCATGAGTTACCAGGCTAAGGTGAGTTTGTTCAATTGAAATATTTGGGATTTATCTGTTTCTTCTAGTGATTTACCGGCTACCTTTGAATGTCTGTAGGCCAATGCTGTCTTCGGGAGGCTTCTTCCCCGATACAAAGAGTCCGAAGCCGAAGAAGATGCAGCCAGGCGAGAGAACTCTATTCTGGCGTCGGCTCTGGATAGAGAGAGAAGGGCCCATGGTACCACTTTCTTCAATAATGAAGGCCTCCAGAAGGATGTGAATAACTTAAAAGAGAAACTGGAGACAGCCGAGGCCACCCACCAAATAACCGTTAATACGAACATAGACCTGGTTCGTCGAAACGAGGCTCTTGTGGCGAAGAACGAAACAATGGTGAAAACCAACAAAAGCCTGGCGCTGCAAGTAAATGAATTCGAAGCTAGGGATTTGAGACATCTGAAGGAACGGGCAAAACTTGAAGAGGAGCTTCGAGAACTTCGTGCTTTGAGAGATTTGGGTCCCCCTCTGACCGGAGATCTTCGGAGAGAAGTTCAACAAGAATACCGAAAATCAGCTGAGTTGAACGAGGAGATCGTCCAAATATTCTCGGATGGATATGACGAAAGCCGAAGCAAAGACAAGGCAAGACTTGTCACTGCCAAGGTTGATCCGACCATTCTCGACTCTTCGGAAGACGAAGCTGATTCCTGAAGATGATTCTCTTTTCCCTTAGCTGTAGGATTTCTGTAAAAGTTTATATCGTTTTGTAAATAGTATTTTGTAAATGAAATATCAACATTATTCCTTATGACTTCGGTGTATTTACTGTTTATCAATGCTTCAATATCGATTCAACTTAAAAAATGTACAAGCTCCTTCGTGGACTTAACTTAAACTGTTAATTAACAACTAGGCAAGTCGTATATCAGACAAGATGAAGTTAAAGAATATGGCCTTCCGAACTCAACACTTAGAAAAATTTAGGTAATAAAGTAAGGGAATACTTATTCATTACCAAAGTGTGAGGTAGATGCCGTGAAGGGCCTGACGAAGTCTAAACGATGACACTTGCCTACCACGAAGGGCCTGACAAGGTCTAAAGGTCGACAATTGCCTACCACGCAGGGCCTAACAACGTCTTAGGGATGACATTTGCCTACCACGAAGGGCCTGACAAGGTCTAAAGGTTGACAATTGCCTACCACGCAGGGCCTGACAACGTCTTAGGGATGACACTTGCCTACCACGAAGAGCCTAACAAGGTCTAAAGGTCGACAATTGCCTACCACGCAGGGCCTGACAACGTCTTAGGGATGACACTTGCCTACCACGAAGGGCCTGACAAGCTCATAAGGACCACCTGCCGATGAGGCTACCATCGAATAGTCAGCGAGTCCACCCGAACCTCCTTACACCAATGACGTTCGCCTACCACGCAGGGCCTGACGAACTCATAGGGACCACCTGCCGATGAGGCTACCATCGAATGGTCAACGAGTCCACCCGAACCTCCTTACTCCAAATGATGTTAACAGTAACGAAGACAAGACTTGCTTGAAAAGAAAGGAATTTTTATTGATGATGACTTAAAACCATTTACAGACTTTCGGTGTACTGATATTGTAGCTACTGAAAATACTTTCGAAGCCTGCCTGCATACCAAGTATTCTTGATCTCTGATCCGTCCAAAGCCCTCAACCGATAAGTCCCCGGCTTCGGTACTTCTATGACTTCATATGGCCCTTCCCAATTCGGCATCAGCTTTCCCAAATTCTGGGGTGTAGATGCTTCGACTTCTCTGAGAACGAAATCTCCTACTTCGAACCTGCGAAGCTTTACCCCTTTGTTATAATACTTAGCTACTCTTCGCTGATAGGCTGCTAGTTTGACCAAAGATGTTTCTCTGACTTCTTCAAGTAAATCAAGATTGGCTTTCAGCCCTTCATCATTGTATATTTTTTTGAACTGGCCAACTCGAAGACTTGGAGATTCAATTTCAATTGGGACTAAGGCATCAGTACCATAGGCCAGTCTGAAAGGTGAATCCCCTGTTGTGGTCCTCGGAGTGGTCCGATAGACCCATAACACGCTGAGCAGCTCTTCTGGCCATCTTCCTTTAGCTTCATCCAATTTGCGCTTGATTCCATTCAGCAGCGTTCTGTTGGTCACTTCGACTTATCCATTAGACTGAGGATGGGCTACCGAAGTCTTTCTGTGCTGGACCCCCAGTTCTTTCAAAAATGCTTCGAATTTTGATCCCACAAACTGACGTCCGTTGTCTGAAATCACCACCTTAGCAATTCCGAACCAAAATACTACTGACTCTTTGATAAACTTTAAGCATTCCTGTTCTGTTATTAACCTGAGCGATTTTGCTTCTACCCACTTGGTCCTGTAGTCGATGGCAACTATAACAAAGCTGACCTGACCTTTTGCTTTCGGTAGCGGACCTAGTATATCAACCCCCCAGACAGCAAAAGGTATGGGAGATAAGATCGATTATAACTCTTCTGGTGGCTGATATGGGATCAGACTGTTGAGCTGACACTTCTCGCACTTCTTGACGTATTCAGTCGCTTCCTTGAAGATGGTAGGCCAGTAGTATCCCTGACGAAGTACTTTGTAGGCTAATGACTTAGCAGCCATATGGTCGCCGCAGATGCCCTCGTGAACTTCTCGAAGAGCATATTGAGCTTCGGACGGAGTCAAACACTTTAACAGTGGAGACGAGAAGGCCCTTCGAAACAGATCCCCATCTATCAGAACGAAATTAGCACTCTTGTACTTGATTTTTTGGCCAACATATGATCCGAAGGTAGAACGCCATCTGCCAGGTACTCCAGATATGGAGTCAACCAGCAGTTGGTTCGGTCAACGCACATTACCGATTCATGATGAACACTAGGATGTTACAAAATTTCCAAGAAAACCGACCCATCAAAAACGTTAACATCCGTAGTGGCTAATTTGGAGAGTGCATCGGCAATGGAATTGTCGTCACGTTCGACCCCCTGAAATTCGTATAACTGAAAATACTGAAGCCGTTCTTTCAATTCCGTCAAATACTTGATCATTCGATGACCTCGGGCTTCGTATTCCCCGAAGACTTGTTTAACGACTAACTGAGAGTCACTGAAGATAACTATTCTTTGCACTTCGAGTCTCTTAGCTAGTCGCAATCCCGCCAACACCACCTCGTACTCTGCTTCATTGTTCGTCGCTTTAAACTGAAATCTGATGGCCTGTTGCACCTTGAATCCCTCCGGGCTGGTCAGAATAATCCCTGCTCCACTGACGTCTGCGGTAGAAGACCCATCTGCATACAGTGCCCACGAACTCTGCTTCTGCTGAAGAACCGCAACTATGTTGTCAGATCCTCCAGCCTCTGTTACAGCTTCATCAGCTTTAGAAAACGAACACTCGACCACAAAATCTGCCAAGGCCTGCCCCTTGATGGCAGTTCGGGGATGATATTCAATGAAGAACTGAGATAACTCCATCATCCATGCAGCTAATCTCCCCGATACCTCAGGTTTGCCCATAATTTTCTTCAAAGGCTGATCTGTGTAGACTATTACCAATCTACCCTGGAAGTACTGTCTAAGCTTCCGACTAGCAGTTATTAAAGCAAAAGCAAACTTCTCAATGTTCGGGTACCTTGTTTCAGCATCCCGAAGGACATGGCTTACATAATAAACCGGGTGCTGCTTACCCCCAACTTCTAGCACCAAAACTGCTCCAACTGCCAACGAACTAGCTGCAAAGTACAAATACAAAGGCTCAGCAGAAGCGGGCTTCACCAACAAAGGCGCCGAAGATAAGTAGGACTTGATGCTCTGAAAGGCGTCTTCGCATTCCGAAGCCCATTGGAACGTCTTGGCGTTCTTTGGCCCTTTCAACGTGTCAAAAAACGGCAAACACCTTTCTGCTGATTTGGACATAAACCTCCTCAAAGCTACAATCCTTCCAGTCAGACGTTGAACGTCTTTAAATGACTGAGGAGTCTTCATGTTCAGGATCGCTTGAATTTTTTCTGGATTGGCTTCAATTCCCCTCTGACTAACCAGATAACCCAGAAATTTGCCAGCCCCTAATCCGAAGGTGCACTTGGCAAGATTCAGTCTCAATTTGTGATGACGGACTGTTTGAAAGTATTCTTCCAGGTTATCCAGATGTTTGTGCACCAACATGCTCTTAACAATCATGTCATCCACATATACTTCCATATTCTTGCCCAACTGACGCCTGAAGACATAGTTCATCATCCTCTGGTAAGTGGCCCCGGCGTTGATGAGGCCGAAGGTCATTTTCTTGTAGGCATATACCGAACGATGCGTAATGAACGCCGTCTTCGGTATATCCTCTTTACACATGGAGATTTGATGATAGCCAGAGAATGCATCTATGAAGCTCAACAAGGCATACCCCGAAGTTGCATCGATGAGCTGGTCAATGTGGGGTAACGGGTAGAAATCCTTTGGACAAGCTTTATTCAGATCTGTATAGTCCATACAAACCCGCCATTTCCCATTCTGCTTCTGGACCAGCACCACATTTGCCATCCACTGCGGATAGTCGATCTCGAAGATAAAGTCTGCAGTTAGCAGCTTCGCAATTTCTTCATCGATGATTCTTTGGCGCTCGGGCTCAAAGATCCTCCTCTTTTGCCGAACTGGTTTCTTCGATGGGTCCACTTCTAACCGATGCTCTGCGATATCCCTGCTCACCCCCGGCATATCCTGAGGTTCCCAGGCGAAGATGTCAACATAACACTGCAGGAGTTCAATGAGGTTCGTCCTGAGAGGTTCTGGTAGACCCGAACCTATTTTCATCATCTTGTTGGCCTTGCCCGGGATGAGCTCTATCTCTTCTGTTTCTTCGGCTGGCATGACCAACGATTCTGATCTGCTTTCCGTGAAGGGTTCGACCTCTATTGCCATGGTTTATTTTTGCTTCGACACCCCTACTCCCGAAGTGATCACGGCATTTCTATAACATCTTCTGGGCAGATCCAGATCTCCTTTACCTCCCCAACCCCATGAGCCATAGGAAATTTGATTTTGAAATGAGGGATTGAGGTTATAGCTTGTAAAGCAGTTAAAGTGGGCCTCCCCAAAATAGCATTATAAGCGGAATCTACATGCACAACATAAAATTTGCAAATAATTTCTACCTGTTGGGGGGCCGTTCCGAAGATAACCGGCAGTTCAATGGTTCCAGCCACCTTGACCGGATCGTTGCTGAAGCCATATAAAGGGGCCTCCTGCCCAATCTCCATCTTCTGTCCATCAAGATGTATCCTCTGATAAGCATGAGCATATAAGATATCCACAGAAGACCCATTGTCGATCATCATACGCTTCATATCCACCGAACCCACTTGTGCTGTCACGACCAATGATCCCTCATACGGTTCGATGGTTTTCGAAGGGTAATCCTCATCTGTAAAGGAAATTACCGTACCCGGGAAGGGTCTGTCTGTCTTCGGGAGGGTACCCGCCACTGACATGACCGAATCCAGATAACTTCGGCGCTTCTTTCTGACAAGCTTGCCCGAAGTGCCTCCAATGATGACATCTATCACTTGCCTTGCGGGCGGTTCAGGAGCGGGGAACACTTGCTGAACTGGTTGGGCTGCCTGAACAGGTCCTCTATTCTGCTGCTGGTTCGTTCTGGCGGTCACATAGTGAACTAAAGCCCCGTCCTACACCTTTCTCTCAATAAAATCTTCCAAACTAAAGCCCCGAGGCTTGATGATAATCGCAATACTTACGAGAATTCCCTTTTCCGGGCTTAATGTTATCTCGAGGTGGCTCGAAAATAGGTTGATTCTTAATCTGCTCCAAGATAACAACCCTGTCAGCATTGAGTGCAGTATACGTCCTGTTTACCCTCTGAGCGGGAGCGGACGAGCGTTCTCCACCCTGTCTCCAATTATTGTTGTATTTCTTTGGCCTGCCGTCACGACGACCTTTATCTCCTTCATTCCAATTCTGGTCCCCCTCTGCTCTGTCCCGATCTGTCTCCTTAAGCCGATCTGAAAAGGGACGCTTGAGGCTATTCATGGCTTCCTCTACCACGATATAACCTTCTGCTTTGTTGAAGGCTTCTGCGAGACTCTTCGGGTGGTGAAACATTAGCTTCTTCACCAACTTTTCCGATTTGACCAGAACTAACCCATTCTGAAACAGTCCCACGGCTTATAGATCGTTCAGGTCTGTCACTTGGCCGACTGCTTCACGGAATCACTTTACATATTGGCCCAAAGACTCATTCGAGTACTGCCGAACCTGAGTCAGCGAGCCAGTTGGTTTCCCTCTTCTTCTGTTACTCCCGAAGCAGGCGTGGAACTTATTGCACATATCCACCCAGGATGAAATCGAATCCGAAGGCAAAGTCCCCATCCATTGCCTGGCATCCTTTCGGAGTGTCGTGACAAAAGTATGACACTTAGCAGCATCGCTAAAGTCGTAATAATCCATCATTCGGTCGAACGCCTGACTATGGTCATAGGGATCCCCCGATCCGTCATAACTTTCAATGTGAGGCAACTTCTTGGTGGGGTCAGCTTTTTCTTTCAGAATCTCCGCGAAAAAAGGGGATGCCTTCTTTCCCGAAGTATCTTTCACTTTCTGTACCTCGGCAAGCTGCCTCCGAAGCTCCTTCACCTTTTTTACCAGATACTCCACGCCCTCGGGTTGGGACGATGCTTCTTTTTTCGGTGACCCCTCCCTCTTCTGAGTGGACCGGTTCCTTACAATAGAACCTCCAACTTTCGAGGGGCTTTTATGACGATGATGGTCCACAGAGCGGAATGCCCTCGGTGGACTTTCGGGTGTACGGCCCCTAGATTTGCTTCGTCTCAATACCCGGCTGCCGTGGTGGGAATGCGCAACAACGAGCGCCTTCTTAGTATTCTCCGGAGTACGATCCCTGGATCGACCTCTTCGTTCGCTTCGACCCTGCTCCTTAGAACCGACAGGGTGATGTGCCACCTTCGATCTTTGAAGAGTAGGGCTTCTGGACCTTCTTCTTTCCCGAGGTCGATCCTAAGACTCACGCCCGGAATGAACAGGCTCTTTCCTATTCCGATGCCCCCGTTCTTCAGATTGGACATAGCTGGAAGCTTCGTCCCTCAACTCTGCCATTCGAGACATCTGCTCAGCTATATCTCGTCGTTGCTTCACAAGCGCCTCCATGGCCCTATCAGCTTCGTCTGCCATCTTAGCCAAGCGGGTAGCCTTTTCGTCTTGGTCGTCCCGGTATCGAGTTCTAGGCGAGGTGCCTTCTACTCGTTTCCGGCCATGACCGTCCCTTTCTCTGCTGTAAAAATTAGCTGTCTCTTGGCTTTGCTCACAGCTCTCGGACGAGAATCTCCATGCGATCGTTTGGACGCCGTGCTGGCATGAACACTTAGTGCAGGTCCCAAAAGGTCCTTGACAGATACTCGCGGTATTGATTCACTGGCAGCCATCGGTTGCCCCTCCGGCGTAGGTGTCCTACTCTTCCCCATGAACACCGACGTAGAACGAACACAGTTCGTGATTGAAAAATACTCAGGACACTAGAACTCAGCCCTCCTTCTAGCGCCAATGTTAACGCCAAGATCTTCTCCCACGTCCCAATCACGTAAGACGCCCTGATCCTGCACAGTTCAACAAGTCAACACCAAAAACTTGACGGCCTGACCGTCGGGGGATAGCTCCGGCGTGAGAGTCAGTACAGGCGATCACAAGGTTAACGATGGAGGAAAGAAAATGCTCCGTGTCTGAGTGAGTGTGAATAATAATGATAATGTGTTGTGTTTTGTTACCTCTTTCCCTTTTGTGATCCTTGCCCCATACGTTCCCAAGACCCGGTTTACTGTGCCACCCACTATCTCCTGACACCTCCTCTCACCCCCGGTCATCTCAGTCGAAAGTATGTAGCTTATTTTCCCACCTGCTACCACTGTTACCTCCCGCCGGTAATCGGAGTCCCATCCTCATTAATGCCATGTAGAAAGGTGGCAGACATAACAGTCAACTACTACTTTTGTGATGATTATCGGTCAAAGATAGGATAAGTGACAACTTACATAATGGACCAATCTAATGACTAAGCCCAATATTATAGTCAAGTAGTGAGGCCCAAATCATTTGACCCAACATGACAAAAGTGACATAGTCCAAAGGACAAGCCCATTCGGTCTGGCCCAGTATGAAAAGTATTATGGCCCAACAAATCTGTTAGGATATCACAAGAGAGTTGGAGTCCCACGTCAGATACATAGTGAAAGAGTGAAGGATTAATATACATAAATGGGCTCAAGACCTAATGGCTTAAGCTTTTAGGTTAAGTTGGATTCCAAACATGTATATTAGTGTCTTGTGTACACGTTGCAATATTTTCTAAGTGATCATTGGCATTATTACGATACAGCATGGATTAACCTGTTAAAAATCCCATCCAAACTTCTTAATAAGACATAAAATTCAATGAAACTAAAATAGCAAATTTGAGTTAACTATATGATCCTACCTTTAACCCAGCTCTAAAATAATTAGAAATTGGAAGCAAATAGAATTACTGATTGTTTTTGAAGCCCACACCAAGAGAAGATTGAAGAAATCAACAAATTAGGATGTGTGAAAGTATGATGAAAGTGATGTCTAAAAATAACCTTTGTTATCTTGAGATCTGCTATTGTAATACTCCGTTTTAAAATATAGCATCAAATTTGACTATTAAGAATTAATTTAAAATATTTTTAAATTCATAATTGATATAATTTATTCAACGTTATAATTTTAAATATAAAAATATCTTAAATTGACTTCAACTAACTAATATTTTAGTATGACCAACACTTAATAGAATTACTCGGTCGGCTGACTTGGGTGAAGATGCACTAAATAGAATAGTGTCTATAGTTAATAGTAATAATTATAAATCACTCTTCATATATACACATATATATAGGGTTCACATTTGGGACAATCGATTGTCAGGAAAACTATTTCAATAATCATCATCTCCGTCGTTGATCAATAGAATTGATGGTTGAGATTGAAAAAAAAAACTCCCCTGCCTCTCCTTATTAATTATTATAAAAATTTAATATGTCCATTTAATAAATGCTACACTGTCTACCGATATTGGTTGTAGCGACAGTGTAGCAAATTGACATTAATGCCCCTTCGTTACTTTAATTCACCAAACAAAAAATGGCAAGCATATTGGTAATTTTCCAATACTGCTACAGGCAGTAGCGGCAAGCTCTCAAACCTTAAACAAGCTCCCTACCATGTCGCTTCGTTGTTATACCTAATGACTTGCCGCTTCATTTGTCCTTCACCCCTTCACTCCAACTGTCGCTCCATATTCCCTCAATTTTTCATATTCTATTAACCTGCAACTAAATCTCCTTGCAGTCAACCAACATTGGAGAGAAAATAGAGAAAATGAAGAGGAAATTTACTGCAGCCATGATTCAGCATCACAATCATTTTCAAGTTTTCAAATAAGTACATTTTTTCTATGATTTCTTCTACCAATTTTTTTTAAAACAATAAATGAATATTATAATTATTTTTGAAAAATTTATTACATGTTGAATGTACTCATGTAAAGTGGACAACTAAATTAAACAAAGGAAATGAGATCCAGAAAAGGGAAAAAAACCAAGCTGCGGGAGATCTGGGAAAGGAAATGATAGAAAGATAACTTGAATAAAAGACCAAGCTGCAAGGGAATTTTAAAAAAAATAGGTGTTGCCACTACAGCATGTTGTGTCAGGGAATTGGAAGTATTAGGGGGCAATATAGTAAATTAACTTGAATAAAGTAGGGGCGAGGAGGTAATTTAGTCAAATTTTCGAGCCAGCTTGTTGCGGCAGGCTTGCCTTTTTTGTTTGGTGAATTAGAGGAACGGAGAGATATTGATGTAAATTTGTTTCACTACCGCTACAGTCAATAGCTGTAGGCAGTGTAGCATTTATTAGATGGATCAGTTGAATTATTATAATAATTATTAAGGAGGGGCAGTGTAGTAAATATTGTAGTCGCTAAAACCATATAAAATATATATTTTCCCATCATTGTCATATTTGCCCCTCCACCCGAGCACATATACTTTCCATAGAAGATATTCCTGCATTCCAAATATACACAAATATAGATTGGTCTCGTGATATTGCTTTGCTTCGCAGCGAGAAGGTTGAATTGGGGATGGGTATTGAAAGAGTTGAAATTAGATTAGGAAGAGGAATTAGATGAGAGATTGGTTTGTCTAACGAATTACACAGAGAATGTGAAATGGGGTGAAATGAGCTTGCTTGTTTTCTTTCTTTGTTTCTAGCTGCCCTCTGTTCTTGGTGGGAGGAAAAAAGAGAGAGAGATACTTATTTCTTTATTTGTGGGATTTGTTTATTTTTTTTTAATGAGGAAGGTATATTGTTTTACTTTGATTGCCGCTGGGGTGGGTGAGCTAGTAAATTGCTTTGATTTTCGAAGTAATTCCTGTTGTAAACTCTAATCACAAAGCAAATCAGGAAAATATTGGAACGAATGTATATTGAAATCAAAACAAGCTGTTGGCTTATATAGGCCTTACAAATAGATAAGATTGAAAACAAACAACCCACGTTGTACTGAACATGATAAATGGCTAAAGAAATGGTCAGACTCTACCTACATATCTTAAATAATATGATTTATTAACTGAATGAACTTTTGACTACTTCAACTATAACTCTAACAACCCCAACAATTTCTCCCCTAAACTGATTGCAGTAATGCTTTCAGTTTACTCGTGGTACCACACACACACACATCAACTCGCGCAGCTTCACGAACACATCCAGTTCAAGTGGTTTTGTCATAATGTCTGCAACTTGTTCTTGTGTGGCACAATGCTTCAGCTCAACAACTCCATCTCTAGTCAAATCACGCAAGAAATGAAACCTTACATCAATGTGTTTGCTGCGTCCATGCATGACTGGGTTCTTGGATAGCTTAATGGTAGAACTGTTGTCACATAACACAGTGGTACACCTGCCTTGAGAATGACCAAGCTTCTCCAATACTCTCCTCATCCACACTCCTTGACAAGCACAAGAGGCAGCTGCCACAAACTCTGCTTCAGTAGTGGACAAAGCAACTACAGGTTGTTTTTTAGAGGACCAGGACACAGCTCCTTCACTTAGTAGAAACACATAACCAAAAGTGATTTTCCTGTCTTCTACATCTCCTGCATAGTCACTGTCTGTATATGCCATCAACTCTCCATTACCTCCCTTTCGATAAAAGACTCCCAAATCCACAGTTTCTTTCAAGTATCTTAACACCCTTTTCACAGCTTGCAAATGCAACTCAGTTGGACTTGCCATGAATCTGCTAATGAGAGACACAACATACATCAAGTCTGGCCTTGTTGCAGTTAGATTCATAAGACTGTAAGACCCCGAATTTTATGAAATAAAAGTATTCAATTTTTCTTATAATTACAATTCAGTAAATGGTTAAATTGATAAATGTTAAAGTTAAGGGTGATATATGATTTTTTTTTTTTCAAAATACACAAGTGGTTATAAAATAATCATTGTTGTCGGGGAATATTCGTTTGGTCGTGGAATATTTTTTCTGTCGGGGAATATTCGTACGACGGCGCAGCTATTTGTGGGCCCCATAACAGAATAACTGTCGGGTGAAGAAAACGACAAATTTGAGTTTTTACAAATAACGGCGTAGTTGTTACCGTTAACACTGTTGGAATACCCGGTGGTTAAAATACAGTAATACGCGTTATTGCACAGTAGCACACGGTATTGCACAGTATTTTTGAAATTATTGATTCTTACGTAAGAAGGCACTATTCAATAATTGTTACAGTAATTACTGTTCAATATTTTATTTTATTGATTCAATAATTGCTACGTTGAAATTTTGTATTATTGTTGTTCAATAATTGTTGCTGCACAGTATTTCCCATTATCAGATCAATAATTCATATTATTTGAATAGTATTATTAGATAGCATTATTGGCAATGTCTAGAAAGTTCTGTCTAAGGAGAGGTTTGGTCATCTAATTGCGCGCCAGTAAGGAGAAATCCTTATTGGAAAGCCCCCTCTTTCCTGGGAACGGCCTGGTTGTCATAAATGTGATTCTGTAATATTATTTGTGAATAATTAATTATTGATTCATATGATAAGAAAATATTTATTTTATGTGGATATAAATGAGGGATATATTTTTGTGGTTAAAAAATGAAGGAGTTAATGTTGAAATTTTTATCCGTATTTTTGTCGGAATGGAGGTATTAAAAATCAGGGTTTTTGAGATATTTTGCGGGGGTTATAATTTTTAATCCGACCGTTGGATCGTGGTAATTTTTGGATATGTTATACATATATAAGTTGAGTATATGTCCACAAATTTTGAACCGTTAAAAATGAACGTATGATTTGTTATGAATTTTACGAGATGACTGGTTCAGAAATTGTTGAATTTTCGGAGTTTATCATTTTGGTGGAAAATTCTAGAATTGGTGGGCCCCACTTGTGGTTGGTGAAGAAATGTGCTGAATTATATTTCAAATGTGGTGGGTGGGAATAGTAGCAGGTAAAGCCATCAGGTTGCAGGTCAAACCTACCAAAATTTTCCTATAAATAGAGGGCTAAGTTAGAATTGAAAATCACACCAGAAACATAAGCTTTCTCTCTTTCTCTCTCTATATTATGAAGCATATTTTGTGAGTTTTTAGATACTTGGTGAGTTGCTATTCATCAGTGCAAGTTTCCTTCAGCATCATATCCGATATCCAGTCAGAAGTACTGCTCTTTTGAGGTAAGGGATTGTAAGGGATTGTAAGGGATAGTAAGGGATAGTAAGGGATAGTAAGGGATTTTAAGGGTTGTTATGATTTTCAGTTTCGTAATTTTTCTGAACTTCAAAAATTCTGGAAAAATTTGAAATGATATTTTGATGAGTTTTATTGATTGTGTCCAAAAATGGTGATTTTTGGATGTATAGATTGAGAGTTATGAATTTTATGAGAAAAGACTATTTTAAAAGTAACCGCTTATAATTCCTTGTGGTTAACTCCAAAATTGATGAAATTTTTATTGGGAGTACATGTATATGATAGAAGTATACTCTGTAAATTTCAGAATTTTTAGACAAAAGTATAATTTTTGATAAATGTCTAAATATTCAGCTATTTTGGCCATATGAAAAATAGTAAATGACTTTTAAAAATTCTGAGAAAAATATATGTTCACTATGGGACTATATTATGCTAAATCCCAGAAAAGAAATATTTTTGGAACTGATTTGGTATTTTTCATGAAAATAGTCTAGTTATGAGTAAATGAATTAAATATGTTTTGTGAAGAAAGAAAATTGGAAAATAGGATTTTATGGCTTGAGAATCCTATATGAGGTATATGCAGATTTTTGATGAGGGTTTTGGTTATTGATGATGAAATTGTAAGAGTTGGCATTTTATGATGATTAAATGCATTAATTAGTAAAGTGTAAACAATTAAAATAAATTGTTTATAAATTTAAGTAATGTTATTCTTTCAATATCATTATACCGAAATATTGGTATGAATTTTATTGTAGAATTTCTATCTTTTGTGTCGGGATTACTATTCATGAGTTACGAATATTACTCTTGAGATTAAAACTATATGTTGATCATATTATTTTTATCATCATATATAACATTTTTATAACCCTGATGTTGAAATTCTCTTTCACTGGAGTGTAAAGATGGGTAGATTATTGGTATGATCATGACTAGGGTTCTCTTTGGCCTGTAGTGCAAAGTTGAATTGTGACTGGTATGATCATGACCATTGAATTTATAATTGAATATCTTAAGCTTAAGTGCAAAGGTGAATTGATCAACATGGTTATAATTATTGTTTATATAAATTCTGAAATGATTATATATTTCTTTGAGATATGAATATATTTGGCCTGTAGTGCAAATATGAATTGTTGATGAATATCTTTGGCATGTAGTGCAAAGATGGCCTGTTGATGAATATCTTTGGCCTGTAGTGCAAAGATGAACTGTTGTTGAATATCTTTGGCCCGTAGTGCAAAGATGGTTTGTTGATGAATATCTTTGGCCCGTAGTGCAAAGATGGTTTGTTGATGAATATCTTTGGCCCGTAGTGCAAAGATGGATTTGTTAGTATGATTATAAACAGGAATTGTGATTTGGTATAACCATGATCTTTGATGTTTCAGGTAAAGACAGGTGATAAAAATATTCTTCGTCCTGGGTGCGAAGAAAAATTTATAGTCACAATTATGATTATGAGTTATTCATATGATTGTGGAAAGGAACTGTTGAGTGATGTTACATGGATAAAACATTGTTGGTGGATTTTTAACATGGAGAAGATAATAGACTTTATAGTCTATTTGACTCTTCTAATGGATTGCTCGTTCCGCTGCAACTATGGTTGAAATTTTTATCATTTACCATATGTTCTAAATCTCTGATTTATTATTGATGAAGGCTATTGATAATTTAATTATCTTTAGTCATGATATTCTTTACTGAGCTAGTTGTGCTCACCCTTTTGCTTCACAATTCCTTTCAGGTAATAAGAGTGTAGCTGGGTCGAGCGGGGGTAACAAGGGAATAGAACGGTGGTCATCATTTAGTAGTTATATTTGGTGAAGAAAATAGGGTGAGGCGAACCCAACGTTGGAAGGGTGTTTTGTCACTATCATACAAGATGTCTAATGACATACAACCTCGTGTCATCATAAGACAGGGTTGTGCTCATCCACTTGCTGAGTATATCTATGGGCACTACCTATATAATCTTGGTGTTTGTTTGAAGTATAATTCTCAATTAGAGACAGTGGAGATAATGATAAGTCAAGAGAAGACTCACCATTGGAAAGAATATGATAGTAATCTTCTCGTTTTTCTTTGGGGTCTATTGGGTCAACCAAGGATAATTCTGTGGCCATATGATATCTATCATAACCTAGACGCGTGGCCTCCCATGTACGAAGGTTTCCTTGAGCACTTCCCAAAGATTCTAATTTCTAAAACAGTTTTTGACTATACCTTTATGTAAGGTACCTTTGTGAGGTGCTGTACATGATGGTGTCCAACGTCACATTTGGTATATATTTGTATCCAAACTCACAGCATATGTGTTGTTGTATTTTGCACGACAATTGTTGTAATAAAGTTGTAGTTGTTTTCTGTACCATGTATTTGGCGACTCAGAATGGGTTGGATGGAATGGACCTATTTTGGGGTTGTCACAGGTGGTATCAGAGCTTAGGGATATGATCTCTGGCGGAGATCGGGGAATATAACTAGGAGGGGAGAGATGAGTAAATCCTTCGCTAGTGTGTCCTACCTAAGCTTATTTGTTGGTCAGTCATAATATCGGGATATTATGTGATATGTTAATTTGTTAAATTAACCCTTGTTTTGAAGCTGTATTCTAGAATGATATATGAAATACAGGAGATGAGCAATGGAGAAATTATGATGACAGGAAAGATGGAATCTGAAATGAAAGGAAGGTATTCTCAACTCTTTGAAATACCAGGTACGTAAATTTCGAGGACGAAATTTCATAAGGAGGGGAGATTGTAAGACCCCGAATTTTATGAAATAAAAGTATTCAATTTTTCTTATAATTACTATTCAGTAAATGGTTAAATTGATAAAAGTTAAAGTTAAGGGTGATATATGATTTTTTTTTCAAAATACACAAGTGGTTATAAAATAATCATTGTTGTCGGGGAATATTCGTTTGGTCGTGGAATATTCTTTCTGTCGGGGAATATTCGTACGACGGCGCAGCTATTTGTGGGCCCCATAACAGAATAACTGTCGGGTGAAGAAAACGACAAATTTGAGTTTTTACAAATAACGGCGTAGTTGTTACCGTTAACACTGTTGGAATACCCGGTGGTTAAAATACAGTAATACGTGTTATTGCACAGTAGCACACGGTATTGCACAGTATTTTTGAAATTATTGATTCTTACGTAAGAAGGCACTACTCAATAATTGTTACAGTAATTACTGTTCAATATTTTATTTTATTGATTCAATAATTGCTACGTTGAAATTTTATATTATTGTTGTTCAATAATTGTTGCTGCACAGTATTTCCCATTATCAGATCAATAATTCATATTATTTGAATAGTATTATTAGATAGCATTATTGGCAATGTCTAGAAAGTTCTGTCTAAGGAGAGGTTTGGTCATCTAATTGCGCGCCAGTAAGGAGAAATCCTTATTGGAAAGCCCCCTCTTTCCTGGGAACGGCCTGGTTGTCATAAATGTGATTCTGTAATATTATTTGTGAATAATTAATTATTGATTCATATGATAAGAAAATATTTATTTTATGTGGATATAAATGAGGGATATATTTTTGTGGTTAAAAAATGAAGGAGTTAATGTTGAGATTTTTATCCGTATTTTTGTCGGAATGGAGGTATTAAAAATCAGGGTTTTTGAGATATTTTGCGGGGGTTATAATTTTTAATCCGACCGTTGGATCGTGGTAATTTTTGGATATGTTATACATATATAAGTTGAGTATATGTCCACAAATTTTGAACCGTTAAAAATGAACGTATGATTTGTTATGAATTTTACGAGATGACTGGTTCAGAAATTGTTGAATTTTCGGAGTTTATCATTTTGGTGAAAAATTCTAGAATTGGTGGGCCCCACTTGTGGTTGGTGAAGAAATGTGCTGAATTATATTTCAAATGTGGTGGGTGGGAATAGTAGCAGGTAAAGCCATCAGGTTGCAGGTCAAACCTACCAAAATTTTCCTATAAATAGAGGGCTAAGTTAGAATTGAAAATCACACCAGAAACATAAGCTTTCTCTCTTTCTCTCTCTATATTATGAAGCATATTTTGTGAGTTTTTAGATACTTGGTGAGTTGCTATTCATCAGTGCAAGTTTCCTTCAGCATCATATCCGATATCCAGTCAGAAGTACTGCTCTTTTGAGGTAAGGGATAAGGGATTGTAAGGGATAGTAAGGGATAGTAAGGGATAGTAAGGGATTTTAAGGGTTGTTATGATTTTCAGTTTCGTAATTTTTCTGAACTTCAAAAATTCTGGAAAAATTTGAAATGATATTTTGATGAGTTTTATTGATTGTGTCCAAAAATGGTGATTTTTGGATGTATAGATTGAGAGTTATGAATTTTATGAGAAAAGACTATTTTAAAAGTAACCGCTTATAATTCCTTGTGGTTAACTCCAAAATTGATGAAATTTTTATTGGGAGTACATGTATATGATAGAAGTATACTCTGTAAATTTCAGAATTTTTAGACAAAAGTATAATTTTTGATAAATGTCTAAATATTCGGCTATTTTGGCCATATGAAAAATAGTAAATGACTTTTAAAAATTCTGAGAAAAATATATGTTCACTATGGGACTATATTATGCTAAATCCCAGAAAAGAAATATTTTTGGAACTGATTTGGTATTTTTCATGAAAATAGTCTAGTTATGAGTAAATGAATTAAATATGTTTTGTGAAGAAAGAAAATTGGAAAATAGGATTTTATGGCTTGAGAATCCTATATGAGGTATATGCAGATTTTTGATGAGGGTTTTGGTTATTGATGATGAAATTGTAAGAGTTGGCATTTTATGATGATTAAATGCATTAATTAGTAAAGTGTAAACAATTAAAATAAATTGTTTATAAATTTAAGTAATGTTATTCTTTCAATATCATTATACCGAAATATTGGTATGAATTTTATTGTAGAATTTCTATCTTTTGTGTCGGGATTACTATTCATGAGTTACGAATATTACTCTTGAGATTAAAACTATATGTTGATCATATTATTTTTATCATCATATATAACATTTTTATAACCCTGATGTTGAAATTCTCTTTCACTGGAGTGTAAAGATGGGTAGATTATTGGTATGATCATGACTAGGGTTCTCTTTGGCCTGTAGTGCAAAGTTGAATTGTGACTGGTATGATCATGACCATTGAATTTATAATTGAATATCTTAAGCTTAAGTGCAAAGGTGAATTGATCAACATGGTTATAATTATTGTTTATATAAATTCTGAAATGATTATATATTTCTTTGAGATATGAATATATTTGGCCTGTAGTGCAAATATGAATTGTTGATGAATATCTTTGGCATGTAGTGCAAAGATGGCCTGTTGATGAATATCTTTGGCCTGTAGTGCAAAGATGAACTGTTGTTGAATATCTTTGGCCCGTAGTGCAAAGATGGTTTGTTGATGAATATCTTTGGCCCGTAGTGCAAAGATGGTTTGTTGATGAATATCTTTGGCCCGTAGTGCAAAGATGGATTTGTTAGTATGATTATAAACAGGAATTGTGATTTGGTATAACCATGATCTTTGATGTTTCAGGTAAAGACAGGTGATGAAAATATTCTTCGTCCTGGGTGCGAAGAAAAATTTATAGTCACAATTATGATTATGAGTTATTCATATGATTGTGGAAAGGAACTGTTGAGTGATGTTACATGGATAAAACATTGTTGGTGGATTTTTAACATGGAGAAGATAATAGACTTTATAGTCTATTTGACTCTTCTAATGGATTGCTCGTTCCGCTGCAACTATGGTTGAAATTTTTATCATTTACCATATGTTCTAAATCTCTGATTTATTATTGATGAAGGCTATTGATAATTTAATTATCTTTAGTCATGATATTCTTTACTGAGCTAGTTGTGCTCACCCTTTTGCTTCACAATTCCTTTCAGGTAATAAGAGTGTAGCTGGGTCGAGCGGGGGTAACAAGGGAATAGAACGGTGGTCATCATTTAGTAGTTATATTTGGTGAAGAAAATAGGGTGAGGCGAACCCAACGTTGGAAGGGTGTTTTGTCACTATCATACAAGATGTCTAATGACATACAACCTCGTGTCATCATAGGACAGGGTTGTGCTCATCCACTTGCTGAGTATATCTATGGGCACTACCTATATAATCTTGGTGTTTGTTTGAAGTATAATTCTCAATTAGAGACAGTGGAGATAATGATAAGTCAAGAGAAGACTCACCATTGGAAAGAATATGATAGTAATCTTCTCGTTTTTCTTTGGGGTCTATTGGGTCAACCAAGGATAATTCTGTGGCCATATGATATCTATCATAACCTAGACCCGTGGCCTCCCATGTACGAAGGTTTCCTTGAGCACTTCCCAAAGATTCTAGTTTCTAAAATAGTTTTTGACTGTACCTTTATGTAAGGTACCTTTGTGAGGTGCTGATACATGATGGTGTCCAACGTTACATTTGGTATATATTTATATCCAAACTCACAGCATATGTGTTGTTGTATTTTGCACGACAATTGTTGTAATAAAGTTGTAGTTGTTTTCTGTACCATGTATTTGGCGACTCAGAATGGGTTGGATGGAATGGACCTATTTTGGGGTTGTCACAAAGACTTCCGACCAATTGTTTGTACATGGTAGCATTTACCTTGGATCCTTCTTCTTCCTTCATTAGTCTAACACCAGGAACAATAGGATTCTTCACACTATTACTCTTATCCATCCCAAACCTCTCTAAAACTTCTTTTGCATACTTTCTTTGACTAATATAAATGCCTTCAGGAGTTTGTAACACTTCCACACCAAGAAAATATTTCATCTTTCCCAAATCCGTCATATCAAATTCAAGTTTCATAGAATTCTTGAACTTGACAAACATACTCTCATCATTACCAGTAAAAATTAGATCATCAACATATAAGCTAACAATCAAAATTTTACCTCAATCTCCTGTTTTTATGAATAAGGTGTGTTCACAGCTGCACCTTTCAAATTCTTCTTTGACAAAATATGCTTCAATCCGGCTGTACCACGCACGAGGGGCTTGTTTAAGGCCATATAAAGCCTTCTTCAATTTGTACACCTTATAATCTTCACCTTTCTTCTCATAACCCTGTGGTTGCTCAACAAACACTGCTTCATTTAGCTCTCCATGCAAGAAAGCACTTTTGACGTCAAGCTGATACACACTCCAACTATTTCGAGTTGCTAAAGCAATTACCATTCGAATCATATCCCACCTAGCCACCGGTGCAAACACCTCAGTATAATCTATCCCATACTGTTGTGCATACCCTTTTGCCACCATCCGAGCCTTACACTTATCAACCTCGCCATTTTCGTTGAGTTTAGTTTTAAAGACCGACTTTACTCCAATCTTCTTCATTCCTTTAGGCAAATATGTCAGCTCCCAAGTCCCATTTCTTTCTATCGCTTCTATCTCTAAGTCCATTGCAGCTCTCCACTTAGAACTCTGAATAGCTTCTTCAAAGGTAGTCGGATCTGAAGTTGAAGTAAACATAACCAAATTGTTGTGCTCAACTTCTTCTTCTGAAAATTCACCCCCACTCACATAATCTTCCATCCAGAACGGTACTCTTCTGTTCCTCCCTTCTGGTGAGCTTTCTTCAGATATTGGAGAATTCTCTTCAGGTGACTCACTTGAAGATAAGCTAACCTTTCCTCCTTCTTCTGCTGCCACCTCATCTTCAGATTCTTCTTCACTTTGATCATGTTCACTTCCTTCTTCATTACTATCTCCCCACTCGAGGATATCCAGTCTTGCTTCTTCATTATTTCTCCCCCAATCCCAACACTTATTTTCTTCAAAAAACACATCTCTGCTTACAACTATCTTGTTGGATGCTGGATCATAAAGTCTATATGCTTTAGACTCTTCACTCATCCCTAGTAGCACACACTGAAAACTCTTATCATCCAGTTTCTTTCTCTTATTGTCTGACACATGAACGTGGCCAACGCATCCAAAACCCCAAAAATAATCAACATTGGGTTTGACACCACTCCAAGCCTCTTCAGGAGTTATATCTTTCACTGCCAATGTAGGACTTCTATTGAGCACATGCGTTGTCCAATTTACTGCTTCTGGCCAGAAATTCTTTGGAACTTGCTTCTCGGATAACATACTTCTAACCATGTTTATGATTGTCTTATTCTTGCGCTCAGCTACTCTATTTTATTGGGGAGTGTAGGCAGCAGTGAGCTGCTTGCTAATACCATTAGTTTTGCAAAAGACATTAAACTCGTGAGAGGTGAACTCTCCACCCCTATCTATACGTAGACAACGAATAAAAACTCCTGTCTCTTTCTCAACAAGGTTTTTATAATTCTTGAAGATAGTAAAAGCTTCAGATTTTTCAGCAAGAAAATATATCCACACCTTACGACTGTAGTCATCAATAAATCTTATGAAGTACCTCTTCTTACTATTAGAAATAGGTTTAATGGGTCCGCAGATGTCAGCATGTACTAACTGCAGTCTTTGTGATGCTCTCCATAAACTCCTCTTTGGAATTGCATCCCTGTGTTGCTTTTCCACCATGCAATCAGTGCATATTTTGGATGGTGCCTTCATCTGTGGTAACCCTTTCACCATTTGCTTATGTTGTAATGTCCTCAGACCCTTGAAACTCAGATGCCCATATCTGCAATGCCAAAGGTGAGTATTGTCTTCAAGAATTGTTTGGAAACACGTGGGAGCTTCCGACAAAATTCTTGCGAGCAATATAAACATCCTGTTTGCAGACATTGTTGTTTACATAATAAGCCCTTTCTTGGGATGATAGACTCTACATACTCCATGTTGTATCAAAATAGCTACACCTCTTTCTTGCAATTTTCCAACACTTAATAAGTTATTTTTCAACTCAGGTATATAGAAAACATCAGTGATTACCTGAGTAACTCCAGCAATTTGCAACCTAATGTTACCTTTTCCCAACACAGCCATCTTGGAATTATTCCCGAGCTTCATAGATTGCCAGAATTCATCAACAATATCTGAGAACCACTCCTTATTTGCACACATATGATTGCTACACCCTAAGTCAAAGAACCATACATCTTCTCTCCTTGATTGATTAAGCTCCACATATGACATCAACAACATTTCTTCTTTCTCCTCAAGCTCAACATAATTCGCTTCCTTCTCCCATTTAGGACATTCATATTGAAAATGCCCTAGTTGATGACACTTATAACACTCAACTATAGCTTTGTTGAAAGTTTGTCTGCCTCTTCCTCTACCTCTTCCTCGAAAAGCTCCACCAGTTTGACCGCCTCCTCTTCCACCAATTTTATCATTATAAGTCACCTTTAATGCCTACTCATCTCCTCCATGCCCGTTCATTCTCTGCTCATATACTAGTAAGCTGCTCTGCAATTCATCAATGGTTAAGGTGTCTAGGTTATTTGATTCTTCAACCGAACACACAACATAGTTGAACCTTGAGGTCATTGATCTCAAGATTTTTTCAATGATCACCACTTGCTGCATGTTTTCATCATGAATCTTCATTTTGTTTGCTATGATGAGTGTTCGAGCGAAGTACGCATCAACACTCTCACCCTCTTTCATATGTAGAACCTCAAACTCCTTCCAAATAGCTTGGAACTGTGCTCTTTTGACTCTTGTGGAACCCTGGTACTTTTGCTTCATAGAGTCACAGATGTATTTGGCAGTGTCTCTATTGATGATCGTCTCCAAAATGGTTCGATCAATGGCTTGGAACAGATAATTCTTGACCTTCAAGTCTTTCAGCTTCTGGTCTGTAATTAATTTTTGTTGTGCTTCAGTAAGATCCACTCCTTCTGCTGCAGCAGGAATTCCAGTCTCCACCAAACTCCAATACTCCTTTGAACGAAGAAAATTTTCCATAAGCATGGACCAATGATCGTAATGGCCATCAAACTTAGGAATTGCAAGTTGACTAAAATTATTTTCAGCTGCCATACTTCGATTCTCACTCTTTCTCTTCTTAAGAAACATCAGTTTATTACAATCAGGCCCCGTGATGGAGCTCAGATACCAAATTGTTGTAAACTCTAAGCGTAAAGCAAAATAGGAAAATATTGTAATGAATATATATTGAAATCAAAACAAGCTGTTGGCTTATATAGGCCTTACAAAGAGATTAGGTTGAAAACAAACAACCCATGTTGTACTGAACATGGTAAATGGCTAAGGAAATGGTCAGACTCTACCTACATATCCTAAATAATAGGATTTATTAACTAAATGAACTTTTGACTACTTCAACTATGACTCTAACAACCCCAACAATTCCTTCTAGTGGTAGCCGCAATTACAAAACTGCCCTCATGCCCAAGTAAACATGAATGGGTTTTACAAGGTTGAGGACAAATCCTTGTGGAAATGAAAGGGAATAGATAGGAAGAAGAAAAAGAATGATGGAGAGGTTTATCGGTCATCGATTTCATCCAAGAAAATCTGTAGAAAATAGAGAAAACAGTGGAGGGTCCAGGAGGCGGCGTCGGGATCGGGTGCAACGTCGGAATGGGATTGGGATTGGTTGGGGGAGTTGGGTACGATGGTTGGACATGGAATCAAATGAAGATGGTTTTTCGGGTTGGAATGGGGTGTAGTGTAGGTGTTGGATTTGGGTATGCACAAGGGTATGGGGAAGGTGTGAGACCCCGAATTTTTTGAAATAAAAGTATTCAATTTTTTTTATTTTGGTAAATAGTTAAATTGATAAAAGTTTAAAGTTGAGGGTGATATGTGAAAATTTTTCAAAGTAGACAAGTTGTCATAAAATACCCGGTTACTATTCACCCTAGTATTGTTCACTTGAGTATTTGGGGCACTTTTTGTGTCGGAGTACTATTCACGAGTTACTATTCATGGGTTACTATTTACCTAAATTACTATTCACCCGAATATTATTCACTCGGGTATTTGGGATATTTTTCGTGTCGGAGTACTATTCACGAGTTACTATTCACGGATTACTATTCACCCAATAATTATTCACTCTAGTATTGTTTACTCGAGTATTTGGGACACTTTTCGTGTCGGAGTACTATTCACGGGGTACTATTCCCAAAGTACTATTCACGGGGTACTATTCACCCGAAAAATATATTTCTTTTTGGTCCAAATTATTTTTGGGTACAATATTATTCCATGAGGAGATGTGCTAATTTTTCAGACCGTTGGTTGAAATTATAATAGTAAATCAATATGGGTCGTTGGTTTAAAGTTTTAATAGTAAAATCTTTTTATATAAAAGAGAATACTTTTATAAAGTTATTCTATAAATAGAATATATTATATTCTATTATGCATAGTATTTTGCATAGTAAATTTTTTTTATATAAAATAGAATACTTTTATAAAGTTATTCTATAAATAGAATATATTATATTTTATTATGCATAGTGTTGCATTGTGTCTGCATATTGTTTTGCATAGTAAAATCTTTTTATATAAAATAGAATACTTTTATAAAGTTATTCGTTTTATTAGATTATAAATAGAATATATTATATTTTATTTAAAAGATTTTGCTTTAAATATGGACCGTCAGATTAAAGTAAATCAATCTGGACCGCTCATGAGTTAGTTACTATGCAGTCCATTTTTCTATAAATAGAAACTCATTCCTTCATTATTTCTTACGAATTCACTGAAACTCTAGAGAGAGAAACTATAGAGAGAAAGAAGAAAAATGTTCTGCTACTTCACTACTCCTATATCTAGTACTCTTCTTTCTAAGGTAAGGGATATTATTTGTTGTACTCGTAAGAGATATTATTATTATAGTAAGGAGTATTATTTCTTTCGTATTCATGAAGAGAGCTATTGTTATTCCATTCTTTATTATTATGTTGGAATAACCTGTTTATGCGAAGTATCGCATACATGGTGAAATTCTTCTATTATTCCATTCTTTATTATTATGTTGGAATAACCTGTTTATGTGAAGTATCACATACATGGTAAAATTCTTTTATTATTCTATTCTTTATTATTCTGTTGGAATATCATGTCGGTGCGCATTACGCCTGATCTGGTTCCGTTATTTATTATTCTGTTAGAATAACCTGTCTATACGAAGTACTGCATACATGGTGAAATTATTTTATTATTCCATTCTTTATTATACTGTTGGTTATTGGATTTACAGTTGTATGTCTTTGACCTGTAGTGCAAAGATGATATATTGTTGAATATCTTTGGCCTGTAGTGCAAAGATGATCTGTTGTTTGATATCTTTGACCCGTAGTGCGAAGATGAACAGGTGTATGACATGATCATGACCACTAGTGATACTAACGAATATCCTTGGCCGTAGTGCATGGATAATTCAATGATGTGATTGGCATAATCATGACCATTAGTTAGCAGTTAAATGTCTTTGGCCGTAGTGCACTGACAGGCAATTGATTGGTATGATCATGACCATTGGTTTTATAGTTGAATATCTTTGGCCCGTAGTTCAAAGATAGGCAACTGATTGGTATGATCATTGTTATTACATTTGAATATCTTCAGCCTTTGGGGTAAGGATATTGAGTAAACGTTCTATTAAGCCTTTGTGACAAGAAAGAACTGTTAATTCACATTATTATAAATATGAATTGTGAATTTAACTAACATCATTGGTGGTTCAGGTGAAGACAAGTGATGAAAGTTCTATTTGTCTTAAGTATAACAAAGAACTATTGATGAGTATTACAGGAATAAAATATCAACGACGAACTTTTAATCTTGAGGAGATATTAGACATTATGTTCTACTTGACTCTTCTAATGGATTGCTTGTTCCGCTGCAGTTAAACTTGATGTCTGTTATATTTTATAAGTTTACACTATTGAAGGCTAACGATAAATTATTCTGCATTATCTTAGTCATGATAATATATACTGGGCTAGTTGAGCTCACCCTTTCTGTGACAACCCCAAAATAGGTCCATTCCACCCAACCCATTCTGAGTCGTCAAATACATGGTACAGAAAATAACTACAACTTTATTACAACAATTGTCGTGCAAAATACAACAACACATATGCTGTGAGTTTGGATACAAATATATACCAAATGTGACTCATGTTCCAACCGTGGACATCACCTCACAATAACACCTTACATAAAGGTATAGTCAAAAACTGTTTTAGAAATTAGAATCTTTGGGAAGTGCTCAAGGAAACCTTCGTACATGGGAGGCCACGCGTCTAGGTTATGATAGATATCATATGGCCACAGAATTATCCTTGGTTGACCCAATAGACCCCAAAGAAAAACGAGAAGATTACTATCATATTCTTCCCAATGGTGAGTCTTCTCTTGACTTATCATTATCTCCACTATCTCTAATTGAGAATTATACTTCAAACAAACACCAAGATTATATAGGTAGTGCCCATAGATATACTCAGCAAGTGGATGAGCACAACCCTGTCTTATGATGACACGAGGTTGTATGTCATTAGACATCTTGTATGATAGTGACAAAACACCCTTCCAACGTTGGGTTCGCCTCACCCTATTTTCTTCACCAAATATAACTACTAAATGATGACCACCGTTCTATTCTCTTGTTACCCCCGCTCGACCCAGCTACACTCTTATTACCTGAAAGAAATTGTGAAGCAAAAGGGTGAGCACAACTAGCTCAGTAAAGAATATCATGACTAAAGATAATTCAATTATCAATAGCCTTCATCAACAATAAATCAGAGATTTAGAACATATGGTAAATGATAAAAATTTCAACCATAGTTGCAGCGGAACGAGCAATCCATTAGAAGAGTCAAATAGACTATAAAGTCTATTATCTTCTCCATGTTAAAAATCCACCAACAATGTTTTATCCCTGTAACATCAATCAACAGTTCCTTTCCACAATTATATGAATAACTCATAATCATAATTGTAATTCTAAATTCCTCTTCACATCCAGGACGAAGATAATTTTTATCACATGTCTTTACCTAAAACATCAAAGATCATGGTTATACCAAATCACAGTTCCTGTTCATAATCATACTAACAAATCCATCTTTGCACTACGGGCCAAAGATATTCATCAACAAACCATCTTTGCACTACGGGCCAAAGATATTCAACAACAGTTCATCTTTGCACTACAGGCCAAAGATATTCATCAACAAACCATCTTTGCACTACGGGCCAAAGATATTCAACAACAATTCATCTTTGCACTACAGACCAAAGATATTCATCAACAGGCCATCTTTGCACTACATGCCAAAGATATTCATCAACAATTCATATTTGCACTACAGGCCAAATATATTCATATCTCAAAGAAATATATAATCATTTCAGAATTTATATAAACAATAATTATAACCATGTTGATCAATTCACCTTTGCACTTAAGCTTAAGATATTCAATTATAAATTCAATGGTCATGATCATACCAGTCACAATTCAACTTTGCACTACAGGCCAAAGAGAACCCTAGTCATGATCATACCAATAATCTACCCATCTTTACACTCCAGTGAAAGAGAATTTCAACATCAGGGTTATAAAAATGTTATATATGATGATAAAAATAATATGATCAACATATAGTTTTAATCTCAAGAGTAATATTCGTAACTCATGAATAGTAAATCGTGAATAGTAACTTATGAATAGTAACCCCGACACAAAAAATAGAAATTCCACAATAAAATATATACCAATATTTCGGTATAATGATATTGAAAGAATAACATTTCATAAATTTATAAACAATTTATTTTAATTGTTTACACTTTACTAATTAATGCATTTAATCATCATAAAATGTCAACTCTTACAATTTCATCATCAATAATCAAAACCCTCATAAAAAATCTGCATATACCTCATATAGGATTCTCAAGTCATAAAATCCTATTTTCCAATTTTCTTACTTCACAAAACATATTTAATTCATTTACTCATAACTAGACCATTTTTATGAAAAATACCAAATCAGTCCCAAAAATATTTCTTTTCTGAGATTTAGCATAATATAGTCCCATTGTGAACATATATTTTTCTCAGAATTTTTAAAACTCATTTACTAATTTTCATATGGCCAAAACCACCGAATATTTAGACATTTATCAAAAATTATACTTTTATCTAAAAATTCTGAAATTTACAGAGTATACTTCTATCATATACATGTACTCCCAATAAAAATTTCATCAATTTTGGAGTTAACCACAAGGAATTATAAGCGGTTACTTTTAAAATAGTCTTTTCCCGTAAAATTCATAACTCTTAATCTATACATCCAAAAATCACCATTTTTGGACACAATCAATAAAACTCATCAAAATATCATTTTAAATTTTTCCAGAATTTTTGAAGATCAGAAAAATTACGAAACTGAAAATCATAACAACCCTTAAAATCCATTACTATCCCTTACTATCCATTACCTCAAAAGAGCAGTACTTCTGATCGGTATAAGGCTGAAGGAAACTTGCACTGATGAATAGAAACTCACAGAGTATCTAAATACTCACAAAATACACTCAATAATCTAGAGAGAGAAAGAGAGAAAACTTATGTTTCTGGTGTGATTTTCAATTCTAACTTAGCCCTCTATTTATAGGAAAATTTTGGTAGGTTTGACCTGCAACCTGATGGCTTTACCTGCTACTATTCCCACCCACCACATTTGAAATATAATTCAGCACATTTCTTCATCAACCACAAGTGGGGCCCACCAATTCTAGAATTTTCTACCAAAATGATAAACTCCGAAAATTCAACAATTTCTGAACCAGTCATCTCGTAAAATTCATAATAAATCATACGTTCATTTTTAACGGTTCAAAATTTATGGACATATACTAAACTTATATATGTATAACATATCCAAAAATTACCACGATCCAACGGTCGGATTAAAAATTATAACCCCCGCAAAATATCTCAAAAATTCTGATTTTTAATACCTCCATTCCGACAAAAATACGGATAAAAATCTCAACATTAACTCCTTCATTTTTAACCACAAAAATATATCCCTCATTTATATCCACATAAAATAAATATTTCCTTATCATATGAATCAATAATTAATTATTCACAAATAATATTACAGAATCACATTTATGACAACCAGGCCGTTCCCAGGAAAGAGGGGGCTTTCCAATAAGGATTTTTCCTTACTGACGCGCAATTAGATGACCAAACCTCTCCTTAGACAGAACTTTCTAGACATTGCCAATAATGCTATCTAATAATACTATTTAAATAATATGAATTATTGATCTGATAATGGGAAATACTGTGCAGCAACAATTATTAAACAACAATAATACAAAATTTCAACGTAGCAATTATTGAATCAATAAAATAAAATATTGAACAATAATTACTGTAACAATTATTGAGTAGTGCCTTCTTACGTAAGAATCAATAATTTCAAAAATACTGTGCAATACCGTGTGCTACTGTGCAATAACGCGTATTACTGTATTTTAATCACCGGGTATTCCAACAGTGTTAACGGTAACAACTACGCCGTTATTTGTAAAAACTTAAATTTGTCGTTTTCTTCACCCAACAGTTATTCTGTTATGGGGCCCACAAATAGCTGCGCCGTCGTACGAATATTCTCCGACAGAAAGAATATTCCACGACCAAACGAATATTCCCCGACAACAATGATTATTTTATAACCACTTGTTTATTTTGAAAAATTTTCACATTTCACCCATAACTTTAACTTTTTGTCAATTTAACCATTTACTGAATTGTAATTATAAAAAAAATTGAATACTTTTATTTCATAAAATTCGGGGTCTTACAATCTCCCCTCCTTATGAAATTTCGTCCCCGAAATTTACGTACCTGGTATTTCAAAGAGTTGAGAATACCTTGCTTTCATTTCAGATTCCATCTTCCCTATCATCATGATTTCTCCATTGCTCATCTCCTGTATTTCAGATATCATTCTAGAATACAGCTTCAAAATAAGGGTTAATTGAACAAATTAACATATCACATAATATCCCAATATTATGACTGACCAACAAATAAGCTTAGGTAGGACACACTAGCGAAGGATTTACTCATCTCTCCCCTCCTAGTTATATTTCTCGATCTCCACCAGAGATCATATCCCTAAGCTCTGATACCACCTGTGACTCTCATGGTGCTTCAACCACAGCACCTCACAGTGGTACCTATCAGTTTGCCACCGCAGAACGGCGTCCCCTACGGAGAGTCTGGCTTCGGTGCATCCCCCATCAACAGGAAGTCACCAGCGAGAGGCTCGGAGCTCTTTACTTATAGCTCTGATACCACCTGTGACAACCCCAAAATAGGTCCATTCCACCCAACCCATTCTGAGTCGTCAAATACATGGTACAAAAAATAACTACAACTTTATTACAACAATTGTCGTGCAAAATACAACAACACATATGCTGTGAGTTTGGATACAAATATATACCAAATGTGACTCATGTTCCAACCGTAGACATCACCTCACAATAACACCTTACATAAAGGTATAGTCAAAAACTGTTTTAGAAATTAGAATCTTTGGGAAGTGCTCAAGGAAACCTTCGTACATGGGAGGCCACACGTCTAGGTTATGATAGATATCATATGGCCACAGAATTATCCTTGGTTGACCCAATAGACCCCAAAGAAAAACGAGAAGATTACTATCATATTCTTCCCAATGGTGAGTCTTCTCTTGACTTATCATTATCTCCACTGTCTCTAATTGAGAATTATACTTCAAACAAACACCAAGATTATATAGGTAGTGCCCATAGATATACTCAGCAAGTGGATGAGCACAACCCTGTCTTATGATGACACGAGGTTGTATGTCATTAGACATCTTGTATGATAGTGACAAAACACCCTTCCAACGTTGGGTTCGCCTCACCCTATTTTCTTCACCAAATATAACTACTAAATGATGACCACCGTTCTATTCCCTTGTTACCCCCGCTCGACCCAGCTACACTCTTATTACCTGAAAGGAATTGTGAAGCAAAAGGGTGAGCACAACTAGCTCAGTAAATAATATCATGACTAAAGATAATTCAATTATCAATAGCCTTCATCAACAATAAATTAGAGATTTAGAACATATGGTAAATGATAAAAATTTCAACCATAGTTGCAGCGGAACGAGCAATCCATTAGAAGAGTCAAATAGACTATAAAGTCTATTATCTTCTCCATGTTAAAAATCCACCAACAATGTTTTATCCCTGTAACATCAATCAACAGTTCCTTTCCACAATTATATGAATAACTCATAATCATAATTGTAATTCTAAATTCCTCTTCACATCCAGGACGAAGATAATTTTTATCACATGTCTTTACCTGAAACATCAAAGATCATGGTTATACCAAATCACAGTTCCTGTTCATAATCATACTAACAAATCCATCTTTGCACTACGGGCCAAAGATATTCATCAACAAACCATCTTTGCACTACGGGCCAAAGATATTCAACAACAGTTCATCTTTGCACTACAGGCCAAAGATATTCATCAACAAACCATCTTTGCACTACGGGCCAAAGATATTCAACAACAATTCATCTTTGCACTACAGACCAAAGATATTCATCAACAGGCCATCTTTGCACTACATGCCAAAGATATTCATCAACAATTCATATTTGCACTACAGGCCAAATATATTCATATCTCAAAGAAATATATAATCATTTCAGAATTTATATAAACAATAATTATAACCATGTTGATCAATTCACCTTTGCACTTAAGCTTAAGATATTCAATTATAAATTCAATGGTCATGATCATACCAGTCACAATTCAACTTTGCACTACAGGCCAAAGAGAACCCTAGTCATGATCATACCAATAATCTACCCATCTTTACACTCCAGTGAAAGAGAATTTCAACATCAGGGTTATAAAAATGTTATATATGATGATAAAAATAATATGATCAACATATAGTTTTAATCTCAAGAGTAATATTCGTAACTCATGAATAGTAAATCGTGAATAGTAATTCATGAATAGTAACCCCGACACAAAAAATAGAAATTCCACAATAAAATATATACCAATATTTCGGTATAATGATATTGAAAGAATAACATTTCATAAATTTATAAACAATTTATTTTAATTGTTTACACTTTACTAATTAATGCATTTAATCATCATAAAATGCCAACTCTTACAATTTCATCATCAATAATCAAAACCCTCATAAAAAATCTGCATATACCTCATATAGGATTCTCAAGTCATAAAATCCTATTTTCCAATTTTCTTACTTCACAAAACATATTTAATTCATTTACTCATAACTAGACCATTTTTATGAAAAATACCAAATCAGTCCCAAAAATATTTCTTTTCTGAGATTTAGCATAATATAGTCCCATAGTGAACATATATTTTTCTCAGAATTTTTAAAACTCATTTACTATTTTTCATATGGCCAAAACCACCGAATATTTAGACATTTATCAAAAATTATACTTTTATCTAAAAATTCTGAAATTTACAGAGTATACTTCTATCATATACATGTACTCCCAATAAAAATTTCATCAATTTTGGAGTTAACCACAAGGAATTATAAGCGGTTACTTTTAAAATAGTCTTTTCCCGTAAAATTCATAACTCTTAATATATACATCCAAAAATCACCATTTTTGGACACAATCAATAAAACTCATCAAAATATCATTTTAAATTTTTCCAGAATTTTTGAAGATCAGAAAAATTACGAAACTGAAAATCATAACAACCCTTAAAATCCATTACTATCCCTTACTATCCCTTACCTCAAAAGAGCAGTACTTCTGATCGGTATAAGGCTGAAGAAAACTTGCACTGATGAATAGAAACTCACAGAGTATCTAAATACTCACAAAATACACTCAATAATCTAGAGAGAGAAAGAGAGAAAACTTATGTTTCTGGTGTGATTTTCAATTCTAACTTAGCCCTCTATTTATAGGAAAATTTTGGTAGGTTTGACCTGCAACCTGATGGCTTTACCTGCTACTATTCCCACCCACCATATTTGAAATATAATTCAGCACATTTCTTCATCAACCACAAGTGGGGCCTACCAATTCTAGAATTTTCCACCAAAATGATAAACTCCGAAAATTCAACAATTTCTGAACCAGTCATCTCGTAAAATTCATAATAAATCATACGTTCATTTTTAACGGTTCAAAATTTACGGACATATACTAAACTTATATATGTATAACATATCCAAAAATTACCACGATCCAACGGTCGGATTAAAAATTATAACCCCCGCAAAATATCTCAAAAACTCTAATTTTTAATACCTCCATTCCGACAAAAATACGGATAAAAATCTCAACATTAACTCCTTCATTTTTAACCACAAAAATATATCCCTCATTTATATCCACATAAAATAAATATTTCCTTATCATATGAATCAATAATTAATTATTCACAAATAACATTACAGAATCACATTTATGACAACCAGGCCGTTCCCAGGAAAGAGGGGGCTTTCCAATAAGGATTTTTCCTTACTGACGCGCAATTAGATGACCAAACCTCTCCTTAGACAGAACTTTCTAGACATTACCAATAATGCTATCTAATAATACTATTTAAATAATATGAATTATTGATCTGATAATGGGAAATACTGTGCAGCAACAATTATTAAACAACAATAATACAAAATTTCAACGTAGCAATTAATGAATCAATAAAATAAAATATTGAACAATAATTACTGTAACAATTATTGAGTAGTGCCTTCTTACGTAAGAATCAATAATTTTAAAAATACTGTGCAATACCGTGTGCTACTGTGCAATAACGCGTATTACTGTATTTTAATCACCGGGTATTCCAACAGTGTTAACGGTAACAACTACGCCGTTATTTGTAAAAACTTAAATTTGTCGTTTTCTTCACCCGACAGTTATTCTGTTATGGGGCCCACAAATAGCTGCGCCGTCGTACGAATATTCCCCGACAGAAAGAATATTCCACGACCAAACGAATATTCCCCGACAACAATGATTATTTTATAACCACTTGTTTATTTTGAAAAAATTTCACATTTCACCCATAACTTTAACTTTTTGTCAATTTAACCATTTACTGAATTGTAATTATAAAAAAAATTGAATACTTTTATTTCATAAAATTCGGGGTCTTACACTTTCTTTCACTGTTCTCTTCAGGAAATGAGAAAGTAGCTGGGACTAGTCGGAAAATGGAGGGATGGTCCAGATGATAGCATTAGTAGTCCTCACTATTCTGTGAAATAGTGTGACAATAAATATAATGAGGACCCCATTGAGTGTGGATATTGTCTAGATGATAATATTCTTATTAAAACTCACAGCATATGTCTTGTCGTATTCTACACGATAGCTGTATATTTAAGATTGTATTTGTATTCTGTACCATGTATCTGGCGACCCAAAATGGGTGATATAGAACCAAATTTTGGGGGCGTCACAGTTGGTATCAAAGCCAGGTTATATGATCCCTGGCTGAGATGTGAGACAAGAATTAGGAGGGGAGAGATGGGGAATTCATTCGCTAGTATGACCTACCTAAGTTTATTTGTTATTTAATTGGTCGATCAGAATATAGGGATATTACGTGGTATGTTAATTAACCCTTATTTTGAAACTATATTCTAGAATGATATTTGAAATACAGGAGATGAGAAATAGAAAATCATGATAGAGAGAAAATAACCGGGAAGGTACAATCCAAAAAGAAAGCAAGGTATTCTCATCTCTTCGAATATTAGGTACGTACGTAAATTTCGAGGGTGAAATTTCATAAGGAGGGCAGATTGTGAGACCCCGAATTTTATGAAATAAAAGTATTCAATTTTTTTAATTTTGGTAAATAGTTAAATTGATAAAAGTTTAAAGTTAAGGGTGATATGTGAAAATTTTTCAAAGTAGACAAGCTGTCATAAAATACCCGGTTACTATTCACCCTAGTATTGTTCACTCGAGTATTTGGGGCACTTTTTGTGTCAGAGTACTATTCACAAGTTACTATTCACGGGTTACTATTCACCTAAATTACTATTCACCCGAATATTATTCACTCGGGTATTTGGAGTATTTTTCGTGTCAGAGTATTATTCACAAGTTACTATTCACGGATTACTATTCACACAATTACTATTCAATCTAGTATTGTTCACTCAGGTATTTGGGACACTTTTCGTGTCGGGGTACTATTCACGGGGTACTATTCCCGAAGTACTATTCACGGGATACTATTCACCCGAAAAATATATTTTTCTTTTTCGTCCAAATTATTTTTGGGTACAAGATTATTCTATGAGGAGATATGCTAATTTTTCAGACCGTTGGTTGAAATTATAATAGTAAATCAATATGGGTCGTTGGTTTAAAGTTTTAATAGTAAAATCTTTTTATATAAAACAGAATACTTTTATAAAGTTATTCTATAAATAGAATATATTATATTCTATTATGCATAGTATTTTGCATAGTAAATTTTTTTTATATAAAATAGAATACTTTTATAAAGTTATTCTATAAATAGAATATATTATATTTTATTATGCATAGTGTTGCATTGTGTCTGCATAATGTTTTGCATAGTAAAATCTTTTTATATAAAATAGAATACTTTTATAAAGTTATTCGTTTTATTAGATTATAAATAGAATATATTATATTTTATTTAAAAGATTTTGCTTTAAATATGGACCGTCAGATTAAAGTAAATCAATCTGGACCGCTCATGAGTTAGTTACTATGCAGTCTATTTTTCTATAAATAGAAACTCATTCCTTCATTATTTCTTACGAATTCACTGAAACTCTAGAGAGAGAAACTATAGAGAGAAAGAAGAAAAGTGTTCTGCTACTTCACTACTCCTATATTCAGTACTCTTCTTTCTAAGGTAAGGGATATTATTTATTGTACTCGTAAGAGATATTATTATTATAGTAAGGAGTATTATTTCTTTCGTATTCATGAAGAGAGCTATTGTTGTTCCATTCTTTATTATTATGTTGGAATAACCTATTTATGCGAAGTATCGCATACATGGTGAAATTCTTCTATTATTCCATTTTTATTATTATGTTGGAATAACCTATTTATGTGAAGTATCACATACATGGTGAAATTCTTTTATTATTCTATTCTTTATTATTCTGTTGGAATATCCTGTCGGTGCGTATTACGCCTGATCTGGTTCCGTTATTTATTATTCTGTTGGAATAACCTGTCTATGCGAAGTACTGCATACATGGTGAAATTCTTTTATTATTCCATTCTTTATTATACTGTTGGTTATTAGTTTTACAGTTGTATGTCTTTACCCTGTAGTGCAAAGATGATATATTATTGAATATCTTTGGCATGTAGTGCAAAGATGATATGTTGTTTGATAGCTTTGACCCGTAGTGCAAAGATGAACAGGTGTATGACATGATCATGACCACTAGTGATACTAATGAATATCCTTGGCCGTAGGGCATGTGTAATTCAATGATGTGATTGGCAGGATCATGACCATTAGTTAACAGTTAAATGTCTTTGGCCGTAGTGCACTGACAGGCAATTGATTGGTATGATCATGACCATTGGTTTTATAGTTAAATATCTTTGGCCCGTAGTTCAAAGATAGACAACTGATTGGTATGATCATTGTTTTTACATTTGAATATCTTCAGCCTTTGGGGTAAGGATATTGAGTAAACGTTCTATTAAGCCTTTGTGGCAAGAAAGAACTGTTAATTCACATTATTATAAATATGAATTGTGAATTTAACTAACATCATTGGTGGTTCAGGTGAAGACAAGTGATGAAAGTTCTATTTGTCTTAAGTATAACAAAGAACTATTGATGAGTATTACAGGAATAAAATATCAACGATGGACTTTTAATCTAGAGGAGATATTAGACATTATATTCTACTTGACTCTTCTAATGGATTGCTTGTTCCGCTGCAGTTAAACTTGATGTCTATTATATTTTATAAGTTTAACATTGTTGAAGGCTAACGATAAATTATTCTGCATTATCTTAGTTATGATAATTCTTACTGGGCTAGTTGAGCTCACCCTTTCTTTCACTGTTCTCTTCAGGAAATGAGAACGTAGCTAGGACTAGTCGGAGAACGGAGCGATGGTCCAGATAATAGCATTAGTAGTCCTCACTATTCTGTAAAATAGTGTGATAATAAATGTAATGAGGACCCCATTGAGTATGGATATTGTCTAGATGACAATATTCTTATTAAAACTCACAGCATATGTCTTGTCATATTTTACACGACAGCTGTATATTTAAGATTGTATTTGTATTCTGTACCATGTATCTGGCGACCCAAGATGGGTGATGTAGAACCAAATTTTGGGGGCGTCACAGTTGGTATCAAAGCCAGGTTATATGATCCCTGGCTGAGATGTGAGACAAGAATTATGAGGGGAGAGACGGGGAATTCCTTCGCTAGTATGACCTACCTAAGTTTATTTGTTATTTAATTGGTCGATCAGAATATAGGGATATTATGTGGTATGTCAATTAACCCTTATTTTGAAACTATATTCTAGATTGATATTTGAAATACAAGAGATGAGAAATGAAAAATCATAATAGAGAGAAAATAACCGGGAAGGTACAATCCAAAAAGAAAGCAAGGTATTCTCATCTATTCGAATATTAGGTACGTACGTAAATTTCGAGGGCGAAATTTCATAAGGAGGACAGATTGTGAGACCCCGAATTTTATGAAATAAAAGTATTTAATTTTTTTTTATTTTGGTAAATAGTTAAATTGATAAAAGTTTAAAGTTAAGGGTGATATGTGAAAATATTTCAAAATAGACAAGTTGTCATAAAATACCCGGTTACTATTCACCCTAGTATTGTTCACTCGAGTATTTGGGGCACTTTTTATGTCGGAGTACTATTCATGGGTTACTATTCACCTAAATTACTATTCAACCGAATATTATTCACTCGGGTATTTAGAAAATTTTTTGTGTCGGAGTACTATTCACGGATTACTATTCACCCAATTACTATTCACTCTAGTATTGTTCACTCGGGTATTTGGGACACTTTTCGTGTTGGGGTACTATTCACGGGGTATTATTTCCGAAGTACTATCCACGGGGTACTATTCACCCGAAAAATATATTTCTTTTTGGTCCAAATCATTTTTGGGTACAATATTATTCCATGAGGAGATGTGCTAATTTTTCAGACCGTTGGTTGAAATTATAATAGTAAATCAATATGGGTCGTTGGTTTAAAGTTTTAATAGTAAAATCTTTTTATATAAAACAGAATACTTTTATAAAGTTATTCTATAAATAGAATATATTATATTCTATTATGCATAGTATTTTGCGTAGTAAAATCTTTTTATATAAAATAGAATACTTTTATAAAGTTATTCGTTTTATTAGATTATAAATAGAATATATTATATTTTATTTAAAAGATTTTGCTTTAAATATGGACCGTCAGATTAAAGTAAATCAATCTGGACCGCTCATGAGTTAGTTACTATGCAGTCCATTTTTCTATAAATAGAAACTCATTCCTTCATTATTTCTTACGAATTTACTGAAACTCTAGAGAGAGAAACTATAGAGAGAAAGAAGAAAAATGTTCTGCTACTTCACTACTCCTATATCTAGTACTCTTCTTTCTAAGGTAAGGGATATTATTTGTTGTACTCGTAAGAGATATTATTATTATAGTAAGGAGTATTATTTCTTTCGTATTCATGAAGAGAGCTATTGTTATTCCATTCTTTATTATTATGTTGGAATAACCTGTTTATGCGAAGTATCGCATACATGGTGAAATTCTTCTATTATTCCATTCTTTATTATTATGTTGGAATAACCTGTTTATGTGAAGTATCACATACATGGTAAAATTCTTTTATTATTCTATTCTTTATTATTCTGTTGGAATATCCTGTCGGTGCGTATTACGCCTGACCTGGTTCCGTTATTTATTATTCTATTGGAATAACATGTCTGTGCGGTCTATCGCATGCATGGTGATGTCCGTTGTTATTTCATTCTTTATTATTATGTTGGAATAACCTGTCTATGCGAAGTACTGCATACATGGTGAAATTCTTTTATTATTCCATTCTTTATTATACTGTTGGTTATTGGATTTACAGTTGTATGTCTTTGACCTGTAGTGCAAAGATGATATATTGTTGAATATCTTTGGCCTGTAGTGCAAAGATGATCTGTTGTTTGATATCTTTGACCCGTAGTGCGAAGATGAACAGGTGTATGACATGATCATGACCACTAGTGATACTAACGAATATCTTTGGCCGTAGTGCATGGATAATTCAATGATGTGATTGGCAGGATCATGACCATTAGTTAGCAGTTAAATGTCTTTGGTCGTAGTGCACTGACAGGCAATTGATTGGTATGATCATGACCATTGGTTTTATAGTTGAATATCTTTTGCCCGTAGTTCAAAGATAGGCAACTGATTGGTATGATCATTGTTATTACATTTGAATATCTTCAGCCTTTGGGGTAAGGATATTGAGTAAACGTTCTATTAAGCCTTTGTGACAAGAAAGAACTGTTAATTCACATTATTATAAATATGAATTGTGAATTTAACTAACATCATTGGTGGTTCAGGTGAAGGCAAGTGATGAAAGTTCTATTTGTCTTAAGTATAACAAAGAACTATTGATGAGTATTACAGGAATAAAATATCAACGACGAACTTTTAATCTTGAGGAGATATTAGACATTATGTTCTACTTGACTCTTCTAATGGATTGCTTGTTCCGCTGCAGTTAAACTTGATGTCTGTTATATTTTATAAGTTTACACTATTGAAGGCTAACGATAAATTATTCTGCATTATCTTAGTCATGATAATCTTTACTGGGCTAGTTGAGCTCACCCTTTCTTTCACTGTTCTCTTCAGGAAATGAGAATGTAGCTGGGACTAGTCGGGAAACGGAGTGATGGTCCAGATGATAGCATTAGTAGTCCTCACTATTCTGTGAAATAGTGTGACAATAAATGTAATGAGGACCCCATTGAGTGTGGATATTGTCTAGATGACAATATTCTTATTAAAACTCACAGCATATGTCTTGTCGTATTCTACACGACAGCTGTATATTTAAGATTGTATTTGTATTCTGTACCATGTATCTGGCGACCCAAGATCGGTGATGTAGAACCAAATTTTGGGGGCGTCACTGTAGGCATTAGTTTTGAATCTTTGAAATCTCATGTATTCAATACTAATAATCCACATTCCAAAAAACGGATTATAGTTCAGATTTGATTTGATTAGTTTTTGTTATTTATCAGAGGCACAATAATATTTTACAAGGGGGTTGAATAAATTATTAAAAAAAATTATTTAATTAATGAAGTATTAACGATTAATCAATTAATCAAGGTTAGTTATGCGCAACGGAATATAAGTTTGAAAACTCCCCTTAAAGATTTATAAGAAATCTCAATTTTGAATTTAGTTCATGTGGAAGTTGGTCATTTATTAGATATGATGAGCATAACAGATATGTAACAGAATGTAAACAACTGAAAGTAAATAACACAAGAGATTTTAAGTAGTTTAGAGACTGAACAACTCCTAGCTAGTCCACTCTTCTACTCCATGGGTAGGAAATCCACTAAGATTTCATTCACTTAGACTAGGACACTCTGTCCTCTTCAAGCCCAGCAGACTTGGATATTTTAGTCACTGAGACAAGGACATTAAGACCTCTTAATCACTAAGATTCCTTCAAGTCTCTCATACTTGGAAGTTCTGTCACTAAAACCAGGACTCTCAGACCTTTGTTGATTAACTGTTTGTTAAGAGGTTCTGGAATGTGCCTATCATTGAGTTGTTGTTGAGCGTTGCATTGAGGCTTGACTTCTTCTAGTACTCAACATCTTCTCATGATCTTATGTTATGCTGTCAAGATGACGTTTATTCTCTTTCTTTTTATACTTGGCAGCCTTGAACACATCTTTAATCATAGAGTGTAGCTTACTCTACGTTTTCATTGGTTCGGTTCTATGGTCTTTTCTAATGATGATTATTTATTTGTATCAGTCGTTTAATGCATATCATCATCATTTTCATTTTGAATGATATCCTCTTTTACAGTCCTTTTGAAATCTTCCCATTGAAATGTTTCTGTTGATGCATTTAAGGCTTTAGATAATCTGGGATCCTTAATGTTAACATTTAAGCCCCAAGTGTCAATTGCTTTTTGACTTTCCTGTCGATCTTCGATTTCTATCGAGGATCTTAAGGAATGCATCTGGATCTTGATCAGCACTATTCCATGTCAGTCTTCTTGTCAGACATAACTTTGCTCTATGATCTGTTGTCTTAGAGAGTAATGAGAATCGTAGAGTTGATCTCTACATTTTTCTCTACTATCTGCTCTACAAATAAGTACTCTACCATGCTTGGGCAGATTTAGTAGACTTTGTTGGGAAATTGCATATTTAAATTTGATGTTAAAAATAAATATTCATGATCATATGTAAAGTCCTTCAAAGAATACATGTATAAGGACTTAGTGGTAGATCAAAGTTGTAAGGTTAATCTGAGCTTTAATGTTTATCATTATGTAAATGAATGTATAGAAGAAAAGATCAAAGCTGTTAGGTTGATTTATGTCTTGAGATGTAATAGATAGGCTTCAACAGAATCGTAGTCTACCATGCTGATCATAAGATTGCAGAAGCCAAGGCAGAATCGTAGAGCATCAAGAATCATAGTCTGTATGCTTTGGAGGGCCTCTCCCAAATTCGTAGAGTGGTCCAAACACCTGCCGAGCCAACTCAAAGAACGTAGTGTGCTCTCGGAAGCGTAGAGTCTGCAAATCAAGCAAGCAAAGATCGTAGTCTGCCAGTGCTTAAGAGAAATCGTAGTGTTCTCTTCCATCAGTACCAGATCAAGCACCAAGGTGGAAAGACACCACGATCATGATCGTAGAACATCATATGTCTGCATCAGAAGCATCGAGCCTTATCTATTTGTTTAAGAATAAAAGTCAACAAATGTGGAATGGATTATAGACGTTGAGATTATCGGGAATCCCAATGACACAATTAATGCTTCAACGGATGCCTTCAAACGGATACATTTTCAAAGGCACCTTATATGCAAAATAAAAGAAGATGCAAGAATAATGCAAGCATACAACGAAATGCTGAAGAATACTCAACGCTCAACTCTACGATCTGTAAAGAAAGCTTGCTCAGCTACGCAGTTCTTTCAAACACAAGCTTAACGGCAACTGAGTAGCATCATTCAAGAACTCAACTATCTTTAAGTGAAGTAAGAAGTTCCAAGTTAGAAGGACTTAAAGAGTTCTAAGTGAACTAAGAAGTACCAAGTCTGCTGGACTTGAAGAGTTCTAAAGTGAACTAAGAAGTTCCAAGACTGCTGGTCTTGAAGGAATCTATGAGATTCAAAGATTGTAAAGATATCCTTAGTGGATTTCCTACTCGAGGAGTAGAAGAGTAGACTAGGAGCCTTGAGTGCTCTAAACCACTTAAAAACACTGTGTCTCTTATATTCTTGCCATAACTGCTATATCTGCCATAACTGCTTATCTCTTATTAACTCATTTTATCTTAAATAGAAATCAAAAAAATCTCAAATTCCGCTGTGACTAAATCATTATCAAATCTGACAAGTATTTTGCAAAAGAAATTTTAACATATCTATTCAACCACCCCCCCTCTAGATAACTATTATGCCTCTGGGAACTAACAATTAGTATCAAAGCAGGTTCTCTCAATCAGCCTACAAAGCTTGAGTAAATCCAATGGCACATCTAATAAGCGAATCAAAGACTGGAGGAGACAGCAAGCCACCAATGTGTAACAAAGACAAATTTGCCAACTAGTAAGTTCGTATGCAAGCCTACATGGATTCAATAGATGAAGATCTAGTTGAAACTGTTCAGAAAGGGCCCTACATTCCAACAAAGCTTGTACCAACTCTAGAAGATCCTAATAGAGTTCAAATCAAGGTTAAAACTGAGTGGACTGACAATGAAAACAAAGCTATCCAACTCGACAAAACGGCCAAGAATATTCTATTCCAATCCTTAGAAGATAATATGTTCGAATATGTGGTCAATAGCAAAACTGCCAAGGAAGTCTGGGAATCATTGCTCATTATGCATGAAGGAACATAAGAAGTCAGAGAAAATAAGCAATCTCTTCTGACTCAACAATATGAAATGTTTGCCCATGTTCCAGCAGAAAATGTCACTTCCAGCTATGAAAGATTCAATGTTCTGCTCAATTCTCTTCGAGCCTTTGGAAAGATCTATCCAAATAAAGATCTAATCATAAAGTTCATGAGAGTTCTACCTAGCAAGTGGGATGCCAAAACCACTGCCATCAAAGAATCTTCATGAAATGACTGTTCAACAACTCTATGGAAACCTTCTCACCTATGAACTGGAGCTGACTCAGCGTGAAGGAATAAAGAAGGACAAAGGAGTTGCTCTCAAAGCAACAGATACCATTTCCAAAGCTAACACTGAAAATGATTATGACTCTAAGGAAGATGATGATGAGGATATTGTACTACTAGTAAGAAGACTCAAGAGGTTCATGCGTAAAGGCAGAAGCAGCAAACCCAAGAGATTCAACAACCAGGAGCAGATAAATGACCTATGCTACAACTGCAAGAAGCCTGGCCATTTCATTGCAAACTGCAACAAACCTCTTAGAGAAGAACTAAAGAGGAAGTCAAATTCAAAGAAAGAGTTCAAAGGCAACAAGAGGCTCCAGAAGAAAGACAAAGGTCTTGTGGTCGGAGGATCATGGAGTGACTCAAACAATGACTCAACTCCTAAGTCTGGAGATGATGAAGATCCTCAAGTAGCAAATCTATGTCTAATGGCCAAACAAGCAAATGATAAGAAAAGCCCTGACAATCATGAAGTAAGTATCAATGAGGTATTTGACTATAACTCTCCTGATGTGGATATTGATAATTTAATAACTGCACTACATGGCATAACATCTGATCTGCATCAATACATGAAATGGTTCAGAGTTCTGTCTAAAGATTATTCTCTTCTTCAAAAAGAGAAAGAGAAAGTTCAGGAAGAACTGGAAATAGCTCTTCTAAGCACTAACTCTCTCTCCAAATTTGAAGCTAAGAATAAACTCTTAAAACAGACTAATGAACTCAATGCACAAAGAGAGTCAAATCTAACATCTAAGATTGAGGAACTAGAAAAGATAATATCTATGTGGAATAGATCCTCTTCATCCATGGACTCCCTGATCTCCAGTCAAAGAAGTGCCTCTGACAAAACAGGTTTAGGCTTTGAGGAATCCACCTCAGAACCATGCGTGGAAAAGATAAAGGAAATTAACTCTAGTAATGTTTCAAATTTTAATAGAAACATTATATTTGTGAAATCCTCACAGAAGAAAGAACTAGTGTATCCATGTTCTTCTGATCCAATCCATGTTCCAAGGCATAACGGATCTCATGTTGGCCTGGGATTCAGAAAAGAGAAGAGTAACTTAGTCAGTACTCTCCAACCTCGAAGGGTCGTAGAGTCGAGTAAGATCAACTCCACGAACCAACTGGGTAGGAATAGTAGAGTTAAGTTTCACTCTTCACAAATCATGAATAACAAGGATACATAGAAAAAGAAGAACCAGTATAAAAGAAAAATTGTCAAGAATCCACACAAGTCCAAATGGAGAAAGGATCCACATACACACACAATCATGCATCATGCTAGATGTTTTGTATGTAATAAAATTGGTCATAAGGCTGTAGTATTCTATAATAACTCTCTGCATATTAAACCCAAAGTCAAATAAGTTTTCCCAAGGGTACTAACAAGGTAGGACTCATGCAAATATGAGAGTTTAATCTTACTACAGGAACAGAACTCTACGATCACAACTTGGTATCTGGATAATGGATGCTCAAGGCACATGACCGGGAACAAAGCCCTCCTATCTAACTTCATAGAGAAGGAAGGTCCAACAGTCATCTTTAGAGACAATGGCTCTGGCAAGACAAGAGGATATGACTCAGCTGGAAATGGTGTAGTATCCTTCAATAAAGTAGCCTATGTGGAAGGATTAAAACACAATCTTCTGAGCATATGCCAACTTTGCAACAAGGGTCATCAAGTTACCTTCCTCAACAATCAATGTCAAGTCAAAGATCTGAATACCTCCTCTATAAAGCTGATCGGAACAAGAGAAGGGGACGTCTACATTGTTAATCTTGATCAACTGAGTTCTAGTGAAACGATATGCTTTCTGGCTAAAGCTTCTGAAGAAATGAGCTGGCTATGGCATAGAAGGCTGTCTCATCTCAACTTCAAAAGCATGTCAAAACTGGCCTCCAAGGATCTAGTAGCAGGCTTTCCCAAGCTCAGCTTTGTCAAAGAAAGGTCATACAATGCTTGTCAGCTTGGAAAATAGACTAGAAGCTCATTCAAGAGCAAAATTGACAACTCAACTGACAAGCCTCTGTAATTACTTCACAAGGATTTATTTGGGCCAATTCCAACAACAATCCTTGGATGGAAAAGATACTCATTGGTCGTGGTAGATGACTATACCAGATTTACATGGGTATTCTTTCTAAACTCAAAAGATGAAACAAGCTTCCAACTAATCAAAATGTTCAGGCTGGTGATAAACGAGAAAGGAGAAAAAATCAAGGTTATAAGGAGTGATCATGATAGAGAATTTGACTTCTCTGAGATGGACCAGTTCTGCACAGACAATGGCATCAGTCACAACTTCTCAGCTTCACGAACTCCTCAGCAAAACGGAGTAGCTGAGAGAAAGAACAGAACATTGATTGAGGCTGGAAGAACTCTACTAGCAGCAGGCCGTCTGCCTGAATACTTCTGGGTAGAAGCTGTCAACACTGTATGCTACACTCAGAACAGATCTCTTGTGCACTCTACGTTAAATAAGACTCCCTATGAATTGTGGAGAGGAAGAAAGCCAAGTGTCAGCTACATCCATGCATTCGGTTGTGCATGATATATTCTCAACAATGGAAAACAGTATCTGACAAAGTTTCAACCCAAGTCAGATGAAGGAATCTTTCTAGGATATGCCACAGACAGTAAGGCTTATAGAGTTTTCAACAAGAAAACGCTAAGTGTTGAAGTCTCGATTCACATCATCTTTGATAAAACAAACTTGGACAAATATGTGTCTCAAGACACTACGAACTATAGTTCAGACACTACGAATGAGCCAGTTGAGCTCAACACCACGATCGTAGTCCCAGAAAATAAAATCGTCGAGTTGGGAGAGGAGATCGTAGAGAGACCTACGCCAGACAACGAACCTCCATGTCAAGAAGCAGAGGTTGATCTTGAAGAATTCAGACAAAAAGGCATCAGGTCAGATGTTCCAATAAGAAATAGATGGGCAAAAGATCACACTCAAGACCTAATCATTGGAGATCCAAGCGCAAGAGCCAAGACAAGATCTGTCACCCAGAATGAGTGTTTCTATTTAAGCTTTCTGTCACAAATGGAACCCAAGAAGATAGAAGATGCTATGGAAGACTCAAGTTGGATAGAAGCCATGCAAGAATAATTAAATCAGTTTGAAAGAAGTAGAGTATGGAGATTAGTTCCAAGACCAAGAAGCCACCAGTTATTGGCACCAAGTGGGTCTTCAGAAACAAGATGGATGAAAATGGGGTAATAACAAGGAACAAGGCAAGACTAGTGATCAAAGGTTACTCTCAAGAAGAAGGTATCGACTACGACAAAACCTTCGCACCTGTTGCTAGATTAGAAGCCATCAGGATATTCCTTGCCTTTGCTGCCCACATGAAATTCAAAGTCTTCCAAATGGATGTCAAAAGTTCGTTTCTGAATGGTGAACTTCAAGAAGAAGTATATATGGAGCAACCTCTAGGTTTCATCAATCCAACTCTCTCTAATTATGTTTATAGATTAGACAAAGCCTTATATGAACTTAAACAAGCACCTAGAGCATGGTATGAAACACTAACTAACTTTCTTATTGAAAATGGTTTTACTAGAGGTAGAGTAGATACCACATTATTTATTAAGAAACACAAAGACAAAATCCTATTAGTTCAAATATATGTTGATGACATTATCTTTGGCTCTACTGATAAAAAATTGTGTAAGAGGTTTGTCAAGCTTATGAGAGCAAGTTCGAAATGAGTATGATGGGTGATCTGAATTTCTTCCTTGGATTACAAGTAAAGCAGACTGATGAAGGTATCTTTATAAACCAAACCAAGTACATTAAAGACTTACTTAAAAAGTATGGTATGGAGTCAGCCTCTCCCATGAAAATACCAATTGCTCCAGTAACCAAGCTTGACAAATGTAACGGGATAAATTGATTGAGTCGTGATTCTGAGGACAGAATCATTTTAAGGGAGGAAAGATGTGACGAACAAGATTTTGTAATTTAATTTTAATATTTATTGAATTAAATAAATATTTTTTGATGATTTAATTATTAAATTAAATAATTAATTGATGAATTTATGGTAGATTAATTTAATTATGTGTTATATTTATTAAATTAATGTGAAGAATTTTATTATTCAAAGTATGTATTTAGGTGAGCTTATTGAATTAAATGAAATATTTAATAATCATAATGTTAATTTAATAATTAATTAAAGATTTAATAATTTGACATAATTAATAAATGAGAAATTTAATTTTATGACTATGTGAATTAATGAAAAATTATTATATTATATTTAAATTAAATTAAATAAGATATTTCAATTATGGTGTAAAGATGTGACATTACTAAACTATATTATAAGAGATTAATTAAAATAATTAGAAGTAATAATTAAGTGGTAGCCAAACAGGGCCTTAAGAGAAGTTGAGAGCAGTTAACCACGTATGGGTTAACTGAACTCAACGTTACGGGAGTTATATGTACGCCTCACCAGTTTCTTCTTCTCAATTTTTTATGTATTTGTAATTAAGAGTTTAACTTGAGAGTCAAAGAGAATTCAGAGAAACATTGAGAATTTGTGAGTTGTGTGATTTGAGGAAGCATCTGAGGAAGGTTTTATCTCTACTAATCTATACTCTGGGTAATCTCTTCAACCCATTTTTAAATTTACGTTGTTTATATTTCATGAAAAATGGCTTTCAAGTTTCTGTTAAAGTCTCTGTAATTGGAAAGGGTAGCGATTATGTGGATATATGTGATAATATATTATCATAACATGTTTTACTATATATTGTATGTTTCCATAACATCAGTTTCATAAAAATATGTCGTATATAGTTTCTTCAAAGTTATAGAGTATAAAAATATGGCCATATGGCCCTTACGCACAAATTTAATGCGTTAATCATATGTTGTATCATAAATTTACACTTGTATATGATTATGTATGTTAAAACAAAGAAAACAAACTTCGAATGGACAGATTTAGTGTTATAACGAACCTGTAGTGCTAATCTTCATGTTTTGTTTTCAAAACTTTCAAGAACATCAAGAATAGTGAAATTATATAATTTGATTCAAGTAATTGTGTGTTTAAACTTGTTAAAATCACTCTATAAAGGTTGGATAATGATTATGTACAAATTCTAGTATATGGCTATGTTTAATTTAATGTATTTAATGATCATGTAATGATAATTTTGCATGGCTCTGTGTTCTTCGCGAACTGAAAATTCGAAAATTGGAGTTCCGTGCCGCGGCGCCAACTCCATGCCTTAAGGCCCTCGCCGTAGCATTAGCTGCGCCGCAGCGCCATTGTCCAGGCCGCAGCGCTGGCCACGCCGCAGCGCCAGCCACAAGCTTGATGGTGGCGCCACAGCGCCACTCTGCAGATTATTCTGAAAGGATTTTCTTAAATTATTCATGTTCAAGAATGTGATAGTAACCTAATATAATGAACATAAAAATGTGTTAGACATATAATGAGATGTTAAAATAGATTCTTAATATGTCAATAAGGCATTTACATGTGGATTGAATTGTTGAACGCGTAGTTAGCTTGTTGTTCGTGTAGTGTAATATTATGTGAAAACAAGTGTGGTAATTTGACTAAGTATAGTCATAATCAGAGGTTAGACAAAAAGAATTAACTTGTGATGACTAGTTACGTTATAATTGACTGGTATTGTGAATGTAAATGATATGTAGGATTAAATCGAGGAACGCGTATAATTAACGTTTAACCTACGCACGAGGCAAGTTTTCTAACCCTACTTGTTATCGTTATGCAGGTTTATAAACTTACCTCTTTACATTGAGCAAATTCTAGACTTGTATTCTATATCGAGCAAATTCTTGTTATTATTGATCAAGTTCAATTTGTTATATTAAAGGTTATTAATCTTTTCAAAGTATGATTCTGTTATAGAATATTCATTCTATTGTATACCTCTTGAGTTTGTTATTCGATTTATATATCAATTATTGTTGAACCTTGTAAGACTAGCGAACCCTTATTAATTTGACTAGTCCATAGTTGATGAACGTTCTAAATTTCAGAACTCTTATTGAATTTATCCAAATCGAACTTCCTTTGGTGCGGACTCTAATGTCAAACTGAGATGAACAACTCTGTATAGGGGATTACTTATGCATTAGCGTTAAGATATTGTGCACAGTATGGTACTAAGGGCTGATCCCCCTAAGTACGAGTAGAAGAGTCCATAGTCTCATGACTGTTAAAGGCTTCAAGTTTAACCCTTGATACCCTAGGACATAGTTCAAGGTCTTATGACCCTCAGAAGTTCTTTTAATTCTTGTTATTCATTCTTGATTCAAAAGATGAGTTCTTACTCCAGAAGTCTTTAATTAACTCGCATGTTATTATATTGTTGTTTCTTTATTATACTTATGGGCAATTGTGCTCACTCTTGCTTAATAATAACATTGCAGTTAAGAACGAAAGGTCCGACGAGCCTTCTACTAGCAAAGGCAAGGGCAAGATTAATAAGTGATGAAGACTTGTTGTTTATGTGATTATGTAATTATGTTTCAAACTTAAGTTAATGTTGTGTAAGACTATTATTTGTTTATGTTTCCGCATTTAAGATTTAAGGTTAGTATGACCTGGGATTGATGTATTTATTTCAGATGATGTAACTCCTTTAGGAGAGGATTTATTTCTTTCTATTTATGCTTTCATTTATTATGGGTAGATAGACATATGATGTTTGTATAGTGAACACCAAATTATGTGAGAATTGAATTACCCGGATTTGGGGGTGTCACAACAAAGATGAGAAAGGTAAAACAATTGATATAACTCAATACAGAGGTATGATATGCTCTCTTCTATATCTAACTGCTAGTAGACCAGACATAATGTTTGCAACATGCATATATTCCAGATTTCAAGCTAATCCTAAAGAATCACACTTAACTGCTGTAAAAAGAATTTTCAGGTATCTCAAAGGCACACCTCACTTGGGACTTTGGTATCCCAAGGAGTCCTCCTTTGAATTGACAGGATATACAGATGCTGATTTTGCAGGCTGCAAGATCGATAGAAAAAGTACCAGTGGCACCTGTCAGTTGCTAGGAAACAGACTTGTGTCCTAGTTTAGCAAGAAGCAAAACTTAGTATCTACCTCAATAGCAGAAGCTGAATACATTGCTGCTGGCAGCTGCTGTGCTCAAATTTTATGGATGAAAAATCAGCTAGCAGACTATGGCTTTGGTTTCAAATTTATACATGTCCATTGTGATAACACAAGTGCCATAGCAATAACACACAATCCTGTCATGCATTCTAGGACTAAGCATATAGAAATAAGATATCATTTTATTAGGGATCATGTTCAAAATGGAACTATATCTTTACAATACATCCCTACTGAAAATCAACTTGTTGATGTCTTTACAAAGCCTCTGGATGAATCCAGATTTAATAAATTGATAAGTGAGTTAGGCATGCTAAATCTACAACCATAAATTCTATGCTCTAGTTTATGCTAACCATTCAGATATAAAGGCTATGTTCAAAATCGTAGAGATGACTAAAGAAGGACCACGATCTTAGAGCTACCCCGACATAACAAAGAAGCATTCTGTGATGATAACATTCCTAACAAATTCAAGCAGTCCCTCTAATAAGCGCCTCTGGGAAAAACCTGATCTTAGTTCATTCTAAGAGGTTGGCCCTTCTTGAGCTACCTTAACCCAGAAGGAATGCTTAGTCAAAGTTCATCACAAGGACCAGGACAGACAACGATCGTAGAGTAGATTCAGCAGTGAACTCAACATCATAGTGCAACCTCGACGATCGTAGTCCTCCCAAAGGATACACTAGCTAAGGGGGAGCTAAAGGCATATCAGTATTTTCCACATCATTAAAAATTATGAAGCCAAGCAGGACTTGACACATGCCCCACTATGCAGATCGAGAGGAGGGAAGTTACAAGTACAGTTTGAAAAAGTCTTTTTGAAAACTCACCTTTGAAGTTTAAAAGCTCATACCTCTCTCTCTCTCTTTACCAGCAAAAACCCTAGCTTTCAGAAGCGTTCAACCAACCTCAGCTCAAGAAAATCAATGGCGGCTTCAAATGTTGTCTCCGGTTACCAACTCTACTTCAACGAGTTCAAGACAGCTGACCCATAATTTCACAAGATTATGTCTCTTCTAAAGAAAGCTGGTCTGGAAGAAGCTTTAAGCACCAGCACATGGATACATCCAAAACTGGTGAAAGAGTTTTATAGCAATGGAGTCTTTGAGAACAACATCATCACTACAAGGGTCAAGGGGGAACAAATTAAACTCAAAGATGAAGATATAAACCTAGCCCTAGGTTTCAAATCAAATAGACTTCTATCTATGGAGGTCATCGACTTTCATGAAGGTCTGAAGAAGATGCATCATAAAAAGTTTCAAACCGTTAAGGGATACAAGAAGAAAGAGTTTCCCCAAAAGTCTGAGTTTCTGGCTGACATTGTTGGGAAGTGCATATGCTATAAAAGCTCTGATCACGACTCTGTGAATGAAGTACAACTAAAGCTCATGACAGCACTCTGCTTCAGGATTTAACTCAACTATGGGGCCCTACTCATCGATTAGATTGGAAAGTGGATAGACTTCTATCTATGGAGGTCATCGACTTTCATGAAGGTCTGAAGAAGATGCATCATAAAAAGTTTCAAACCGTTAAGGGATACAAGAAGAAAGAGTTTCCCCAAAAGTCTGAGTTTCTGGCTGACATTGTTGGGAAGTGCATATGCTGTAAAAGCTCTGATCACGACTCTGTGAATGAAGTACAACTAAAGCTCATGACAGCACTCTGCTTCAGGATTTAACTCAACTATGGGGCCCTACTCATCGATTAGATTGGAAAGTGGATACTGAGTTCAAAGAAATTAAAGAGCTCTAGAAAGATGCTCTATGGGCGGTTTATAAGAATAATCATGCAATCAGCACTGGGTGACAAAATCGGGGATAATGAAGGAAGATCTATCAATCCTAACAGAAAGATGACCCAGCAGCTGTTTCAAAACTAGAAAAGAAATCCTATAGAAAATGTCAGAATGATGTCTGAATCCAGTGGAAGGACTGGTGAAGCAAAGGAGTCTGGGCTACCAGGAAATATGTCAGTTGTGAAGGAAACTGATGAAGAAGAAGAAATTAATAAAGAAGAACCCATCTCTTTAGTCAGAAAAAGTAAGGGTAAGAGGAAAATGAAGGCTCAGACGACAGAAGAGCCTCAAGGATCAACCACTGATGCATCCCAAGAGAGCTCAGGCACTGGAACTCTGAAGGAAATGAAGGGGAAAGAACAACAGTCTGAGGAAGAAGAAGATAGAGCTACTATCTCTCAGCTGCTTAAGAAGGGAAAACGCAACCGTAAATCAAAAAAGTCTTCAATCGTAGAGTCACTACCAATCGTAGAGTCCATACTTGATTTCACTCCAGAAGTGGATGCTGCAACAGGTTCTCACCCTGATCAAATCTTCAGAGCTGATGCTGAAGAAAGTGCTGAGATTGTGGCTCAGCCTAAGAAGGCAAGGAGAAAGCTTGTTAAGAAATACATTTTAGTCAAAGAAGGAGTATTAAAGGAAGAAGACAGGAGAATAGCTACTTGTTGGGTAAAATCTAATTACGCACAACACGCAAGTATACGCGGTCAACAAGTAATAAAGTGAAAGTAAATTATCGTTCCCATGAGGAATTATTAATACAAATTACCAAATACTAAATCTTAATCAAACTAATTTTATTTAAACAATCAATTTAAGATTATGAATTAAATTATTTAATTAAACTACTTCTAATTACCACTAATTAAAAATCAGATTATGGAGATTTAAGATCACAACTTCACTTATTGCTTCACTTAAATTAATACACTTCTTATCAATTATGCTCACTATTCTGAATTGTTAATCAAGAATACATAAGTAAATATGACCATCTCTCAATGAATCATACTCAAATCAACTTAAATCCACAGATGATAGAATTAAGAAGAACACCCTAATTAACTATTTCACTATATCTCTATGTGAATTACAATTAAAAAGGATTTTAAGCACAAGTTCTTTATCTAATTACATGCGATGTATAGGTATATCTCTATCCTAGACATAAATTATAAATTCCAACACCATGCAGAAAACACAATCACATGATATTATGATCAAATCTAAATCTATAATTCATCTCTCGAGTTCATATAGATTATCACGGTAATTGTTAGCCAGGCAATTAAGCAATAAACACAAACCATAATAGACAATCCAAGAATAATCACAATAATTAATAGAGAAGCATACTAAAAATAAACTATGCAATAAGCTCCATTATAATCTTAAACAAAAGATTTAGTTCATGATTAATGAATTAAAACTAAGAATCCACAATTGAATATACATTGAAAGACAAAAATAAGAGTAGAGTAAAGAATAAATCTGTTGTCAGTAAATCTCTATCTTCCTCAAGCTCCTGCAATTGATCTTCAATGGTCTCCAAGTTGCTTCAATCTCCAAAACTAATAAAAACTAGGGTTTTGGTCCTAATCTACTCTAATCTAATCTAATGGAATTCTCTACTTCAATCCTTGCCATTCTCCACCTTTTATATGCCTCTTTATATGTCTTTAAGTCCTCCTAGAAGTCCTTTAACCAATCAGCTCAAACCAATCCTTCTTGAACTCAAATTATGGAAAAAATTACTTTTTCTTCGCGTACCCCCGCCCCAGTGGGGTTTTTTATACTGATAGGCCCACCCCGACGGGCTAGGCTTCTGTTTTTGGGCTTGTATCCCCTCCCCGGCGGAGTTTTCTATGTAAAATGTATGCCCCGGTGGATATCCTTTTTTCAAAATTTCCTGCTCTTACGTCCTTTGAGAAAATAGTCATAACTTCTTTGTCTGAACTCCGATTTCGATGATTCAAGATGTTTCGGAAAGAGGAGACATAGGTCTAGAACTTTTATTCTTTGAGTTTTTCGAAATAAGGACTGGAACAATTCTAAAATTGACTCTGAAGTGGCTGCTATGTAAATAGCAAGCCGAAAATGCGAATCTAGCAACCCCAAACGTCGATCCAAGTAGCTTTTGTCCCAATTCCTACAAAACAACATAACACATATATGAATAGACACAAACACTTAAAAACTTTCAAAAGATTTATTTCAAATGCACTCAAGTAATGGGTATAAAACCCACTCATCAAATACCCCCAAACTTAAACATTTGTTTGTCCTCAAGCAAAAACACAAAAGAACTAAAAATAAATAACCTAACTCAACTACATGAATGCATATGTATGATCTACTTCCTAATATACCTACGAACCCAGTAATAAATCATTATGATATATAACAACAGACCTCAAAGATACCAATGATACTCAAACAATATATCCAATCAAGTCGAAGTCCATTACTCTAACCAGTTAGTCAATCCAGACATGTCATCACCCATGTTGTGTGTTTGTGTGCTTGTTAACCATTCTAACCAACCACGGTTCAAGAAAATCACATAACAAACTTCTTAGAAGAAAATTTTCAGTTCCAATTCAATTACTTTTGTGAACATGACAACTCCGGTTAAAACTAAGCAATTACCAAGTCTAAGGGTAAATACAGGATTTATTTCTACTTTTATTCAGTCACGAGGGCATTTTTGCTCTTTCTCATGTTTTATTTATTTTTTTTATTTTTTTTATCGTGGCTGTGTAATGTCTTGTTCTCTTAGGCTTTTCAATACTACCTTAACGAGCTTTCGACCAACGACTCCCAAGCCATTAAGACCTTAGGGCGCGAGGTGTAAAGACAATCCCATCGGACTTACTTACTCAAGTAACAAATACCACAAAACTAGACAAGCATACCACGGTGTTTATTTATTTTTTTTCTTTTTCATCATTTTCTATTTTTTTTATTTTTTTTCATCATTTTTCTCTTCTTTTTTTTCTTTTGTAATATATATACCTCATAGATTCCCCCAAACTCAAGTTTTTACTTCATTCTAACCTTTACTGCCAGTTCACTAATTTCCTTAAATTTTAACCAAGATTTTCCCCCAGAAACAAAATTATGAAACCCTTGAACCAAGTGGATTAAAACAGTTAAACTTTAAGTGCTAACCGGTTACATAAGTTTCAGACAGGCTCAGATTATCATCATGATTAAAATTAGAACTAATTATCAATTATCAACACTGTTCAAGTTAACAAACAAAACCAATCTGATCATAGGCCGAGCTAAATTCAAACCAATCCATTACTTAGATTCATCCAAACATTCTTTATGCAAACACTCAATACAAAAGAAAATATATTTTTTTGTGATTTTTTTTTCAATGAAACATGCCTACAATATGCAAAAATAAACATACTAACCAATGCAATGTATGTGAACTAAACAATTATGTAATACAATATGATCCACCCCCAAACTCAAAGTGAACAATGTCCTCATTGTTTAAATTAAAAGGATTGAAGAGTTAAGGACTTCTCTGATTTATTAATCTTGTGGTGGTGGTGGTGGTGGTTGTGGAACAAAAACTGAAAACTCCTCCACATCGGGATCTAAATGAGGATATTGTGGCATAGGCTCAGGTTGGTGGCTTCCCTTTCCATAATCTTTTGCTTATTTATTGAGCCACCAATACCTGCAATGAAGAGAGATAACATGGATTAGAATAGCACTTTGGATTTATAAGAGAACATAATAAGCAAATTAATTCCTATCTACTAAATAAACTAGTAAAGAATATAAATATAAAAATTTCTAGGTTGCCTCCCAGTTAGCGCTTGAATTACAGTCTTTCAGCCTGACTTTGTCTGGTCAGCACTATCCAATTCCTCTTTGATAATTGAGGAACCATCCATCCATTAGAAATAATATAACTTATGGTAGGTTCCCATTTGTGATGGCTATCGAATTAAAGTCACCTAGCATGTGTTGTTTAAATAAGTGCCTAATTGAGAATGTTGAATAACTAGGTACTTTTTCGTCTGTTGAGCCTATGATTTAATTGGGGCTTTGAGGCTTGGCAAGCATAACAGGCTCTTCTTCTATCTTCTCCTCCTCATCCCACCATGGCTGCACATTTGTACTAGCTCTCATGTCATAAAGAGCCTTGCCGACGACATGACTACCAATCGGGCACGATTTTGCAAATCTAACTGGACCCTTGATCTTTGGCGGAGAAGGAACTTGGGGCACTAATAACATCAGCTCGTCCTTATTGGTACTCATAGTTAGTTCTTCACCGACCTTATTTTTATTATCCCCACTTGTCTCCTCTTTTTCAACATCTCGTGTCTCATCCAGTTGTAGATTTGGTTCTGGCACTTCGTCAATCTCAGAATCCATGTCATAACACCAATTATATTAAGGACAGTTGTTCAAGGCTTTGAACATTTGATCTATCTTATTCTGAAGATTCTGAATTGACCGCTCTTGATTAATCCTCCTCTCTCATTTGATGCTACGAACTTGGACAACAATTCCACCACCCCTAAATTATCCGTCTCAGGTTTGGAATCCATGTATTGAGGACCATGGGTTGAAGTGGTGATGAGTTGCTCCATCTGGTGCTAAAAATTGTGGTTCGAAATTTCTTGACTCATCATCCTCTCCTCTTAGTTTGCTATGAGCTTTGACATGAATTCCTCCAAATTTGATTTTTCTTCTTGCAATAGAAGTTGACATGAGAATTCTGAAGTGTATGTTGGATTTGGAGCAGAGTATTGGTCTTGATAGTTATAGCTCCATGGTGCATCTGGGTGATACACCCAATTTTGATGATAACTGGGATAAGAATAGTTATTGAGGTAATCACTCCCATATTGTACTGATCCAAATCTGACGATGCATTAATGACTCGGATGATTGCCAACACAATAATTACAATCTACTATGATCTTTCGAATACGTTGGGCTGCAATAACATCCAACATCTTCGAAAGTGTTTCAATTTGTGCTGATAATGAAAAAAATGCATTGAGTCCATCAATTCATGTGCCCCTTGGTGGAGTCATATTCATATATGGCCATTGATTATTGCATCCATCCATGGTACCTGAAAAGAAAGAAAAATAGGAAGATAATTAAATAAAGAGAAAAAAATGTTTAAATTAAGAATAATTTGATTGAAGCTAATATTGACAAAAAAATATATTAAACTAATTCCCCAGCAATGACGCTAAAAACTTGTTGGGTAAAATCTAATTACGCACAACACGCAAGTATACGCGATCAACAAGTAATAAAGTGAAAGTAGAGTATCGTTCCCACGAGAAATTATTAATACAAATTACCAAATACTAACTCTTAATCAAACTAATTTTATTTAAACAATCAATTTAAGATTATGAATTAAATTATTTAATTATACTACTTCTAATTACCACTAATTAAAAATCAGATTATGGAGATTTAAGATCACAACTTCACATGTTGCTTCACTTAAATTAATACACTTCTTATCAGTTATGCTCACTATTCTGAATTGTTAATCAAGAACACATAAGTAAATATGACCATCTCTCAATGCATCATACTCAAATCAACTTAAATACACATGTAACACCCCAGTCCCACATCGAAAGATAGGGAAAAAATTTGTCTGCAGATAAGGAAATAAGTTACTACCAATAGTACCTTCAAGTCATGACCTTTTGGGAGCCTGTGGTGGGCTAAGATGACCCAAGAAGATACTATTGGACCAGTAGTTTGAGGCCTTATTTTGATGGATTTGATTCGATTCGGACTTAGGATTTGACCCGAGATTTGTTCCGGACTCGGGATTTGACCCGGGTTGTTTCATATGGTATCAAAGCCGACTCTCGAAAGCTCGGGTCGGGTCATCCAATCAGGTTGTCGGAGGTGGGGACACGAAGGCTGGTGGTATTATCCCACAATGGAGAGATGGAGGTCCGGAGGTGGGGACACGAAGCCAGCCGGTATTATCCCACAATGGCTAGAGAGGCAAAGATCTTTGGGCCGTGTGTGCGATCGGTTCTGACGGGGACGTCAGAAATTTAAGTGGGGGAGTTTGTAACACCCCAGTCCCACATCGAAAGATAGGGGAAAAATTTGTCTGCATATATGGAAATAAGTTACTACCAATAGTACCTTCAAGTCATGACCTTTTGGGAGCCTGTGGTGGGCTAAGATGACCCAAGAAGATACTATTGGGCCAGTAGTTTGAGGCTTTATTTTGATGGATTTGATTCGATTCGAACTTGGGATTTGACCCGAGATTTGTTCCGGACTCGGGATTTGACCCGGGTTGTTTCAACACAGATGATAGAATTAAGAAGAACACCCTAATTAACTAATTCATCTCTATGTGAATTACAATTAAAAAGGATTTTAAGCACAAGTTCTTTATCAAATTACATGCGATGTATAGGTATATCTCTATCCTAGACATAAATTATGAATTCCAACACCATGCAGAAAACACAATCACATACTATTATGATCAGATCTAAATCTATAATTCATCTCTCGAGTTCATATAGATTATCACGGTAATTGTTAGCTAGGCAATTAAGCAATAAACACAAACCATAATAGACAATCCAAGAATAATCACAATAATTAATAGAGAAGCATACTAAAAATAAACTATGCAATAAGCTCCATTGTAATCTTAAACAAAAGATTTAGTTCATGATTAATGAATTAAAACCAAGAATCCACAATTGAATAAACATTGAAAGACAAAAATAAGAGTAGAGTAAAGAATAAATCTGTTGTCAGCAAATCTCCATCTTCCTCAAGCTCCTGTAATTGATCTTCAATGGTCTCTAAGTTGCTTTAATCTCCAAAACTAATAAGAATTAGGGTTTTGGTCCTAATCTAATCTACTCTAATATAATCTAATGGAATCCTCTCCTTCAATCCTTGCCATTCTCTTCCTTTTATATGTCACTTTTATATGTCTTTAAGTCCTCCTGGAAGTCCTTCAATCAATTAGTTCGAACCAATCCTTCTTGAACTCAAATTATGGAAAAAACTGCTTTTTCTTCGCGTACCCCCGCCCTAGCGGGGTTTTTTGTACTGATAGGCCTGCCCCGGCGGGCTAGGCTTCTGTTTTTGGGCATGTACCCCCGCCCCGGCAGAGTTTTGTATGTAAAATGTATGCCCTAGCGGACATCCTTTTTTGGAAATTTTCTGCTGACGTCCTTTGGGAAAATGGTCATAACTTCTTCGTCTGAACTCTGATTTCGATGATTCAAGATGTTCCGAAAAGAGGAGACGTAGATCTACAATTTTTATTCTTTGAGTTTTCAAAATAAGGACTGGAGCAATTCTGAAATTAGCTCTAAAGTGGCTGCTATGTAAATGATAAGCCAAAAAATGCGAATCTAGCAACCCCAAACGTCGATCCATGTAGCTTTTGTCCCAATTCCTACAAAACAACATAACACATGTATGAATAGACACAAACACTTAAAAACTTCCAAAATATTAAGCTTAAATGCACTCAGTTAATGGGTATAAAACCCACTCATCACTACTGAAAAGGAGCTACTCGAAGCTACTAAGGAAATTACAGCTTGGGTTGAGGGGGAGCATCCTGAAGTTCCTGCACTAGAGAATGCTCCAGCTGAGGGGGAACTGCTTGAAGTTCAAATAGATGATCAAATTGAGGGGGAGCCTCGCGAAGTCCTTGTGACAGAGAAGATTACAGCTGAGAAGGAACTGCAAAAAGATTATCATGAACCTCCCTCAGTTCCTCAAGAGGTCCTAGCTTTTGAAACTGAAGAAATGGAGAGTGTTGAAGATATGGAGGTAGAGAATGCAGAAGAACATAGAAGAGAAGTGGAAATGATTGATGTAGTGGAAATTTCAAATGAAGACAGGGAAGAAGAAGAGGACGATGAAGATGAAATTATCGCAGTGGGCTGGGATGGATATAGGAGAGTCAACTACAATCAATTGTTCTCCTATTTACCTATGATGCCCTTTCACAGAGCCCAAATCCTCAACTCCTGGGATCATATGTTCTGGACCTTCAAAGCTTATCCAGCAATCTCTGTGTTAGCTCATGGATTCCCTGACAACCTCACTTTTTCCCAAAAGCTGATCACTAACGGTCCCTCTTCAGAAAATAGGTGTGAGGTACAATCTATTCACATTTCTTTCAGGGTTAGTCACTGTCCACCATCAACCTTCAACCAATTCTACGAATTGCCAAGATGGTTGGAAGTGATACTTCATCCACTAAATCAATTTCCAGCTACAGAATCCCAACATTCTGTAACTGATAAACCACATATGCCAAATTTTATATTGATCAAGTCTTCTACCATCTCTCACTCTACGAATATTGATCCCACTCCAATTGTAGAGTTACCTACTCAAATCGTAGAGTCATCTCCTCTTGAGACTCAACATCACACTCCTTCTCCTCCTTCAGATATTCCTTCTTCATCAACCAATAACTATTTTGATCTTGATCTTGATCTTGCTCTCTACAATCTGCAAGATTAATATACTAGAGCCTCTCCTCCAAATACTCAGCAACTCCTTGAGCTTATCTCAGATCTTCCTACCAAAATGGAGTTGTCTAAAGCATCTCAGAATGTGACCAAGGATATTCAAGAAGATCTTGAAGTTCACTCAGACCTTGTTCATATGAGGCTGACTCATTTGATCGATGCTGCCAACACCCTCCCCAGCAATCTGAGTACTGAGCTTACAAAGAAGCTTAGGGAAATCATCAAGGAAATGATCCAAAGTATCAATGAAAGGGATCAAATTCATTTTCAGGCTGCCAAGAAGTACAATGAAGCAGTTCTCCTTCTGCAGAAGACTCAAGAATCCCAAAATACTCTTATGATGGAAAGTCTCACAAGTCTACGAAGCTCAATGAAAGAATTCCAAGCATTTTCCATGGGTCAAATGAAACAAACAGAAACTATCTTGGCCATTCTACAAAAGAAGGAATCTTGAACTGATTCTCTGGTCTAAGAAAATCGTGAAGACATTGCTCAATCCAGGAATCAGCTCCACGAGCTCGTCCAAGGTATGAATTGACTGTCTGAAGACATTAGAACCCTTGATGCTGACATAAAGGGGGGAGAATAAAGGGGAAGGAGAGAAAGGCAAGGGCAGAGGCAAACTCATTGCTCAATCTTCAAGGAGCCCTCCCTTAAGATAGTCTCGCTATCAGACTCCACGTTCCGAACAGCAGCAGTGCCAACCAATTCTAATGGCGCAACCACTAAGGAGTCGAGGGCCATCTCCTAGCTCACAAGGAGTAACCATTACTGGCCTAAACATGCCAGTTGGAGATCTTGCATTCATGAACAGACACGATCATGGAGAATGGCTAAGTCAAAGCGCGATGGAAGACATTGCATGGAGAGACGAAGTCAGCAGGAGAAGGAGAGCTGGAGAATATGCAAATCCTCTAAGGAGCAAAAGGCAGAAGAAATAGAGATAAGTTGAAACTCATTGCTTATTGATGTAACTTAGCTTTATTGTAATATCTGTCTTTACAAACATCAATAAATTCATGCTTATTCTCTAGAGATTTCAGTTGCTCATTGAAATACTAAGTCATATTTACTTTCTAGCAACTGCATCTAGAAATTGATGATCATGATACAAATCTCCTTGGTTATGTCAACATCAAATTAGGGCAGATTGTTGGGAAATTACATATTTAAATTTGATGTTGAAAGTAAAAATATTCATGATCATATGTAAAGTCCTTCAAAGAATACATGTATAAGGACTTAGTGGCAGATCAAAGTTGTTAGGTTGATCTGAGCTTTAATATTTATCATTATGTAAATGAATGTATAGAAGAAAAGATCAAAGCTATTAGGTTGATCTATATCTTGAGATGTAATAGATAGGCTTCAACAGAATCGTAGTCTATCGAGCTGATCATAAGATTGCAGAAGCCAAGGCAGAATCGTAGAGCATCAAGAATCGTAGTCTGTCTACTTTGGAGGGCCTCTCCCAAATTCTTAGAGTGGTCCAAACGCCTGCCGAGCCAACTCAAAGAACGTTGTGTGCTCTCAGAAGCGTAGAGTCTGCAAATCAAGCAAGCAAAGATCGTAGTCTACCAGTGCTTAAGAGAAATCGTAGTGTTCTCTTCCATCAGTACCAGATCAAGCACCAAGGTGGCAAGACACCACGATCATAATCGTAGAGCATCATCTGTTTGCACCAAAAGCATCGAGCCTTATCCATTTGTTTAAGAATAAAAGTCAACAAATGTGGAATGGATTATAGACGTTGAGACTATCGGGAATCCCAATAACACAACACTCATCCTTAGTATAGAACGAAGAAACATATTAAAGAAGCTAAGGAAAGTACTACATGTCAGCTGAAAACACCTTTTCAGGTGTTAGGTGAGATAGCAATCTGCAGTGTCAGTGGGCCAGACGGCTAATCAGAAGATTTGCAGAAAGTCACCATCAGAGCTCAGAAATGTCAAATACAATTAATGCTTCAACGGATGCCTTCAAACGGATACATTTTCAAAGGCACCTTATATGCAAAACAGAAGAAGATGCAAGAATAATGCAAGCATACAACGAAATGTTGAAGAACACTCAACGCTCAATTCTATGATCTGTAAAGAAAGCTTGCTCAGCTACTCAGTTCTTTCGAATACAAGCGTAACGGCAACTGAGTAACATCATTCAAGAACTCAACTATCTTTAAGTGAAGTAAGAAGTTCCAAGTCAGAAGGACTTGAAGAGTTCTAAGTGAACTAAGAAGTACCAAGTCTGCTGGACTTGAAGAGTTCTAAAGTGAACTAAGAAGTTCCAAGAATGTTAGTCTTGAAGTAATCTGTGAAATTCAAAAATTGTAAATATATCCTTAGTGGATTTCCTACTCGAGGAGTAGAAGAGTGGACTAGGAGCCTTGAGTGCTCTGAACCACTTAAAAATATTATCTCTTATATTCTTGCCATAACTGCTATATTTGTCATAACTGTTTATCTCTTATTAACTCATTTTATCTTAAAGGGAAATCAAACAAATCTCAAATTTCGCTGTGATTAAATCATTATCAAATCTGACAAGTATTTTGCAATAGAAATTTTAAAATATTTATCCAACCCCCCCCCCCCTTCTAGATAACTATTGTGCCTTTGGAAACTAACAGACTTCTCTTGCATTCTTCGAATCCTTCAGTAGCTTTACAATGTCGAAGATAGCTCTACAATCTTGTTATCTCTTCGTAACCTTACAATACCAGTTACTGCTCTACGATCTCTAGACTACTCTATAAACTAACTTAACCTTTATGAACGGGCAAAGTACCTTTACGTGTTAGTTTTTGCATAACTATTCTTGAGATTCTTTACAAGTAGGATTATACTCATCATCATTAAAGTATGTCTTAGCTCGATCTTGAACTTATCTTCATGACTTATGAGAAAGAGCTTTACGATCATCTTTACTTTCAACTCTATGACTTCGCAAACTCTTCTTTACTCTGATGGTTCTACGAACTTATAGATTACTTTGTGATACAAATTTCACACTTCGAACTGGCAGAATAATTCTATGAATTATTCTTTACTCAACAGTCCTTGTCTTGAGCTTTACAAACAAACTTAAGAATACTTTGTTCAGTCCTCATAGTATGATCGTTTCATAGTTACACGATTTTTCTGCATATTATGACTGAGGCAAGAGCTCTACGATTCATCAATTTATTGCTCTATGAAAGATGAGTCAACTTTGCGATCAATGATGATTCTACGAATAGGCAGAGTTAGTCTACTATTGTCTTGTTACTGATGTATGATTTACTTGTTCTATTATCTATACATTTTCTCAACATATCAACCTAACAAGTTTGATCATTATAATTCTAAGTTCTTGTACATTATGTTATCATTAAGGACTTTACAAAACTTACTTGTACAAATATACATTAATCATAATGTTTTATAAACACTTAGATTACTCTGCTAACAATAATTACTGCAAGCATGCAGGAGTAACTCTACGATTGATTCTATCTATTACATATAAAATCAATCATGAGATCAATCTAACAATCTTGATTTTTTCTATTCTAAGTCCTTGTACAATATGTTTCTCAAATAAGTTCTTTACAAAACTTACTGATTACAAAATATACTTTAAGACATTGTTAATCATTAATTCAAATGCACAAGCTCTATCTATTGTTCATTATTAATTAAACAACCCATATTTATCATCAACTCACATTCAACACATAGTCATATTCATCATTACACCATCACATTCATCACATAACCATATAATCACATAGTCACGTAATCACATTGTCATATCATCACATTCATCATCAAATCACATAATCACATAAGCATATATAAATACACAATCACAAATAAGCACGTAAACATATATAAATAAATAATCCCACATAAGCACGTAAACATATATAAATACACAAACACGCATAAGCACATAAACATATATAAATATACAATCACGCATAAGCACATAAGCATATAAGCACATAGACATTTACACAATCATAGTAGTTATCATCAAATCAAACAGACTTCAACCATTTTTAAGCTTATGTTGATTTTGCCTTTTCTTCACTCATATTATATTTCTCAGTTTATGTTGTTGTTGGTTGAATTGTCGCTGATGTTGGTTGAATTAATTTAATCTGATAGAGGAGACCAAGAGAATTAAATTGAACGACCGCCTGACATTGTAGCAGTAGCTAAGTGGGCATGAGGACAGTTTGGTAATTGCGGTTGCCATTAGAAGGAATGTAACTGTCGCTACAAGGCGTAGCGGCAGGGGAAAAATACTTCCAATCTATGTAACCATTATCACGATCAACGGTTAGGATCATGATTACTGAAATAGTATATGTGGCAACCGATTACCACATGTGTGTGTGTGTGTGTATATATATATATATATATATATATATATATATATATATATATATATATATAATCAGTCCGGATCTTAAGCTTACTTTTTATCTAACATACCTTGCATACCCCCCTTTAACGACGGACCAGGCGATAGTTCGGTCCATCGATATATATAGAACTGTCGTCTTAGCTTTTAACAACGGACAACCTATATAGCGACGGACCGAACCGTCACCCAGTCCGTCGCTAAAGAGGGTATGCAAGGTATCTTGGATAAAGGGTATGTTTTTGATCCTTTCTATATATATATATATATATATATATATATATATATATATATATATATATAGCTTAGTTAAGACTATTTAATAAAACGATGCAATTTTATATAAAATTTATAATTAATTTCTTTTAATAAAAACCTAAAATGGAAAATCACTTAACCTTAAAAGTAAAACTATGTTATTTTGTTAAGTAGTCTTAGTCCAGCTTGGCTAAGGCATGCCTTAAATAATATTTTCCCATATCTATACTTCTATACTTAATTATATATAACAATTCAATTGAATATACACATACACATATATATATATATATATATATATATATATATTGTTGTATAGTACACAGTCGTCTATGACGACGGTTTTTTTGGGCTATGGTGACGGTTCAACCGTCGCCACAGATATTCTGATCTATGGCAACGGTTATAGTCCAAAAAAACGGTCGACATAACACGACTGTGTACTACACAACTGTGTGTGTGTGTGTGTGTGTGTGTGTATATATATATATATATATATATATATATATATATAGTTAAGACTACTTAATAAAACGATGTAGTTTTATATAAAATTTATAATTAATTTTTTAAATAAAAACCTAAAATGGAAAATTACTTAACCCTAAAAATATAAAACTACGTGTTTTTGTTAAGTATTCTTATCTAGAGCTTGACTAATGCATGTCTGAAATAACATTTTTCTATATCTATACTTCTATACTTATATATAACAAGTCAATTGAAGATCCTATCCAAATTAATTTGGTTGTTCATTTTAAGAGTAATTTAGTCGTCACCTTATAATTTTTAAATACAAATTATATAATAATAATACATGTTCAAATACAATGAATATAATTATTATTTCATATCTATATGCATGAATCTCACAATAAAGCAAAATAAAAGTTATAAAAAACATTAATGTCAACTTGCTTATCTATTTCTTTTTAATGTATTATACAATTATAAATATGATGCTGATATAAATTATATTCAACATTATATATGTATTATGTCAATAAAAGATTATCAAAATTTTGTGAAAAAAAAATTATATATATAAATTAGTCCATCTCTGGCAACTGCCAACTGGCAAGGGCTATCAAACTTGTATATATGAATCCTAGAAACTATATTCTAATTTTAGTAGCTTTTTTATTTTAATCTTAATTTTGAAGACCATTATCAAGTATTAGATCCAACGACAATTCTCAGGTGATTACAAGATTGTAATCAGCACAGTGACCATTGACCTTTGAGCAATACAAAAATTGAAATGTGACATTGTTATCTTACCATAAATTTGTAATCATAGCATGCTAATCCTGTTTATATTATAAACTTACAAAATTTATTTATAAAAAATATAATTCTCGGCTAAAACTAAACAGATACGCTTACAGAGTCCATACAAATAATCAATTTTTTTCTCATCTTGTACAAGATTTAACATGGTATTTTTTTTCTAGAAAAGGTGCATAAACGGCATTCTTAAAGTCATTTCACATAGTTATCATCGTACTATTAAATGTATATAATAATAATGTCAAATCATTATAAATCTAATTTTTGTTTTAAACCCTGTCTTCCATATATACATTTTTCAACATTTGTGACAAATCTTCACTCTTCAGAAAGGAGCTACATAAAAGTACCTGCATAATTTGTCTGATGGGTTGTTTTTTTAATTTAATTCCCCTCTTGATTTATCTACTTGGTCTTCAGCTAAACACAAATGCTGGTACTTTTACTTACAAATGATTCTTTTTGCTTTTTTATTTTTATTTCAGTCTAGTTCGTTATTATTTTCTTGATCTTTATGCAGAAGCTACTACAATTGGAGTGAACTATGGAATGCTAGGCAACAACCTTCCAACCCCAGAACAAGTTATAGAACTCCTAAAATCAAGAAACATAACGCGGGTACGCCTCTTTGCACCAGATCAAACTGTCCTACAAGCTCTAGAAAAAACAGGAATTGAAGTAATCCTCGGAACCTTGAACGAGGATCTTGAAAATCTTGGAGCTGACAAATCATATGCTGTGAATTGGATCAACAACTATGTAGTTCCTTATTCAGACACAATAAAGTTCCGGTGCATTTCAGCTGGGAATGAAGTAATCCCAAGTGATTTAGCAGTACATGTTTTTCCAGCCATGACAAATTTGAATTCTGTGTTAAGGGATTCAAATTTGGGAGAAATCCCGGTTAGTACATCAGTTGCAACTTCAGTTTTGGGAGTTTCTTACCCTCCTTCAACAGGCGAATTTGCAGAAAATGTGAGGCCTATAATGCAATCTATCACTGGGTTTTTAGCACAGAACAAGTTTCCTCTGCTAGTGAATGTGTACCCATATTTTGCGTATGCGTATAATCCTGAAAATGTTTCATTGTCCTACGCGTTGTTTAATAGTAGTGAGGTGGTTGTGAGGGATGGAGGGCTCGGGTACAAGAACATTTTTGATGCTATAATGGATGCGGTATATTCTGCGCTAGAGAAGATTGGTGGGGAGTCAATAGACATTGTGGTGAGCGAGAGTGGATGGCCTTCGAATGAAAATGGCGATATTGCAACAATACAGAATTCAGAAACTTATGTCAATAAAATGGTTGAGCATGTATCAGGAGATGCAGGTACACCAAAGAGGCCAGGGAAAAGTATAGAGACTTATGTGTTTGCTATTTTCAATGAGAACTTAAAGCCTCCAGGGACTGAGCAGCACTTTGGGTTGTTTTACCCAAATATGACAGAGGTGTACCATGTTGATTTCACTCCATACACTTGCTATGTTACATGAACTCTTCACTTTGCCTCAAGTACCCGTGTCCGACATTCGTTCTGAGCATGAGTGCTATATACTACATATTAGTGTAAGAATTGGCAAAGTTGAGAGTACATGTGTCAGGTACCCTGTCCGACCGGAGATTAAATTTGCCACTATGTCATAAACATATACATTTATATATATATATATATATATATATATATATATATATATATATATATAATGTAATTGCCATATTTCATCAGAAACCTTATTCAATATGCATACTTGTTACACTTTAAAATATAATCACTGAATTGTACACAAATCATTGTGAGGAAAAAAATGCGTAAAAGAAGATAAACTTACTTTGAACGAATAACTCAGATCAATCGTTTTGCTTATGCTGTTATATTTGATGTTGTTGCTGCTGTTGTAAGCTTATTAACCTAAAGTAAGGACCATCCTTATTCTCTACAAGAGTAGAATGAGTCCCTTGCTCTACCATCTTCCCATCTTGTAAAACAGATATTTGATCTGCATTTTTAATGGTGGATAGTCTATGTGCCACCACGATTGTTGTTCGATTTTGCATCAATCTGTCTAAAGCTTGTTGTACCACGCGTTCAGACTCCACATCGAGAGCACTAGTGGCTTCATCTAATAACAAAATTGCTGGATTCTTTAGAACTGCGCGTGCAATGGCTACTCTTTGCTTCTGCCCACCAGAAAGTTGCACCCCTCGCTCTCCAACTTTCGTTGAGTAGCCCTCAGGGAGAGCGCTGATGAAACTATGCGCATTGGCAAGTTTTGCAGCTTCTATTACTTCTACCTCTGAGGCTTCCTCTTTACCATAAAGTATGTTTTCGAAGATTGATGTTGCAAATAGTGCTGGTTCTTGCTGGACAAGGCCAATATGTTTCCGAAGAGACTTGAGCTTTAGCTTCTTGATGTCTTTGCCTGTGAGAATTAAAACAAAAGCTTGTAAGATCATAGTATTAGACCTATCAATAATATGAAATTGTGCTGAAAAAAACTTCCTAGTTCCTATTTTTCTATGACATTTGAAGTTAAAGAAGTTGGAGCTATAAAATTGTCAAAATCCTTACCATCAATAATTATTTTACCAGCCAAAGGGTCATAAAATCGAAGTATAAGAGCGAGCACAGAGCTCTTGCCGGATCCACTTTGGCCTACCAGTGCCATGGCTTTGCCTGCGCGCACTCTAAGGTCAAAGTCCTTGAAAATCAGAACATCTGGCCTTGAAGGGTAGCTAAATTGGACACCCCTAAGCTCAATTGTGCCCTCCACTTTACTTAGCTCCTCTCCAACATCCCCCACTACTTCTGTTTTTCGGTCCAGCACCTCGAAGACTGATGCCACCATTTGGTTACCTTTGAGAATATCTGGTGCCATTGCAAGTGTTTCGCCCATGGCTAACGCCGTTACAATCAAAACCATAAATGATTTCATAACGGATTTAAATCCAGCAAGCTCCTTCCCCATCAAAACAGAACCATACCTACCAAAAGTTAAAAAATAGACATGATTATTTTTAAGGTTCTATATGATTCCATATTTTATGTCTTAAACAATTTAAGTGCTCCACACATATTTATAGAAAAGGTTGAAAAGGTTATGGACATGTACCATAAGGCAAGGCCATAGGACGAAAAGATGAAGAATTGAGAGACTCCATAAAATATGCCAGCAATTTGCCCGCGAGTAAATGAGCGCTTTGAAGGCTCAACAAGCTCCCGACTATAAAGGTCAAGTACCTTTTCCTCGGAGCAAAATGCAGCAACAGTGCGGATGTTACTCACTGCCTCACCAGCAAGCATGTTAGCTTTTAGGTACGCTTTGCTCAAGTTTCCACCATACCCTTTCATGAATAGTTTCTGAAAGAACATTTTTTTTTTCTGGTAAGCTAGAAATTTATAAACTGAAAAAGAACAAACTTACAAGTGGCAATGCACCAGAGTAATAAACTAAAACCAACTGCATTGGAATGTGGTAAGTGAGCCAAACCTCGCTGATGTGACCACTAATGATCAATGGATACGTGGAAATGACAACAAGCGTGAGCCTCCAATTCAACATAAAGGCAAGAACAAATGAGGTAACAACCAAACCTACATTCTGTATTAGGATTGTAGAGCGGTCAACAACAACAGTTCTTAGTAAAGTTGCATCACTCTCTAAACGCGATGCAAGCATGGAACTTGTGTTTTCTGTGTCATCAAACCATCCAATCTCATTTCTCAAAATTCCTGCAAGCAAAGCAAATATAGGAGAGAATTTAGGCAAGCAATAACTTTCAAGATCCACAGACTAGTCTATTTCTGCCTATGGATATGTTAAGGGCTCTTTGGGAGTAGACAAAATAAATATAATCCTTAACTTATATTACTCTATTTTGCATCAAATTACCTACTTTTAGATCACCATGATCAGCAGAGTACTAAGTACACTTGTTATACCTCTGCGGTTATATTTATTTACAAAGAGGATGGTAACAAGAAAATGGCTGAGGATGATAATGTTCATGTTATTTACCTGAAAACATTCTTTCACGTACACGAAGAGTAAGCCGTTCTCCCATTATCCCGAAACTGAGATGTGCAATGGTGTTAACAATGACACTAAAGACAGCACCCCCGCAGAATAGGAAAGCAATCTTTTTGACTTCACGGCGTGTTGAGTCCCAGTCCATGTAATAAGACACAAGAGCTTGAGTTATCCCAAGAGCAAATAGAGGAAACAAGGCTCCAGCGATAAGTGCAGATATGGTGCCAGAAACCCCATACATCCAGTCAGGACCAACCATCGAATACAATCTTCTGGAGGAAATGCGCAATGATTGGACAGTTTCTGCTCCATCAATACCAATTTTGCTAACAGATTCTCTATCTGAATGAAAGCTTCCACCAAGACTTCTTGTAGTTGTTCTTGATAATTCACGTGAATATTTAATGCTACAAGTAGAATTATCAGGGGAAAAAGAGCATGTCAATACACACGTAAATAGATCAGTAGTATCAAATGGATGTACAAGTTTGAAAATGATATATATTTTGTGAAACTAAGTTAGGCTACAATCATTTGCAAGTACCTTATTTCCTTATTACTAACTCATAAAAGTTTTTGTATCAGAAATCACAGTTATTACTGAGTTGATGTTGAGTTGGAATTTTTTATCCATAAAATGTTATGGGGACCATAATATATCAAAGATCTATTTAAAGACTGAAAACCCTGTTTTAAGTTATCTTATTGTGGGTCAATGTTTTGGTCAAACATTAGTAATTTTTTAATTTTCATTATTTTATTTTCCTTTATACTGATTGATGTTGGAGAGTAGTTAAGGGCTATAAATATGCTTCCTAGGGTTATTTGCAGATACATTTTAGACTATTCTATTCATATTTTCAATTGTTGGAGCTCATTGTCTTCGTTGGCGTTTCACGTTTGTGTTAGAGCATTACGGTTCAATGGTTTGTACCATGAGGGATACATAAATAATGCCATTATGCTCAGTCAGGATATGAATTAGGAACCTGAGTGGTCGACCCAGTGTAGAATTATGTGAGGGGAGACTGTGCAAGGAAGCTGCCTCCTGAAGTTGAACAAGCGATGCATATGCGCCATTTGGTTTTGAAATGAGCTCTTCATGGCTCCCAGTCTCCGCAATCTTTCCATTCTGAACAACAGCTATCACATCTGCATTTCTAATGGTAGAAAGGCGATGGGCCACAACTACAGTTGTCCGTCCAACCATCACACGATCAAGTGCCTCTTGCACACTCTTCTCAGACTCGGCATCAAGTGCACTTGTAGCTTCGTCCAACAGAAGGATTGTAGGATTTTTCACAATGGCACGAGATATTGCAATTCTTTGCTTCTGTCCACCTGATAGTTGTATACCTCTTTCACCTACCTGCAAATTGATCTCTAGCATTACTCTTTCAAACATAACTTTTCATTTTTCAACAAGATCAATGGGTATTATAACATTAATTCACTGTGAAATTTGTTTTCGATATCATTGTTGAAATAAGATTAACTATAGTACAATATGAAAATTAAAATTTGTGTGGCTGAAACTTATGCTACGTTTAGATTGGAGGAATGACATAGAAAAAGGGAATAGAATGCAGAGTGGAATGATTCATCTCATTCCTGACCGGAATGAATTATTTCATTACATACTCTTTCCTAAGAAATAAAATTCACTAATTTGATAGGAATCTGAATGGTTCATTCCTTTCTAATGGAACAACCAAACACACTTTTTGTTTTATTCCTGCCTTGATTCATGCAATCTAAACGTAGCATTATTACGAAATGTCGTGAAGGTGTGCAGAAATGTGTAATAGGGTTAAAATGGTACCTTGTAGCCGTGAAATGAAAAGAAAAACGACAGCAGTAGAGTAAATCAGTACCTGAGTTTCAAATCTTTCCGGAAGGTTGTTAATAAAACCTAATGCCTCTGAAAGTTTTGCAGCACGAGTTATCTCTTCGAGAGTGGCGTCATCTTTCCCATAGAGGATATTTTCCCTAATGGTTGTAGCAAAAAGGGCAGGCTCTTGATTAACTAACCCAATTTGCTGCCTAAGCCAATTGAGGTCAAGTTCCCTAATATCAATTTCATCTAGTAGAATCTGTCCAGCAAGCGGCTCGTAGAAGCGTTCAATCAAAGATATAACTGTGCTCTTTCCAGAGCCACTTCCTCCCACAAGTGCTACAACTTTTCCGGAAGGGATATCAAGACAGAGTTTATTGGATATTCGCACGTCAGGACGAGATGGGTAGCTAAAGTACACATCCTTGAACTGGATGTACCCATCAAGTTTATTCAATTTCTTACCTTTTTTTGAGCTGATTTTGTTGACCGTATTCCTTTCTATCATTTTGAAAATGGGATAGGCAGCACCTTTTGCTCGGAGAAATGCAGTAATGTCCGGTGCTGCCTGTCCAAGTGACCTGAAAGACTCTTGATAAATTAATTTCCAGGAAACTCATATACAAAACCAAAGATATGGTAGCATGACATTGTATACAGGATGGAATATGTTATTTATATAATGCATCTGATTCAACTGGTTGTGGTTCCTGCATTGAGATCTTTTATTAGTATGCAGTAATTTAGTTAAAAAGGCATGCAAGGATACCATGGTAATGGGATTATTTTGTTTTTTTGCACTTATGCATTTCTATAGATTCGTCGTGAGAAAATTGGAGCAACAATGAATATGGTTCAGCAGCACAATCCTAGACTAAGATTTATCTTCCAGCTCTGGCAGGTAGACTAAATATAGTCTGTGACTATATTTGAAGCTCCAACAAGACTAAATCTAGGAATTTGATAGTCCATGGACTATAATTTTAATTATATTTAAATGCGAGAGTGGAAGGAGATTGGAGCTTTTTTGAATTCATAAATTATTTTAATCTTTTTATATTATAGTCTACGGGATAGTCCATCTGTTGAAAAGATAGAAGACTAAAGGACATTTGCTGATGTCATATAGACTAACTATAGTCCATCAGATAGTCTAGCTGCTGGAGATGCTCTAGGCTATGCTATCTTAAGGTAAATACTCATTGTAAAATTGAATCAACAATTCAGTATAAAATTATTATTATTATTGCAAATACTATGTAAAGTACCAAGATTGTGGGACATTTGAATGCTTCTTACCAATGTTATGTGGATCATGGTTCTCGACATGGTACATGGAATGAAGCTGGGAACAGAGAACGTCACTTTTTCATAATACGAGTATGGTAGGGATAGGTTTCTTTGAATTGTTTTGTTACTACGAAATACATTTATTGGAAATGTGATACGTTGGGAATTACTTTCTTAAAAGATATAGTTAAAATTAGTTGAGATGTAATTGAATTGGTGATATATAGTTAAAACTAGTTGAGTTATTTTTAAGCAGTGTCACAACAACATGGACATTTTCTAGGAGGCTACCCCATGTCGTCACTTATTGAACACGCTCAAGGCGCTCATTTGGATACACTAGTTGACATTCTCTAGAATCTTTTTTTACATATTAGAGTTTCTAAAAGAGTGTTCTAGATAAACTCGTATAATAATTATGCTTGTAAATATGCAAGATATTTTAGAGAATGATCCTAGACAGTAGCCCTCCATCAGATTTAATCCTAACTATTAGTTCTATGCCACGAGGGCTATATAAGTGGATACTGCTCATTTGTAAATTATAAAGCAAAATTGTAATAATATTGTATATAAAAGTTAAAATAGAGATTAAAGTTTTGGATCCCCATATTTTACCGGTTCAAAATAAAAATGTTATATTTTGGAACATTCGTACCAAAATGTAATTCGCTATTACGATAGCATACTTATTGTATGTTTTGAAAAATGTTGTATGTTTTGGAACACTTTTATGTTTTCACCTCTTGGTGTCCTGAAATCAAGTTCTCTAGGTATAAAATAATTTTTGATAATATTAACTTTTATAGAGAGAAAAAGGGATTTCATATCATAGCACTTTGATATCAGTCTCTAATGCTACGTCACAATAACCAAACAAATTATACTAATCTGAAAATCAACATAAAAGTCATATAATTTTAGCTGTTGCCTACACATGAACAATATTTTAGACAAAACAACACCAAGTTTGATGTTAACTGAAGCATAGAAAAGGAAGACTCACAGGCTTGCGATAACAACATTGAGCATGGTGGTAAAGGAATCTCCGCCATTTGCGATATTCTTATGAACAACAATGCTAGTGAACCAAACTAGCAACGCCCATGAAAGAAAAAGAACACAATGCAAGGTCCCGAGCCCCAGACCCTTGGCTAGCCCTGCTTTTCTCCCATACTTGTAAGTGTTCTGCAATGCATTTGTATATGATTTCACTGCCTTTTCTTCTCCTGCAAATGCTTGGACTGTTCTAACATTTCCAATTACCTGATATTTTTACACAATCATAATAATATCATCAGTGGTATTCTTTTTCATTCAATATATTAACTGACAAACTGATTTTTGTCACATTTAAATGAATAATAATGTGGGTCCCCACTTCTATGGGATTTAACCAGATAAATGCCTTGTTTTGGGCATATGTATAGAAAACGTATTCTAAGGAAAGTGTTTTTAGGCTTCTTTTTTCGGGTACATTTGAACACTCCCTTCCTCAGTTCCTCACTCTTGGTAAAAAAAACAAACAAACAAACAAACCATGAGGATTTTCATTGGACCAAATCCTATGATTTATCGAGACTATAAATTAAAATTGACAGAAATAACATTAATATAGCAAACTTGGTCAGGCCAACTGAAAAGTTCAAGCTAAAATATATGACAAAATGTAGTTCTGTTGCCATTGCGGGTGCGAAGAAACTCACAGTTTAAAATAATGGAATAACAAATTGGATTAATTACATATTTTAGTACATTTTTAGAAATAATTACAATAATGATGCATAGATAAAATAATTACAAAAGTAATACATTTTTCCATATTTATTTACAAAATTAATACAATTTCGTTTTGTGCAATCCGAATTCCTCCGTAATTTCCTCCCAAACTTTTCCTTTCCTTCCCATTTCTTCCACCCGATCAAACTCATCATTATCATCTCCATTACCAAATGCCTCCACAAATTCATCCTCAAAAATCTCACACAAAACCCACTGCAACTCGTTTTGGAACATGGCGGTGTTGATGGTGATGTTGGACTATTCGGCTTCGGCGACGTGGAGGGCAGTATCGCTCGGGTTCATGATACTAAGTCTGTAAGAATGATATTAGTGTTGATGGGAATTACTTTCATGATACTATTAGTGCACTATTCGGCTTCCCAATCATGATACTAAGTCTAAAAGAATGATATTCGTTTTTGGAGCATGGCGGTGTTGATGATGATTATGCACTAATAGTGATATTGTTCATGAATTTAGCTCGACGTGTCATAAGTGTGGGAGGAAAGGGAGGAGCTGGAGTTATCGTTCTACATGCAAGAAATATAATTATGTGGCTTGTGTGAAGGAGATGCTTGTGGAGACTTGGAATGAGATTTATTTTGGGCGTGGAAATAGTGGAATCGGTGGTAATAGTAGTAGGAAGTTGGAGAATAGAATTCCTAGACTTTCCATGGAATATTGGATTTGATCCAAAATCAGCAACTGATAGAAGAGATTGGTAACCAAACATTCATACCAAGGTAACCAAACCTTCATACAAAAGTTATCAATCCACCTCCACAACTGCAGTTTTTTATAATGCAGTTGGTAATCAAACCTTCATATCAAGGTAACCAAACTGTCATACCAAAGTAACCAATCCACCTCCACACCTTCAGTTTTTTCATAGTGCAGTTGGTAACCAAACTTTCACACCAAGGTAACCAAACCTTCATATCAAGGTAACAAAACCTTCATACCAAGGTAACCAAACCTTCATACCAAGGTTACCAATCCACCTCCACACTTGCAGTTTTTTCATAGTGCAGTTGGTAACCAAACTTTCATACCAAGGTAACCAAACTGTCATACCAAGGTAACCAATCTACCTCCACACCTTCAGTTTTTTCATAGTGCAGTTGGTAACCAAACCTTCACACCAAGGTAACCAAACCTTCATACCAAGGTAACAAAACCTTCATACTAAGGTAACCAATTCAGTTTTATTAAGTTACCAATTTATTTTGAATGTGATGCAGTTGGTAGCCAAACCTTCATGCAGTTGGTTGCCAAACTTTCAGACCAATGTAACCAATTCATAATGCAGATGTGGAGGTTGATTGGTTACCTTGATATAAAGGTTTGGTTACCTTGGTATAAAAGTTTGGTTACCTTGGTACGAAGGTTTGGTTATCAACATTACATTACACATCACTCTCTTATCTCTCTCTTTCCTATGCAGAAAATAAAATTTGTGCAATCTTTATGTATTAATTGGTTACATGTATCATACATTTATTACTTTTTTTGTTAGTATTTTTAGATTTTTTTGGACTTTTACTCTTTCCCATAAATCTCTTTTTGTAATAATGATAAATATATGTCTTCCTATGATAATTAGAAAAAGATATTGGGCTCTTCACTATCTTGGAACATTTTTTCAAATTGGTCTATGATCTTTTCTGTTATACTCGTATTTTACTTCTGTTTTGTTGTTTCATCCTCTATTACAGGTATGCGTAAATACTTTTCTCAAACCGATGAAAGAAATGCTCCTCCATGAATACATGTTGTGGTCAATATGGCATCAACTTCTGTTCCTGCAAAGAGTGGTCTAAAGTTGCAGGGGTCGGCTATTCATCGCAGTCATTCTTTTGATCAAATAAATGCTATGTGAGGGAGATGAAGATTTGAATTTGAATTTGAATTATTATTTTGATTTTGAATTTGTTTTTGTTGTTAGATCCCAGATATTTAAATTTGAATTATTAATTATGACAGTTATTTCTCCTTAATTTTAGATTTCCTTATTAATGTGAATTGCGTTATTTTTGTAATTATTTTGTAGATGCACTAATAATGTAATTACTTTCTAATTGTTGTATATTAGTGTTAAGGACCCTAACAAATTTGTTATGAGTTATGCTATGTATTACGATAAATTCATGCCGATTTATAATTACGAAATTTATCAATATATGAAATTGGTATGAATTATAAGAGGACCCGCATATTACAAATTTCTCCAACAAATTACCATTAATACTTATCCATGTAATTAACAATAAAATAGTCGACATAAACATTCACAATATATAATTTCTCAATTGTTATTAATTAAATTAGGGAAATGACCATCAACATTAAAGAAATGCATTTGCGACAATTAATTGATAGTGGTTGCCACACATGTTATCCCAAAATTTATAGACTATGGGTTTCTTCGTTTATATGGCAATGATAACGGTTGCTAGGGGTGAGCATGGTGCGGTTTGGTGCGATTTGAAGTCCAAACCGCTTAGGTGCGGTTTGAAAAATTTAAAACCGCACCCGAAACCGCTTGTGATTGGTGCGGTTCGGTTTTAAAGTGTGCGGTGCGGTTTTAATTGGTGCGGTTTCGGTTCCAAAACCAATTGAAACAACAAAAAAGTTTAAGCCTTCAATAAAATTTAACATAAAACTTACATCGAACAATTAACTTAGTGACAAAGTCGACAATGAGAATTATATCAAGTATGCTTTAAAACTAAAATATGCGCTATATAAAACAACGGAGACTATTCGATAACAAGCAAGAATGTTTATCTAGTTCCCCAAAAATTAAAAGTATATACTGAAGATGGAATAAAATATATTGCAGGGAGGACTAAAAATAATCTATTAGACTATTATAATTATAGCATTGACATTAACCAATGCATCAAGTGCTCGAGCCCCTCAACTATAAGCCCCTCCAATAACGCATCAAACAAATTCAAAATTCTAAAACCCAATTGCTTAATTTTTGACTCTATAACCTCTAACATCTTCTTTCAATTGGTGAAAAAATGACAATGCAAGACTGGGGTTTTCTCTGAGCGTGTTCAAGTGAAAAGTAACTTTAGAATTTACTAGAGATAATACATACATATACACACATGATGCGGTTTCGGTTTTATGCGATTTGGTTTTGGCTAGTAACCAAACCGGAACCGTAAATTTGGTTATTCAACTCACCTAAAACCGCCACATACGTCGGAACCGTTGGTGCGATTTTAATTGGTGCGGTTCGTGCGATTTTTGGTGCGATTTCGGTTCCAATTTGGTTACTTGCACAGCCCTAACGGTTGCAGCGTTTTACAAACATAGTTAAAATAACGTTTGTAATTTTTGAAAAGTTATGATTTTGTTTGTTAACTATTAACTTATATTGTTGAAATTATGATTTTTGTTTGGCTAAAATTGAAGCTGTTGCAGCTGAAATGATACAAAATGACCAAAAAGGACATGAATTGTTTTATCTTATAGATATATGATAATTATAAATTAATATATAACTATACAAAAATAATAGTTTGTGGAAAGAAAATTAATATAGTATGTAATATCCATAATATACTACCTCTTTTTCAAACAACTTATGTTGTTAAAGATGTAATTCTTTTTGGACTAGAATACAACAATTGTGGTAAAACGGTGCAAAATGACTAAAAAAGATATCAATTGTTATATAGTATTGATATATTATAACAAATTAAATATGTAAGCATATAAAAGTATTAATATATAATTTTATTATAAGATAATAGTAGTATATAATATTTTAATTCAATAACAATTGTTAGTCTAGATAATAATAATTATAATAAAGAGAACAATTATAATAAATAACTTGTGAATACATTTATACTTATTGAATTTATATTTGTGATAAGATAAGCCCAAAGCCAAAAGCCCAAATTAAATTAATTAGTTTGTTTTGTTTTTAAAAAAAAGCTTAAATATAAAAAACTACCCTAAACTATTAATTTTTTTTCACTTCGATGATCAACGTTACAATTTTTTTAATCAGATCATTAAATTATCAATTTTTTCACTTTCGTTCAATTGAATCTGTCACGCCATAAATTGATGATGTGACCCCGCTGACTAGGCTAATCAATGTCTACATGTAATTAAAAGGCTTAAATATAATTTACTACCCTAAACTATAGGCCATATTCCACCTCGGTGATCCACCTTTTAATTTTGTCAATTATATGATTAAACTATTAATTTTTACCAATTGCAATAAATTGAACATGTCACGTTCTGACTTGACAATCTAGATGGGACCATAGGAAGTTGATGTGAATAAAAAAATAATTTTTTAATTATACATTAAACAAATATGATATAAAATAAGGTTAAATGGTCACGTCAAAAGTGATTTACACAAATTAAAATCATCAGAACAATAACAATTGATCTAAAACCAAGCCCTAAAGTCTATCTAAAGCAATCCCCAAACTCGATTGAAAAAAACCCTAACTCAAGAACTGCGAAATCAACATTCCGGCGAAGAACTGAGAATCGGAATCAATGGTTCTTAAATAAGTATCCCAAAAATAAAAAGGCTACTCAGATCCCCAAAAAGTCCTATATATAATTCATCACACCAAACCCAAATTCCCATTCATCCACACAAAACCCAAATAATTTTCATCCAAACAAACCGAAGAACATACTAAAAACAACTCATAATGAAATTGATGAGCAAAAGGAAGAAATGTAAGTTGAAAATCAATTCAATAAAATCTATCCCGGTTCAAATGAGCGAATATTATGATAAATTGGTCCCATCTTGTTAACATCAACCCAAAAGGTTTCTAATCTTTCCGGATCTGAATATTTTATTCTTGCCAAGAATCGAAGGAGCATGAAAGGTTAGAGAAAGAGAAGAGGGAAAGAAAGCCCAGTGTGGAGGCAGAACCTATTTGGATTCTTTAAGGATAATGGAGGGTTTAGATTTATGGCTATCATTGTTGAATAGACAACAATAACAATAGGGGGAGGAGGAAATGGGAGCGGTGAAAAAGAGAGAAGCGGGGGCGCGGGAAAGGGAACAAACAGAGTGCAGAGTTCCTACAATATGAATGAAGAACAAACAGAGTGAAGTAAACATAAAGTTACTTCCCCACTTGTACATGGTCTCTGGCAAAAGGAAGGAGACTGAAATTCCACCATTATATATCAAAAGCGACTGAAGGGCTCGTGATTTCTGTGACAATGGAGGGCAGTGGTCTATGTCTAGGTAATTGGCAAATCGAGACGACAGGGGTCGTGGGGAAAAGGGGAAGGTTTCAACGGAAGGCGGAAGGGGGAAGGGAAAATGGATTGGAAGATTAGGGGAGAGAGGGTATGGCTTTTGATTTTTTTTAATTTTAGTTTTGATTTGGTTTAATCTGATGATTTGTTGGTTTTGTTTAGTTTTAATGTTTGATATAAAATGATTTGACGAATTTGTCCTTTAATATATAATAAATATATAATTTAAAATTAAAATATTCTTTTTTAATGACACATCAATTGAACTCTGGTCCACCGAGCTAGTCACATCAGCAATTTCTGACGTGGCAGGTTCAATTGAATGAAAGTGAAAAAATTAATAGTTTAATCATCTAATTAACAAAATTGAAAGGTGGATCACCGAAGTGGAATATGACTCATAATTTAGGATAGTAATTCATATTTAAGCATAATTAAAAATTAAACTTAAATTTAAATTAATACGTTAAACTATTGACATTTTTCCATTTTGGTGATCGATCTTTTAATTTTTTTCACTTTTAGTTAAATTAAAGTTGAAGATGGTGGGTTCACAAAAGCAAAATGGTGAGAGTTATTTACTTTTTAATTATTAGTTTTTAATTGGTTTTCTCAAATAACTAAGAGTTCAAGTACATGGAAAGTGATTATGTGTAAATTTTGTTCTAATAATTTAATACCATTTTTTATTTTGTTGAAACAAAATAGTTAATGATAGATGTAAGTAAGATGATATCTAATAACTAGTTATAGATAGTTTTTTTTTCCTTCTGTTTTGTTTGAAAATTTTGGTGTTAATGATAGTGATGAGTAATATTTTTCATAATTATTACTTGGTTCTTTTTTTTTAATAAAAAAGAACCTCTCAAATAGATGTTCCGTTTTAAAATTATTTTTAGTTTTTGTTGTTAAATTATAATACAATATTACATTTATGTCTATTTAGTTTTTATAAAATAATTTAAACTAAATATAAAATGAGTATTGTTTTAACATATCATCGGTCACATCCTAGGTGTTAAAGTCACGTCATCAGTTTATGACGTGACAACTTCAATTGAACTAAAGTAGAAAAAATTAATAGGTTGTATGAATAACTTCTTATGTAATTAAATTTAACATTACCAATTATTGTGTCAATTTGATTAATTAAAATTTAAACTCCATATTATAATATAATTAAATTTTAATTAATATAAATTACATTACAAATTAATAAATTGAAATTATTTAAATCTAACTATTATGTAGGAAAAAGTAATCTATGACATGCTTTAGCCAAGTTTGTCTTAGGCTACTTAGTAAAACATTATTTTACCCTTAGAGTTAAGTTTTCTGTTTTTGGGTTTTATATAAAAAACTTTAATTATAATTTTTATACAAAACTATGTTCTTTTTTTTTTTAATTTTATTAGGTAACTTTAGCAAAACTTGACTAAGGCATGTCTTATATTACTTTTAGCGACATTTTTGTAATTTTTCTACTGATATATTTCATTTGTTTCATAAACACCGGTTTAGTTTGACTTTTCAAGTCAAATTGATCATTTTCAAAATTAATAATTAGACATTAATTTTATTTAAAATTTTGAACTCATGACTAATTGAAGTTGGTAGTAAATTGGATGTTACTCCCTCTAATCTCTATCCTACTTTAGCCATCTTAGTTTGAAAGTACACTCCTATTAAGAAATTTTTGATCTTCAAATTATTTATCTTAATTACTTTATTATCATCTTTTTTATTGTATTTAATCTCTCAATTCTTTCTTAAAACAATAAAATAGAGGAGAGAGATGGGAAAAATGAGTGCGGTTGTGATTCTAATGTCAAAGTTAATAGTACTATTTTTTTTAATATTTTTTTTTAAAAATTAAATGAGGGTATTATTGAAAAAGTAATATCAAAAATAACACTAAAAATATATATATGAGAGAGTGGAGGCGGTACCTCTTCAGCAATTTCTCCGGCTTGAATATAGGATTTTCGGACACGGGCAATAAGGCCGGTAGCAATGAAAGCGTAGACACCACCAGCAATAGCGATTAAGGGTACAATGGAGAGCGTGACAAGACTTATTTGCCAAAGCCTAATAAACCCAATTGCGAATCCTGTTATAAATCGGCTCATGTAGTGCATGAAATTACCCACCTGCCACCCATTTCAAATTATTAATGTCACTGTGCGTTTCGGTATTTATCGTATTTCAAATTATGAAAGAGTTGTTTATAATTGATTAATGACTAATATATACATTAATTAATACGTATAAAATAATTTTATTTAATATTAATATTTACTTCTTTCAAATTTTCGGTATTATCGTAATTAGGAAAATGTGAACCGCTACCGGTACCAAAATTAACCTGAGTGTCCAAAAAATAAGTGCCAAACAAAATCGATAACGCTTATACCAAAATCGATCGATTCAGTAAAAATTAGAAAGAAAGAAAAGAAAAGAGAAAAATACCGATTGAGCACCCTATCGTGTGTTATATTTGTAGATTTAGCCGTTTAGTTTATGTGTAGTAATTGGCAAGCTTAACGGGCACAACACAGTCTCGCTGATAGATATAATAGTCAAAAGACGAGATATAGGCGGATATAGAGCCCTCCTAAAAGCCCTAAATTTGTCTTGTATTTGTAAATGTTTATATATATATATATATATATATATATATATATATATATATATATGAGTAATGATTCATAGCATGTATTTATTATGAATTCTTATAGAGCATACATCATCTATATTATTTAAAATAAGGAGGAATGATCCGGATTAAAAATTGAAAATCGATGGTCGATACTGGACGGTAAAAAAAAACACATATCAACCGCTACTAATAGTAGCGAACGCTAATTAGAATAAGAGTTTGACTTTATTCTAGGGTTTAGTATTTATTAACTAGTGTTTAGGACTTATTAAACATAATTTAGGACTTATTAACTAGGATTTAGGGTTTATTAATTAATAATTAAACCCTAAACCCGGTTTAAAAAGTAGTTAATAAATACTAAACTCTAGTTAATAAACAATAAACCTTGGAATAAAGCTAAACTCTTATCCTAACTTCCGTTAGTATTAATGGCGGATTGTATGTATTTTTTTTACCGTCCGGACGTCGATTTTCAGTTTCTAATCTTTAACCGTTCTTTCGTTTTTTCAATGGTATAGATGGTAGATATTTTTTAAGGATTCATATCAAATACATGTTATGAATCATATATATATATATATATATATATATATATATATATATATATATATATATATATATATATAGAGTCCGGATCCAGTATACTCTATAAAATACCTTTATTTATATAAACAACTATAATTATGGAATTGAAATTTTTTCATAATACAGTATTTTGGGTGTGATTTGGGTACGTATAACAAAACATGGTGGTACTGTCTGTGCAGACTGTACCACCACTTTTTGGTATAAGTATTCAAAACACGTCCAAAACATTGTATTATGAAAAAATTTCAGTTCCATAAAATATTAAATAGTTATTTTATATAAAATTTGGGTCCGTATTTTAGGACCTAACAGGATCCATTGTGTATATATATATATATATATATATATATATATATATATATATATATATATATACCAATTAAATTAAAATTTAACCCGACTCGAGCTCAATTTGATTCAAATTCAAGCCTCAATCGACATGTTAAGTTGGATTCAAGTTTGAACTAGACTTAATTGGTTATTAGACAAGTTGAATTCGAAGAACAAATTCACTTGAAGCTTGAATTGACTCACTCTATTGTTTAATTTCTAGACAAGCTTCAGCTGGAGATGTCAAATGCAACTCAATTCGATTACATGTGAGGCAATAAAGAGTGTTCCATATTCAAAATTATGTTGTCTAATTAAAAAAAAAATTCGACATAATGGTGGATGTACATATTCAAATTATAATGTACTTATTAAATAAAATAAAATATGAATGTGACACAATCCTTGTGCATAATTATGTAATCAGTTGATGATCATAATTAATTCCTTTATTTGGATCTTTCACGGCACAGCCTACGTCGGATTGGAAGTAGGTGTCTAGAATTTCAAACTGTACATGGGAGAGGCATTAATAAGTTATTTTTCCCACCTAATTATGGAAAAAGAAAATAAATAGGTTTCCACCTCATTAATAAATGTGCATGAGCTTTTCTAGTTGAGTTGACAACTGCCCAACCAAACACAAGTTGATAATAATTACGAACTGACCCATAAATAATGCTAACCCTATACATCATTTACTACCCTCAACAATTGGTTTACAGCTGCATGCTAGGGAAATAAAAGCACCGTCAGATTAGCTTTCTTCTTCTTTTTTTGTATTTTTTTTATAATTGTGTCTATTTATTTATTAATAGTACCCGATGGCACACACGTTGTGTAATGCGTATATAAATTGCGTGGGTAAAATAAAAAATTGAAAAATTAAATAGAATAATAAAAAAATAATATAAATATATAAATAGGAATTATATTAAAAGTCGAAGGGCGTTTTTGGAAAAGGTAAAATCTTCAAAAAAAAAAGAATTGTTCAGACCAAATTTGTAAGAATTATCTTTAATATGTCACAATCTCGTTGTTGGGACAGCAGAGCAGAGGAGACAAAGTTTAGAATACTCGTGGAATCAGACTCAAACTCACTAGCCCGCTGCAACCTTAATTTTTAACCATTAAGCAAAGCAATAATGCTATTATCATATTAAAAAATTATTATATACACATACATATATATTATAGACTTCCGCCTGATACGTAAGACCCATAAATATATATGTGTATGTATGTAAATCTTTTTTATGTGATAATAATATTATTTTAAGCAAAGAACTCAAACTCTTTGATTAAATTCTCCCTTTTTGAAATTAAAGATATATATGAATTTGTAAGTTAATTTTCTATATTCTAAAATTTAATGTTTATACAAATTATTTTCTTTTTAAAAATCAACACTAGTTTATTTAAGTTTTGAAAATAACAAACAAGGCATCGTAGTACATTTAATTAATTACAAATATCAATTTAAAATTTTAAAATTGCATAAAATTATCTTAAAAAGTCAAAATATATCCGTAATTCAGAACCATGGAAGTTCTCTTCTTTTTTTTTTCCATTTAAGGCAAGACATTTTTGCAGACTCTCAATTAGACCTTTAGAAATTAAACATGTTTGGGAGGAAGAAGGACATATTTTCATTCTAAAAAAAATAAAAATATATGGTGTAATAATTAATATATAGGCAATCGTGAGATTAAAATTAAAGAACTAAGAAAAAAATAAAAATGGAGTATATGTACCTTCTCAGAAATGGCATCTTGAACAATAATAATATCGCTGGTAATTGCAGAAATTACTTCTCCTGTTGATGCTTCGGTATCAAAAAGACTAATATCTTGATTCAACATTGACCTCAGATACGCCATTCTCATTTTTGCCGCTTGCCGTTCTCCGGTATGCATCCAACAAGCCACCTCTTTATTTATTTATTTAATTATAAGATACAGAAATGCAATAATCATTCTTAATTAATCAATTATTTTTAAGTAGTTGATTAGTAAAATAAATCAAGAAAACTATCAATCAAATTAATGAATGAAAAATGATCAGTTCATACCGATCCAAGATGAAAACAATATCACCACACTTAGATATACAAAATCCATTGAATACTGCAGAAAAGACATAAATTAATAATAATTAGAAGGAAAAAAAAATACTAGTTTTGGACTCCAGATTGTTCAAAAACCAAATGTTCATTTGGGCAGTTTATGGAAACAAGTTGCATTTGTATAACAGAGAATTTCAATTTAAATCACCTTTGTCATACAAGTATTATACAATTAAGAAAACTGATAAATTCACAATAAAAAATGATATTTTCATGGACTGCCTGATAAAAAGAATGATGTTCTACTATTGGAATAATATTGTTTAAAATGAAAAAGTGTTTATGCAGATAATATACCTTAGCAACTTTGTGAGAAGCTAGCTTTGGAAAGAGATAAGCCATTCCAATGATATTTATTAATTTCCCAAAGAAAATAAAGAATACCGGAACCGAAGCACCATGTATACAAGCTCCAATTGATCCAACAAACATAAGAAAATAGTCATACGAATCTGCAAATGCAAACAATTTGATAAATGGAACAGTTTGAGGTTTCTTGGTATTATTCTCATTGATATTTTTGGCTTCTCCGGTGTCGGAAACTGGAGTTTGATCGCTCATTTTTTGCACCGAAATGGTGACAAATTAGGAGCAGATTTGGCCGAGCTGGGCTCTGTTTTTGGTGGGGGACTATTGGAGGTTTAAGAAGTGAATGGATAGGGGGGTCTCATTTTCACATAAAGAAGATTCATTTAGTGGAGAAGACTAAATTTTGGTTAAAATTATCTTGTGATAGATAGTTGTATTTATGAAGTAAGCATCGTAGTTGTAGTATAGTTGTAACGCTCCGAACTTGTTACTGGCCCGAAGTTACATGTCACAAGTTTGAAAGTTTGTAAAGCGACTAAAATTTAATTACGCAGTTCCAAACATTTACAAAACTAAATAAATAAATAATGAAACTATCGATATACCTCAATAAATATTTTATCAAATGAGCAAAAGTCTTGTGCCTAAAACAATACAAACGGAGGTGCAATTCCTCTAAATCAAAGTCCAACATAAATCAGATCATAATACTATACCGAAACTTAAATTAGTCATTTCATGTTTATTCTTGACTTGACCCATAGTATCCCAATTCTCGAAACAAGGTAACCTATAATATTGTCAGGGGCGGAGGGGGGGGGGTCCCGGGGGGTCCACGGCCCCCCCTGTTGCGAGAAATTTTTTTATGTACTAGGGAGGATCCAGCTTGAAATTCGGGAAGTCCGGGGGTCCGAGGTGCGCTGAGAAGAAGAACACGGAATTGCTCTTGTGCATAGCATGTCTTGATCCTAAGAATTCGTTCTCCAATTTTAGTTTTTCAAAGTTAGTTCGACTTGCAGAACTATATCCACAAGACTTTTCAATGGATGATCGAATGGAGCTTAAAGAACAACTAAAGATGTGGATTTCTGAAATGAGAGGAAATGCAAGATTTTCTAAACTAGAAAATGTCGGAGAACTTGCAACTAATATGGTTGAGGTGGGATATCACACTACTTTTCATTTAGTATATCTTCTTATCAAGTTGGCTTTAGTTTTGCCTGTTGCGACTGCTAGTGTGGAACGAGTATTTTTTGCGATGAATATTGTTAAGACAAATTTGCGCAACAAGATGGGAGATGACTTTCTCACCGACTGTTTGGTGTGCTATGTCGAGAGAGATATTTTTAGGCGCATTGATAATGAAGTGATTATCCAACATTTTCAGAATATGAGAACTCGCAGGTTGGATTTACCGCCTTTATGGTCCGAACTCCGAAGAGAGACTCCGTCGTTCTAGTACCGTTACCGGTTCAACAGTCAACAATGTGTTTCAATTTGTAATTGATTTTTTTTGTTTCAATTGAATTTGAGTAACTAATTGAAATGTTGAATTACTTGTGATTTAGGATTATGATTTTGTTAAATGTTGAATTATTTGTGGTTTAGGAATATGAAAAAAAAAATCAACGAACTAAGAGGCCGTCGAAAAAAAATTACATGCATAATCCGGACCCCCTGTTGAAATCCTCTGGCTCTGCCACTGAATATTGTAAGGGGTGAGTGGTGAAACCCAATAAGTAGCAATCCTTCTTATTTAGTCGTATCAAGTACAATTTGCAAAATATCTTTTTGAAATAACTTTTTGTTCGATAACATTAGTAAATGTGCTTTCAAAACAAAAACAAACAATACCAAAACAAATTCAGATTCAAAAACGATTTTAATGTATATAATATATTTTTTAATCCATAACCCTAACGACTATGGTTACAATAACCCTATAACACAACTCAAAAGTTCAATAATGTCAGTGATCACACACCCTACTAAGTCATCTATAAAATGCACTCTCCCCGAATGACATCTAAAAGATGTGCGTCTTAGTAGATCTTATATTAGTTCCGGAGCTAAACGTAAACACTAACGGGTTTTATACATAGTCGGACTGAGAATTTTAAAAATGTTTCACAATCTAATCGATATTAAAAAATATACTTATTTACGGTTCAAAATCATATAGTCTCATTTCACAATTCAAAAACAAATACTTGATCCGAAGTTTGAAATAATAAAAAAACATAACATTTTAATTTAAATGGAAGTCTTAAATAAAACATAACAAATTTTGAAATTAAACATTTAGGCCTCCGAATAAAATACTAAGACATACGTAAAAGTAAACAATAATATAAAAATAATCAATAGTTCAGAAAACCACTTACATTACATAATTTTAAAATATTAAATAGTTCAGATAATCACTTACCGTACAAGTACTCAAATGATTAATCTTGTGATACAAAACATCGTCTCAACCAGATAATCGATTATCACTTCACCTCGTAACACTCTGCATAATTAGAGTTTTTAATAATTAATCATAAATCTTAAACATCCAATTTCTAAATCTATCCAAATACCGTCAAGACCGCATACCACTATTTTTGTCAAAACTCCCTCATATTGAACTTATTTTTTAAATCTAAATTATTAACAAAAACTAGACTTCAAGGGCTACAATTTAGCCTTAAGAATCACCCAAATCGGACATAAAACTACCAAATTATCAATTTTTTTACATTAATATAAATTTCAGAAAATCTGCTACGAAAAATCCAGATCAGAAATTGTTAGATTGTGAGCCTAAATTAATGTGAGTGTCATTAATTATTTATAATAATTCCACATATCAATGTGTTCTATTCCATAAGTAGATTAAATTTAGAATTTCGTAGCTCAAATCCATGGAGTAATGAATGAGAAATTAACTCCCAAATATCACCCTTGAAAATGGTAATAAATATTTGTGGAAAGTCAAGTCTCACATCGGTTAAGAATTAAAGTATTAATTGGTTTATATACATTAAAGTTGCTCTTGGGTTTGGGCTCCAAAAGGGACCCCACTTTTGTGGAAGGGAGATGACCTACCCAAAGCTTGATTTGAACCCACACGCATGCCGCCGACTGACCGACCTGGCCTGACACGTTGGTTTGGGTCCTTGTATATAATTTTTTGGACAAAATTTAAATAAATTTTGTTTATTTTATTTTAGTTTTATTATCAAAACTATGTCGTTTTGATAAATGCTATTTATTATCAAAACTGTGTCGTATTGGGAAGTGTTATTTGCCGAACGGACGAGTCAATACTGCGTCGTTTTAAAAAGCACCATCTATTTGAATGGACCCCTCAAAACTACGTCGTTTTTGTTTGAACGAACGCGCCCTTTTATGTTAAGCCTAAACTATGTCGTTTTTGTTATGTTGAACCTAAAACTACGTCGTTTTGTGGTCCGAACAAACGCGCCCTTTTGGTTAAGACTTAAAACTACGTCGTTTTGGTTAAAAGCTGACTTTCCAAGGGGTTGTGTCCCTTCTGATCAGTCACTAACCCTTCCTACCTAGGCGGGGGTCAGCCTTTTTCATTCATTCAAGTCATCGAAGCATATAGCAATCTAGTCTTCTAAGTCTTCATTATTAGATATTACAGTCATTTTTTCAGAGAGAGAGATAAAAGCATTTTCTTTTGTTCGTTGAGTGTGTTATTTGTAGTGCTGCTATAACACACGTTGTCATTGTTTCTTGGGAGATAAGTGTTGTTAACTCTAAGCACCAATAAAGAGGGCATAATTGTCTTATGGACATAATACCAAATACTAATCTTGACAAATTTACTGCTGCAGTTTGAGATAAGTATATATATATATATATATATATATATATATATATATATATAGTGTCCATTTTCAGTTTTCATAACAGGAATCTCTTAAATTCCATAACAAATAAAATACTTAACTTTAATGGTTCAAAATTGGTGGACATGTTCCCAACTTATGGAATTACAACATATCAAAAATTAAGAACAATCGAACGGTCGGATTATAAGTTATTGACCACAAAACGGACTGCCAAATAATAATAAAAATCAGATTTTTCATATTTAAGTTTCTTATCATCAATGAAGTTCTTTTCCTTTACTAGTTTTCATTGATTTTCACCTCCAAATCTCTCGAGAAAAATCTCCAAATACTCAAAATGTCAAATCAATATTTACCAATTAAAATCAAAATTAAAAAAAAAGAAGAGGAAAAGCTCTTACCATATAACTATTAGATAATTAAATACAACATATTGTAATATCCTTGTAATTAAGTGTAATCCCATAATTCTTGCAATTAGTATCCTTGTAATTAATTGTAATCCCATAACTCTAGCAATTAGTATCATTGTAATTAATTGTAATCCCATAATTCTAGGATAGCTTCCTATTTAGGTACTTGGGCAACACTCAATCATGTATATATATATATATATATATATATATATATATATATATATATATATATATATATAGGGAGAGGATCAAGAGTAGAACTCTTAAGTAATAGAACTCCCTTAAATAATAGAATTGTATCAAAACGACGTAGTTTTGATAAGACACGGTGACATTTTTGTAAATACGCGGTGGCATGATATTTACAAAAATGCAACCGCGTCTTATCAAAACTATGTCGTTTTGATACAATTCTATTATTTAAGAGAGTTCTACTACTTAAGAGTCCTACTCTTGATCCTTTCTATATATATATATATATATATATATATATATATATATATATATATATATATATATATATATATATTCATTCTTAATCAATGAAAATATTAAGCCATTGTTTCTCAATATTTCTCTCTCTATTTTCTATATTGCATCAAAGCTCCCACGTTCCTGACTTGTTTCTTCCTCCCTTGTTTTTTTTTTTGCTCATAGTTCTTCTTCAACCATAATGGCTTCCGAAGACACCTCTGCATCTTCCGTTGCTTATACCACCATTCAAAGTACCCAAGACCCAAATAATCCACTTGTTTCCATCAACACTTCAAACATCACAAAATTGACCACCACCAATTACATCACGTGGAACCTCCAAATCCGAAATCTATTAGAAGGATATGATCTCTATGGATTTCTTGTCGAGTCTTATCCCAGTCCCACAGCAACAGTCACTGTTAATGGTAAGTCTACTCCAAATCCAGCTTACACAACATGGAAGCGCCAAGATCGTCTTCTCTTCAGTGCACTCCTTGGTGCAGTTTGTGACGCCCCCAAAATTAGGTATACATCACCCATCTTAGGTCGTCAGATACATGGTACAGAATACAAATACAACTTACTAATACAACTGTCGTGTACAATACGACAAAACATAACTGTGAGTTTGAATACAATTATTGTCTACTAGAGACTATACAAACTCAAAAGGAGTCCTCATTACAATTATTATCACACTATTTAACAGAATAGTGAGGACTACTAATACTATCATCTGGTCCATCACTCCGTTCCCCGACTCGTCCCAGCTATATTCTCATTTCCTGAAGAGAACAGTGAAAGAAAGGGTGAGCTCAACTAGCCCAGTAAGAAATATTATGACTAAGATAATGCAGAATAAATTATCATTAGCCTTCAACAGTGTTAAACTGATAAAATATAACGAACATCAAGTTTAACTGCAGCGGAACAAGCAATCCATTAAAAGAGTCAAGTAGAAAATAAAATCTACTATCTTCTATGATTTAAAAGGTTTTTCAACACTGTTATCGCTGGGACTCAGCTTAATAAAATAATTCACATCATCGAATCACCCCTGCACTACGGCCAAGGATATTCGTGTATTCATTAATGGTCATGATCATGCCAACAACTGTCCATCAATGCACTACGGGCCAATGAGGACTTTTACCACATCATTTGTAACATTACGGTCATGATTATACCGAATAATCCCTGGTCATAATCATACCAAGTCCATCTATGCACTACAGGCCACAGATGACTTTCAACATTTTATAAACATGAGGATGATGACAATGATATAAGAATTCAATAAAACAAGTTCAAGAATTAATTTATCCAAGAATTAACAACGTCCAAATTGTCAGCATGATACTGCTTTGTGGAGTAAAATTCAAGAATGCTTAGAAGAATATTTTCATGAAAAGATACTGGATGAAACGTAATTATCAAGGATATTCCACAAATTTCATGGAGTATAGAAGTCAAAACTTAGCCAACTGAGTATAATAAAGAATGGAATAACAAAAGAAATCACCATGCATGCGATAGACCGCACAGACAGGTTATTCCAACAGAATAATAAATAATGGAACCAGGTCCGGCGTAAAACGCTCAGATAGGATATTCCAACAGAATAATAATAAAGACGAAACCAGGTCCGGTGTAAAACACACAGACAGGATGTTCCAACATAATAATAATAAAGACGGAACCAGGTCTGGTGTAAAGCACACAGACAGGATGTTTCAACAGAATAATAATAAAGACGGAACCAGGTCCGGTATAAAACACACAAACAGGATGTTCCAACAGAATAATAATAAAGACAGAACCAGGTCCGGTGTAAAACATACAGACAGGATGTTCCAACAGAATAATAGAAGAATGTTACCAAGTATAGGGTAGACCGCGTATACAGGTTATTCCAACAGAATAATAAGAAATGGAATAACAACAGTTCTCTTCATGAATAAGAAAGAATAACACCCCTTACCGTTTTAAAGAAGAACTGAAATAAGGAAGTAGTTAAGTAGCAGAATACTTTTCTTCTCTCTCTCTCTATAATTTCTCTCTATAGTTTCTCTCTCTAGAGTTCAGTGAATTCTTAAGAAATAATGAAGGAATGAGCTGCTATTTATAGAAAAATGGAATACATAGTAACTAATCCATGAACGGTCCAGATTGATTACTTTAATCTGACGGTCCATATTTAAAGAAAAATCTTTTAAATAAAATATAATATATTCTATTTATAGAATAACTTTAATAAAGTATTCTGTTTTATATAAAAAGATGTTTCTGTTTTATTACGTTAATAATACGAATAAAATAAAACTTCATTATCGCTAAATAATTCATATTATTAACTGACAATAATTGAATCAAACTGAGTGACTTCTCACATAAGCATTAATAATCAATACCGTGTGCTACTATGCAACCACACGTATTACTGTACTTTTACTACCGAGTAGTTCAACAGTATCAATGGTAAAACTTCCGCCGTTATTTTTAATAAAATATTTTTGTCGTTTTCTCAATCCGACAATAATTTTGTTGTGGGTCCACCAATGATTGTGCCGTTGTACGAATATTCCCTTTTAAAACGAATATTCCCCGACCAATCGAATATTATATAACAACTTGCGTACTTTGTAAAATTTATAAATATTACCCACAACTATAACATTATATCAAATTAACTCCATAATATTCAAAAATGATATTTATAGAAAATTCATCTTTATTTATAAAAGTTGGGGTTTACAACCTCCCCTTCTTATGAAATTTCGCCCTCGAAATTAGGGTACGTACCTGGTATGTCGAAGAGGTAAGGATACCTTGACTTCATTTCAGATTCTAACTCCCAAGTCATTTCCTCAACATCGTGATTTCTCCACAAAACTTTGACTTGAGGTATAACCTTGGAGAGTAGAATATGTTCCTTCTTATCCAAGATTTGAACAGGAACTTCTTCATACGTCAAATCCTCTGCTATTTCGTCTGGTTCTAACTAAATAATGTGGTTCGGGTCTTCCACATATTTACGTAACATGGATATGTGAAAAACGTTATGAACACGAGACATACTTGGCGGTAAAGCGAGTCTATAAGCCACAGTTCCTACTCGATCGAGGATTAAAAATAGACCGATGAATCGAGGATTGAGCTTTCCTCTCTTTCCAAATCTCGTAACTCCTTTCCATGGAGCAACACGTAAGAACACATGATCTCCTATATCAAATTCCACGTCCTTTCGATGAAGATCAGCATAACTCTTTTGTCGATCTTGTGAGGTTTTTATACGTTGTCGGATCGTTTGAATCTTTTCTGTAGTCATACGTACCAACTCCGGTCCCAACAACGTTGCTTCACCCACCTCATCCCAGCATATTGGAGAACGACACTTTCTTCCATACAACACTTCGAATGGAGCCATGTCAATACTTGCTTGATAACTGTTGTTGTAAGAAAACTCCACCAATGATAAGAACTTGTCCCAACTTGCCTTGAAGTCAAGGACACAGAGTCTTAATAAATCTTCCAGAGTTTGAATAGTCCTCTCTGATTGTCCGTCCGTCTGAGGATGATATGCCGAACTAAATCGTAAATCCGTGCCCATAGCTTTTTGTAAGCTAACCCAAAATCGTGAAGTGAATCTTGGGTCTCAGTCAGAAACTATGGATACTGGCATACCATGCAGTCTTACAATCTCGTTTATGTACATACGAGCAAGACGTTCAAGTGTATAAGTTTCTCGTATTGGTAAAAAATGAGCAGACTTGGTCAATCTATCAACAATGACCCAAATCACATCAATACCTTGAGAAACCTTAGAAAGACCAGTAACGAAATCCATGGTAATGTGCTCCCACTTCTATTTTGAAATTTCAAGTGGTTGCAATGGACCTTTTGGTACTTGATGCTCCGCCTTGACTCGTTGACAAGTTAGACACCTTGAGATAAACAGCGCTATCTCTCGCTTCATATTGCTCCACCAAAATGTATGACGAAGATCATGATACATTTTGGTACTCCCAGGATGGATTGCAAAGGGTGTGTTGTGCGCCTCCATCATGATTTTATACTTTAAATCAGGGTCGTTAGGAACACAAAGTCTGGAGTTGACTCGAAGTATTCCTTCTTCATCGATTCTTGCTTCCGACATAGCACCTTCTTGCACTTTCTTCCTCATACGCATCAGCTCCAGGTCTGTAGCTTGAGCAGCTTTAACTTTATCGATTAAAGTCGGTTCTACTCGTATATTCGCCATCATCACATGGGTTCCTGGAGTCTTTAACTCTATCTCCATCCTTTGCAAGTCACACAAAATGAGCTTTTGTGTTGACAATATCGCACTCGTACTTGCATATGATCTTCTACTCAATGCGTCATCTACCACGTTCGCTTTTCCAGGATGGTATTGAATGGTATGATCATAATCTTTCAACAGTTCAAGCCAACGTCGTTGTCGCATGTTGAGTTCCTTTTGAGTGAAAAAATATTTGAGGCTTTTATGATCCGTAAAGATCTCCACTTCTCCCCATACAAGTAATGCCTCCAAATTTTAAGTGCAAAGACAACAGCTGCCAACTCTAGATCATGAGTAGGCTAATTCCTCTCATATTTCTTGAGTTGTCTTGATGCATAGGCTATGACTTTTTCATGTTGCATGAGAACGCATCCTAACCCTTTGCTCGAAGTATCACTGTAGATGACAAATCCCTCCGAGCCAGATGGTATTGTTAGAACAGGTGCTGAAATGAGTCTCCTCTTGAGTTCTTGAAAAGTCTTATCATATTTTTCGCTCCAACCGAACTTTGTATCTTTCCGAGTCAGCTGAGTTAGTGGAGTAGCGATTCGAGAAAATCCTTCCACGAATCTCCGATAATAACCAGCTAAACCGAGAAAGCTACGTACTTCGGTTACTGATTTAGGTTGCTCCCAGCTTTGAATAGCTTCAATCTTTGTCGGGTCAACAGATATTCCACGACTTGATACTACGTGCCCAAGGAATGCTACCTCCTCCAGCCAGAACTCACATTTCTTCAACTTGGCATAAAGCTTGTATTCACGAAACTTTTGGAGTACCAGCCTTAAGTGTTGCTCATGATCTTCACGACTTTTGGAATAAATAAGGATGTCATCAATAAAGACGACCACAAAGTGATCCAAATATTCCTTGAATATCCGGTTCATCATATCTATGAAGGCATCAGGAGCATTAGTCAATCCAAAGTACATGACTAGGAATTCATAATGCCCGTACCGAGTTCTAAAAGCCGTCTTTGAAATATCCTCAGTTCTAACCTTCAGCTGATAATATCCAGAACGAAGATCGATCTTTAAAAAGAATTGTGCTCCTTGCAACTGGTCAAACAGGTCATCAATACGTGGCAATGGGTACCTGTTTTTGATGGTGACATGATTCAACTCCCGATAATCAATACAAAGTCGCATACTTTCATCTTTCTTCTTCATAAGTAGAACAGGAGCACCCCAAGGAGAAGTACTAGGACGAATAAAGTCAATGTCTAACAATTCCTGCAGTTAGATCTTTAACTCCTGAAGTTCAATAGGAGCCATTCGATATGGGGCTTTGGAAATGGGTTTTGTACCAGGTTCAAGGTCGATACAAAATTCAATTTCACGCTCTGAGGGTAGGCCAAGAAGTTCTTCAGGAAATACGTCAGGAAATTTATTAACAATAGAAATATCATTCAAAATTGACGTATTTTTGTTTAGATCCGTGACATGAGCTAAGAAAGCTTGACATCCGTTTTTCAATAAACGAATAGCTTTATGGCTTGAGATGACAGCGATTGATTTTAATGGTTTGGTTGCTTGAATTCGCATAATAGGTCGATTAGGAATATGAAAGCTAACAACCTTACGAAAATAATCAATTTTTACATGATGAGTAGTTAACCAATCAATCCCTAGAATCACGTCAAATGCAAATATTTTTAATGAAATCAGATTGACAGGTAATGTGTGGGTACCAACTTGAACCAAACAAGACTTATAAACCGTGGATGTAATGAAGGTTTCTCCCAATGGAGTTTCAACAGATAAGTCAAAGTCTAATTTCTCCGGAGTCAAATTTAATCGATGAGTGCAAGTAGGAGAAATAAAAGAATGGGTAGAACCGGTATCAAATAAAGTATAAGCTTCGTTAGAGTTTATGATAAGCTTACCCGTGATGACCTCATTCGGGTTCATTGCTTTCTGGGAGGTCACAACAAACGCTCTCCCTTGCACTACCGGTTTTGACTTTTCTGGGACGGCCTTTGGTGCCTCCATCCTGGCTGAACTTGTTTTTGGTAAACGACAAAATCGAGCTAAATGACCTTCTCTTCCATAATTATAGCATGCTTTAGACGGCATCACGCAGTTTGGACTGATGTGCCCCTCCCCTCCGCATTTGAAACATATGATAGGTGGTCGTTCTCCTTCCTTAACAACGGGTGCTGGTGCTAACGTCTTTCCATCATTGTTGAATCTCCTATTCTTGAAATGACCATTCTTATTGTTTTGGCCCTGATTACCACCGAAGTGGTTACCATTTCTGGCCTGTTGATTCCCACCACGCTTGTTGCCACCGCTTCGATGACTGCTCTCACTGGTATTATCATTTTGCCGACTGCTCTCTTTTGGTTGCGTTGACTCGTTATCGCGCTCCACTAACTGAGCCCTATTCACAACATCTGAATACAAACACAGTTTATGAGAAACAAGATGTTGACGTATCTCAGGTTTCAAACCTCGCAAAAATATTCGCGTCATTCACTCTTCATTATCCACCAAGTGGGACGCAAACCGGGACAACTCAGCAAATTTAGCCTCATACTGCGACATGGTCATATTATTCTGCTCCAATTTGATGAATTCCACCTCCTTCATGTGTCGAACACTTTCGGGAAAGTATTTGTCATTGAACAGCTCTTGGAACTTCTCCCAAGACATCTTCAGTGCGGCAGGTTGAGTACGCTTAATCGATTCCCACCAGTAATCTGCCTCTCCTCGCAACATAAAGGCGGCAGGTCCCAGCTCCTTGAACTGTTTAGCGGTGACCGTCCGAGAGTTTTCAGTGTTTTCATCTACATTTTGAACAGGAGCCGCTCTCGCCTACTGTTGCATGAACTGCATAAAGCTTCTGAACATTCTATCATTCATCATTTGGTCAGTATTGTTGTTTGCATGAGGATTGTCGCCTTCCTGATGCACATTATCCCGATTATTGATATGTGGTGAATCAACAGTCGCCTGTGCTCCATTGCTATTCTCAACATTCTCGGATGTCATTTTCAGATACTGCCACAAAACAAAAGTTAATTGATATGTCATATATTATCCTTATATTCTGACCGACCAATTAAATACCAAACAAATAAACTTAGGTAGGTCATACTAGCGAAGGAATTCTCCGTCTCTCCCCTCCTAGTTCTATTCTCACATCTTAGCCAGGGATCTTATCCCTAAGCTCTGATACCAACTGTGACGCCCCCAAAATTAGGTATACATCACCCATCTTGGGTCGTCAGATACATAGTACAGAATACAAATACAACTTACTATTACAACTGTCGTGTACAATACGACAAAACATAACTGTGAGTTTGAATACAATTATTGTCTACTAGAGACTATACAAACTCAAAAGGAGTCCTCATTACAATTATTATCACACTATTTAACAGAATAGTGAGGACTACTAATACTATCATCTGGTCCATCACTCCGTTCCCCGACTCATCCCAGCTATATTCTCATTTCCTGAAGAGAACAGTGAAAGAAAGGGTGAGCTCAACTAGCCCAGTAAGAAATATTATGACTAAGATAATGCAGAATAAATTATCATTAGCCTTCAATAGTGTTAAACTGATAAAATATAACGAACATCAAGTTTAACTGCAGCGGAACAAGCAATCCATTAAAAGAGTCAAGTAGAAAATAAAATCAACTATCTTCTATGATTTAAAAGGTTTTTCAACACTGTTATCGCTGGGACTCAGCTTAATAAAATAATTCACATCATCGAATCACCCCTGCACTACGGCCAAGAATATTCGTGTATTCATTAATGGTCATGATCATGCCAACAACTGTCCATCAATGCACTACGGGCCAATGAGGACTTTTACCACATCATTTGTAACATTACGGTCATGATTATACCGAATAATCCCTGGTCATAATCATACCAAGTCCATCTATGCACTACAGGCCACAGATGACTTTCTACATTTTATAAACATGAGGATGATGACAATGATATAAGAATTCAATAAAACAAGTTCAAGAATTAATTTATCCAAGAATTAACAACGTCCAAATTGTCAACATGATACTGCTTTGTGGATTAAAATTCAAGAATACTTAGAAGAATATTTTCATGAAAAGATACTGGATGAAACGCAATTATCAAGGATATTCCACAAATTTCATGGAGTATAGAAGTCAAAACTTAGCCAACTGAGTATAATAAAGAATGGAATAACAAAAAAACTCACCATGCATGCGATAAACCGCACAGACAGGTTATTCTAACAGAATAATAAATAATGGAACCAGGTCCGGCGTAAAACGCACAGACAGGATATTCCAACAGAATAATAATAAAGACGGAATCAGGTCCGGTGTAAAACACACAGACAGGATGTTCCAACAGAATAATAATAAAGACGAAATCAGGTCTGGTGTAAAACACAGACAGGATGTTCCAACAGAATAATAATAAAGACGGAACCAGGTCTGGTGTAAAACACACAGACAGAATGTTCCAACAGAATAATTGAAGAATGTCACCAAGTATAGGGTAGACCGCGTATACAGGTTATTCCAACAGAATAATAAGAAATGGAATAATAACAGTTCTTTTCATGAATAAGAAAGAATAACACCCCTTACCGTTTTAAAGAAGAACTGAAATAAGGAAGTAGTTAAGTAGCAGAATACTTTTCTTCTCTCTCTCTATAGTTTCTCTCTATAGTTTCTCTCTCTAGAGTTCAGTGAATTCGTAAGAAATAATGAAGGAATGAGCTGCTATTTATAGAAAAATAGAATGCATAGTAACTAATCCATGAACAGTCCAAATTGATTACTTTAATCTGACGGTCCATATTTAAAGAAAAATCTTTTAAATAAAATATAATATATTCTATTTATAGAATAACTTTAATAAAATATTCTGTTTTATATAAAAAGATGTTTATGTTTTATTACATTAATAATACGAATAAAACAAAACTTCATTATCGCTAAATAATTCATACTATTAACTGACAATAATTGAATCAAACTGAGTGACTTCTCACATAAGCATTAATAATCAATATCGTGTGCTACTATGCAACCACACGTATTACTGTACTTTTACTACCGAGTAGTTCAACAGTATCAATGGTAAAACTTCCGCCGTTATTTTTAATTAAATACTTTTGTCATTTTCTCAATCCAACAATAATTTTGTTGTGGGATCCACCAATGATTGTGCCGTTGTACGAATATTCCCTTTTAAAACGAATATTCCCCGACCAATCGAATATTATATAACAACTTGCGTACTTTACAAAATTTATAAATATTACCCACAACTATAACATTATATCAAATTAACTCCATAATATTTAAAAATGATATTTATAAAAAATTCATCTTTATTTATAAAAGTTGGGGTCTTACAAAGTTTCTCTACCTATTCAACCTCTTCTTGCCCGTACTACCACCTCTCAAGAAGCCTGGACCACCTTGGCTAACACCTATGCCAAACCATCCCGTGGTCACATCAAACAAATTAAGGACCAATTGAAACACTATGCCAAGGGTTCCAAGACGATCTCCGAATATATGCAATTTATAAAGAATAGGGCTGATGAACTTGCTCTTCTTGGCAAACCCGTTGATGAAGAAGATCTTATTGATAAGATTCTTGATGGTCTTGGTGAAGAATACAAAGGAATTGTTGACGCAGTTAATGCACGTGAGACACCCATCTCCTTTGCTGAAATTCATGAAAAACTCATTAACAAGGAGACATCTCTCCAACAATCACATGCACCACCATCATTCCTTCCAGCCACCGCCACTCCTATCAACAAACGGAACAATCGCTCTTGGCGACCTTCTCCCCTTCCTTGGCGTCCTTCCACAGCCACCTTTCACAATCAAGGACAACAATCTAATGTTCCTCGTAATGATCGATCTCCACCACGTTCATATCTTGGGTATTGCCAAGGTTGTGGTATTCAAGGACACACTGTCAAAAAATGCTCCCTTTATCGTCTTGTCAACGCTCAATCCTAGCTGGCTCCATCGACATCACGTCCACTAGCTCCGCGTCCGACTACTCCATGGCAACCGCGGGCACACTTTGCATCTCTTGAGAACACCGACACTCCCACCTGGCTACTTGATAGTGGGGCGTCACACCATGTTCCCACAGACTTGAATAATTAGTATCCTTGTAATTAATTGTAATCCCATAATTATAGGATAGCTTCCTATTTAGGTACTTGGGCAACACTCAATCATATATATATATATATATATATATATATATATATATATATATATATATATATTCATTCTTAATCAATGAAAATATTAAGCCATTGTTTCTCAATATTTCTCTCTCTATTTTCTAACAAGTTTTCATCTTCAAATCTTTTTACCCATCTTTCTCTATTCTCTCAACGTCGTTAGTTTGGAGTAATTTTAATTTTTTCTACGTTTCAATTGTGATGTTTTATTTGTACTAATTTTAATCTTTTTTACGTTTTAATTGTGATGTTTTATTTGTTATAACATTAACTCTTCTGTTTTTTTAATCTGCAATATAACTAATTGTTAGGATAAGAATACTTTTGAAATTTAAAAAGATTAATATCACACTAATTAGTTATTTTATGTTTTAATTATTATATTCATACATAAGTAACTACTCAATTAATTTTATTATTTTATTAATTATTATTGTTATTAATCATCATCAACTACTTATTTTTTTAAAAAAACTTTAATTATATTATTAAAAATTCGAGATATTACAATAGTGGTTAGGCTCTTATGATTTTGGAGGGATGGAGGTGGTTTTTGAGATTTTGAAGGTTTTAGGTGTTGTTTGTTTATATCTGATTTCCTCTTAATGGACTGTCTCTTATTCGCTAAGAGGCATGATGATATTTTTTTTTTACCTCTGAATGCCTCTTAATCGGTAAGACAGAAAATGAAATCTTAATAATTAAGAGGTATCTCTTAATGAATTTTTTTTGATGATTTTTTTATATAAATATATTCAACAATATTATGCACTCATTTTTATTAAATTGAATATTTAAAATTATTAAATAAATTTTTACTGTAAGACCCCGAATTTTATGAAATAAAAGTATTCAATTTTTCTATTCAGTAAATGGTTAAATTGATAAATGTTAAAGTTAAGGGTGATATATAATTTTTTTCAAAATACACAAGTGGTTATAAAATATTCATTGTTGTCGGGGAATATTCGTTTGGTCGTGGAATATTCTTTCTGTCGGGGAATATTCGTACGACGGCGCAACTATTTGTGGGCCCCATAACGAATAACTGTCGGATGAAGAAAACGACAAATTTGAGTTTTTACAAATAACGACGTAGTTGTTACCGTTAACACTGTTGGAATACCCGGTGGTTAAAATACAGTAATACGCGTGTTTGCACAGTAGCACACGGTTTTACACAGTATTTTTGAATTATTGATCCTTACGTAAGAAGGCAATACTCAATAATTGTTACAGTAATTACTGTTCAATATTTTATTTTATTGATTCAATAATTGCTACGTTGAAATTTTGTATTATTGTTGTTCAATAATTGTTGCTGCACAGTATTTTCCATTATCAGATCAATAATTCATATTATTTGAATAGTATTATTAGATAGCATTATTGGCAATGTCTAGAAAGTTCTGTCTAAGGAGAGGTTTGGTCATCTAATTGCGCGCCAGTAAGGAGAAATCCTTATTGGAAAGCCCCCTCTTTCCTGGGAACGGCCTGATTGTCATAAATGTGATTCTGTAATATTATTTGTGAATAATTAATTATTGATTCATATGATAAGGAAATATTTATTTTTGTGGATATAAATAAGGGATATATTTTTGTGGTTAAAAATGAAGAAGTTAATGTTGAGATTTTTATCAGTATTTTTTGTCGGAATGGAGGTATTAAAAATCAGGGTTTTTGAGATATTTTGCGGGGGTTATAATTTTTAATCCGACCGTTGGATCGTAGTAATTTTTGGATATGTTATACATATATAAGTTGAGTATATGCCCACAAATTTTGAACCGTTAAAAATGAACGTATGATTTATTATGAATTTTACGAGATGACTGGTTCAGAAATCGTTGAATTTTCGGAGTTTATCATTTTAGTGGAAAATTCTAGAATTGGTGGGCCCCACTTGTAGTTGGTGAAGAAATGTGCTGAATTATATTTCAAATGTGGTGGGTGGGAATAGTAGCAGGTAAAGCCATCAGGTTGCAGGTCAAACCTACCAAAATTTTCCTATAAATAGAGGGCTATGTTAGAATTGAAAATCACACCAGAAACATAAGCTTTCTCTCTTTCTCTCTCTAGATTATTGAGTGTATTTTGTGAGTATTTAGATACTTGGTGAGTTGCTATTCATCAGTGCAAGTTTCCTTCAGCCTTATACCGATCAGAAGTACTGCTCTTTTGAGGTAAGGGATAGTAAGAGATATTAAGGGATTTTAAGGGTTGTTATGATTTTCAGTTTCGTAATTTTTCTGATCTTCAAAAATTCTGGAAAAATTTGAAATGATATTTTGATGAGTTTTCTTGATTGTGTCCAAAAATGGTGATTTTTGGATGTATAGATTGAGAGTTATGAATTTTATGAGAAAAGACTATTTTAAAAGTAACAGCTTATAATTCCTTGTGGTTAACTCCAAAATTGATGAAATTTTTATTGGGAGTACATGTATATGATAGAAGTATACTCTGTAAATTTCAGAATTTTTAGACAAAAGTACAATTTTTGATAAATGTCTAAATATTCGGCTATTTTGGCCATATGAAAAATAGTAAATGACTTTTAAAAATTCTGAGAAAAATATATGTTCACTATGAGACTATATTATGCTAAATCCCAGAAAAGAAATATTTTTGGAACTGATTTGGTATTTTTTATGAAAATGGTCTAGTTATGAGTAAATGAATTAAATATGTTTTGTGAGGAAAGAAAATTGGAAAATAGGATTTTATGGCTTGAGAATCCTATATGAGGTATATGCAGATTTTTGATGAGGGTTTTGGCTATTGATGATGAAATCTTAAGAGTTGACATTTTATGATGATTAAATGCATTAATTAGTAAAGTGTAAACAATTTAAATAAATTGTTTATAAGCTTAAGAAATGTTATTCTTTCAATATCATTATACCGAAATATTGGTATAGATTTTATTGTTGAATTTCTACCTTTTTGAGTCGAGGTTACTATTCATGAGTTACTATTCACGACAAAATTGGTTTCTTTTTCTAACCAAATTATAGTTGATTTATGAATATTGCTCTTGAAATTAAATCCATGTTTTGACCATATTATTTTTATAATCATATATAACATTTTTATAACCTTGATGTTGAAATTCTCTTTCGCTTGAGTGTAAAGATGGGTAAATTATTGGTATGATCATGACTATGGGTTCTCTTTGGCCAGTAGTGCAAAGATGAATTGTAGATGAATATCTTTGGCCCGTAGTGCAAAGATGACCTGTTGTTGAATATCTTTGGCCAGTAATGCAAAGATGAACGGTTGAGGAATATCTTTGGCCTGTAGTGCAAAGATGAATTGTAGATGAATATCTTTGGCCTGTAGTGCAAAGATGGTCTGTTGATGAATATCTTTGGCCCGTAGTGCAAAGATAAACTGTTGTTGAATATCTTTGGTCGTAGTGCAAAGATGGATTTATTAGTATGATTATGAACAGGAACTGTGATTTGGTATAACCATGATCTTTGATGTTTCAGGTAAAGACATGTGATGAAAATATTCTTCGTCCTGGGTGCGAAGAAAAATTTAGAATCACAATTATGATTATGAGTTATTCATATGATTGTGGAAAGGAACTGTTGATTGATGTTACAGGGATAAAACATTGTTGGTGAATTTTTAACATGGAGAAGATAATAGACTTTATAGTCTATTTGACTCTTCTAATGGATTGCTCGTTCCGCTGCAACTATGGTTGAAATTTTTATCATTTACCATATGTTCTAAATCTCTGATTTATTATTGATGAAGGCTACTGATAATTTAATTATCTTTAGTCATGATATTCTTTACTGGGCTAGTTGTGCTCACCCTTTTGCTTCACAATTCCTTTCAGGTAATAAGAGTGTAGCTGGGTCGAGCGGGGGTAACAAGGGAATAGAACGGTGGTCATCATTTAGTAGTTATATTTGGTGAAGAAAATAGGGTGAGGCGAACCCAACGTTGGAAGGGTGTTTTGTCACTATCATACAAGATGTCTAATGACATACAACCTCGTGTCATCATAAGACAGGGTTGTGCTCATCCACTTGCTGAGTATATCTATGGGCACTACCTATATAATCTTGGTGTTTGTTTGAAGTATAATTCTCAATTAGAGACAGTGGAGATAATGATAAGTCAAGAGAAGACTCACCATTGGGAAGAATATGATAGTAATCTTCTCATTTTTCTTTGGGGTCTATTGGGTCAACCAAGGATAATTCTGTGGCCATATGATATCTATCATAACCTAGACGCGTGGCTTCCCATGTACGAAGGTTTCCTTGAGCACTTCCCAAAGATTCTAATTTCTAAAACAGTTTTTGACTATACCTTTATGTAAGGTGTTATTGTGAGGTGATGTCCACGGTTGGAACATGAGTCACATTTGGTATATATTTGTATCCAAACTCACAGCATATGTGTTGTTGTATTTTGCACGACAATTGTTGTAATAAAGTTGTAGTTGTTTTCTGTACCATGTATTTGGCGACTCAGAATAGGTTGGATGGAATGGACCTATTTTGGGGACGTCACAGGTGGTATCAGAGCTTAGGGATATGATCTTTGGCGGAGATCGGGGAATATAACTAGGAGGGGAGAGATGAGTAAATCCTTCGCTAGTGTGTCCTACCTAAGCTTATTTGTTGGTCAGTCATAATATCGAGATATTATGTGATATGTTAATTTGTTAAATTAACCCTTGTTTTGAAGCTGTATTCTAGAAAGATATCTGAAATACAGAAGATGAGCAATGGAAAAATCATGATGATAAGGAAGATGGAATCTGAAATGAAAGCAAGGTATTCTCAACTCTTTGAAATACCAGGTACGTAAATTTCGGGGACGAAATTTCATAAGGAGGGGAGATTGTAAGACCCCGAATTTTATGAAATAAAAGTATTCAATTTTTCTATTCAGTAAATGGTTAAATTGATAAATGTTAAAGTTAAGGGTGATATATAATTTTTTTCAAAATACACAAGTGGTTATAAAATATTCATTGTTGTCGGGGAATATTCGTTTGGTCGTGGAATATTCTTTCTGTCGGGGAATATTCGTACGACGGCGCAACTATTTGTGGGCCCCATAACGAATAACTGTCGGATGAAGAAAACGACAAATTTGAGTTTTTACAAATAACGACGTTGTTGTTACCGTTAACACTGTTGGAATACCCGGTGGTTAAAATACAGTAATACGCGTGTTTGCACAGTAGCACACGGTTTTACACAGTATTTTTGAATTATTGATCCTTACGTAAGAAGGCAATACTCAATAATTGTTACAGTAATTACTGTTCAATATTTTATTTTATTGATTCAATAATTGCTACGTTGAAATTTTGTATTATTGTTGTTCAATAATTGTTGCTGCACAGTATTTTCCATTATCAGATCAATAATTCATATTATTTGAATAGTATTATTAGATAGCATTATTGGCAATGTCTAGAAAGTTCTGTCTAAGGAGAGGTTTGGTCATCTAATTGCGCGCCAGTAAGGAGAAATCCTTATTGGAAAGCCCCCTCTTTCCTGGGAACGGCCTGATTGTCATAAATGTGATTCTGTAATATTATTTGTGAATAATTAATTATTGATTCATATGATAAGGAAATATTTATTTTTGTGGATATAAATAAGGGATATATTTTTGTGGTTAAAAATGAAGAAGTTAATGTTGAGATTTTTATCAGTATTTTTTGTCGGAATGGAGGTATTAAAAATCAGGGTTTTTGAGATATTTTGCGGGGGTTATAATTTTTAATCCGACCGTTGGATCGTAGTAATTTTTGGATATGTTATACATATATAAGTTGAGTATATGCCCACAAATTTTGAACCGTTAAAAATGAACGTATGATTTATTATGAATTTTACGAGATGACTGGTTCAGAAATCGTTGAATTTTCGGAGTTTATCATTTTAGTGGAAAATTCTAGAATTGGTGGGCCCCACTTGTAGTTGGTGAAGAAATGTGCTGAATTATATTTCAAATGTGGTGGGTGGGAATAGTAGCAGGTAAAGCCATCAGGTTGCAGGTCAAACCTACCAAAATTTTCCTATAAATAGAGGGCTAAGTTAGAATTGAAAATCACACCAGAAACATAAGCTTTCTCTCTTTCTCTCTCTAGATTATTGAGTGTATTTTGTGAGTATTTAGATACTTGGTGAGTTGCTATTCATCAGTGCAAGTTTCCTTCAGCCTTATACCGATCAGAAGTACTGCTCTTTTGAGGTAAGGGATAGTAAGGGATATTAAGGGATTTTAAGGGTTGTTATGATTTTCAGTTTCGTAATTTTTCTGATCTTCAAAAATTCTGGAAAAATTTGAAATGATATTTTGATGAGTTTTCTTGATTGTGTCCAAAAATGGTGATTTTTGGATGTATAGATTGAGAGTTATGAATTTTATGAGAAAAGACTATTTTAAAAGTAACAGCTTATAATTCCTTGTGGTTAACTCCAAAATTGATGAAATTTTTATTGGGAGTACATGTATATGATAGAAGTATACTCTGTAAATTTCAGAATTTTTAGACAAAAGTACAATTTTTGATAAATGTCTAAATATTCGGCTATTTTGGCCATATGAAAAATAGTAAATGACTTTTAAAAATTCTGAGAAAAATATATGTTCACTATGAGACTATATTATGCTAAATCCCAGAAAAGAAATATTTTTGGAACTGATTTGGTATTTTTTATGAAAATGGTCTAGTTATGAGTAAATGAATTAAATATGTTTTGTGAGGAAAGAAAATTGGAAAATAGGATTTTATGGCTTGAGAATCCTATATGAGGTATATGCAGATTTTTGATGAGGGTTTTGGCTATTGATGATGAAATCTTAAGAGTTGACATTTTATGATGATTAAATGCATTAATTAGTAAAGTGTAAACAATTTAAATAAATTGTTTATAAGCTTAAGAAATGTTATTCTTTCAATATCATTATACCGAAATATTGGTATAGATTTTATTGTTGAATTTCTACCTTTTTGAGTCGAGGTTACTATTCATGAGTTACTATTCACGACAAAATTGGTTTCTTTTTCTAACCAAATTATAGTTGATTTATGAATATTGCTCTTGAAATTAAATCCATGTTTTGACCATATTATTTTTATAATCATATATAACATTTTTATAACCTTGATGTTGAAATTCTCTTTCGCTTGAGTGTAAAGATGGGTAAATTATTGGTATGATCATGACTATGGGTTCTCTTTGGCCAGTAGTGCAAAGATGAATTGTAGATGAATATCTTTGGCCCGTAGTGCAAAGATGACCTGTTGTTGAATATCTTTGGCCAGTAATGCAAAGATGAACGGTTGAGGAATATCTTTGGCCTGTAGTGCAAAGATGAATTGTAGATGAATATCTTTGGCCTGTAGTGCAAAGATGGTCTGTTGATGAATATCTTTGGCCCGTAGTGCAAAGATAAACTGTTGTTGAATATCTTTGGTCGTAGTGCAAAGATGGATTTATTAGTATGATTATGAACAGGAACTGTGATTTGGTATAACCATGATCTTTGATGTTTCAGGTAAAGACATGTGATGAAAATATTCTTCGTCCTGGGTGCGAAGAAAAATTTAGAATCACAATTATGATTATGAGTTATTCATATGATTGTGGAAAGGAACTGTTGATTGATGTTACAGGGATAAAACATTGTTGGTGAATTTTTAACATGGAGAAGATAATAGACTTTATAGTCTATTTGACTCTTCTAATGGATTGCTCGTTCCGCTGCAACTATGGTTGAAATTTTTATCATTTACCATATGTTCTAAATCTCTGATTTATTATTGATGAAGGCTACTGATAATTTAATTATCTTTAGTCATGATATTCTTTACTGGGCTAGTTGTGCTCACCCTTTTGCTTCACAATTCCTTTCAGGTAATAAGAGTGTAGCTGGGTCGAGCGGGGGTAACAAGGGAATAGAACGGTGGTAATCATTTAGTAGTTATATTTGGTGAAGAAAATAGGGTGAGGCGAACCCAACGTTGGAAGGGTGTTTTGTCACTATCATACAAGATGTCTAATGACATACAACCTCGTGTCATCATAAGACAGGGTTGTGCTCATCCACTTGCTGAGTATATCTATGGGCACTACCTATATAATCTTGGTGTTTGTTTGAAGTATAATTCTCAATTAGAGACAGTGGAGATAATGATAAGTCAAGAGAAGACTCGCCATTGGGAAGAATATGATAGTAATCTTCTCATTTTTCTTTGGGGTCTATTGGGTCAACCAAGGATAATTCTGTGGCCATATGATATCTATCATAACCTAGACGCGTGGCTTCCCATGTACGAAGGTTTCCTTGAGCACTTCCCAAAGATTCTAATTTCTAAAACAGTTTTTGACTATACCTTTATGTAAGGTGTTATTGTGAGGTGATGTCCACGGTTGGAACATGAGTCACATTTGGTATATATTTGTATCCAAACTCACAGCATATGTGTTGTTGTATTTTGCACGACAATTGTTGTAATAAAGTTGTAGTTGTTTTCTGTACCATGTATTTGGCGACTCAGAATAGGTTGGATGGAATGGACCTATTTTGGGGACGTCACATTTACCCTTTAAAATGGTAAAATAGTGTCATTAAGAGACAACTTACTTTTTAGTTATCAAATAATTTTTTTGATTTAGACCTCATAACCATTCAGATGATTTAATTTATTAAGATATTATAATCATTCAGATCTTAATTTCTAAATTTATCAAACACAACCTTAGTGTTCGTTTGGCGGAATAGTTCGGTGAAATAAAATACTTTTAAATGATGCAATCTTTATAAGAAAGTTAATAAATTGTTTTGGATATATAATTGTACAAGTCTTTTTGATTAAAATATTAACGACAAAATTAAGGTAAATGTTTGGTGTGAGATTTTATTTTATTTTAGTTTAACAATTTAATGATAATTTTGTATTTTGTGCTTTTCTAACCACTGACTTCAATTTTTTTTGATTTAGAGTTCTCCATTGCAACTTCCCTTCAATTTTATTTAATACACCATATTTTTATAGTTGTTATAGTATAATTGAAATCCATACCGGTCAACTAATTTATTATATTGAATAGCATAAATATTTCAAAATAAAAGTAATTCGATATTTTTTCACTATTTGATGAACATGTGGATATTTCATAAAAATTTCAACGGATGAAAATTATTTTAGACTTATAACGGTAAAAATATTTTTTATAATTCTAATTTTTTGTAGAATTAATCTTAATAGTATCAACTATCTATTAATATAATATCCTTATTACTAACAAAATTATTAAGATCAAATAATTAGTTTATTGAATTGAATCGGAGGAAATATGTACTAAAGAGAAGTCAAATCCAAATTTTATACTATAGTAAAAAGTGCTTTAAAATTTGAATCTCTAATCTTGAAAAGTGCATTTTTCTTCTTCTAAAGATCTTCGCTATAGCTGGTCCGTTACCGGACAAATCCGTTAGAGAACCAACCTCTCTCTCTCTCTCTCTCTCTCTCTCTCTCTCTCTCTCTATATATATATATATATATATATATACACACACACACACACACAAACACACACACACACACACACACTATTTTCGATACTCCCTCCTCCTATAATATATGACGTTTTAGACTTGTGCAAAAGAATTAATGAAATGATTGGATAACATTAAATATAATATCAATTATTTATAATATCTTTAAATTTAAATTCTCATTTATTACCATATTTATCTTATACTATCTCATTTGCAACATTTTTCATGAGGGAAAATTTTAAAAATATTGTAATTAATTCTCCTAGATTATATAAAACGACAAATAATGTGGAAAAAAATAAAATAATCTAAAACGGCATATATTATAGAACGGAGAGAGTACAATGCAGTGAACAACATCCCGGGGCTTCTTCACAGTCACACAACCTGCATGTTAAACAAATATGCACCAATACACAACTCCTTGATCATGCCATCATGGAATGTCACACTATTTTATATATATACTTTGTTAAGATAAACTCTAAGACAAATATAAATTAAGATTAGGATATTTTTGAAGCCATTAGTGCAAATTATAATCTTAAGGTTCTTAAAAATTAAGCAGATGGAGTAATAAACATCTATTTAATTTGTGACGCCTCCAAAATAGATCCATACAACCTATTCTGAGTCGCCAAATACATGGTACAGAAAATAATTACAACTTCAATATTACAATTGTCGTGCAAAATACCACAACACATATGCTGTGAGTTTAAATACAAATATTATCTTCTAGACAGTATTCAAACTCAAATAAGTCCTCATTACAATTATTAATACACTATTTTATAAAATAGTGAGCACTGCTAAAACAACTGACTTAGAACATCACTCCACACTCTGACTAGTTCCCGCTATATTCTCGCCTTCTGAGAAGAAAAATGGAACAAAAAAGAAAAGGGTGAGCTCAACTAACCTAGTAAAGAATATTATGACTAAGATAATGTACAACAAATTATCGATCGTTAGCCTTCAATAAATCAGATAAAATATAATGGACAACAAGTTTTAGATCAATATTCGCAGCGAAAATAACAATTCATTAGAAGAGTTAAGTAGAGAATGAAATCTACTATCTTCTATGATTTAAAAGTCCATCATCAATATTTTATCCTTATAACATCAATCAATACACATCTTGAATTAAATATTCATCTTTGCACTACGGGCCAAAGATATTCATTCGTATCACCAGTTAGTCATTTTTATCTCAACACCTGTTCATCTTTGCACTACGGACCAAAGATATTCATCAGATAATCATTCATCTTCGCACTACAGGCCAAAGATATTCAGTTATATCATCATTTAGGACTAAAGATGATGAAAAATATTTTAAAGAAACGAATCTAGTGAGATAAAAGGACAAAGATTAGAGATTCGTACTTTAGATAATTCAAGTTCAAAAATACTCCGTAATAAACCATAGTGGAGTAAAATTCAAGAATGAATATCAAAACATGGATACAATTAAAGATAGTAACCATAATAGACATCTTGGACAAAGAAGCAAAATTTTCATTTTTCTGTGAATAATATCGTATTTGTGAATAGTGTCGTATACGTGAATAGTAATCCCGACACGAAAAGGTAGAAATTTCACAAGAAAAATCATACTTTGTGAATAATACCGTATTCGTGAATAGTGCCGTATACGTGAATAGTAACCTCGACATGAAAAGGTAAAAATTTCATAACAATATTTCAGCACAATGATATTGAACGAAATAACATCATTTACAAAGAGAATAACATCCCTTACCTTAAAAGAATAATATTTCTGACTGAAATATCGGATATAACGCTGAAGGAACTTGCACTGAATAACAACTCTCAAAGTATCTAAATACTCTCAAAATATGCTTGATAATATATAGAGAGAAAACTTCTGATTCTGGTGTGATTTTCAATTCTAACTAAGCACCCTATTTATAGAAAAATGCTTAGAACGCCAAAGCAAACTATTTAATAAAATATTAATATTTTAAAAAAAAATTCTACTCACACCTTGAACAATTCATCAGCACTCCACAAGTGGGGCCCACCAAAATTAGCAATTTTCACAACAACCAAAAGTGGGGCCCACTTATATTTTTAATAAAAATATTTATTTTTAAAACTTCAATAATTCATAATAAATAGCCCTTTTATCAGAAAAATACGAATTTTATGTCAATTTCATAGGAAATTTAATTCTCTACAACTTTGTAAAAGAAAGTTTTTCCAAATTTCAAACAAAAAGTGACCGAAATCCACATACAGATGATTTTTAATACCTCTATTCCGACAAAATACTGATAAAACTCCTCAACATTAATTCCTTCATTTATATCCACATAAAATAAATATTTCCTTGTCATATAAATCAATAATTAATTATTCACAAATAATATTACAGAATCACAATAATGACAACCAGGTAGTTCCCAGGAAAGAGAGGGCTTTCCGATAAAGATTTTTCCTTACTGGCGCGCAGTTAGGTGACCAAATGTCTTTCCTAGACAGAACTTCCTTAGACATTGCCAATAATGTTATCTAATAATATTATTCAAATAATATGAATTATTGATCTGATAATAAAAAATATTGTGCAGTGACAATTATTGAAACAACAATAATATAAAATATCAACGTAGCAATTATTCAATCAATAAAATAAAATATTGAACAGTAATTACTGTAACAATTATTGAGTAGTGCCTTCTTACGTAAGAATCAATAATTCAAAAATACTGTGCAATACCGTGTGCTACTGTGCAACCACGCGTATTACTGTATTTTTTAACCACCGGGTATTCCAATAGTGTTAACGGTAACAATTACGTAGTTATTTATAAAATTTAAACTTGTCGTTTTCTTCATCCGACCGTTTTTCGTTATGGGGCCCACAAATAACTGCGCCATCGTACGAATATTTCCCAACAGCAAGAATATTCCACGACCAAACGAATATTCCCCGACAACATTGAATATTTTATAACCACTTGCTTATTTTATAATATTTGCACATTTCACTCATAATCAAAGTATTATATCAAATTAACACCTTATTATTCACAATAATAATTAGAAGAAATTCAATTTTATTAATAAAAAATTGATGTCTTACGTAATTATACTCAATGATGCAGGCTCGGCAATTGATAGACAAATTTATTCTTTTTTTATAAAAGAAATAATTGGAAAGAAGAATTTTAAGGATTAATTTTCATTTTTTTCTCTGTTATAGAAATGAAAAGTCTACCTAATCATTTATAATTAAAGAGTACTCATATTTTGACATTTACATATTGAACAAGACTAATATTTATTAAATGAAAATGAGACTTCTATTTTAAAATTAAAAAAAAATCTACTAGTAAGTTAGACTTTTTATTGTGTAAGCGAGAGCCGAGAGAATACGGTTGAGAGGCTGAGGTAGGGTAGCTCGACCGTTGGAATTAATAATAGTACTATCATAATAGAAGTACTCCCTCTTTAATTTAAGTCATTTAAAAAAAAATATTTTTGTTTCTTAATATTTATCGTTTGATAATTTTAAATAAGTATTAATTACTTAGCTTTTAATATTATTTCAAATATTAAATATAACTTTAGTTCTCTAATTATTTTTGGTCTAATAAATAACACTATTTTTTTTAATATAAAGATAATATAAATAATTAATATTATATTTAATATTTTATAATCATTTTATTAATATTGGTACACAACGATAATTTTGAATTTTAAAATTTATTCAAAATATTCAGTAAGTGGATTTATAATAATAATGACTAATCATATCATAATTATAGAAGTATAGAATTGTAGAAATTAATACTCATAGTTAGGTGGTTATTAATGTTGATTGAGAGAAACATTAGTATCTGTATTAAGATATGTATCTTGGATCAATTAATGCTCAACCGCTTTTTTGTTTTTGTAGTTCCATCTGATAGGTTGAGTCATACTTGGCACTCAAAAACTTTAATTATCCGTTCTCCTTACCTTAATATAAGTAGTTTTAAAAAAATATCTATGTCTCTTAATATATATGATATGTTATTTGAGAATTTTAAATAAATATTAATTATTTAATTTTCGATATTACTCCAGGTATTAAATTTAACTTTTCACTATTTTTTGCCAAAAAAATAACAATCTCTTTTTCAATATAAAGACAATATAGGAAATTGATATTATATTTAATATTATATAATCATTTTTTTAATATTTGTGCACAATTCTAAAACGACTTACTCCCTTCGTTCCTTAATATAAGTTATTTTAGAAAAATATTTTTGTTCCTTAATATAAGTCGTTTGAGAATTTCAAGTAAACATTAATTGTTTAGTTTCCAGTATTATCCAAAGTATTAAATAAAACTTTGGTTCTCTCACTATTCTCTGTCTAATAAATTACACTCTCTTTTCTCAACATAAGGACAATATAGACAATTGATATTATATTTAATGTTTTATAATTATTTCTTTAGTACTTGTGTATAATTTTAAAATAACTTATATTAAGCAACGAATGGAGTGTATTAAAGGATGAAGTACTGTATTAAGATATGTATCTTGGATGGAGTTGAGATTATTCCAATTGTTCATCTGTTGTAGTTAGTATCCATTCAAATCCAGTGATTCGAAACTCTGAAATAGTACAAAATCAAAAATTTCAGAGATGTGAACTCATTCTAACCTTCACGCAGGGTTGAATACAGGATTTTCGCCAATGGAAGGCCACTTTTATAATTAAATTTTAAAAAAAAATTACGGAAAATTGTAATGAAATTCAAAATTATAAATCAAAATTACAGAATTATATATTCACAATTCATGCCTCAAAATAATATATTCAGAATTCATGCATCAAGTCAGAGAGGCATATCTTTCGGGAGGAGCTGGCAAAGTCCCCGCAGGGAAGCAAGCGAAGCTACCCTTGATAGCGCAAATAAGTCTAGACTTTAGCCCCAAGAAAAAAGGCCCGTATGTTTGGACTGGCAATTGGAAACTCAATATAATTAGGGATATTTACACTTCTTAGTACAATTTTTAAAATAATTACAATAAAATGCATTCCGAAAATATTTACAAAATTAATGTATTTTAAATATTTTATTTACACAATTAGTGCATTTGGTTTTTCTTTAATTTAGTTGTGTGTTTTAATGAGATGCTGATGTGGCAAATCAATTTTTCAAATATACAACTGCTCCTGGTTTTTGCGCATAATGTGTTATAATTTGAATTGCATGTCTATCCCATTTGCCATTTCTCTCTTTCAAGTGGAAACCCTTATTTTATAATTTGGGAACTTTGTAACCAAATTTCTTTTCTTCTAAGTTCAGTGTGTCGCCTCTGGTAGTAATATTCCATACCTCGGTGCTTCGTTTGGCTTGTTTGTGGGTGTCATCGTTTCGTCTTCTTATTTCCTGTTTGTCGCCGTCGGTGGTATGCTTCTTTACTGGTTGTCACCGTTTGTGACTTCTTTCGATTTTGTATAGGATGGTTTCTACGAGGAAGAATGTTGGGGGAATGGTTGATAAGAAGAATGATGGGAAGATGAAAAAAATTAGGGAGGATGATTATGTTAAGAATGTGAAGAAAATATGTGAAGGTGAAGGCTAGTGTGATATAGTTCCCAAAGCAGGGGAAGAATGTAATGGTCAAATCCCCTGTTAAGGATAAAAAAATTGGGGAGACAAGTTTCTATGAAGCCTAAGAAATTGCTGGATTTGGAGTCTAATTTTGAAGCTATGCCAAACAAAGTTGGGAATGAGGCTGAAGATGATGCTTATAGCCAGAATATTATCCCCTGCCAAAAACATCTTAAGGTGTGCTATTTTAATTGTTTTTAAGAATTTGAAATCATTAGTTGTTTTTGGCTACTTGTGAATTTTTTTGGTAACTGGTGTTGTTCTATTTGGTCACTGATTACTGTGTATTTGTTAAAATGGTTATGTACTCTCCAAGTGGTGGTTTGGTTACTATTATATTCTGATTTGGTTACTAGATACTTTTTGACAATACAGAGATTGATTAAATTGGTTTTGGTAACCTACTGATTGTGTTTGGTTACTAATGCTAATATATTTGGATAATGCTAATTGTATAGTTGTTGAAATGGATTTTGTTACTCTAGAGTTGTAGTGTGATGACTGTTCGATTCTGATTTGGTTAATGTGTACGTAATGTTAATGCAGATACTCATTATTGTTTTTTAGTAATGCAGTTTCGATTTGGTTTTCTACTTTAATGTGTTTGATTACTGTGGTTTAATTTGATATTGTGAGTATATTGCTTGTTTTTCTATTGTAATGTATTGTATTTGCACATTTGGAATCTATATTACCAGGAGCGTCGTCGTAATTGCACTGCAAAAATCATTTATTGGTCTGACATGGAAGTGCCTAGTGTCGTTAAGAATAAATTGACTGAAGATCAGTTGGTAAAGTTTAAATTAACTTGTTTTGGGAACTTTTTAAATGTTGGGGAGCCCCAAATGTTTTCACAAATAATCTGTAGACACTCAAAATTTTGCATTCCTGTTGCTAACCCTACATGAGGACAAAATCGTCTTCCAGAGATAACCCTGGAAGTTAACTCAGTTCCAACCCCGGAGACAATCCCGGGATCCTCAGTTTTTAAATCTCGGAGACAACCCTGAGGTAGTCAATTTCAACCCCGGAGACAACCTCGGGAGATTCAGTTCTAACCTCGGAGATAACCCTGAGGGATGCAGTTCTAGTTACGGAGATAACCCCAGAAAAGTCAGTTTCAACCCCGAAGACAACCCCGAGACACTCAGTTCCAACCCCGGAGATAACCCCGGGAGGTCAAGCCACCTCAGAGATAACCCTGAGGACATTCAGCATTCACAACAGCCCAATCTCAGAGATAACCCTGTGCAACGACTGCTATATCTGCACGAAGCCGGAGATAACCCCGATGAGAGGTAAAATCATCATTCTACCACCTCGATATTACATTCACGTCGTCTTAACATCATTTCAATCAACACTTCATACAAGCTGTCCCAAAAGAACTATAGCTCAAATCCCGAGTGACTACTGCACAAGATAGCACACCGAATAGAATTTGAAGACTTGAAGATCTGGTCATGGACCCATTTTTTCGGCTTCATACAACCTCTAATCTCATGTCATTGTGTAGTTCTCGACAATAGCATTCTGGAAAGGTACAACACACCTTTATCGGATGCCCAGATTAAAAGTTATGAAGGTTCGAGTGGACAACGCGTAGCTAAAGTGCATGTACTTTGAGACGACGAGACCTATATGGCCCAGGGCAACCCGGGCAGCAGGAGGTAGACCCGCGGCTGCCGCGGGTAGACCCGCGACCATCCAGTCTTTAAATATGAGCTTTTGACAGCTCATTTGAAAAAAAAAGAGAAAAGGAGAGAAAACTTTGTCCATTTCAACCTGTAAACACTTCTAGAGTGCTTTAAACTAAGTAATTCTTCTTTCTAAACACTTGTAAGCTCGTGTTTTGCTACATACTGAAGTTTAACCGGTGGAAATCGAGGTTTCATTCATCAAAAGCTATCTAAAGTCTTTTTGGCAGCCCACTATAAGATTTTTAAGCTTTTTTCTACTTTTATATACTTATATCTATTGACTTTGAGAGTCGCGTTGTGTGGGTATTCCCAGATCGTCGATCTGTGACTTTTTATTTGTAAGACCCCAACTTTTATAAATAAAGATGAATTTTCTATAAATATCATTTTTGAATATTATGGAGTTAATTTGATATAATGTTATAGTTGTGGGTAATATTTATAAATTTTGCAAAGTACGCAAGTTGTTATATAATATTTGATTGGTCGGGGAATATTCGTTTTAACAGGGAATATTCGTACAACGGCACAATCATTGGTGGATCCCACAACGGAATTATTGTCGGATTGAGAAAACGACAAAAATATTTTATTAAAAATAACGGTGGAAGTTTTACCATTGATACTGTTGAACTACTCGGTAGTAAAAGTACAGTAATACGTGTGGTTGCATAGTAGCACACGGTATTGATTATTAATGCTTATGTGAGAAGTCACTCAGTTTGATTCAATTATTGTCAGTTAATAATATGAATTATTTAGCGATAATGACGTTTTGTTTTATTCGTATTATTAACGTAATAAAACAGAAACATCTTTTTATATAAAACAGAATACTTTATTAAAATTATTCTATAAATAGAATATATTATATTTTATTTAAAAGATTCTTCTTTAAATATGGACCGTCAGATTAAAGTAATCAATCTGGACCGTTCATGGATTAGTTACTATGCATTCTATTTTTCTATAAATAGCAGCTCATTCCTTCATTATTTCTTACGAATTCACTGAACTCTAGAGAGAGAGACTATAGAGAGAAACTATAGAGAGAGAGAAGAAGAGTATTCTGCTACTTAACTACTTCCTTATTTCAGCTCTTCTTTAAAATGGTAAGGGGTGTTATTCTTTCTTATTCATGAAGAGAACTGTTGTTATTTCATTATTTATTATTCTGTTGGAATAACCTGTATACGCGGTCTACCCTATACTTGGTGACATTCTTCTGTTATTCTGTTGGAACATCCTGTCTGTGTGTTTTACACCGGACCTGGTTCCGTTTTTATTATTATTCTGTTGGAACATCATGTCTGTGTGTTTTACACCGGACCTGGTTCCGTCTTGTTATTATTCTGTTGGAACATTCTGTCTGTGTATTTTACACCGGACCTGGTTCCATTATTTATTATTCTGTCGGAATATCCTGTCTGTGCGTTTACGCCGGACCTGGTTCTATTATTTATTATTCTGTTGGAATAACCTGTCTGTGCGGTCTATCGCATGCCGGGTGATTTCTTTTGTTATTTCATTCTTTACTATACTTAGTCGGTTAAGTTTTAACTTCTATACTCCATGAAATTAGTGGAATATCCTTGATAATTGCGGTTCATCCAGTATCTTTTTATGAAAATATTCTTCTAAGCATTCTTAAATTTTACTCCACAAAGTAGTATCATGTTGACAATTTGGACGTTGTTAATTCTTGGATAAATTAATTCTTGAACTTGTTTTATTGAATTCTTATATCATTGTCATCATCCTCATGTTTATAAAATATTAAAAGTCATCTGTGGCCTGTAGTGCATAGATGGACTTGGTATGATTATGACCAGGGATTATTCGGTATAATCATGACCGTAATGTTACAAATGATGTGGTAAAAGTCCTCATTGGCCCGTAGTGCGTTGATGGACAGTTGTTGGCATGATCATGACCATTAATGAATACACGAATATCCTTGGCCATAGTGTAGGGGTGATTCGATGATGTGGATTATTTTATTAAGCTGAGTCCCAACGATCACAGTGCTGAAAAACCTTTTAAATCATAAAAGATAGTATAGTTTATTTTCTACTTGACTCTTTTAATGGATTGCTTGTTCCGCTACAGTTAAACTTGATGTCTATTATATTTTATCAGTTTAACATTGTTGAAGGCTAATGATAATTTATTCTGCATTATCTTAGTCTTAATATTTCTTACTGGGCTAGTTGAGCTCACCCTTTCTTTCACTGTTCTCTTCAGGAAATGAGAACGTAGCTGGGGCAAGTCGGGGAACGGAGTGATGGTCCGAATGATAGTATTAGTTAGTAGTCCTCACTATTCTATGTAATAGTGTGTTAATAAATGTAATGAAGACTCCTTTTGAGTATGAATACTCTCTAGAAGATAATATTTGTATTCAAACTCACAGTTTATGTTTTGTCGTATTGTACACGACAGTTGTATTAGTAAGTTGTATTTGTATTCTGTACTATGTATTTGACGGCCCGAGATGGGTGATGTATACCTAATTTTGGGGGCGTCACATTATTGCTTTATATATATATATATATATATATATATATATATATATATATATATATATATACAGGGAAATCATCAGTGGCAAACGTTTGCTGCGGACACTGTTCAACAAACAAGCTCACATCCGTTGCGGCAGTCCCTTTTCCTTTTTGTCCTTAGGCTTATTACATTACTGCCCCTACCATTTAATACATGCCTGCCGCTACAGGCTGTAGCGGCAGAGTGGGTCTCAGCCATATGGCTATAATATAAAGATAAGTTTTATTTTTATGTATACATAATGTAAAAATAAAAGATAATGTAAAGATACATAATGTAAAAATAAAAGATAATGATAAGATAAGTCTGAATAAAAGATAAATTTATTTTTATAAATACATAATGTAAAAATAAGATAAGTTTGAATAAAAGATAAATTTATCTTTTATAATAAAATAAATTTATCTTTTAAAATAAAATAAATTTATCTTTTATAATAAAATAAATTTATTTTATTATAAAAGATAAATTTATTTTTATAAATACATAATGTAAAAATAAGATAAGTTTGAATAAAAGATAAATTTATCTTTCATAATAAAATAAATTTATCTTTTATAATAAAATAAATTTATTTTATTATAAAAGATAAATTTATTTTTATAAATACATAATGTAAAAATAAGATAAGTTTGAATAAAAGATAAATTTATCTTTTATAATAAAATAAAAGATAAATTTATTTTATTATAAAAGATAAATTTATCTTTTATTCAAACTTATCTTATTTTTACATTATGTATTTATAAAAATAAATTTATCTTTTATTCAGACTTATCTTATCATTATCTTTTATTTTTACATTATGTATCTTTACATTATCTTTTATTTTTACATTATGTATACATAAAGATAAACTCATATTTACATTATAGTCATATGGTTGAGACCCACACTGTAAGACCCCGAATTTTATGAAATAAAAGTATTCAATTTTTCTTATAATTACAATTCAGTAAATGGTTAAATTGATAAAAAGTTAAAGTTATGGGTGAAATGTGAAAATTTTTCAAAATACACAAGTGGTTATAACATAATCATTGTTGTCGGGGAATATTCGTTTGGTCGTGGAATATTCTTTCTGTCGGGGAATATTCGTACGACGTCGCAGCTATTTGTGGGCCCCATAACAGAATAACTGTCGGATGAAAAAAAGATAAATTTGAGTTTTTACAAATAATGGCGTAGTTGTTACCGTTAACACTGTTGGAATACCCGGTGGTTAAAATACAGTAATACGCGTTATTGCACAGTAGCACACGGTATTGCATAGTATTTTTGAAATTATTGATTCTTACGTAAGAAGGCACTACTCAATAATTGTTACAGTAATTACTGTTCAATATTTTATTATTGATTCAATAATTGCTGCATTGATATTTTATATTATTGTTGTTTCAATAATTGTTGCTGCACAGTATTTTCTATTATCAGATCAATAATTCATATTATTTGAATAATATTATTAGATAACATTATTGGCAATGTCTAGAAAGTTCTGTCTAAGGAGAGGTTTGGTCATCTAATTGCGCGCCAGTAAGGAGAAATCCTTATTGGAAAGCCCCCTCTTTCCTGGGAACGGCCTGGTTGTCTTAAATGTGATTCTGTAATATTATTTGTGAATAATTAATTATTGATTCATATGATAAGGAAATATTTATTTTATGTGGATATAAACGAGGGATATATTTTTGTGGTTAAAAATGAAGGAGTTAATGTTGAGGTTTTTATCCGTATTTTTTGTCGGAATGAAGGTATTAAAAAATCAAGGTTTTTAAGATATTTTGCGGGGGTTATAATTTTTAATCCGACTGTTGGATCGTGGTAATTTTTAAATATGTTATACATATATAAGTTGAGTATATGCCCACAAATTTTGAACCGTTAAAAATGAACGTATGATTTATTATGAATTTTACAAGATGACTGGTTCAGAAATTGTTGAATTTTTGGAGTTTATCATTTTGATGGAAAATTCTAGAATTGGTGGGCCCCACTTGTGGTTGGTGAAGAAATGTGCTGAATTATATTTCAAATGTGGTGGGTGGGAATAGTAGCAGGTAAAGCCATCAGGTTACAGGTCAAACCTACCAAAATTTTCCTATAAATAGAGGGCTAAGTTAGAATTGAAAAACACACCAGAAACATAAGCTTTCTCTCTTTCTCTCTCTATATTATGAAGCATATTTTGTGAGTATTTAGATACTTTGAGAGTTGCTATTCAGTGCAAGTTTTCTTCGACTTTACATTCCGGTCAGAAGTACTGCTGTTTTGAGGTAAGGGATAGTAAGGGATAGTAAGGGATATTAAGGGATTTTAAGAGTTGTTATGTTTTTTAGTTTCGTAATTTTTCTGAACTTCAAAAATTCTGGAAAAATTTGAAATGATATTTTGATGAGTTTTATTGATTGTGTCCAAAAATGGTGATTTTTGGATGTATAGATTAAGAGTTATGAATTTTACGGGAAAAGACTATTTTAAAAGTAACCGCTTATAATTCCTTGTGGTTAACTCCAAAATTGATGAAATTTTTATTGGGAGTACATGTATATGATAGAAGTATACTCTGTAAATTTCAGAATTTTTAGACAAAAGTACAATATTTGATAAATGTCTAAATATTTGGCTATTTTGGCCATATGAAAAATAGTAAATGACTTTTAAAAATTCTGAGAAAAATATATGTTCACTATGGGACTATATTATACTAAATCCCAGAAAAGAAATATTTTTGGAACTGATTTGGTATTTTTCATAAAAATGGTCTAGTTATGAGTAAATGAATTAAATATGTTTTGTGAAGAAAGAAAATTGGAAAATAGGATTTTATGGCTTGAGAATCCTATATGAGGTATATGCAGATTTTTGATGAGGGTTTTGGTTATTAATGATGAAATTGTAAGAGTTGGCATTTTATGATGATTAAATGCATTAATTAGTAAAGTGTAAACAATTTAAATAAATTGTTTATAAGCTTAAGAAATGTTATTCTTTCAATATCATTATACCGAAATATTGGTATGAATTTTATTGTGAAATTTCTATTTTTTGAGTCGGGGTTACTATTCACGAGTTACTATTCACGAGTTACTATTCATGAGTTACTATTCACGAGTTACTATTCACGACAAAATTGGTTTCTTTTTCTAACCAAATTATAGTTGATTTATGAATATTACTCTTGAGATTAAATCTATATGTTGATCATATTGTTTTTATTATAATATATAACATTTTTATAACCTTGATGTTGAAATTCTCTTTCACTGGAGTGTAAAGATGGGTAGATTATTGGTATGATCATGACTAGGGTTCTCTTTGGCCTGTAGTGCAAAGTTGAATTGTGACTGGTATGATCATGACCATTGAATTTATAATTGAATATCTTTAGCTTAAGTGTAAAGATGAATTGATTAACATGGTTATAATTATGGTGTATATAAATTCTGAAATGATTATATATTTCTTTGAGATATGAATATATTTGGCCTGTAGTGCAAATATGAATTGTTGAGGAATATCTTTGGCCTGTAGTGCAAAGATGAATTGTAGATGAATATCTTTGGCCAGTAATGCAAAGATGAACTGTGGATGAATATCTTTGGCCTGTAGTGCAAAGATGACTTGTTGATGAATATCTTTGGCCCGTAGTGCAAAGATGAAGTTATTAGTATGATTATGAACAGGAACTGTGATTTGGTATAACCATGATGTTTGATGTTTCAGGTGATGAAAATTATCTTCGTCCTAGATGAGAAGAGGAATTTAGAACTACAGTTATGATTATGAGTTATTCATATGATTGTGGACCAGAATTGTTGATTGATGTTACAGGGATAAAACATTGTTGGTGGATTTTTAACATGGAGAAAATAATAGACTTTATAGTCTATTTGACTCTTCTAATGGATTGCTCGTTCCGCTGCAACTATGGTTGAAATTTTTATCATTTACCATATGTTCTAAATCTCTGATTTATTATTGATGAAGGCTATTGATAATTTAATTATCTTTAGTCATGATATTCTTTACTGAGCTAGTTGTGCTCACCCTTTTGCTTCACAATTCCTTTCAGGTAATAAGAGTGTAGCTGGGTCGAGCGAGGGTAACGGGGAAATAGAACGATGGTCTCTAGCTGTGGATGTTCTCCCGAAGCAGTATAGAAAAGTTCATTTAGTAGTTATATTTGGTGAATCCAATAGGGTAAGGTGTACCCAACATTGGAAGGGTGGTTTACCACTATCATACAAGATGTCTAACGACATACAACCTCGTGTCATCATAAGACAAGGATGTGCTCATCCACTTGCTGAGTATATATACGAGCACTACCTATATAATCTTGGTGTTTGTTTGAAGTATAATTCTCAATTAGAGACAGTGGAGATAATGATAAGTCAAGAGAAGACTCACCATTGGGAAGAATATGATAGTAATCTTCTCGTTTTTTTTTGGGGTCTATTGGGTAAACTAAGGATAATTCTGTGGCCATATGATATCTATCACAACCTAGAAGCATGACCTCCCATGTACGAAGGTTTCCTTAAGCACTTCCCAAAGATTCTAATTTTCAAAACAGTTTTTGACTATACCTTTATGTAAGGTGTCATTGTGAGGTGATGTCCACGGTTGGAACATGAGTTACATTTGGTATATATTTGTATCCAAACTCACAGCATATGTGTTGTTGTATTTTGCACGACAATTGTTGTAATAAAGTTGTAGTTATTTTCTGTACCATGTATTTGGCGACTCAAAATGGGTTGGATGGAATGGACCTATTTTGGGGTTGTCACACACACTGTCGCTACAGCTTGTAGCGGCATGCATGTATTAAATGGTAGGGAAAGTAATGTAATAAGCCTAAGGACAAAATTGAAAAGGGACTGCCGCTACAAGCTGTAGCGGCAGTTGGAATTTTTGACCAATCTAAGCCATTAAATGTTTAGATCAACGGATGTGAGCTTGTTTGCTAAACAGTGTCCGTAACAAACGTTTGCCACGGATGATTTTCCATATATATATATATATATATATATATATATATATATATATATAGAGAGAGAGAGAGAGAGAGCAAGGATTAAGAGCATTCCTCTTAAATAACATTCCTCCTTAAATAACACTCTTTCATTAAAATTACGTAGTTTTGGAGTGGTCGCGGGTGATAAAGGAAAATAATTGGGACCACTCTCTTTTAAGTCACTCCAAAACGACGTAGTTTTAATAAATGAGTGCTATTTAAGGAGGAATGCTATTTAAGAGGAATGCTCTTGATCATTGCTATCTCTCTCTCTCTATATATATATTTATATTTTTGTCAGGCTGGAGTTTACTTCTTGACCATTTACCGCTTATATATATATATATATATATATATATATATATATGTATGTATATATATAGACCACTTTTATATAAATATCTTCTTTACTGCTTTCATAATGTAGATATTTAATTTTCATTCTGCGGGTTAGATTTGCCTAAATCTAGCTATTTCTCACTTTAATCGGTTCATGGTGACTAAACTGGAACCGTTGAAGCTGGAATAGTTTAGATTTACTCAAATCTAGTTCTTTTTTCTAGCTTTTGTACATATTGCTTTCACAAGTGAGCCTATGAATCACGTGATCACAGATCCAGCTTCTGAATCTATATTCGGTTCCCGTGATGGATATTTTCCAGCTGTAGCCAGTTTATAAATTATCTACAGTGTCTGAATTTTCTTAGATGACTTTTATGCCCACAAAGAGTTTGACACTGCTATGTATCTTATGATAGGTCTCATTTTATTTTATATATTTTGATGATAAAAATTATGTGGTAATTAAATAGATATGTAATTATTTAATTACTTTTATATTTATTTTATCTAAACTATTTTTTGATTTTAATTTGAATTAATTTTTATTGACCTTGATAACTTAAATGTCAAGTGTTAAATAAATTGATTCATATATATTTAAGGCAAGGAGATCCTATTTGTTTTAAAAATCAAAGTTGGGCAAAAATGTTTTAATTCATGCATACATCATATTAAAACAAGTGTATTAATATATATATATATATATATATATATATATATATATAACAGTAGGTACTATATATATATATAAATCGTGCATATATACATATATATACTAAAGTATATTTTTTAGCATATGTGTGTGTGTTGTGCTGGCAAGTTGAGACAATCATTTTGGGACTTGCAAAAATCGTGTGTGTGTGCTGGCATGTGTGTATAAACTTTATTACACGTGGCCAAATTTTTCATTGAATGCTAAAGTACTTTGAAAAAGGAATGGGCGGATTTTTAAGTATTGACTATTAATAAACTGCGTGTTTTATTTTTCATCTGGACCGTTTGAATTCAAAAATACATCATCCGAATCATACATTCAAAATTAGTTTTCTTAAATTACTTTTTTGTCCCCGACTTAAAAAATTTATAAATAGGGAGTATTTTATTCATTTGGTTTTTATCAATTCAATAAAAAGCAAAGCATACTTTCCTTGCCTAAATTCTCTCTAAAAGCTTTATATCTCTTCTTATAAAAGTTCTGATTATTTTAGAAGAGAAAATTGGTCCAAGTATTGAGATAAGTCATTTGAGTTTAACTTTTATTGAGTTATTTCTTTCTTGCTTTATATTTATAGATATACAAATATACATTGTTATACACAATTTATATATCTATATTTCATCTATTTATCAAATAAAAAGATACTTGGGCGCCGCAAGACTACAGAGATACACCTCTACGGAGAGAAATTCGAATCGTACGATTCCTTATAGTCCTCAGTAACCTTTTATCGATATTATTTATACAAATATCGTAAAATAGATACGACACTTGATAGCTCAAAATGACACTGAAATATTCCTCCAAAAAGGGGAATCATCCGAACTGGATTTGAGAATCATAGTGATCTATTAAAAATATTTATATAAATATCAATTGTGAAAATATAAATTTAGTCGTACTTAAACGCCGTAAGGCTATGGGGATATTCCTCTTAAGTGAGGGAATCGAACCGTATGATTCCTTATAGTACTAAGTGACTTTATTTATACAATCACATAATATATAAAATATTATTATATATTATCTGAGTTAAACAATAATATTTGCTATATCAGTTTGTGCTTAACTGATTTAATTATTATACTTGATAAATATTGTTTGAATTGATTTATTCTTTCTATATACAAGTATTGATACATAAAAAACCTTTCATATAATACTTGTTAAAGATTATCTGAGAAACAATTCTGTTTAATCCATAGAAAAACACTCTTTATTTTAAAGAGAAAATAATTCTTTATAAATTGCATTAAAATTATATATTTGCTTAAACAGAAGCATTTTTGAGCTAAAAGGCTAAAATTGACTTATCTGCTTATTCAAGAAGCATCTATCGAAAACATAAAAGTTATCTGTACTTTTATAACTGTGCATATTTTACATATTTGCATTATCAGAAGCATCATTTGATCTAAAACATAAATTCTACCTGCTTACAAAGAAGCATATTTTTTAAATATAAAAGTTTTTGAACTTATATATATATTTGTTCTTTAATTAATAGCTGCTTATTTGAGAAGCATCAATCTGTACTAAATTCTTATTTGCTCATTTGAGAAGCACATTGTTGTAAAATTATTTGTAAAAAGAGAAAAAGTCAGAGTTAGTTTATTTTATGTACTTGTGAGAAAGACTAGTAATTCTTCAACCAAGACCAAAGTCTTAGAGATGTCAGCGGGAAGTTGGGTCTCTAGTGTACTTGTGAGGTGAGGAAGAGACTGTTGTTTCAAGACCAGATCATAGAATAGAACTGAACTCAAAAGAAGATTCAACTAAGCTTGAGGAGGGAGGAGCGGGGAGCTTGCTGTCCGAGATAGAATAGTTGAAAAAGTTGGAAGTTTGTCTATAAAACTTTGTAAAGGCTTCTCCGCCTGTTGAAAGAGTTTTTATTACTGATAGTAATAGGATCTCAAGTTCCAAATAGGGACTTGAGACTGGACGTAACAACATACCAAGGGGTGTATATTGTGAACTAGATAAATCTCTGTTCATTGTGTGATTGAATTTTTATTATCTTGCATACTAATTTCTAAAACTACAAATTGATTATTAAAAATGTGACAACCCCAAAATAGGTCCATTCCATCCAACCCATTTTGAGTCGCCAAATACATGGTACAGAAAATAACTACAACTTTATTACAACAATTGTCGTGCAAAATACAACAACACATATGCTGTGAGTTTGGATACAAATATATACCAAATGTGACTCATGTTCCAACCGTGGACATCACCTCACAATGACACCTTACATAAAGGTATAGTCAAAAACTGTTTTGGAAATTAGAATCTTTGGGAAGTGCTCAAGGAAACCTTCGTACATGGGAGGCCATGCTTCTAGGTTATGATAGATATCATATGGCCACAGAATTATCCTTGGTTGACCCAATAGACCCCAAAAAAAAACGAGAAGATTACTATCATATTCTTCCCAATGGTGAGTCTTCTCTTGACTTATCATTATCTCCACTGTCTCTAATTGAGAATTATACTTCAAACAAACACCAAGATTATATAGGTAGTGCCCATAGATATACTCAGCAAGTGGATGAGCACAACCCTGTCTTATGATGACACGAGGTTGTATGTCATTAGACATCTTGTATGATAGTGACAAAACACCCTTCCAACGTTGGGTTCGCCTCACCCTATTTTCTTCACCAAATATAACTACTAAATGATGACCACCGTTCTATTCCCTTGTTACCCCCGCTCGACCCAGCTACACTCTTATTACCTGAAAGGAATTGTGAAGCAAAAGGGTGAGCACAACTAGCTCAGTAAAGAATATCATGACTAAAGATAATTCAATTATCAATAGCCTTCATCAACAATAAATCAGAGATTTAGAACATATGGTAAATGATAAAAATTTCAACCATAGTTGCAGCGGAACGAGCAATCCATTAGAAGAGTCAAATAGACTATAAAGTCTATTATCTTCTCCATGTTAAAAATCCACCAACAATATTTTATCCATGTAACATCACTCAACAGTTCCTTTCCACAATCATATGAATAACTCATAATCATAATTGTGACTATAAATTTTTCTTCGCACCCAGGACGAAGAATATTTTCATCACCTGTCTTTACCTGAAACATCAAAGATCATGGTTATACCAAATCACAGTTCCTGTTTATAATCATACTAACAAATCCATCTTTGCACTACGGGCCAAAGATATTCATCAACAAACCATCTTTGCACTACGGGCCAAAGATATTCAACAACAGTTCATCTTTGCACTACAGGCCAAAGATATTCATCAACAGGCCATCTTTGCACTACATGCCAAAGATATTCATCAACAATTCATATTTGCACTACAGGCCAAATATATTCATATCTCAAAGAAATATATAATCATTTCAGAATTTATATAAACAATAATTATAACCATGTTGATCAATTCACCTTTGCACTTAAGCTTAAGATATTCAATTATAAATTCAATGGTCATGATCATACCAGTCACAATTCAACTTTGCACTACAGGCCAAAGAGAACCCTAGTCATGATCATACCAATAATCTACCCATCTTTACACTCCAGTGAAAGAGAATTTCAACATCAGGGTTATAAAAATGTTATATATGATGATAAAAATAATATGATCAACATATAGTTTTAATCTCAAGAGTAATATTCGTAACTCATGAATAGTAACTCGTGAATAGTAACTCATGAATAGTAACCTCGACACAAAAGATAGAAATTCTACAATAAAATCCATACCAATATTTCGGTATAATGATATTGAAAGAATAACATTACTTAAATTTATAAACAATTTATTTTAATTGTTTACACTTTACTAATTAATGCATTTAATCATCATAAAATGCCAACTCTTACAATTTCATCATCAATAACCAAAACCCTCATCAAAAATCTGCATATACCTCATATAGGATTCTCAAGCCATAAAATCCTATTTTTCAATTTTTTTTCTTCACAAAACATATTTAATTCATTTACTCATAACTAGACCATTTTTATGAAAAATACCAAATCAGTTCCAAAAATATTTCTTTTCTGGGATTTAGCATAATATAGTCCCATAGTGAACATATATTTTTCTCAGAATTTTTAAAACTCATTTACTATTTTTCATATGGCCAAAACCACCGAATAGTTAGACATTTATCAAAAATTGTACTTTTGTCCAAAAATTCTGAAATTTACAGAGTATACTTCTATCATATACATGTACTCCCAATAAAAATTTCATCAATTTTGGAGTTAACCACAAGGAATTATAAGCGGTTACTTTTAAAATAGTCTTTTCCCATAAAATTCATAACTCTCAATCTATACATCCAAAAATCACCATTTTTGGACACAATCAATAAAACTCATCAAAATATCATTTCAAATTTTTCCAGAATTTTTGAAGATCAGAAAAATTACGAAACTGAAAATCATAACAACCCTTAAAATCCATTACTATCCTTTACCTCAAAAGAGCAGTACTTCTGACTGGATATCGGATATGATGCTGAAAAAAACTTGCACTGATGAATAGCAACTCACCAAGTATCTAAAAACTCACAAAATATGCTTCATAATATAGAGAGAGAAAGAGAGAAAGCTTATGTTTTTGGTGTGATTTTCAATTCTAACTTAGCCCTCTATTTATAGGAAAATTTTGGTAGGTTTAACCTGCAACCTGATGGCTTTACCTGCTACTATTCCCACCCACCACATTTGAAATATAATTCAGCACATTTTTTCACCAACCACAAGTGGGGCCCACCAATTCTAGAATTTTCCACCAAAATGATAAACTCCGAAAATTCAACAATTTCTGAACCAGTCATCTCGTAAAATTCATAATAAATCATACGTTCATTTTTAACGGTTCAAAATTTGTGGGCATATACTCAACTTATATATGTATAACATATCCAAAAATTACCACGATCCAACGGTCGGATTAAAAATTATAACCCCCGCAAAATATCTCAAAAACCCTGATTTTTAATACCTCCATTCCGACAAAAATACGGATAAAAATCTCAACATTAACTCCTTCATTTTTAACCACAAAAATATATCCCTCATTTATATCCACATAAAATAAATATTTTCTTATCATATGAATCAATAATTAATTATTCACAAATAATATTACAGAATCACATTTATGACAACCAGGCCGTTCCCAGGAAAGAGGGGGCTTTCCAATAAGAATTTCTCCTTACTGGCGCGCAATTAGATGACCAAACCTCTCCTTAGACAGAACTTTCTAGACATTGCCAATAATGTTATCTAATAATATTATTCAAATAATATGAATTATTGATCTGATAATGGAAAATACTGTGCAGCAACAATTATTGAACAACAATAATATAAAATTTCAACGTAGCAATTATTGAATCAATAAAATAAAATATTGAACAGTAATTACTGTAACAATTATTGAGTAGTGCCTTCTTACGTAAGAATCAATAATTTCAAAAATACTATGCAATACCGTGTGCTACTGTGCAATAACGCGTATTACTGTATTTTAACCACCGGGTATTCCAACAGTGTTAACGGTAACAACTACGCCGTTATTTGTAAAAACTCAAATTTGTCGTTTTCTTCACCGACAGTTATTCTGTTATGGGGCCCACAAATAGCTGCGCCGTCGTACGAATATTCCCCGACAGAAAGAATATTCCACGACCAAACGAATATTCCCCGACAACAATGATTATTTTATAACCACTTGCTTATTTTGAAAAAAAATCATATTTCACCCATAACTTTAAACTTTTATCAATTTAACCATTTACTGAATAGTAATTATAAGAAAAATTGAATACTTTTATTTCATAAAATTCGGGGTCTTACAATCTCCCCTCCTTATGAAATTTCGTCCCGAAATTTACGTACCTGGTATTTCAAAGAGTTGAGAATACCTTGCTTTCATTTCAGATTCCATCTTCCCTGTCATCATGATTTCTCCATTGCTCATCTCCTGTATTTCAGATATCATTCTAGAATACAGCTTCAAAACAAGGGTTAATTGAACAAATTAACATATCACATAATATCCCAATATTATGACTGACCAACAAATAAGCTTAGGTAGGACACACTAGCGAAGGATTTACTCATCTCTCCCCTCCTAGTTATATTTCCCGATCTCCGCCAGAGATCATATCCCTAAGCTCTGATACCACCTGTGACAACCCCAAAATAGGTCCATTCCACCCAACCCATTCTGAGTCGTCAAATACATGGTACAGAAAACAACTACAACTTTATTACAACAATTGTCGTGCAAAATACAACAACACATATGCTGTGAGTTTGGATACAAATATATACCAAATGTGACTCATGTTCCAACCGTGGACATCACCTCACAATAACACCTTACATAAAGGTATAGTCAAAAACTGTTTTAGAAATTAGAATCTTTGGGAAGTGCTCAAGGAAACCTTCGTACATGGGAGGCCACGCGTCTAGGTTATGATAGATATCATATGGCCACAGAATTATCCTTGGTTGACCCAATAGACCCCAAAGAAAAACGAGAAGATTACTATCATATTCTTCCCAATGGTGAGTCTTCTCTTGACTTATCATTATCTCCACTGTCTCTAATTGAGAATTATACTTCAAACAAACACCAAGATTATATAGGTAGTGCCCATAGATATACTCAGCAAGTGGATGAGCACAACCCTGTCTTATGATGACACGAGGTTGTATGTCATTAGACATCTTGTATGATAGTGACAAAACACCCTTCCAACGTTGGGTTCGCCTCACCCTATTTTCTTCACCAAATATAACTACTAAATGATGACCACCGTTCTATTCCCTTGTTACCCCCGCTCGACCCAGCTACACTCTTATTACCTGAAAGGAATTGTGAAGCAAAAGGGTGAGCACAACTAGCTCAGTAAAGAATATCATGACTAAAGATAATTCAATTATCAATAGCCTTCATCAACAATAAATCAGAGATTTAGAACATATGGTAAATGATAAAAATTTCAACCATAGTTGCAGCGGAACGAGCAATCCATTAGAAGAGTCAAATAGACTATAAAGTCTATTATCTTCTCCATGTTAAAAATCCACCAACAATATTTTATCCATGTAACATCACTCAACAGTTCCTTTCCACAATCATATGAATAACTCATAATCATAATTGTGACTATAAATTTTTCTTCGCACCCAGGACGAAGAATATTTTCATCACCTGTCTTTACCTGAAACATCAAAGATCATGGTTATACCAAATCACAGTTCCTGTTTATAATCATACTAACAAATCCATCTTTGCACTACGGGCCAAAGATATTCATCAACAAACCATCTTTGCACTACGGGCCAAAGATATTCAACAACAGTTCATCTTTGCACTACAGGCCAAAGATATTCATCAACAGGCCATCTTTGCACTACATGCCAAAGATATTCATCAACAATTCATATTTGCACTACAGGCCAAATATATTCATATCTCAAAGAAATATATAATCATTTCAGAATTTATATAAACAATAATTATAACCATGTTGATCAATTCACCTTTGCACTTAAGCTTAAGATATTCAATTATAAATTCAATGGTCATGATCATACCAGTCACAATTCAACTTTGCACTACAGGCCAAAGAGAACCCTAGTCATGATCATACCAATAATCTACCCATCTTTACACTCCAGTGAAAGAGAATTTCAACATCAGGGTTATAAAAATGTTATATATGATGATAAAAATAATATGATCAACATATAGTTTTAATCTCAAGAGTAATATTCGTAACTCATGAATAGTAAATCGTGAATAGTAACTCATGAATAGTAACTCCGACACAAAAGATAGAAATTTCACAATAAAATCCATACCAATATTTCGGTATAATGATATTGAAAGAATAACATTACTTAAATTTATAAACAATTTATTTTAATTGTTTACACTTTACTAATTAATGCATTTAATCATCATAAAATGCCAACTCTTACAATTTCATCATCAATAACCAAAACCCTCATCAAAAATCTGCATATACCTCATATAGGATTCTCAAGCCATAAAATCCTATTTTTCAATTTTTTTTCTTCACAAAACATATTTAATTCATTTACTCATAACTAGACCATTTTCATGAAAAATACCAAATCAGTTCCAAAAATATTTCTTTTCTGGGATTTAGCATAATATAGTCCCATAGTGAACATATATTTTTCTCAGAATTTTTAAAAGTCATTTACTATTTTTCATATGGCCAAAATAGCCGAATATTTAGACATTTATCAAAAATTGTACTTTTGTCAAAAATTCTGAAATTTACAGAGTATACTTCTATCATATACATGTACTCCCAATAAAAATTTCATCAATTTTGGAGTTAACCACAAGGAATTATAAGCGGTTACTTTTAAAATAGTCTTTTCTCATAAAATTCATAACTCTCAATCTATACATCCAAAAATCACCATTTTTGGACACAATCAATAAAACTCATCAAAATATCATTTCAAATTTTTCCAGAATTTTTGAAGATCAGAAAAATTACGAAACTGAAAATCATAACAACCCTTAAAATCCCTTACTATCCCTTACCTCAAAAGAGCAGTACTTCTGACTGGATATCGGATATGATGCTGAAAAAACTTGCACTGATGAATAGCAACTCACCAAGTATCTAAAAACTCACAAAATATGCTTCATAATATAGAGAGAGAAAGAGAGAAAGCTTATGTTTCTGGTGTGATTTTCAATTCTAACTTAGCCCTCTATTTATAGGAAAATTTTGGTAGGTTTGACCTGCAACCTGATGGCTTTACCTGCTACTATTCCCACCCACCACATTTGAAATATAATTCAGCACATTTCTTCACCAACCACAAGTGGGGCCCACCAATTCTAGAATTTTCCACCAAAATGATAAACTCCGAAAATTCAACAATTTCTGAACCAGTCATCTCGTAAAATTCATAATAAATCATACGTTCATTTTTAACGGTTCAAAATTTGTGGGCATATACTCAACTTATATATGTATAACATATCCAAAAATTACCACGATCCAACGGTCGGATTAAAAATTATAACCCCCGCAAAATATCTCAAAAACCCTGATTTTTAATACCTCCATTCCGACAAAAATACGGATAAAAATCTCAACATTAACTCCTTCATTTTTAACCACAAAAATATATCCCTCATTTATATCCACATAAAATAAATATTTTCTTATCATATGAATCAATAATTAATTATTCACAAATAATATTACAGAATCACATTTATGACAACCAGGCCGTTCCCAGGAAAGAGGGGGCTTTCCAATAAGAATTTCTCCTTACTGGCGCGCAATTAGATGACCAAACCTCTCCTTAGACAGAACTTTCTAGACATTGCCAATAATGTTATCTAATAATATTATTCAAATAATATGAATTATTGATCTGATAATGGGAAATACTGTGCAGCAACAATTATTGAACAACAATAATATAAAATTTCAACGTAGCAATTATTGAATCAATAAAATAAAATATTGAACAGTAATTACTGTAACAATTATTGAGTAGTGCCTTCTTACGTAAGAATCAATAATTTCAAAAATACTATGCAATACCGTGTGCTACTGTGCAATAACGCGTATTACTGTATTTTAACCACCGGGTATTCCAACAGTGTTAACGGTAACAACTACGCCGTTATTTGTAAAAACTCAAATTTGTCGTTTTCTTCATCCGACAGTTATTCTGTTATGGGGCCCACAAATAGCTGCGCCGTCGTACGAATATTCCCCGACAGAAAGAATATTCCACGACCAAACGAATATTCCCCGACAACAATGATTATTTTATAACCACTTGCTTATTTTGAAAAAAAATCATATTTCACTCATAACTTTAAACTTTTATCAATTTAACCATTTACTGAATAGTAATTATAAGAAAAATTGAATACTTTTATTTCATAAAATTCGGGGTCTTACAATCTCCCCTCCTTATGAAATTTCGTCCCCGAAATTTACGTACCTGGTATTTCAAAGAGTTGAGAATACCTTGCTTTCATTTCAGATTCCATCTTCCCTATCATCATGATTTCTCCATTGCTCATCTCCTGTATTTCAGATATCATTCTAGAATACAGCTTCAAAATAAGGGTTAATTGAACAAATTAACATATCACATAATATCCCAATATTATGACTGACCAACAAATAAGCTTAGGTAGGACACACTAGCGAAGGATTTACTCATCTCTCCCCTCCTAGTTATATTTCCCGATCTCCGCCAGAGATCATATCCCTAAGCTCTGATACCACCTGTGACAACCCCAAAATAGGTCCATTCCACCCAACTCATTCTGAGTCGTCAAATACATGGTACAGAAAACAACTACAACTTTATTACAACAATTGTCGTGCAAAATAGAACAACACATATGCTGTGAGTTTGGATACAAATATATACCAAATGTGACTCATGTTCCAACCGTGGACATCACCTCACAATAACACCTTACATAAAGGTATAGTCAAAAACTGTTTTAGAAATTAGAATCTTTGGGAAGTGCTCAAGGAAACCTTCGTACATGGGAGGCCATGCTTCTAGGTTATGATAGATATCATATGGCCACATAATTATCCTTGGTTGACCCAATAGACCCCAAAGAAAAACGAGAAGATTACTATCATATTCTTCCCAATGGTGAGTCTTCTCTTGACTTATCATTATCTCCACTGTCTCTAATTGAGAATTATACTTCAAACAAACACCAAGATTATATAGGTAGTGCCCATAGATATACTCAGCAAGTGGATGAGCACAACCCTGTCTTATGATGACACGAGGTTGTATGTCATTAGACATCTTGTATGATAGTGACAAAACACCCTTCCAACGTTGGGTTCGCCTCACCCTATTTTCTTCACCAAATATAACTACTAAATGATGACCACCGTTCTATTCCCTTGTTACCCCCGCTCGACCCAGCTACACTCTTATTACCTGAAAGGAATTGTGAAGCAAAAGGGTGAGCACAACTAGCTCAGTAAAGAATATCATGACTAAAGATAATTCAATTATCAATAGCCTTCATCAACAATAAATCAGAGATTTAGAACATATGGTAAATGATAAAAATTTCAACCATAGTTGCAGCGGAACGAGCAATCCATTAGAAGAGTCAAATAGACTATAAAGTCTATTATCTTCTCCATGTTAAAAATCCACCAACAATATTTTATCCATGTAACATCACTCAACAGTTCCTTTCCACAATCATATGAATAACTCATAATCATAATTGTGACTATAAATTTTTCTTCGCACCCAGGACGAAGAATATTTTCATCACCTGTCTTTACCTGAAACATCAAAGATCATGGTTATACCAAATCACAGTTCCTGTTTATAATCATACTAACAAATCCATCTTTGCACTACGGGCCAAAGATATTCATCAACAAACCATCTTTGCACTACGGGCCAAAGATATTCAACAACAGTTCATCTTTGCACTACAGGCCAAAGATATTCATCAACAGGCCATCTTTGCACTACATGCCAAAGATATTCATCAACAATTCATATTTGCACTACAGGCCAAATATATTCATATCTCAAAGAAATATATAATCATTTCAGAATTTATATAAACAATAATTATAACCATGTTGATCAATTCACCTTTGCACTTAAGCTTAAGATATTCAATTATAAATTCAATGGTCATGATCATACCAGTCACAATTCAACTTTGCACTACAGGCCAAAGAGAACCCTAGTCATGATCATACCAATAATCTACCCATCTTTACACTCCAGTGAAAGAGAATTTCAACATCAGGGTTATAAAAATGTTATATATGATGATAAAAATAATATGATCAACATATAGTTTTAATCTCAAGAGTAATATTCGTAACTCATGAATAGTAAATCGTGAATAGTAACTCATGAATAGTAACTCCGACACAAAAGATAGAAATTCTACAATAAAATCCATACCAATATTTCGGTATAATGATATTGAAAGAATAACATTACTTAAATTTATAAACAATTTATTTTAATTGTTTACACTTTACTAATTAATGCATTTAATCATCATAAAATGCCAACTCTTACAATTTCATCATCAATAACCAAAACCCTCATCAAAAATCTGCATATACCTCATATAGGATTCTCAAGCCATAAAATCCTATTTTCTAATTTTCTTTCTTCACAAAACATATTTAATTCATTTACTCATAACTAGACCATTTTTATGAAAAATACCAAATCAGTTTCAAAAATATTTCTTTTCTGGGATTTAGCATAATATAGTCCCATAGTGAACATATATTTTTCTCAGAATTTTTAAAACTCATTTACTATTTTTCATATGGCCAAAACCACCGAATATTTAGACATTTATCAAAAATTGTACTTTTGTCCAAAAATTCTGAAATTTACAGAGTATACTTCTATCATACACATGTACTCCCAATAAAAATTTCATCAATTTTGGAGTTAACCACAAGGAATTATAAGCGGTTACTTTTCAAATAGTCTTTTCCCGTAAGATTCATAACTCTTAATCTATACATCCAAAAATCACCATTTTTGGACACAATCAATAAAACTCATCAAAATATCATTTCAAAATTTTCCATAATTTTTGAAGATCAGAAAAATTACGAAACTGAAAATCATAACAACCCTTAAAATCCATTACTATCCTTTACCTCAAAAGAGTAGTACTTCTGACTAGATATCGGATATGATGCTGAAGAAAACTTGCACTGATGAATAGCAACTCACCAAGTATCTAAAAACTCATAAAATATGCTTCATAATATAGAGAGAGAAAGAGAGAAAGCTTATGTTTTTGGTGTGATTTTCAATTCTAACTTAGCCCTCTATTTATAGAAAAATTTTGGTAGGTTTAACCTGCAACCTGATGGCTTTACCTGCTACTATTCCCACCCACCACATTTGAAATATAATTCAGCACATTTTTTCACCAACCACAAGTGGGGCCCACCAATTCTAAAATTTTTCACCAAAATGATAAACTCCGAAAATTCAACAATTTCTGAACCAGTCATCTCGTAAAATTCATAATAAATCATACGTTCATTTTTAACGGTTCAAAATTTGTGGGCATATACTCAACTTATATATGTATAACATATCCAAAAATTACCACGATCCAACGGTCGGATTAAAAATTATAACCCCCGCAAAATATCTCAAAAACCCTGATTTTTAATACCTCCATTCCGACAAAAATACGGATAAAAATCTCAACATTAACTCCTTCATTTTTTAACCACAAAAATATATCCCTCATTTATATCCACATAAAATAAATATTTTCTTATCATATGAATCAATAATTAATTATTCAGAAATAATATTATAGAATCACATTTATGACAACCAGGCCGTTCCCAGGAAAGAGGGGGCTTTCCAATAAGAATTTCTCCTTACTGGCGCGCAATTAGGTGACCAAACCTCTCCTTAGACAGAACTTTCTAGTCATTGCCAATAATGTTATCTAATAATATTATTCAAATAATATGAATTATTGATCTGATAATGGGAACTACTGTGCAGTGACAATTATTGAACAACAATAATATAAAATTTCAACGTAGCAATTATTGAATCAATAAAATAAAATATTGAACAGTAATTACTGTAACAATTATTGAGTAGTGCATTCTTACGTAAGAATCAATAATTTCAAAAATACTATGCAATACCGTGTGCTACTGTGCAATAACGCGTATTACTGTATTTTAACCACCGGGTATTCCAACAGTGTTAACGGTAACAACTACGCCGTTATTTGTAAAAACTCAATTTTGTCGTTTTCTTCATCCGATAGTTATTCTGTTATGGGGCCCACAAATGGCTGCGCCGTCGTACGAATATTCCCCGACAGAAAGAATATTCCACGACCAAACGAATATTCCCCGACAACAATGATTATTTTATAACCACTTGCTTATTTTGAAAAAAAAAATCATATTTCACTCATAACTTTAAACTTTTATCAATTTAACCATTTACTGAATAGTAATTATAAGAAAAATTGAATACTTTTATTTCATAAAATTCGGGGTCTTACAAAAAATGCAAAAAGGCCTAATGTAATTCTTTAACATGTATTAATCTATTCAACCCCCCTTCTAGATTATTATTGGACTTTCAATTGGTATCAAAGTAGTGCTCTTTAACTTGTTTGTTGAGTATATACATGCATACCTAAGAGTAGATCCATGGCCTACAATGCTACTGGTTGCGAAGAAGGACTGTCAATGTCCAGACCTCCACTATTTGATGGTACCAACTTTGCCACCTGGAAAAACAGATTCAAAATCTATTCCAAATCCCAAGGAATCAAAATTTGGTGTGCCATCGAATGAGGTGTATAAATTTCAACCAAAATCCAAGGAGAAAAGACTGTTGAGAAAGACATCTATGAATTCACCACTGAGGAAGAAGAAACTATGAATATTGCATCCAGAGCTGAACAAATGCTAACTAGTGCTTTGATTGAAAAAGAATACAAAAAAGTTAGAAATTGCAAAAATGCAAAAGAAATTTGGGAAAAATTGATTGTAACCTATGAAGGTACCAATCATATCCAAGAAACCAGAAAAGATGCTCTAATCCAAGAGTATGAAAGTTTCAAGCTTGAAGAAGGAGAAAAGATCATTGATATGGAAACACGGTTTTCCAGAATTATTGATGAGCTAGAACAATTGGGAAAGGCATACACTACAAATGAGAAAAACAGAAGAATTCTCAAAGCCCTTCCATCCATCTGGAAAATGAAGGTTACAACAACCAAAGAAATGCAAGATGTAATAACATATCCTATGGATAATCTCATTGGAAATCTTCGTGCCCATAAAGTCGACATGCTCGACAAAAAAGCCGGATCAGACACAGATCTCAAAAAGAAAGGAATCGCCTTCAAAGCCCTTCTGGTGGATCAAGAAAGTGATGATGAAGAACTGAACAAAGAACTCCTAAGTCTAGACAACAATGAAGTTACTCTACTATCCAAACAATTCAGGAGAGTAATTCAAAGCAAGGCAAGAAAATATGGCAAAGGCTTTATGAAGACAAACAACAACTTCAAAAGCAAACAAGCTTTCAAGCTAAAGATGCAAGGAGGAAATTTCAAAGCCATTAACAACAACTTCAGAAGTACCAACCCAAATGAAAATTCAAACACATGCTTTGAATGCAAGCAGCCTGGACACTTCAAAAAGGATTGTCCAAAACTGGTCAACAACAAAGTTCTTGTAGCTGAGGAAGGATGGGATCTAAGTGACAAGGAAGAAACTGCTGAACAAACCGAAGAAATTGCAAATCTCTGTTTAATGGCAGACAATGACTCATCACCAAGATCTGAGATAAATTCTGAACACCAATTGCCTAACACCTCATTTTTTGCATACACATTGGAAAATATAAATGAAGAACACTATGAATTACAAGAGGCTTACAGTCATTTATATGAGAGTAATGAATTATTAAAAGAAGAGTTAGAAAGATTAAGAAAAATAAATAAAAGCCTTAAAATTGAAAATGCTAACTTAATTATCACCAATAAAGGTTTAAATGAAATAAACTCAAAAAATGAAGAAGAATTAGAACAATTTAAGAAGATAAATAAAAATTTTGAAATAGAAAATTCTTCACTTATTATCTCAATTGAAAATCTTGGAATTGAAAATTCAACACTTGCTGTAATCAATGAAGATAATCAAGTACAAGATCAAGTCGTAATTGAAGAAATCAAAAATGAAAATTCACTTTTTAAATTAGAAATAGAAAAACATAATTCCATAATTGAAAACTTAACTAAAGAACGTGAAGATTTAAATACTATAATTTATAAATTTACAAAAGGAAAAGAAAATCTTGATGTCTTGTTAAATAAACAAAAATGTAGCTTTAATAAAGAAGGTTTAGGATATACGGGAGAAACAAGTAAATCAAAAGATAAAGGACTATATCATGTTCAAATCAAATAAAAAGAAAGTCATATATCTCCTTTCACTAAATGTTCCTATTGTAACAGAAATGGTCATTCCTATTATATGTGCAATGCTAGAAATGGAAACTATAAAGGAAAAATGATTTGGGTTCCCAAAGGAACATATACTGCACCAACTATCACAAGGAGAGAATTTCATAAACAGTATTATCATACTTCTCATAATCCAGTTACTCATAGAATGCTTTTTTCTACTAAAACTGATTATCCTATGCCAAGTTTTGTAAAGGGAACTTCAAATGCTCCTTATACAAAATGGAAAACTCACCCTAAGGACCCTTCCTATTAAAGGGTACCAACTTGTAAAATTAGTACATACATTGCAGGTATGTCTTGCAGCTGATCTGAATAAAAGCAAATGGTATCTTGATAGTGGCTGCTCAAGACACATGATTGGCGATAAGTCAAAATTGAAAAATCTGCAAGCTACAGACTTTGGTGAGGTAACTTTCAGAGATAACAATAAAGGTAAAATAATTGGAGTTGGATGTATTGGTAATAACAACATAACCGTCTCTAATGTTCAGTTAGTCACTGGACTCAAGTATAATCTTTTATCTATTAGTCAACTCTGTGATAGTGGTTTTAAAATATCCTTCAGTACACATAATTGCTCTATCATTGATTAAACTGGTAAATTAATTTTAGTCTGCCCTAGATATCAAAATGTGTATACTTGTGACTTAGATGCATATTCTCATTTAGATAACATTTGTCTTGTATCTACAAATGAAGATCCTTGGCTATGGCATCGTAGACTAGGACACGTCAACATGAAACTTATAAACAACATCTCTTCTAAAGAATATGTTCATGGTCTTCCTAAATTGAAATTCTTAAAAGATCACATCTGTGAAGCTTGTGAACTGGGAAAACAAATTCATGCATCACATAAACCAAAATTTACTTTGTCAACTTCTCGACCCTTAGAATTGTTACATATGGACCTTGTTGGACATATCCCTAAACATAACATGGGTAGTACTGTATACATTCTAGTTTTGGTTGATGATTATTCACGATTTACATGGGTTGATTTTCTAAAATTTAAAAATGAGGCTATTAACTCTTTTTCTACCTTGTGTAAAAAGATTTAAAATCAATAGGGGAGCTCTATTGTCTATATTCGATCTAAACACGGAAAAGAATTTGATAATTCTAATTTTATAATGTTCTGTGATGAGAACGGAATAAGTCATAACTTCTCTGCTCCTTATACACCTCAGTCAAATGGTGTAGTTAAAAGGAAAAATCGTTCTTTGCAAGAAATGGCTATTACCATGTTGAATGAATATCGTCTTCCAAAGTATTTATGGGCTGAAGCTGTGGCAAAATCACATTTTAAACAGAGTTTTATTAAAACCTATTTTGCTCAAAACTCCCTATGAGCTTTATTATAAAAGAACTCCAAAAAAACTATTTTCGTGTTTTTGGGAGCAAATGTTTTATTCTAAATACCAAAGGACATTTATTAAAATTTGATCCCAAATCTGATGAAGGAATATTTCTTGGATACTCTCTTAATGGTAAAGCATACATAGTCTTCAACAAAAGAAGTCTACTTATGGAAGAATCAATGGATGTGACTTTTGATGGGACTCAGCCTCCTCCAAAATATAAAGAGCTTGTTGACAGTGATGTTGTCATAGACAATATTCTCAGAAATATGGAAGAACCAAAACTAGATAATGCATCTCCACTTATTAATGGGAATCCACTTGAAAACCCAAATCCTCAGTTGAATGATTTGCCCAAAGAGTCTCACATTTTTAAAAATCATCCTATAGAAAATGTAATTGGTAATATTGATACAGGGATTATCACTAGATCACAAGCACATAATTTAGTTGACCACTTATCTTTCTTATCTCAAATTGAACCAAAAAATATAAAAGATGCTTTACTTGATGAAGACTGGATAATGGCTATGCAAGACGAACTTGAACAATTCACTAGAAACAAAGTATGGGAGTTAGTCCCATAACCTGAGGATGTTTCAATTATTGGAACTCGATGGGTATTTCGTAATAAACTTGATGAAAGTGGAAATATTGTATGTAATAAGGCAAGATTAGTTGCACAAGGGTATAATCAAATGGAAGGTATTGACTATGATGAAACATATGCTTCTGTTGCTAGAATTGAATATATTTGTATATTATTAGCATTTGCATGTCATAAAAATTTTAAGCTATTTCAAATGGATGTCAAATCTGCCTTCTTAAATAGTGTTATAGAAGAGGAAGTTTATGTTAAACAACCTCCTGGTTTTGAAGATTTTAGTCATCCTGAATACGTTTATAAATTACATAAAGCTTTATATGGTTTAAAACATGCCCTAGAGCTTGGTATGAAAGACTAAGTAAACTTTTGCTAAATAATAGTTTTAAACGGGGAACTGTTGATACCACTTTATTTACTAAAAATAAGAATGATGATATTCCGGTAATTCAAATATATGTTGATGATATTATTTTTGGTTTTACTGACCTTACTATGTGCAATGATTTCTCTGAAAGTATGAGTAAAGAATTTAAAATGCGTATGATGGGAGAATTAAACTTCTTCCTCGGATTGTAGATCAAACAAGGAGAAAAAGGTATTCATATATCTCAATCTAAATACTGTAAAAAAATGATTAAGAAATTTGGCTTAGAATCTGCAAAACCTCTTAACAGTCCTATGTCAACTACTGATAAATTAATTGCTGATGAAAATAGAAAATCTGTTGACTCAAAGAAATACAGAGGAATGATCGGAAGTCTACTATACATAACTGCTAGTAACCCTGACATTATGTTTAATGTTTATAAAACTGCCAGGTTTCAAGCTAATCCTAAAGAATCTCACCTGACCGCAGTGAAAAGGATTTTTCGGTAACTTAAAGGAACAACTGAATTAGGTCATTGGTATCCTAAGGATCAACCATTTAATCTTGTGTATTTTTCAGATTCTGACTATGCAGTTCATCATGTCTATCGAAAAAGTACCAGTGGTACCTGCTAGTTTTTGGGAGGATGTTTAGTTTCTTGGTTTTCTAAGAAACAGAACTCTGTATCTATTTCAACCACCGAAGCTGAATATATTGCTGCTACACGTTGCTGTGCACAAATACTGTGGATGAAACAGACCCTTACTGATTATAACTTGAAATTTGACTGTGTGTCTATTCTATGTGATAATACAAGCACTATCAATCTTAGTAAAAATACAGTTCTGCATGCTAGGTCAAAGCATATAGATATTAGGCATAATTTTTTACGTGATCATATTAATAACGGAATTATTAAACTGGAACACATTGACACTGAATTAAATATAGCTGATATATTTACTAAACCACTAAGTTCGGAAAGATTTTGCAAATTACGAATTGAATTAGGCATGCTAGATATTTCCTCTTAATTTTTTTTGTTATATCATATTATTTATATTTCTATATATTTATATGATGTTATATCTATTAAACAAAATATTAGTATATTTTTATCTAACAATATTTATTTTATTTTTTAATGTTAAACATTTTATTTTTAGTTTATATATATATATATATATATATATATATATATATATATATATATATATATATATTTATATATTAAGGGGAAAATCTGCACCATTAAAGCAAATCCAATGGCCAAAAATGACAAATCCGTGCCTTATCTATTGAGCCAATAAGAATCAGTCATCAAGGGGCACACGGATCATGAACTTAAACCGCTCGATCAAAATTGAGATTTCATCCCAGCCATTGGATCATGTTTTTAAAAGAAACACAACTGTTCATCAATCAGATTAAACTCTAGCCGTTGATCTCAATTCCTGCCAGCTCTCCACCGTTGGATCAAGAAGGTGAGTCAAACTATATATATACATCTTCCATTTTTAATTTATTTTCTTACTCTCCTTTCTCTTTCTTCTCATCTCTCACGTCTGATTATTTCTCTCTCCTCTTACGCCACTGGCTCTTCTCTCTCATTTTCCTTCACCGATCTTATTCACCTTCGCCGGTCTCTATTTCTGATGCTTGTCTGATCCTCTCTATCTTTCGATTATCTCTTATTCTATGCTCTCTATACTTTTTCAAAATATGAAGAAAATAGTTTCTCACACTCTCAATATCTTAGATTCAGTTTTAATTTGTATGTTTTCATTTAACGTTTAGGGTTCGATCAAAAGATGATGAAAGTTGTGTCTTCTGATCTTACTCTCTCGAATCCACTATATTTTCTGGTGATTTTTGTTTGTAGACTTACTTCTACAAAACCCTAATTTCTTCTGATACTTTTATTCAAAATCATCAATTTTTATGTGTTTAGACACTCACTGGCTGACTCTTGGAAACTCACCCTCTAAAATTCTTTCAACCCGCTTTCATCTTAAATCTATTATGTTCAGAAAAAGTTTAGATCTGAAAAGTCTATGGGTTTCGATTTTTTTTAAAAAAAGGAAAGGGGCGAATTTTTTTTGATCTTCAGTAAATTTGGAGATTTGTTCTATAACAAAAACTCTAATTATTTTTTCTTCTGTGATTTAAAATCACCAATCAGTTCATCACTTTTTCGGTTTCTTGTTTAAAGTTTCTGTTAACAAACCCTTATCTGTGAAATTTATGTTTAGCGTTTCATTTCGTTTTACTTGAAATAAAATCCCAAAGTTTTTTAAACCCTAAAATCTAAACATTTCGTTAACCAATGTTTGTCTCTCAAAAACCCTAATTTTTTTTTTCAAATTATTTTCTTCAAACTTATTTCTTATATTACATATACTTATTGATACTCTTCCGTATATATATTATATACATATCTAAATTTTACTTATATATATATATATATATATATATATATATATATATATATATATATATATATATATACCTCTTTGTATATATTTACTAACTGTTACTTGACCAAATATGATTCTCCCTGAGAAAATGTATACGGCTGTGGTTGAACGATTCGAAATACTGCATCTCTGCTACACTACACTGGTATATTTTTTTTGCTTAAACTGCTCTCTCAGGTAATCCCTTTCATATTTCTAACAGTCTCTTTCATAATATACATTGTGTGGATACTGATGTCCACTGGGTTTATTTATTGCACTAACTGATGCTTGATCTATCTTACTGAGATTTGCTATAAATGATAAATTTTACAAATTACACGCCTCTCTGAATTTTTTTTTCAATCTTTCTATTTGTTGATACAACTAGACTCTATTCTTCTTTGTCAAATAGTTCCTTGCAGTGTTTTACCAAAGAATGTTTTAAATGCCAAATCCTGCTATATTCTTCTGAAATCTTTTGTAATCATATATTATTGAAATTGACTGAACTTAATTGTTCTCTATGTTAAATATATGACATGTGGCTCACTTATGTGTTACTGTATTTCTCTACCCTATTAAATAAAAGCTTTAAATTTTTTATCCACCTTACTGTTGAACTTAATTTTTTTTTGTTCCTCACTACAGTTTATAGTATGGTTATACTACTTGTCACTCCATAAGTCTATTTATTGCTAATCTTACCTGACTACACTTCGTGCATCTTACCTGCAACATATCATTACATTATATATATATATATATATATATATATATATATATATATATATAAGCATATTTTTCAAATATGGTGCATTCATATGTTCAATCCTTACTTAGCTTCATCCTCTCACCCATCTTCCTTGCTTCTTTACTAATTATGTCCAACATCTTCTCATCTAAATGTAAAACACTTCCTTTGCATTCTGAGTTGCAGTTTTCTAATGCTGTTCCTTATCTCATTACTTCATCTGCACAGTCTAAATATAGGGTTGGATTGATTGGAAACCTTCTATGATAAGTCTATCTATCCTGGTCTTATAGCTGAATTTTACTCTCATATGGAATTCTTTAAGGAGTCTTCTGGTTTTTTAAAAAGCATCACTACTTGCATTCAAGGTTAAATATACATTATTGATGAACTATTTCTTGTACATGCACTTCAACTGCATCCCTCTACTTTAGAATTACCTAGGATCAACTTTTATCTTCATCCATCTGAAATTTCTGTGGAAGAATGCGTGCTATTTAAGCACAACTTATCTATTGTGACTGATCAAATGGTTCCTGCCTTGCTATTTGATGTTCCTTGCAAAGTTGGATTAGAGTTCCTTACTGCTGAGTGTCAATTTCTGGGTAAAATTCTGAGAAACAACTTCATGTCTGTTAGAGATGATAGAAAATTATTACCCTTTAATTTGGAAATCATCAAGAGCATCTTGAATGAGTGCATGCCTTATAACTTGGTCTACTTTTTATTATCATCCTTTGAATTCTGTTTCCATAACAACTGTCTTGGCTTTGGTTTGCTGCTTACTCATATTTTCATATATCTAGATATCAATGTGTCACAACATCAGTCCCAACTTGTTGGAACAAGCAATATTGTCTCCCATTTAAACCTTCCACCCCAGTCCTTAATTGTGTTTAAACCTGTTGATCAACATGGCCACTAAAATCGATTCACTTAATAGCATGAATCAACTTCTTCTACACAACCAAACTCTTTTGTTAGAAAAGTTAGAAGATGTGCAGTTATCTTTACATACTGTTAAGTCCATGATATACTTTCTGATGGAGAACAATAGACTGCTTATGGATCCCTATTAGTTTAATGCTAATGCCAATGATGACCCAACTGATCTTGTCCCATAACCATTTCAAGAAGATCCAGATATCAACATTCCTGAAATCTCTCAACACTTCTCTCCTCTAAATCTAGAGGATCTCTAACTATTTGAACTGACTGTAATATTACTAACTATTTGGGATGACTAACTTAAATCTCCTAACCCCTCTACTACTGCTACTACTGCTGCTGCTGCTGTTGCTAGAAATATCTTCTATAATTTTATATATTTTGGTTACTAACATTCTGTGCAGGATTACTAAACTAAATATTTTTTGCAGGTTTTCAGTCTTTTACCCCATCATTTTTTATAATGACAAAGGGGGAGAAGAAAAATATTATAAACTGCTATTGGATAAACTGCTATAACTGCCTGATGAGATTGGATAAACTGTTATAACTGCTATAACTGCCTAATGAGATTGGATAAACTGTTATAACTGCCATAAACTGTTATAAACTGCTATGATATTGGAATTAAAATGTTCATAGTTTGAGGGGTAGCTTCTTAAGGGATAAAAATATTTTTATAATTATCATCATCAAAAAGGGGAGATTGATAGGTCTCATTTTATTTTATATATTTTGATGATAACAATTATGTGGTAATTAAATAGCTATGTAGTTATTTAATTACTTTTATATTTATTTATTTATTTTATCTAAACTATATTTTGATTGTCTCAACTTGCAAAAACCATGTGTGTGTTGGCATGCGTGTATAATTAGATTTATTACATGTGGTCAAAATTTTCATTAAATGCTAAAGTACTTTGAAAAAGGAATGGGCGGATTTTGGAGTACTGGCCATTAATAAAACGCGTGATCTATTTTTCATCTGGACCGTTGAATTTAAAAATACATCACCTGAACCATGCCTTCAAAATCAGTTTTCACAAATTGCCCTTTTACCCCCGACTTAAGAAATCTATAAATAGGGAATATTTCATTCATTTGGTTTTTATCAATTCAGTGAAAAGCAAAGCATACTCTCCTTGCCTAAATTCTCTATAAAAGCTCTCTATAAAAGCTTTATATCTCTTACTACAAAATTTCTGGTTATATTAGAAGAGAAAATTGGTCTAAGTACGGAGATAAGTTATTTGAGTTTAACTTTTATTGAGTTATTTCTTACTTGCTTTATATTTATAGATATAGAAATATACATTGTTATTCGCAATTTATATATCTATATTTTATCTATTTATCAAATAAAAAGATACTTGGGTGCCGCAAGATTACAGAGATACACCTCTATGGAGAGGAATTCGAACTGTACGATTCCTTATAGTCTTCAGTAACCTTTTATCGATATTATTTATATAAATATCGTAAAATAGATACGACACTTGATAGTTCAAAACGACACTGAGATATTCCTCCAAAAAGGGGAATCATTCGAACTGGATTTGAGAATTGTAGTGATCTATTGAAAATATTTATGTAAATATCGATTGTGAAAATATAAATTTAGTCGTATTTAGATAACGTAAGGCTACAGAGATATTCCTTATAGTACTAAGTGGCTTTATTTATACAATCGCATAATAGATAAAAGATTGTTATATATTATCTGAGTTAAACAATAATATTTGCTATATCAGTTTGGGCTTAACTGATTTAATTATTATACTTGATAAATATTGTTTGAATTGATTTATTCTTTTTATATACAAGTATTGATACATAAAAAACCTTTCATATAATACTTGTTAAAGATTATTTGAGAAGCAATTCTGTTTGATCCATGGAAAAACACTCATTATTTTAAAGAGGAAATAATTCTTTATAAATTGCATTAAAGTTATATATTTGCTTAAACAGAGGTATTTTTGAGCTAAAAGGCTAAAATTGACTTATCTACTTATTCAAGAAGCATCTATTGAAAACATTAAAGTTATCTGAACTTTTATAACTGTGCGTATTTTACATATTTGCTTAATTAGAAGCATCATTTGATCTAAAACATAAATTCTATCTGTTTATGAAGAAGTATATTTTTTAAATATAAAAGTTTTTAAACTTTTGTATATATTTGTTCTTTAATTAATATCTGTTTATTTGAGAAGTATCCATCTGTACTAAATTCTTATTTGCTTATTTGAAAAACACATTGTTTTAAAATTATTTTTAAAAAGAGAAAAGGTCAGAGTTAGTTTATTTTATGTACCTGTGAGAAAGACGAGTAATTCTTCGACCAAGAACAGAGTTTTAGAAAGGTCAGCAGGAAGTTGGGTTTATACTGTACTTGTGAGGTGAGGAAGATGCTGTTGTTTAAAGACCAGATCATAGAATAGAACTGAACTCAAAAGAAGATTCAACTAAGCTTAAGGAGGAAGCGGAAAGCTTGGTGTCCAAGATAAAATAGTTGAAAAAGTTGGAAGTTTGTCTATAAAATTTTGTAAAGACTTCTCAGCCAGTTGAAGGAGTTTTTATTACTGATAGTAATAGGATCTCAAGTTCCAAGTAGGGACTTGAGACTGGACGTAGCAACATACCAAGGGGTGTATGTTGTGAAATAGATAAATCTTCGTGCATTGTGTGATTGAATTTTTATTATCTTGTATAGTAATTTTTAAAACTACAAATTGATTATTAAAAATGCAAAAAGGACTAATATTATTCTTTAACCTGTAATAATATATTTAACCCCTCTTCTAGATTATTATTGGACTTTCATCTTATTTTTTCGAAGACGCTTTGCATCTAGAAAATAAAAGCAATCCAGCCTGACATTTAATAAAATGAAAGTATTAAAGGCTTCAATTACTATTGAGCACAAGGGTTTGAAAAATCTATTTTACAAAACATCGCTGCTATATGTTGATAAAATTAAATTTTTATACAAAAGTCAAACCCTTTGTATATAGGTGCAAACGAGGCATAACACTAAAGTTATGAAGGTTCGAGCGGACAACACGTAGCCAAAGTGCACGTAGTTTGAGACGACGAGACTCGCATGGCCCGGGTAAACTCGAGCAGCCGCAATTAGACCTGCGGCTACCGTGGGTAGACCCACAACCATTTGATCTTTAAATATTAGCTTTTAGAAGCTCATTTGAAAAAAAGGCAAAAAGAAAGAAAACTTTGACCATTTCAGCCTGTAAGCACTTCTAGAGTGCTCTAAACTGAGTGATTATTCTTTTTAAACACTTGTAAGCTCGTGTTTTGCTACATACAGAAGTTTAACCGGTGGAAACTGAGTTTTCATTCATCAGAAGCTATCTAAAGTCTTCTTGGCAGCCCACTGTAAGATTTTTTAGATTTTTAAGCTTTTTCCTACTTTTATGTACTTATATCTACTGACGTTGAGAGTCGCCTTGTATAGGTATGCCCAGATTGTCGAACCGTGGCTTTTTATTGCTTATATATATATATATATATATATATATACACACACACGGTTCAGATCTTAAGCTCACCTTGCTCACCCCCCTTTAGCGACGGACTAGGCGATGATTCGGTCCGTCGCTATAATGTTCGGTCCGTCGCTATATGTTGTCCGTCGCTAAAAGCTAAGACAACGGTTTTATATATAGCGACGGACCGAATTGTCGCCCGGTTCGTCGCTAAAGGGGGGTGAGCAAGGTGAGCTAGATAAGGGGTGAGTTTAAGATCCGGACCGTATATATATATATATATATATATATATATATATATATATATATATATATTTACCGCTTTTATATAAATATCAGCTTTACTGTTTTCATAATGTAGATACTTAATTTTCAGCCTGCGGACTAGATTTGCCAAAATCTGGCTATTTCTCACTTTAACCGGTTCTTGGTGACTAAACTGGAAATGTTAAAGCTGGAATAGTTTAGATTTTCTCAAATCTAGTTCTTTTTTCTAGCTTTTATATATATTACTTTCACATATAAGCCTAGGAATCATGTGATCACAGATTCAGCTTCTCAATCTAGATTCGGTTCCCGTGATGGACATTTTCCAACTGCAACCAGCTTGTAAATTATCTATGGTGTTTGAATTTAGATGGCTTTCATGCCCATAAGGAGTTCAGCACTGTTATGTATCTTATTTTCTTAAAGATGCTTCGCATCTCGAAAATAAAAGCAATCTAGCCGAACATTTAATAAAATGGAAGTATCAAAGGCCTCAATTACTATTGAGCACAAGGGTTTGAAAAACCTATTTTATAAAACATCACTGCTATATCTTGTTAAAATTGAACATTTATATAAAAGTCAATCCCTTTGTATATAGGTAGAAACGAGGCATAACACTACTTCCAAACAACTGCACACAGGCCCTGCACACACACATACTCAAGATAAAATTTTAAATGAAAAGTGGAGGTAACCGTGTTATCACGGAAGTTGGGGGGTGCTTAACACCTTTTCTCCGCTTAATTAAGTCGCCGGACCCTAACGAATTTTGGTTTCTCAGACCAGTTAAACAGTCTCAAATATAAGGGTCTTTGTGCAAACCTTTTCTCTGTTGAGTTGGTGCAACCATTTAAAAATACCAACTGGCGACTCTTACAGTCAAATCGTCGACATATACACGTCGGACCTTTTCAAACTTGTTTTTTCAAATAAATCTCACCTAAAATAAGAACACCAAAAGACAAGAACAAAAAGGGACAAATAAAAATCCAGGCGATGACATAATCCATCAGGTTTTGGTGAAAGAAGTTTATCAAAGGGACAATGGAGAAATGTGATTTTTGTTTAGTGAGAAAAGGGTAAGATTCGGATTGCCAGAGTTTTGTTTAATTTCTGGTTTGAGTTAGCAAGGAAATGAGGATATTTAAGCATTTAAGGGAATGGAAAATCAGTTGGTGGAAAAGTTTTTTGGAAATGAGGTTGTGACCCGTTCTAGTATCGAGAGGATATATCGGAGGGTTGTATTCGATGATGATGATGAGGCAGTCAGGATGTCCATTTATATTCTTAGTTTATAATTTCCTACTAGCTACTGTTTCAAATAATTATGTTGATGAGGCATTGATTAACTTTCTCTCTTATGGCAACCTTGATAGTTATTCGTGGGGGAAATTTGCCTTTGAACAGATGAAAAATTCTTTATCGCTTGCTGTGAAGGGACATTTAAAGAAGGGCATGAATGGGGGTGTTTATACAATTTTTATAAGGACAGTTATTATAAATCTTATAAGTTGAATGGATTGCCATATGTTTTCCAAGTTTTCTTGTTTGAAACCATTCCTACACTGAAAGTTTGGGGTTTCTGTATTGATGAGCATCTGTTAGAATTTAGATGGAAGGAATTAGGGAAGGCTCCTAAAAATGATAAGTTTAATGATTTAGTATTTGGTTCTGGATAGGTACGTTGGTTACCATTAACATTATATTTGGTTACCTTTATGTATACATCTGGTTACTGATTTTAATTTATTATTTTTTGTGTAATATTTTGTTTCTTTTATTTGTTCAATGTTTTTGAAATGCTATTTTTATTGTTCTCGCTCTGTTTCAGTTGAGGATACAAAATATCATTCCTAAGGATGATGAGAAGGATCGTTTGGATTTGGGGGGATTTCACTTTTTCAATGGAAATGATGGTGGCTCTAATGTTGTTGATATTAAAGTGGATAAAACCAGGAAGGGTGGAGATATGGGATTTTCACTTTCTGATGTCAAAAATATTATCGATGCACGGGTGAGGCCTTTGGAAGAGAAGGTGATTGAAGTTAAGAAAGATATTGAGAAGTTGGGGGTTGATTTAAAGGATGAATTGCATGTTTTTTATATCGAGATTTGCAGTGACATAAGGAAGATTCTGAGAAAGCAACTACGTGGCCACCCTAATGTTAGTGAAGGTGGGAATGAAGGTGATGTCGCCGTCTAGATTTTTATTTGTCCCTTTCTGTTCTTGTCTTTTGGTGTTCTCATTTTAGGTGATATTTTTTTGAAAAAACAAGCTTAAAAAGGTCTGACATGTATATGTCGACGATTTGACTAGTCGCCAGTTGGTATTTTTAAATTGTTGCACCAACTCAACCAAGAAAAGGTTTACATAAAGACCCGTGTATTTGAGACTGTTTAACTGGTTTGAGAAACCGAAATTCGTTAGGGTCCGGGGGCTTGATTAAGCTGAGGGAAGGTGTTAGGAACCCCCCAAATTCCGTGATAACACGGTTATCGCCACTTTTCATTTAAAATTTTATCTGAGTATGTGTGTGTAGGCCTTGTGTGCAGTTGTTTGGAAGTAGTGCTATGCCTCGTTTACAATTATATACAAAGGGTTTGACTTTTGTATAAATGTTTAATTTTAACAAGATATAGCAGTGATGTTTTAGTAAAACAAGTTTTTTAAACCCTTGTGCTCAATAGTAATTAAGGCCTTTGATACTTTCATTTTATTAAATGTTCGGTTGAATTACTTTTATTTTCGAGATGCGAAGCATCTTCGAGAAAATAAAATACATAGCAGTGCCGAACTCCTTCTGGGCATGAAAGTCATCTAAGGAAATTCAGACACCGTAGATAATTTACAAGCTGGCTGCAGTTGCAAAATGTCCATCACGGGAACCGAATCTAGATTAAGAAGTTGAATATGTGATCACATGATTCCTAGGCTCACATGTGAAAGCAATATGTACAAAAGCTAGAAAAAAGAACTAGATTTGAGCAAATCTAAACTATTCCAGCTTCAACGGTTCTAGTTTAGTCACCATGAACTGGTTAAAGTGAGAAATAGCCAGATTTAGGCAAATCTAGTCCACAAGCTAAAAATTAAATATCTACATTATGAAAGTAGTAAAGCAGATATTTATATAAAAAAAGTATATATATATATATATATATATATATATATATATATATATATATATATATATATATATATATATATAGAAGTAGTAGAAAGCTTAAAAATTTGAAAAATCTTACCGTGGGCTACCAAGAAGACTTCAGATAGCTTTTGATGCCTGAAAACTCAGTTTCCACCGGTTAAACTTCAGTATGTTACAAAACACGAGCTTACAAGTATTTAGAAAAAAGAATCACACAGTTTGGAGCACTCTAGAAGAGGTTACAGTCTGAAATGGCAAGAGTTTTCTCTCTTTTCTTCCTCTTTTCTTACATTTTATGGTTGATGGGGGGTTTATTTATAGACCAAAAGTTTCGCGGGTCAACTCACAGTAGTAGTGGGCTTACCCGCGGCTGCCCGAGCTGCCTCGGGCATTGCGGGTCCCGTTTTCTCTAAGTATGTGCACTCGAACTATGCGCTGTCTGCTCGAACCTTCATAACTTTCAATCCGGGAGTCCGATGGAAGCGTGCCATACCAATTTGGAAAACTCTTTCTGAGAACTACACAATGACATAGGGCTTTCCCTTTTTTGAATCTAGGAAGATGGGTTCATGACCGAAATGGCATCTCCAGGTCTCCGCAGGCAGTCCGTTGGGCTGTTTTGTGTAGTTTGCGCTCGAAAGTTAAGCTATGGTTCTTGTGGGACATCTTTTGACGTAATTTGCATTGAAATGAGTTGATTTAATTTGAGTTAAGGTTGAGTTGGCAAAAATACCATTTTGCCCCTCTCGAGGTTATCTCCGATTTTGGCGCAGTTGTAGCAGTCTTTTCTCAAGATTATCTCTGAGATTGGCCTGCTGTTGACTCTGACTGTCCTCAGGGTTATCTCTGAGGTTTCCTTGACTTCCTGGGGTTGGCCCCGGGCTTTGAACATGATATCTCGGGGTTATCTCCGGGGTTGGAACTGACTTTCCCGGAGTTATCTCCGGGGTTAGAAACTGGATCTCCTGGGGTTATCTCCGGGGTGGGAAACTGATTTTTTGGGATTATCTTCGGGGTTGGAACTGATGTTGTGGTCCTCCAGGGTTATATCTGGAGTGTGAAAAAGACGCTCTTGTCGTCTTGCATAGTTAGTAACAAGAAAATGAAATTTTGAGTGTCTACAGGTAATGTTGATGATGATGATGATGATGATGCTGGTTCGGAAGGTAATGAGTTGGATGATGATGATGATACTGGTAATGGTAATGAGTTAGATGATGATGTTACATCTGATGAGTCCGATGTTATAGGTAAAGGTTCGGATGCTGTAAACCAGTTTAATGGAAAAACTGATGATGATGTTGGTGGTATGGGTAGGGTTCACAGTGATGAAGATGATGAAAATGTTAAACATATATATTTGTTTTTTGTGTGTTATATGTTTTTATTTTATTGATTATTTACTATTTTTTATTTTTACAGATTGACAATAACAATGACAACCCAACTTTTGATAACTTAAATCACACTTATGGGAAAGAAATTATTATTTTTACCCCTATTGGAGTTCACATTGATTGGGATGATGACAAGGTTAAACATATTTGTTTATTTTTTTGTGTGTTATATGTTTGTGTTTTATTGATCAATTAGTGTTTTTTATTTTTTACAGATTGATAAGAACAATGACATACCAACTTTTGATATTTTAAGCCAAACTTCTGGAAAAGAGCTTGTTGTTTTTCCCCCTACCGAGGTTCGTGTTTTTTTCAGTATTAGTTACCTTCATAAATTTTATTAGTTACTTCCTTATAGTATTTCTGTTACTGCTTAATCAGTTTAGATTTTGTAGTTGAAATTATAATTGTTTTTGTGACCTGTTTTGTCAATTGTTAAAGGGGGTAAAATCGAAGCAGTAAATAGGTCGGTACTTGATGAAATGGTTTTAACTACCCAGGGTTCATTGTGTTGAAGTGGAGAGAAGTGCTTATAAACCCTGTGGTAGACTTGTTCGTGCTTCTGCGAAGATTATTGTTTTGAGGAGTCCATATACAACGAAGTTTGGTTCTGCTGATTCATCGTCTTCTGTTGTGGTTCCTAGACAAATACGTAGAGGTCTTTCTGCAATCCCCAATGTTTGTATCTGTATGCCATCTAAATTTGAAGATGTATTGTTTGATCAATAGTTTAAGATTGGCATAAATAACATGAAAAGGTATGTTATTTGTAGTTTAACAATAATATAGTTTTTTTTTAAAAAAAATCATTTGTTCTCTTTTACCAATATGTTTTTATATTGAAGGATTGAAAAATTCTCTGGAGATAATGAGAAGATTGAACATGCATTCAGATTTGGGTTTGTCCCAATCTCATCTAAAATGTGGTTCTACAAGTTAAAGACTCCTGAACAGTGGCTTGACGATGATGTGAGTTTATTTATTTTTGAAATTATGTTGTGTTAGTTATGGTTACCTTATTTAATTATTTTGATCATTAGTTTTGACAGTGTTGGTTACCTTTATCAAAAAGTTTTAATTTTTGGCAATTGTTTACATCTTATGGATTTTGGTTTAGCATATCAACATTTGCTTATACTACTTTCGAAAATTGGCTAGGCACTCTGCTAATATTCAAATTAGGGTCACTACTACAAATTATTGGTTTCATGTGGAGTTGTCTGCTTTGTATGGTGAATATTATCTTAAAAATGTAGATACGCCTCTACTATCGGGGGAGGGTGATGTCACTGAATACATTCGTGGATTTTTGATGGATTTGAACACACCATGGGTTGCTGTTGATTATGTTTTGTTTTCCATTCACATGACAGTTCCAAAACATTGATTTTTGTTGATCTTTGATGTGCATCGTAGACTTCTAGTAGTTTACAATTCTCTTCAACCAAACAGGACAGTCATGCGAATAAATATTATGGATGTTTGTGAGCCTTACGTTTTCATTCTACCTATAATCTTGTCTAAGTATGGTTTTTGGAAGGGTAGGTCAGATATCTATAGTGAACCATGTCGTCATAAGGGAGAACATGATATCATTGAACTTGAATTTGCAGTGGGGGTACCTGAAAAAATTGAAGGGTAAGGTTTATATTGTTTTCATTTCTTTAATTATTCCATCTATTATATGATGTTTGGTTTGATTTATTTTCTATTTTATTTGTTTTTGCAGTGATTGCGGTATGTTCACGATTTGTTTTGATGAACATTTTCTTCACCAACAGTTTGCTGAAATGCCTAATCCATTCCCCATTATGCAATACCGGAAGAAATTATGTGTTAACCTCTTCATGCATGCTAGGAACAAGCAAATAGGGGGATACGATTCTGATACAAAATATCTAGGCAGATTTGTCCCAGATGAATAGTTTGGTTGTCAATGTCTTATCCTTGTAAAGTTTTTTTTATCTTGGTTTTTTTGGATATTCGTAACCATTTGTTATGGTTATTGACTTTTAACTGTTTAGTGAATTTTTTGATAATGGAATTATGTCTTTGTTTATATTACAAGTAGTTTGACATTTTTGTTAGTTCATATTGGGGTTTTTGGACTCTTTTCTTTAGAGGTAACCAAATGCGTATTAGTGAGTGACATAACTTCATCGTGTTGGTTACTATTTATCTTTTGGTTATTTTAATACATTGAACATATTGAGGAATTCCATTATTAATTATCCAATTTATAATGTTTTCTGAATTTAACTTTTTAAGTATCCAGTTATGGTATGTCGAAGTTTCCATGTATAATATACCTAAAGTAGACATCGCAATAACCAGGTGACCAATGGTCGAATATGTAGTGACCAATAAATCGTATCCCAAATGATCAATTTTATAGTGGTGGTAATGTATGTATGATTATTTTATTTCTTTTATCAGAAGGTGTGGATGGTATCCGAAATGCCATGTAAGAGTCCCCATTTATGTAGCTGCTGCTTACTTATAAATAACCTTTTAAAAATAAAATTATTTTTAATATGGTGCAGTTGGTAGCCAAACCGGCATTCAAAGGTAACTATTTTAGTTTTTGTGTGTAACCAAATAGTAATAAAAAAAATTTCAAAACAGTTAACCAATTCTTACATGTATTTGTTTTCTCTATGTTGTTAAACCAAGATAGAATTAGAAAGTGGTCGTGTGATTTTTCTCTTACTTATTGTAAGAAGAAAAAAATGCAAAATATTATTCACTATTGTGAAACACAAAATTGGTTACCTTACATCAATAAAAGGGTTACCATATGTCTAGTTATTGATTACTCACAGTAAATATCAAGGAGTTTTTTTATTTACACTTTTTTTGCTGTTGTACTATGTCATTCCTTTTTTGGTCATAAAATTGGTGGATTATTGCATGTTTTCCTGTTGTGTCATTTTTCTTGGCATTTGTTGCATTTGTTTTGAATTTTGTTTTTAGATCCATGCTTGTACCTCCCTATCTTTGGTCTTCCCGCTGGTCTTTTTGTATTTGGTGGTTTTACACATTTTTCTTATTTCATCTGGCACATCCCAATTCTCTTTGTCATCTAATGGCAGGATGGAAGTTGAATACGTGCCTACTAAAGTTGTTTTTGAGTAGTTTTTTTAGCAGAATTCATAACAACTCAAATTCCTTTTACTGATAACAGTAGCAGCGTGTGGACAAGGCATCTCGTGGTACTGAAATTTATGGCATATGCATGTCCTTTGTTCCATGTCCACAATAAAATGTTTGGTGGTAAACAGTGAAAATCACTAGGTTTGATGTCTCAACCTACAACACAATTTAAAGGTGTAGTTAGTATGTATAATCATTTAGTTTCTGTAATTCGGAATAATAGAAGGCATATGTTGTAAGACCCCGAATTTTATGAAATAAAAGTATTCAATTTTTCCTATTTAGTAAATGGTTAAATTGATAAAAAGTTAAAGTTAAGGGTGATATATGAATATTTTTCAAAATAAGCAAGTGCTTATAAAATATTCATTTTGTCGGGGAATATTCGTTTGGTCGTGGAATATTCTTTTTGTCGGGGAATATTCGTACGACAGCGCAGCTATTTGTGGGTCCCATAACAGAAAGCGATTGGATGAAGAAAATGACAAAATTTAGTTTTTATAAATAACGGCGTAGTTGTTACCGTTAACACTGTTAGAATACCTAGTGGTTAAAATACAGTAATACGCGTAGTTGCACAGTAGCACAGGGTATTGCACAGTATTTTTTTTAATTATTAATTCTTACGTGAGAAGGCACTACTCAATAATTATTACAGTAGTTACTGTTCAATATTTTATTTTATTGATTCAATAATTGCTGCGTTGATATTTTATATTATTGTTGTTTCAATAATTATTTCTGCATAGTATTTTCCATTATCAGATCAATAATTTATATTATTTAGAATAATATTATTAGATAGCATTATCGATAATGTCTAGAAAGTTCTGTCTAAGGAGAGGTTTGGTCATCTAATTGCGCGCCAGTAAGGAGAAATCCTTATTAGAAAGCCCCCTCTTTCCTGGAAACGGACTGGTTGTCATAATTGTGATTCTGTAATATTATTTTTGAATAATTAATTATTAATTTATATGATAAGGAAATATTTATTTGATGTGGATATAAATGATGGATTTATTTTTGTGGTTAAAAATGAAGGAGTTAATGTTGAGACGTTTTATCTGTATTTTTGTCGGAACGGAGGTATTGAAAATCAAATTAGGATTTTTGAGATATTTTGCGAGGGTTATAATTTTTAATCCGACCGTTGGATCGTGGTAATATTTGGATATGTTATACATATATAAGTTGAGTATATGTCCACAAATTTTGAACCGTTATATGATTTGTTATGAATTTTACGAGATGACTGGTTTAGAAATTATTGAATTTTCGGAGTTAATCATTTTAGTGAAAAATTTTAGAATTGGTGGGCCCCACTCTTGGTTGGCGAAGAAATGTGCTGAAATTTTTATTCAAATATGGTGGGTGGGAATAGTAGCAGGTAAAGCCATCAGGTTACAGGTCAAGTCTGCTTCGGCGTGCTAATATTTTCATATAAATAAAAGGCTAAGTTAGAATTGAAAATCACACCAGAAACATAAGCTTTCTCTCTTTCTCTCTCTATATTATGAAGCATATTTTGTGAGTATTTAGATACTTGGTGAGTTGCTATTCATCAGTGCAAGTTTCCTTCAGCGTCATATCCCATATCCAGTCAGAAGTGCTGCACTTTTGAGGTAAGGGATTATAAGGGATAGTAAGTGATATTATCTTCTTCTTAAATGATATTTTCTTCAATATCATTATACTGAAATATTGGTATAGATTTTATTGTGGAATTTTTACCTTTTTGAGTCGGGATTACTATTCACGTATACGGCACTATTCATGTATATGGCACTAGTTACGTATATGACATTATTTACGTATACGGTACTATGTACGAATACGGAGTACTATTCACTAGTTACTATTCATAAATTACTATTCACGGGTTACTATTCACGAGTTACTATTCACGTGTACTATTCACGATAAAAATTGGTTTCTTTTTCTGACCAAATTATCGTTGATTTATGATCGTTGCTCTTGAAAATAAGTACAGTTGTTGATCATATTATTTTTATTATCATATATAACATTTTTATAACCCTGATGTTGAGTTTCTCTTTCACTTAAGTGTAAAGATGGGTAAATTATTGGTATGATCGTGACTGAGGAATATCTTTGGCCTGTAGTGCAAAGATGAATTGTTAACTGGCATGATCATGACCATTGAATTTATAATTGAATATCTTTAGCTTAAGTGTAAAGATGAATTGATTAACATGGTTATAATTATTGTTTATATAAATTCTGAAATGATTATATATTTCTTTGAGATATGAGTATATTTGGCCTGTAGTGCAAATATGAACTGTTGAGGAATATCTTTGGCCTGTTGTGCAAAGATGAATTATTGATGAATATCTTTGGCCCGTAGTGCGAAGATGAATTATTGATGAATAACTTTGGCTCGTAATGCAAAGATTACTTGTTGAATATCTTTGGCCTGTAGTGCAAAGATGAGTTGTTGATGAATATCTTTGGCTCGTAATGCAAAGATGACCTGTTGTTGAATATCTTTGACATGTAGTGCAAAGATGACTTGTTGATGAATATCTTTGGGCCGTAGTGCAAAGATGAATTTATTAATACGATTATGAACATGAACTGTGATTTGGTATAACCATGATGTTTGATGTTTCAGGTGATGAAAATTATCTTTGTCCTGGATGAGAAAAGGAATATAGAACTACAATTACGATTATGTGTTATACACGTGATTGTGGACATGAATTATTGATTGATGTTATAGGGATAAAACATTGTCGGTGGACTTTTAACGTGGAGAAGATAATAGACTTTATAGTCTATTTGACTCTTCTAATGGATTGCTCGTTCCGCTGCAACTATGGTTGAGAAGTTTTATCATCTACCATATGTTCTAAATTTCTGATTTATTATTGATGAAGGCTATTGATAATTTAATTATCTTTAGTCATGATATTCTTTGCTGAGCTAGTTGTGCTCACCCTTTTACTTCACAATTCCTTTTCAGGTAATAAGAGTGTAGTTGGGTCGAGCGGGAGTAACAAGGGAATAGAACGGTGGTCTCTAGCTATGGAGTTCTCCCTAAGCAGTATAGAAAGGTTCATTTAGTAGTTATATTTGGTGAATCCAATAGGGTGAGGCGAACCCAACGTTGGAAGGGTGTTTTGCCACTACCATACAAGATGTCTAATGCAATACAACTTCGTGTCATCATAAGACAGGATTGTGCTCATCCACTTGCTGAGTATATTTACAAGCACTACCTATATAATCTTGGTGTTTGTTTGAAGTATAATTCTCAATTAGAGACAGTGGAGATAATGATAAGTCAAGAGAAGTCTCACCATTGGGAAGAATATAATAGTAAACTTCTCGTTTTTCTTTGGGGTATATTGGGTCAACCAAGGATAATTCTGTGGCCATATGATATCTATCACAACATAAAATCATGGCCTCCCATATACAAAGGTTTCGTTGAGCACTTCCTAAAGATTCTAATTTTTAAAATAATTTTTGACTATACCTTTATGTAAGGTGTCACTGTGACGTGCTATCCAAAATTGGGATAAGAGTCACAGTTGGTATATATTTGTATCCAAACTCACAACATATATGTTGTTGTATATTGCACGACAATTGTTGTAATAAAGTTGTAGTTGTTTTCTGTTCCATGTATTTGGCGACTCAGAATAGGTTGGATGGAATGGACCTATTTTGGGGTTGTCACATATGTATTGTTGCTAACTTTGTCAACATATACAGGTAACCAATAATGACTAATGGAGTTTCCCTAAAATGCAAATGCATCTTCTTATAGTCATGAATGCAAGAATTTAAAAGTTGTATTACTGACCTTAAGTTTCTTTGATTCAATGATATTAGATTGCAGTCTTCTATCAGCTATTGTGGAAAGGGTAGTTAATGTTGTAAGACCCCAAATTTTATGAAATAAAAGTATTCAATTTTTCTATTCAGTAAATGGTTAAACTGATAAAAAAGTTAAAGTTAAGGGTGATATATGAATTTTTTTTCAAAATGAGCAAGTGGTTATAAAATACTCATTGTTGTCGGGGAATATTCGTTTGGTCGTGGAATATTCTTACTGTCGGAGAATATTCGTACGACGGCACAACCATTTGTGGGTCCCATAACAGAATAACTATCGGATGAAAAAAATGACAAATTTGAGTTTTTATAAATAACGGTGTAATCGTTACCGTTAACACTGTTGGAATACCCAGTGGTTAAAATACAGTAATACACGTGGTTGCACAGTAGCACACGATATTGCACAGTATTTTTGAATTATTGATTCTTATGTAAGAAGGCACTACTCAATAATTGTTACAGTAATTACTGTTCAATATTTGATTTTATTGATTCAATAATTGCTACGTTGATATTTTATATTATTGTTGTTTCAATAATTGTCACTGCATAGTATTTCCATTATTAGATCAATAATTCATATTATTTGAATAATATTATTAGATAGCATTATTAGAAATGTCTAAGGATGTTTTGTCTAAGGAGATATTTGGTCACCTAATAACGCGCCAGTAAGGAAAAATCCTTATCGGAAAGCCCCCTCTTTTCTAGGAACAACCTGATTGTCATAATTGTGATTCTATAATATTATTTGTGAATAATTAATTATTAATTTATATGATAAAGAAATATTTATTTTTTATGTGGATAAAAATGAAGGATTTAATTTTGAGGTATTTCATCAGTATTTTGTCGAAATGGAGGTATTAAAAATCAAAACAGTGTTCTTAAAGCTCTATTGGGTGAGTTATAATTTTAATTCGATCGTTGGATCGTTGTGATTTTGGGATATGTTATACATATATAAGTTGTGTATATGTCCACAAATTTTGAACCGTTAAAAATTAACGTATGATTTGTTATTAATTTTAAGAGGTGTTAAAAAACGTTCGTATGTGAATTTCGGACATTTTTTGTTTGGAATTTGGGAAAATATTCTTCTACAAAATTGTAGAGAATTAAATTTTCTATGAAAAGGACACGAGATTCGAATTTTTCTGATAAAAGAGCTATTTATTATGAATTATTGAAGTTTTAAAAATTAAATAATTTTATTAAAATTGTGGGTAGGACCCACTTTTGTTTTTAACATGTGGGCTGCAAATTTGTGTCCAAGATGGCTGGCTTTGATAGAAGTGGGCGTAGAAAAGAAGAAAAGAATTAATATTATTTTATTATTTTAGTCTCCTTTGGCGTTCTAGCATTTTTCTATAAATAGGGTGCTTAGTTAGAATTGAAAATCACACCAGAAATAAGTTTTTTCTCTCTATATATGATTGAGTGTATTTTGTGAGTATTTAGATACTTTGAGAGTTTTTATTTAGTACAAGTTTCCTTCGACTTTACACCCGATATTCTAGTCAGAAATTCTGCTCTTTTGAAGTAAGGGATTGTAAGGGTTATTATATTTTTCAGTTTCGTAATTTTTTTGACCCTAAAAAATTCTGAAAAAATTTAAAATGATAATTTGATGAGTTTTCTAGATTGTGTCCAAAAATGGCACTTTTTGGATGTATAGATTAGGAGTTATGAATTTTATGGAAAAAGATTATTTTAAAAGTAAACCCTTATAACTCCTTGTGGTTAACTCCAAAATTGGTAAAATTTTTATTGGGAGTACATGTATATAACAGTAGTATACTCTGTAAATTTCAGAATTTTAGGATAAAAGTACAGTTTATGATAAATGTCTAAATATTCTGCAGTATTGGCCATATGAAAAATAGTAAATGAATTTTAAAAATTTTGAGAAAAACATATGTTCAATATGGGACTATATTCTGCTAAATCCCAGGGGAAAAAAATTTCTGGTACTGATTTTGTATTTTTCATGAAAATGAACTAGTTATGAGTAAATGAATTAAATATGTTATATGAAGTAAGAAAATTAGAAAATAGGATTTTATGGCTTGAGAATCCTATATAAGGTATATGCAGATTTTTGATGAGGGTTTTGGTTATTGGTGATAAAATGTTATGAGTTTGGCATTTTAGGATGATTAAATACATTAATTAGTAAAGTGTAAACAATTAAATTAAATTGTTAAAGTCTTTAAAATTATTCTTTATCTCATGTGATTGATTCTTTATATCCTTGTCATGGTCCTCATCCTTATATGGTGATGAAAGTCATCTTTGGCCCGTAGTGCATAGATGGACTGTTGTTTATTGGTTTTACAGTTGTATGCTTTTGGCCTGTAGTATAAAGAAGAACTGTTGTTGAATATCTTTGACCTGTAGTACAAAGATGACCTGTTGTTGAATATCTTTGTCCTGTAGTGCAAAGATGACATGTTATTGAATATCTTTGGTCGTAGTGCAAAGATGAACTTATTAGTATGATTATGAACAGAAACTGTGATTTGATATAACCATAATCTTTGATGTTTCAGGTAAAAATAGGTGATGAAAATTATCTTCGTCCTGGATGAGAAGAGAAATTTAGAACCCCAATTATGATTATGAGTTATTCACATGATTGTGGACAGGAACTGTTGATTTATGTTACAGGGATAAAATATTGTTGGTGAACTTTTAACATAGAGAAGATAATAGACTTTATAGTCCATTTGACTCTTCTAATGGATTGCTCATTCCGCTGCAACTATGGTTGAAAAGTTTTATTATCTACCATATGTTCTAAATCTCTGATTTATTACCGATGAAGGCTGTTGATAATTTAATTATCTTTAGTCATGATATTCTTTACTGGGCTAGTTGTGCTCACCCTTCTGCTTCACAATTCCTTTCAGGTAATAAGAGTGTAGCTGGGTCGAGCGGGGGTAACAGGGGAATAGAACGGTAGTCTCTAGCTGTGGAGGTTCTCCCTAAACAGTATGGAAATAATTTTATTGAGAACTTTAGAATAGTGGGTTGTATTTTATACATCATTTAGTAGTTATATTTGGTGAATCTAATAGGGTGAGGCGAACCCAACATTGGAAAGGTGTTTTGTCACTACTATATAAGATGTCTAATGACATACAGCTTCGTGTTATCATAAGATAAAGTTGTGCACATCCACTTGCTGAGTATATCTATGAGCACTACCTATATAACTATGGAGTTTGGTTGAAATATGATTCACAATTGGAGACAATGGAGATAATTATATGTCAAGAGAAGACTCACCATTGGAAAGATCATGATAGTAATCTTCTCGTTTTTCTTTGGGGTCTATTGGGTCAACCAAGGATAATTCTGTTTACATATAATATCTATCATAACCTAGACGTATGGCTTCCCATGTACGAAGGTTTCCTTGAGCACTTCCCAAAGATTTTAATTTCTAAAACAGTTATTGACTGTACCTTTATATAAGGTGCCATTGTGCGTGTTATCCAAGGTTGGGATGAGAGTCATAGTTGGTATATATTTGTATCAAAACTCACAACTTATGTGTCGTTGTATTTTGCACGACAATTGTAATAATGAAGTTGTAGTTATTTTTTGTACCATGTATTTGGCGACTCAAAATGGGTAGGGTGGATTGGACCTATTTTGGGGGCGTTACAAATGGTAATATGGCTGCATGTTTGTTTGTGAAATACCATCTTTGTGGCATACAACGGAGGCATTGAATCATTACCGCAACTAGAAGTTTCCTGATTCCCTTGATTGCATTGTTGATAGATTCGGCTGTGTTTGAAGTCATTGTTGAGTAACTGCTTATAGTCCCATGGAGCCTTGTGCACTTATCTAACTTAACCTCTTCCTTCAAATATGTCCTTATTCGAGCATCAATTGCATCAAGTTCAGCCATGTGTCTATTGGATTGTTCAATTATGTAAGCTCTACATGAAAGACCAATTTTTATGAATAAAGATGAATTTTCTATAAATATCATTTTTGAATATTAAGGAGTAAATTTGATATAATGTTATAGTTATGGGTAATATTTATAAATTTTGTAAAATAAGCAAGTGGTTATAAAATATTCATGTTGTCGGGGAATATTCGTTTAGTCGTGGAATATTCTTTCTGTCGGGGAATATTAGTACGACGGCGGAGCAATTTGTGGGAACCCATGACAGAATAACTGTGACGCCCCCAAAATCGGTATACATCACCCATCTTGAGTCGCCAAATATATGGTACAGAATATAAATACAAACTTAATTATACAACCGTCGTGTAATATACGACAATACATAAACTGAGAGTTTTAATAGGAATATTGTCATCTAGACAATATCCACACTCAAAGGTGTCCTCATTACATTTATTGTCACACTATTTAACAGAATAGTGAGGACTACTAATGCTATCATCTGGACCGTCACTCCTTTCAACGACTCGTCCCAGCTATATTCTCATTTCCTGAAGAGAACAGTGAAAGAAAGGGTGAGCTCAACTAGCCCAGTAAGAAATATTATTACTAAAATAATGCAGAATAAATTATCAATAGTCTTCAACAATGTTAAACTGATAAAATACAATAGACATCAAGTTTAACTGCAGAGGAATAAACAATCCATTAGAAAAGTCAAGTAGAGCATGATATCTACTATCTTCTATGATTTAAAATGTTTACATCAATTTTTATCACTAAGACTCAACTTAATAAATAAACCACATCATCTAATCATCCCTGTATTACGGGCCAAGGATATTAATTAAATCATCAATCGGTCATGACTATACCGAATAATCCCTGGTCATAATCATACCAAAAATTGTTCATCAATGCATTACAGGCCACTAAGGACTTTTACCACATCATTTATAACATTACAGGTCATGATTATACCGAAAGAACCCTGGTCATAATCATACTAAATCCATCTATGCACGTAAGCCAAAGATGGCTTTCATTACAATATAAGCATAAGGATGATGACAATGACATAATAATTCAATATAACAAGTTCAAGAATAATTTTAAAGATTAATATGTTAATTTATCCTGAACTCAATAACGTCCAAATTGTCAACATGATATTGCTTTGTGGAGTAAAATTCAAGAATGCTCAGAAGAATATTTCTACGAAAAGATACTAAATGAAGCCCAAATATCCAGGATATTCCACTAATTTCAAGAAATATAGAAGCCAAAACTTTAACCAACTGAGTATAATAGAATGTATCAACTGCAAATGGATTTTCACCCACCATACAATAATCCACGTATACAGATCATTTCCACAATTTAATAAGGAATGAATACAAAGGATCATTCACCAGGCATGTGGTAATCCACATAGACAGGTTATTCCAACAGACTATTAAAGAATGGATTAACAGAAGGATTCACCATGCGTGCGATAGACTGCACAGACAGGTTATTCCCAACAGAATAATAAATAATGGAACCAGGTCATGCGTAACGCACAGACAGGATATTTCGATAGAATAATAAATAATAGAACCAGGTTCGGCGTAAACGCACAAACAGGATATTCCGACAGAATAATAAATAATGGAACCCGGTCCAGCATAAACGCACAGACAAGATATTCCGACAGAAAAATAAAGAACAGAATAATAGAAGAATTTCACCATGTATGCGGTACTTCGCATAAACAGGTTATTCCAACATAATAATGAGGAATGGAATAACAGAAGAATTTCACCATGTATACGGTAGTCCACGTATACAGGTTATTCTAACAGAATAACAAGAATGGAATAACAGAAGTTCTCTTCATGAATACGAAAGAAATAATACCCCTTACGAGTACAATAAATAATATCACTTACCTTAGAAGAACCGGATATTAGAAAAGTGAAGTAGCAGAATACTTTTCTTTTTTCTCTCTATAGTTTCTCTCTCTAGAGTTTAAGTGAATTCGTAAGAAATAATGAAGGAATGAGCTTCTATTTATAGGAGAATGGACTGAATAGTAACTAATTCTTGAACGGTCCAGATTAATTTACTTTTAAACGGACGGTCCATATTGATTTACTATTAAAACTTAAAGCAACGATCCATATTGATTTACTATTAAAACTTTAAACCAGCGATCCACATTGATTTATTATTATAACTTTCCACCAGCGGTCCATATTGATTTACTATTATATCTTCAAGCAACGATCCATATTGATTTACTATTATAACTTCAACCAACGGTCTGAAAAATTATCATATCTCCTCCTGGAATAATATTGTACCCAAAAATAATTTGGACCGAAGAGAAATATATCTTTCGGGTGAACAATACCATGTGAATAGTAACTCGTGAATAGTACCCCGACACGAAAAGTACTCCGAATACCCGATTGAACACTATAACCTCCAGACATCAATTATTATCGAAATAAATGTCGATTTCCACTAACACAAATATTTTCAACACAATGGAACTATCAAATTCATCTTTAATCAACACGATCTTATTCATCATTAATATTATAACTCACAATATTTAACAACCAGGTTGTTTCCATGAAAGAGGGGGCTTTCCAATAAGGATTTCTCCCTATTGGCGCGCAATTAGGTGACCAAACTTCTCCTTGATAGAACTTCTAGACATTGCAAATATTGCAATTTAATAATATGAATAACTTTGTCGTCTCAATTATTGATTTAATAATATAACATATTATACAGATGATACTGTGACAATAATCGAATCAATAATATGAGAGATATGATGCAACAATTACTGTAGCAATAATTGAGTATTACTGAGTGACTTCTCACGTAAGCATCAATAACCAATACTGTGTGCTACTATGCAACCACGCGTATTACTGTACTTTACTATCGGGTAGTTTAACAGTTTTAACGGTAACACTTCCGTCGTTATTTTTATAAAAAGATAATTCTGTCGTTTTCTTACTACGACAATACTTCCGTTGTGGGGTCCACCAATGATTGTGCCGTCGTACGAATATTTCCTGTTAAAACGAATATTCCCCGACCAATTGAATATTATATAACCACTTTCTTACTTTGTAAAATTTGTAAATATTACCCACAACTATAATATTATATCAAATCCACACCATAATATTTAAAAAAATATTTCGAGAAATTTAAATCTTTATTCATAAAATTTGGGGTCTCACAATTTTCCCTCCTTATAAAATTTCGCCCTCGAAATTTACGTACGTACCTGGTATACTGAAGAGATGAGGATACTTTGACTTTATTTCAAATTTTAACTCTTGAGGTATAACCTTTGAGTGTTGAATACGATCCTTCTTATCCAAGATTTTAACACGTATCTCTTCATGCGTTAAATCTTCTACTACTTCGTCTAGTTTTAATTCAATAATGTGGTTCGGGTCGTCCACATATTTACGTAACATCGATACATGAAAAATGTTATGAACACGCGACATACTTGGCGGTAAAACGAGTCTATAGGCCACAGTTCCTACTCGATCGAGGATTTCAAATGGGCCAATTAAATCGAGGGTTGAGATTTCCTCTCTTCATCAACTCTTGCTTCTAGAATAACGCCCTCTTGAACCTTTTTCTTCACATTCATCATATCCGGGTGTGTAGCTTGAGCGGCCTTTAACTTTATCGATTAAAGTCGATTCTACTCGTATATTCATTATCTTCACGTGTGTCCCTAGAGTCTTTAACTTTATCTCCATCATTTGTAAGTTATATGAAATGGGTCTTTATGTTAACAACATCACACTCGTAAACGCATACGATCTTCTACTCAACGCGTCAGCTACCACGTTCGCTTTTCCCACGATGATATTGAATGGTACGATCGTAATCTTCAACAGCTCAAGCCAACGTTCTTGGCGCATGATACGTTCGTTTTGATTGAAGAAATATTTAAGGGTTTTAGAAATGGGTTTTGTACTGGGGTCAATACAAAATTCAATTTTACGCTCTAGGGGTAGGCTAAGAAGTCTTCAAGAATTCGTCAGGAAATTTATTAACAATAGAAATAGCATTCAAAACTGTGACTCTCATCCAAGACTTGGATATCAGATCATATTGATACATATCAACTTGCCACCGTTATTCACGACGTCCCCTACAGAAAGTCTGGCTTCGGTGCATTCCACAAAGGAAGTCACCATTAAAAGGCTCGGGGCTCTTTACTTATGGCTTGATATGACAATGATTGACTTTAGTGATTTGGTTGCTTGAATTCGCATAACAGGTTAGTTATGAATATGAAAGCTAACAACCTTACGAAAAGCATGATGAATAGTTAACCAATTGATTCCTAAAATCACATCAAATGCAAGTATTTTCAAAGAGATAAGATCGACAGGTAACGTGAGGGTATCGATTTGAATCAAACAAGACTTATAAACAGTGGAGGTAACGAAGGTTTCTCCCAACGGAGTTTCAACAGATAAATCAAAGTCTAATCTCTCCGGAGTCAAATTTAAACATTGAACGTAAGCAAGAGAGATAAAAGAATGGGTAGAATCAATATCTAATAAGGTATAGACTTCGCAAGAATTTATAATTAACTAACTCGTGCTAACTTCGTTCGGGTCACTCGCTTTTTGAGAAGTCATGAAAAACGCTCTTCCTGAAACCACCGACTTTTTTTTGTCTGTATCCGCCTTTGGTGCCACCGTCCCAGCTGGACTTGATTATACACAAATATCACACATCACAAAACAAGGGTTAATTGACATATAACATATTATCCCTATACTCTGACGGACTAATTAAATACCAAATAAACTTAGGTAGGTCATACTAGCGAAGGAATTCTCCGTCTCTCCTCTCCTAGTTCTTGTCTCATATCTTAGCCAGTGATCATATCCCTAAGCTTTGATACCAACTGTGACGCCTCCAAAATAGGTATACATCACCCATCTTGAGTCGCCAAATACATGGTACAGAATATAAATACAAACTTAATTATACAACCGTCGTGTAATATACGACAATACATAAACTGAGAGTTTTAATAGAAATATTGTCATCTAGACAATATCCACACTCAAAAGAGTCCTCATTACATTTATTGTCACATTATTTAACAGAATAGTGAGGACTACTAATGCTATCATTTAGACCGTCACTCCTTTCCCCGACTCGTCCCAGCTATATTCTCATTTCCTGAAGAGAACAGTGAAAGAAAGGGTGAGCTCAATTAGCCCAGTAAGAAATATTATGACTAAGATAATACAAAATAAATTATCAATAGTCTTCAACAATCTTAAACTGATAAAATACAATAGACATCAAGTTTAACTGCAGCGGAATAAGCAATCCATTAGAAGAGTCAAGTAGAGCATAATATCTACTATCTTCTATGATTTAAAATGTTTTCATCAATTTTTATCGCTGAGACTCAGCTTAATAAATAAACCACATCATCTAATCATCCCTGTATTATGGGCCAAGGATATTCATTAAATCATCAATCGGCCATGACTATACTGAATAATCCCTGATCATAATCATTCCAAAAACTGTCCTTCAATGCATTATAGGCCACTGAGGACTTTTACCACATCATTTATAACATTATAGGTCATGATTATACCGAATGATCCCTGGTCATAATCATACTAAGTCCATCTATGCACATAAGCCAAAGATGACTTTCATTACAATATAAGCATGAGGATGATGACAATGACATAATAATTCAATAAAACAAGTTCAAGAATAATTTTAAAGATTAATATGTTAATTTATCCTGAACTCAATAACGTCCAAATTGTCAACATGATACTGCTTTGTGGAGTAAAATTCAAGAATGTTCAGAAAAATATTTTCACGAAAAGATATTGGATGAAACGCAAATATCTAGGATATTTCACTAATTTCAAGGAATATAAAAGCCAAAACTTTAACCAATTAAGTATAATAGAATGTATGAACTGCAAATGGATTTTCACCTGCCATGCGGTAATCCACGTATATAGATCATTTCTATAATTTAATAAGGAATGAATACAAAGGATCATTCACCATGCATGTGGTAATCCACATAGACAGGTTATTCCAACAGACTATTAAAGAATGGATTAACAGAAGGATTCACCATGCGTGCGATAGACTGCACATACATGTTATTCCCAATAGAATAATAAATAATGGAACCAGGTCATGCGTAACACACAGATAGGATATTTCGACAGAATAATAAATAATAGAACCAGGTCCGGCGTAAACGCACAGACATGATATTCTGACAGAATAATAAATAATAGAACCAGGTCCGGCGTAAACGTACAGATATGATATTCCGATAGAAAAATAAAAAATGGAATAATAGAAGAATTTCACCATGTATGCAGTACTTCGCATAAACAGGTTATTCCAACATAATAATGAGAAATGGAATAACAGAAGAATTTCACCATGTATACGGTAGTCCATGTATACATGTTATTCTAACAGAATGATAAGAATGGAATAACAGAAGTTCTCTTCATGAATACGAAAGAAATAATACCCCTTACGAGTACAATAAATAATATCCCTTACCTTAGAAGAACCAGATATTAGAAAAGTGAAGTAGCAGAATATTTTTTTTCTTTCTCTCTATAGTTTCTCTCTCTAGAGTTTAAGTAAATTTGTAAGAAATAATAAAGGAATGAGCTTCTATTTATAGGAGAATGGACTGAATAGTAACTAATTCTTGAATGGTCCAGATTGATTTACTTTTAAACGGACGGTCAATATTGATTTACTATTAAAACTTAAAGCAACAGTCTATACTGATTTACTATTAAAACTTTAAACCAGCGATCCATATTGATTTGCTATTATAACTTTCCACCAGCAGTCCATATTGATTTACTATTATATTTTCAACCAACGATCCATATTAATTTACTATTATAACTTTAACCAACGGTCTAAAAAATTAGCACATCTCCTCATGGAATAATATTGTACCCAAAAATAATTTGGACCCAAAAAAAATATATCTTTCGGGTGAATAGTGCCTTGTAAATAGTAACTCATGAATAATAACTCGTGAATAGTACTCTCACACGAAAAGTGCTTCGAATATCCGATTGAACACTATAACCTCCAGACATCAATTATTATCGAAATAAATGTCGATTTCCACTAACACAAATAATTCAACACAATGGAACTATCAAATTCATCTTTAATCAACACGAACTTATTCATCATGAATAACTTTGTCGTCTCAATTATTGATTTAATAATATAACATATTATGCAGATGATATTGTGACAATAATCGAATCAATAATATAAGAGATATGATGCATCAATTACTGTAGTAATAATTGAGTATTACTGAGCGACTTCTCACGTAAGCATCAATAACCAATACCGTGTGCTACTATGCAACCATGCGTATTACTGTACTTTTACTACCGGGTAGTTTAACAGTTTTAACGGTAACACATCCGCCGTTATTTTTATAAAAAGATAATTCTGTCGTTTTCTTACTACGACAATACTTCCGTTGTCGGGTCCACCAATGATTATGTCGTTGTACAAATATTTCCTGTTAAAACGAATATTCCCCGACCAATCGAATATTATATAACCACTTGCTTACTTTATAAAATTTGTAAATATTACCCACAAATATAGCATTATATCAAATCCACACAATAATATTTAAAAAAATATTTTAAGAAATTTAAATCTTTATTCATAAAATTTGGGGTCTCACAAAAACAGTCAGATGAAGAAAATGATAAATTTGAGTTTTTTTAAATAATGGCGTAATCGTTACCATTAGCACTGTTGGAATACCTAGTGGTTAAAATACAGTAATACGCATTGTTGCACAGTAGCACACGGTATTACACAGTATTGTTGAATTATTAATTCTTACGTAAAAGGGCACTACCCAATAATTGTTACAGTAATTACTGTTTAATATTTTATTTTATTGATTCAATAATTGCTACGTTGATATTTTATATTATTGTTATTTCAATAATTGTCATTACACAGTATTTCTCATTATCAGATCAATAATTCATAATATTTGAATAATATTATTAGATAACATTGTTGGCAATGTCTAGAAAATTCTGTCAAGGAGAGGTTTGGTCACCTAATTGCGTGCCAGTAAAGAGAAATCCTTATTGGAAAGTCCCCTTTTTCTTGGGAACGGCCAAGTTGTCATAATGGTGATTCTATAATATTATTTGCGAATAATTAAATATTAATTTATATGATAAGGAAATATTTATTTAATGTGGACATAAATGATGGATAGAAAAATATTTATTTTATGTGGTTATAAATGAATGAGTTAATGTTAAGGTGTTTTATCAGTATTTTTGTCGGAATGGAGGTATTAAAAATCAAAACAGTGTTCTTAAAGCTCTATTGTGTGAGTTATAATTTAATCCAACCCTTGGATCATTGCGATTTTTAGATATGTTATACATATATAAATTGAGTATATGTCCACAAATTTTGAACCGTTAAAAATTAACGTATGATTTGTTATAAATTTTTGAAGGTATTAAAAATCGTCCGTATGTGAGTTTTGAGCATTTTTTGTTTGGAATTTGAAAAAATTTTCTTCTACAAAGTTGTAGAGAATTAAATTTACTAAGAAAAAGACATGAGATTCAAAATTTTCTGATAAAAGGGTTATTTATTATGAATTGTTGAAGTTTCAAAAATTAAAATATTTTTAATACAATTATGGGTGGGACCCACTTTTATTTTTGTCAAAACATGTGCTGAGATTTTTTAAGAATGGCATGCCTTGATAGTCATGGTCTTGGCATGCGTAAGAAAAAAATAAAATAAAATATTATTTTATTAATTTAGTCTCCTATGGCGTTCTAGCATTTTCCTATAAATAGGCGCTTAGGTTAGAATTGAAAATCACACAAGAATCAGAGAATTCTTCTTTTATAATCTTGAGCGTATTTCTTTCGAGTTTTAGAGCGTAGAAAATAGTGAAAATTTTCTTCAAGAATATCCCCGCTATACTAGTTGGAATACTCTTCTTTCCAAGGTAAGGGATGTTATTTTTGTTCAATATTCGCTTGAAATAATATTTTCTTCTATACTCTGTAGTATGTAAGTAATATTATTTCATTTCAGATTTCGAATTCTATACTCGTTTTGTTAAAATTTTGGCTTCTATACTCCATGAAATTAGTAGAATATCCTTGATATTTGCGCTTCATCCAGTATCTTTTCATGAAAATATTATTATGAGCATTCTTGATAAATTTTTAACTTTTTCATGTCGAAGTACTATTCACGAGATTACTATTCCTGACGTACTATTCACGGGGTACTATTCACTCGAGTACTATTCACCGGGGGTACTATTCATGATAAAAATTAATTCGTTTTCGGTCCAAATTATTTTTGGTACAATATTATTCTTGAATTTTACTCCACAAAGCAGTATCATGTTGACAATTTGGACGTTATTGATTTCTGAATAAATTAAATTATAAATCTTTAAAAATTTATCCTTAAACTTGTTTTATTGAATTCTTATATCATTGTCATAATCCTCATGTTTATATTATGTTGAAAGTCATTTGTGGCTTGTAGTGCATAGATGGACTTTGTATGATTATGACCAGGGATTATTCGATATAATCATGACCGTAATATTTCAAGTGATGTGGTAAAAGTCCTCTTTGGCCCGTAGTGCATTGATGAACAGTTGTTGGCATGATCATGACCATTGATGAATACACGAATATCCTTGGCCCGTAGTGCATGGATAATTTGTGGTCGTGATACTAATGAATATCCTTGGTCGTAGTGCAGGGATGATGTGGATTATTTTTTAAGCTGAGTCTCAGCGATAAAAGTGATGAAATACCTTTTAAATCATAGAAGATAGAAGACTTTATTCTCTACTTGACTCTTCTAATGGATTGCTTGTTCCGCTGCAGTTAAACTCGATGTTTGTTATATTTTATCAGTTTAACACTGTTGAAGGCTAACGATAAATTATTCTGCATTATCTTAGTCATAATATTTCTTACTAGGCTAGTTGAGCTCACCCTTTTGCTTTTATTGTCCTCTTCAGGAAATGAGAATGTAGCCGAGACTAGTCGGGGAACGAAGTGATGGTCCAGATGATAGTATTAGTAGTCCTCACTATTCTATGAAATAGTGTGATAATAATTGTATTGATGACACCATTTGAGTTGAATACTGTCTAGAAGACAATATTCGTTTTAAAACTCTCAATTTATGTTTTGTCGTATTTTACACGACAGTTGTATTATTAAGTTGTATTTGAATTTTGTACCATATATTTGGCGACTCAAGATGGGTGATGTATACCTATTTTGGGGGCGTCACAGTTGGTATCAGAGCTTAGGGATATGATCTCTGGCTGAGATGTGAGACAAGAACTAGAAGGGGAGAGATGGGGAATTCCTTCGCTAGTATGACCTACCTAAGTTTATTAGGTATTTAATTGGTCGGTCAGAGTATAGGAATAATATGTTGCATGCCAATTAACCCTTGTTTTGTGGCAGTATTTGAAAATGACATCCGAAAATGTAGAGAATAGCAATGGAGCACAGGAGACCGTTGAGTCTCCACAGATCAATAATCAGAATAATGTGCATAAAGAAGGCGACAATCCTCATGCAAACAACAACACTGACCAAATGATGAACGATGGAATATTTAGAGGCTTTCTGCAATTCATGCAATATAAGGCAAGAGAGACTCCTGTCCGAAATACAGGTGGAAACACTGGCAACTCTCGGACGGTCACTGCTAAATAGTTCAAGGAGCTGGGACCACCAGAGTTTTTTGGAGAGCCAAAAACACTTAAGGCGGAGACGTGGATAAAGCAAATAAATAAGATATTTGATGTCTTGGGACGCTCCGAGGAGCAAAAGGTTCCCTTTGCCACCTTCATGTTGCGGGCAGAAGCATATTACTGGTGGTAATCTGTAAAGCGTACTCAACCTGCCGCACTGAAGATGTCTTGGGAGAAGTTCTAAGAACTGTTCAACGACAAGTACTTTCCCGAAAGTATTCGTCACATGAAGGAGGTAGAGTTCATCAAGCTGAAGCAGAACAATATGATCGTGTCGCAGTACGAAGCTAAGTTTGTTGAGTTGTCCCGGTTTGCGTCCCACTTGGTTAATAATGAGGAGAGAATGATGTGGATGTTTCTAAGAGGTTTAAAACCTGAGATACGTCAATACCTAATTTCTCATAAAATTTGCTTGTTTTCAGATGTTGTGAATAGGGCTCAGTTATTGAAACGTGATAATGATTCAACCCAACCAAGAGAGAGCAGCTGACAAAATGATAATACAAGTGGTAGCATTCATCGGAGCGGTGACAACAAACGTGGAGGGAATCAACATGCCAGAAATGGTAACCACTTCGGTGGTAATCATGGCCAAGATAATAAGAGTGGACATTTCAAGAAGAGGAGATTCAATAATGATGGAAAGACGTCAGCACCAGCACCAGTTGTTAAGGAAGAAGAACGACCACCTATCATATGCTTCAAATACGGAGGGGAGGGACACATCATTCCAAACTGCACGATGCAGTCCAAAGCGTGTTATAATTATGAAAGAGAAGGTCACCTAACCCAATTTTATCATGCACCGAAGACAAGTCCAGCTAGGATGGAGGCACCAAAGGCCGTCCCAAAAAAGTCAAAACTGGTAGTTCAAGGGAGAGCGTTTGCCGTGACGTCCCATAAAGCAAGGAACCCGAATGAGGTCATCACGGGTAAGCTTGTCATAAACTCTAGCAAAGTCTATACCTTATTTGATATCGGTTCTACCAATCTTTTATTTCTCCTACTTGCGCTCAACGTTTAAATTTGACTCCGGAGAAATTAGACTTTGACTTATCTGTTGAAACTTCGTTGGGAAAAACCTTTATTACATCCACTGTTTATAAGTCTTGTTTGGTTTAAATCAGTACCCTCACATTCCCTGTCAATTTTATTGCATTAAAAATACTTGTATTTGATGTAATTTTAAGGATTGATTGGTTAACTTCTCATCATGCAAAAATTGATTATTTTTATAAGGTTGTTAGCTTTCATATTCCTAACCAACCTATTATGCGAATTCAAGCAACCAAACCATTAAAATCAATCACTGTCATCTCAAGCCATAAAGCTATTCGTTTATTGAAAGACGGATGTCAAGCTTTCTTAGCTCATGTCACGGATTTAAACAAAAATACTTTAGTTTTGAATGATATTTCTATTGTTAATAAATTTCCTGACGTATTCCCTGAAGAACTTCCTGGCCTACCCCAGAGCGAGAAATTAAATTTTGTATCAACCTTGAACCTGGTACAAAACCCATTTCCAAAGCCCCATATCGATTGGCTCCTATTGAACTTCAGGAGTAAAAGACCCAATTGCAGGAATTGTTAGACATCAGTTTCATTCGTCCTAGTACGTCTCCTTGGGTGTTCCTGTTCTATTCGTGAAGAAGAAAGATGGGAGTATGCGACTTTGTATCAATTATCGGGAGTTGAATCATGTCACCATCAAGAATTGGTACCCATTGCCACGTATTGATGATCTGTTTGACCAGTTGCAAGGTGCCAAATTCTTTTTAAAGATTGATCTTCGTTCCGAATATCATCAGTTAAAGGTTAGAACTGATGACATTCCAAAGACGACTTTCAGAACTCGGTACGGGCATTATGAATTCCTAGTCATGTCTTTTGGATTGACTAATGCTCCTGTTGCCTTCATGGATATGATGAACTGAGTATTCAAGGAATATTTGGATCACTTTGTGGTCGTCTTTATTGATGACATCCTCATATATTCCAAAAGCCGTGAAGATCATGAGCAACACTTAAGGCTGATACTCCAAAAGCTTCGTGAAAATAAGCTTTATGCCAAGTTGAAGAAATGTGAGTTCTGGCTTGAGGAAGTAGCATTCCTTGGGCAAGTAGTATCAAGTCATGGAATATTTGTTGACTCGACAAAGATTGAAGCTATTCAAAGCTGAGAGCAACCTAAATCAGTGACCGAAGTACGTAGCTTTCTTGGCTCAGCTGGTTATTATCGGAGATTCGTAGAAGGGTTTTCTCGAATCGCTACTCCATTAACTCAGCTGACTCGGAAAGATACAAAATTCGGTTAGAGCGTGGAATGTGAGAAGAGTTTTCAAGAACTCAAGAGGAGACTCATTTCAGCACCTGTTCTGAAAATACCACCTGGCTCGGAGGGATTTGTCATCTACAGTGATGCTTCGAGCAAAGGGTTAGGATGTGTTCTCATGCAACATGGAAAAGTCATAGCCTATGCCTCTCGACAACTCAAAGAATATGAGAGGAATTATCCTACTCATGATCTAGAGTTGGCAGCTGTTGTCTTCGCACTTAAAATTTGGAGGCATTACTTGTATGGGGAGAAAATGGAGATCTTTACGGATCAAAAAAGCCTCAAATATTTCTTCACCCAAAAGGAGCTCAACATGCTGCAACGATGTTGGCTTGAACTGTTGAAAGATTATGATCATACCATTCAATACCATCCTGGTAAAGTGAACGTAGTAGCTGACGCATTGAGTAGAAGATCATATGCGGGTACGAGTGCGATATTGTCAACGCAAAGGCCCATTTTATATGACTTACAAATGATGGAGATAGAGTTAAATACTCAAGGGACCGATGTGATGATAGTGAATATACGAGTAGAATCGACTTTAATCGATAAAGTGAAAGCTGCTCAAGCTACAGACCTAGAGCTGATGCGTATGAGGAAGAAAGTGCAAGAAGGTGCTATACCGGAAGCAAGAATCGATGAAGAAGGAATACTTTAAGTCAATTTCAGACTTTGTGTTTGTCGACGTCGGGATTTTTATTTGTCCCTTTTCGTTACCTGTTCTTTTGTGTTCTCATTTTAGGTGAGATTTGTTTGAAAAAATAAGTGAAAAAGGTCCGACATGTGTAATGTCGACGATTAGACTGTAAGAGTCGCCAGTTAGTTTTTTAGCTGGTTGTACCAACACAACTGAGAAAAGGTTTGTACATTGACCTAGTGATGTGACACTGCTAAACGGGTCGGTGAAACCGAGATTCAATTAGGGTCCAGGGACTTGCTTATGCGGAGGGAAGGTGTTAGGCACCCCCCGACATCCGTGTTGCCACGGTGACCGCCACTTTTTAATAAACTGTCATATGAATGTGTATGTGTGTGTGTGTGGGTCAATGTGCTGTTATTTAGAAGTAGTGCTATGCCTCGTTTGCACCTATATACAAAGGGTTTGAATTTATGTAAAAATTCAGTTTTAAACAAGATATAGCAGTGATGTTTTAAAAGAGGTTTTTCAAACCATGTGTTCAATAGTAATTGAGACCTTTGATACTTCTATTTTATTCCGTATTCGGCTTGATTGATTTTATTTTACAGATGCGAGGCATCTGTATGAAAATAATGTACAAAATGTGTTGAATTCCTCGTGGGTATGAGAACCATCTGAGGAAATCCAAAAATCATAGATAAATTTACAAGCTGCTTACAACTGAAAAGGTCCATCACGGGAACCGAATCTAGATTCAGTAAACTGAATCTGTGATCACATGATTCCTAGGCTCACATGATGCCGTAATTGATATAAACGCACTAAGCAGGTATATATGTAAAAGATATAAATATATATATACAAACATGATCACCAACCACGAAGCAGCTCCATGGGGGATCAGAAATGTAAATTAAGCTGTAAAAGCGATCAACCGCCACGGAGGAAACTCCAGGCGGGATGAAATGTATAGAAAACAGTAGAAACGGTCAACCACCACGAAGTAAACTCCAGGTGGGACGAAATATATATATATATATATATATATATATATATATATATATATATATATATATATATATATATATATATATATATATATACGAAAGCAAATAAACGCTCAATATATAAAATTCAGGCTTATCGAATAAAGTCCGACAACAGTTAATATATATAAATGCATATATATACAAAAGCAAGTAAACGCTCCAGACCGAAGTCTAGGCTCAATCGAGGCATAACTCGATAATGTTAGTATATATATATATATATATATATATATATATATATACACATATATATATATATATGTATATATGTATATACAAACTGAAATAAAACTACGGACCGAAGTGGTACAAAAACAAATACAACCTCAGTAATACAATTGTCGTGCAAAATACGACAACACATATACTGTGAGTTTGAATACAAATAGAGAGTATAAAAACTCGAAAAGAGTCCTCATTACAATTATTGATACACTATTTTACAAAAATAGTGAGGACTGCTAAATAACTTTCTAAAACCATCACTCCATACCCCGGCTAGTTCCTGCTATACTATCTCCTCCTGAGAAGAAAATGGAACAAAAAAGGTGAGCTCAACTAGCCCAGTAAGGAATATTATGACAAAGATAATATACAACAAATTATTGTTAGTCTTCAACAGGAAAAATCTGATAAAATATAATAGACAACAAGTTTTAGATCAACAACTACAGCGGAAATAACAATCCATTAGAAGAGTCAAGTAGAGAAAGAATTCTACTATCTTCTAAGATTTAAAAGTTCATCATCAATATTTTATCCCTGTAACATCAATCAATATACATCTTGAATCAAATATTTATCTTTGCACTACAAGCCAAAGATATTCATTTGTATCACCAGTTGATCATGTTCATCTCAACACCTGTTCATCTTTGCACTACAGGCTAAATATATTCATCAGGTAATCATACATCTTTGCACTATAGGCCAAAGATATTCAGTAGTATCATCATTTAGGACTGAGGATGATGAAAAATATTTTAAAGAAAACGAATCTAGTGAGATAAAAGAACAAATATTAGGGATTCGTATTACAGTTTATCCAAGTTCAATAATACTCCATAATAACCAATTTTGAAGCAGAATTCAAAAATAAAGATCAAAACATGGATACAATCAAAGATAGTAACCATAATAGACAACTTGGACAAAAAGAAGAAAATTTCATTTTTCGATGAATAGTGCCGTATTCGTGAATAGTGCCGTATACGTGAATAGTAACGTATACGTGAATAGTAATCCCGACACAAAAAGTTTCAAATTTGATTAAAAGTTTATACCAACATTTCGGTATAATGATATTGAAGAAAATATTATTTTAGGAAGAATATAACACCCCTTACGTCAAAATATCAGTACTTCTAATCGGAATATCGGTATAAGGCTGAAGGAAACTTGCACTGATGAATAGAAACTCACAAAGTATCTAAATACTCACAAAATACACTCAATAATCTAGAGAGAAAAAGAGAGAAAACTTGTATCTGGTGTGATTTTTAATTCTAACTTAGCCCTCTATTTATAGAAAAATAGTAGCACGCCGAAGCAGACTTAACCTGCAACCTGATGGATTTACCTGCTACTATTCTCACCCACCACATTTAAATAAAAATCTCAGCACATTTTCAACAATCAAAAGTGGGGTCCACCAATTCTAGAATTTTCCACCAAAATGATAAATTCCAAAACTTCAACAATTTCTGAACCAATTAACTCTTAAAATTCATAACAAATCATACGTTCATTTTTAACGGTTCAAAATTTGTGGATATATACTCAACTTATATATGTATAACATATCCAAAAATCACAACGATCCAACGGTCGGATTAAAAATTATAACCCCCGCAATATATCTCAAAAACTATGATTAATTTTTAATACATCCATTCCGACAAAAATACTGATAAAACACCTCAACATTAACTCCTTCATTTTTTAACCACAAAATATATCCAACATTTATATTCACATAAAATAAATATTTCCTTATCATATGAATCAATAATTAATTATTCACAATTTATATTACAGAATCATATTTATGACAACCAGGCCGTTCCCAGGAAAGAGGGGGCATTCCAATAAGGATTTTTCCTTATTGGCGCGCAATTAGGTGACCAAACCTCTCCTTAGACAGAACTTTCTAGACATTACCAATAATGCTATCTAATAATATTATTCAAATAATATGAATTATTGATCTGATAATGGGAAATACTGTGCAGTGACAATTATTAAAACAACAATAATATAAAATATCAATGCAGCAATTATTGAATGAATAAAATAAAATATTGAACAATAACTACTGTAACAATTATTGAGTAGTGCCTTCCTTCGTAAGAATTAATAATTCAAAAATACTGTGCAATCCATGTGCTACTGTGCAACCACGTGTATTACGGTATTTTAACCACCGGGTATTCCAACAGTGTTAACGGTAACAACTACGCCGTTATTTATAAAAACTCAATTTTTATCGTTATCTTTATCCAACCGTTTTCCGTTATGGGGCCCACAAATAGCTGCGTCGTCGTACGAATATTCCCCGACAGTTAGAATATTCCACGACCAAACGAATATTCCCCGATAAAATGAATATTTTATAACCACTTGTTTATTTTATAAAATTTACACATTTCACCCATAACCAAAATATTATATCAAATTAACACCTTATTATTCACAATAATAATTAGAGAAAATTTAATTTTATTCATTAATAAGTTGGGGCCTTACACGAAGTCCGGGCAAACACACGCAACACGACTCTCAACATAAAGAAGGGTGTGTGCAAATGTGAAGAGAAAGGCTTAAAAATGTGTAAGAAGGCTTACAGTGGGCTGCCAAAGAAGACTTCAATGACTTTAAAGTAGATAAACATTGGCTTTCACCGGTACAGAAGTAGCTATATGTGAGCTCACAAGTGTTTAAAATAAGAAAGCACTCAGTTTGGGGTATGTACAGAGCAAATTGGACAGGGCTTCCTCGCCTTTTCTCCTTCCAAAATGGCCACCCCAAGCCCTCTATTTATAGAGGGTGGAGCCGCAGGTGTACCTGAGGCTGCCCGGGGTGCCCCGGGCTTCGCGGGTCCCACTGTCTCGAAGTACGTGCACATAGGCAATGTGATGTTCGCTCAAACTTGCAGAATTGCAATCCGGGCATCCGACTGAGGTATATAGTACCTATTTCAGACCGCCGTTGTCGAGAGTTACGCAATGACATGGGATTAGATGTTGTACGAAGTCATAAAGATGGGACGATGCCCTCCGATCTTCAGCTTCAAATTCTATCTGTTATCCTGCACAATAGTCACTCGAGATTGGTTTTTCTTGGCTCTTGTGGGACATTGTTGTGTAGAAATGTATGTTTGAAATGTTGAGACGATGTGATGTGGCGTCATGGTGGCAAGATGACGACTTTGCCCCTCACCAGGGTTATCTCCGATTTGGACTGATAAAGCAGACGTTGCTCAGGGTTATCGCTGAGATTGGACTACTGCAAATGTTGAAGGTCCTCAATGTCATCTCTGAGGTGTGCCTGTCTTGTACTGAGTGCCTCGGTGTGAGCGTCGAGGTTGAAGCTGATGGCATGCATTTGAAACAAGCATTTCTGGGGTTATCTTCGGAACTGCCATTGCCTTCCTTGGGGTTATCTCCAAGGTTGGAATCTGCTATTCCCAGTGTTGGGACTGAGACAGAAGATCTCGGGGTTATCTCTGGGATGAATCGATCTTCTCTGGTTTGTGTTTCGGTATTGGATCTGTATGCCTTGGGATTATCTCCGAGGTTGGAATTGTTACTCCAAGTGTGTGTTCTGGGGTTGAGCTATTACTCCCAGTGTGTGTTTCGGGGTTGAGCTGTTCCTCCCGGTGGTATTCGGAATGGATATGAATAGTCTTCTAGGGTTTCCTCTTGAAAGACGAATCTGCGCTCCTACGATGTCAGTAACAGATATGCAAAAATTTTGAGTATCTACAGTGTTCCTAACGACCCAGATTTAAAGTATAAAATCATGATGGAGGCGCACAACACACCTTTTGCAATCCATCGTGGGACAACCAAAATGTATCATGATCTTCAACATATATTTTGGTGGAGCAATATGAAGAGAGAGATCCTGGAGTTTATCTCAAGGTGTCTAACTTATCAACGAGTCAAGGTGGAGCATCAAGTACCAAAAGGCCCATTGCAACCACTTGAAATTCCAGAATGGAAGTGGGAGCACATTACCATGGATTTCGTTACCGGTCTTCCCGAGGTTTCTCAAGGCATAGATGCGATTTGGGTCATTGTTGATTGATTGACCATGTCGGCTCATTTCTTACCTATACGAGAAACTTACACACTTTAACATCTTACTCGTATGTACATAAACGAGATTGTAAGATTTTATGGTATGCCAGTATCCATAGTTTCTGATCGAGACCCAAGATTCACTTCAAGATTTTGGGTTAGTTTGTAAAAAGCTATGTGCACGAATTTATGATTTAGTTCGGCTTATCATCCTCAAACGGACGGGCAGTCAGAGAGGACTATTCAAACTCTTGAAGATCTATTAAGACTCTGTGTCCTTGACTTCAAGGGAAGTTGGGACAAGTTTTTACCATTAGTGGAGTTTTCCTACAACAACAGTTATCAAGCAAGTATTGGCAATGGCTCCATTCGAGGCGTTGTATGAAAGAAAGTGTCGTTCTCCAGTATACTGGGATGAGGTGGGTGAAGTAACGTTGTTGGGACTGGAGTTGGTACGTATGACTACGGAAAAGATTCAAACGATCCGACAACGTATAAAAACCTCACAAGATCGACAAAAAAGTTATGTTGATCTTCATCGAAAGGACGTGAAATTCGATATTGGAGATCATGTGTTGTTACGTGTTGCTCCATGGAAAGGAGTTACGAGATTTGAAAAGAGAGGAAAGCTCAATCCTCGATTCATTGGCCTATTTTTAATCCTCGATCGAGTAGGAATTGTGGCCTATAGACTCGCTTTACCGCCAAGTATGTCTCGTGTTCATAACATTTTTCACATATCCATGTTACGTAAATATGTGAAAGACTCGAACCACATTATTGAGTTAGAACCGGATGAAATAGCGAAAGATTTAACGTATGAAGAGGTTCCTGTTAAAATCTTGGATAAGAAGGAACATAGTTTACGATCAAAGGTTATACCTCAAGTCAAAGTTTTGTGGAGAAATCACGATGTTGAGGAAATAACCTGGGAATTAGAATCTAAAATGAAATCAAGGTATCCTTACCTCTTCGACATACCAGGTACGTACCCTAATTTTCAGGGCAAAATTTCATAAGAATGGGAGGTTGTAAGACCCCAACTTTTATGAATAAAGATGAATTTTCTATAAATATCATTTTTGAATATTAAGGAGTAAATTTGATATAATGTTATAGTTATGGGTAATATTTATAAATTTTGCAAAATAAAGAAGTGGTTATAAAATATTCATGTTGTCGAGAAATATTCGTTTGGTCGTCGAATATTCTTTCTGTCGGGGAACATTCGTACGACGACGCAGCCATTTGTGGGCCCCATAACAGAATAACTGTCGGATAAAGTAAACGACATATTTGAGTTTTTATAAATAATGGTGTAATCGTTACCGTTAGTACTGTTGAAATACCTAGTGGTTAAAATACAGTAATACGCGTTGTTGCACAGTAGCACACGGTATTACACAGTATTATTGAATTATTGATTCTTACGTAAAAAGGCACTACCCAATAATTGTTACAGTAATTATTGTTTAATATTTTATTTTATTGATTCAATAATTGCTACGTTGATATTTTATATTATTGTTGTTTCAATAATTGTCATTGCATAGTATTTTCCATTATCAGATTAATAATTCATATTATTTGAATAATATTATTAGATAGCATTATTGGCAATGTCTAGAAAGTTCTGTCAAGGAGAGGTTTAGTCACCTAATTGCGCGCCAGTAAGGAGAAATTCTTATTGGAAAGCCTCCTCTTTCCTAGGAACGGTCAGGTTGTCATAATTGTGATTCTGTAATATTATTTGTGAATAATTAAGTATTGATTTATATGATAAGGAAATATTTATTTTATGTGGACATAAATGATGGATAGAAAAATATTTATTTTATGTGGTTATAAATGAAGGAGTTAATATTGAGGTGTTTTATCAGTATTTTTGTCGGAATGGAGGTATTAAAAATCAAAACAGTGTTCTTAAAGCTCTATTCCGTGAGTTATAATTTAATCCGACCATTAGATCATTGTATTTTTGGATATGTTATACATATATAAGTTGAGTATATGTCCACAAATTTTGAACCGTTAAAAATTAACGTATGATTTTTTATGAATTTTTGAAGGTATTAAAAATCGTCCGTATGTAAGTTTCGGGAATTTTCTGTTTGAAATTTGGAAAAACGTTCTTCTACAAAGTTGTAGAGAATTAAATTTCCTATGAAAAGAAAATGAGATTCGAATTTTTTTGATAAAATGACTATTTATTATGAATTGTTGAAGTTTCAGAAATTAAAATGTTTTTATTACAATTATGGATGGGACCCACTTTTGTTTTTGTCAAAACATGTGCTGAGATTTTTCAAGAATGACATGCCTTGATAGTCATGGTCTTGACACGCGTAAGGAAAAAATAAAATAAAATATTATTTTATTAATTTAGTCTCCTATGGCGTTCTAGCATTTTTCTATAAATAGGCGCTTAGGTTAGAATTGAAAATCACACCAGAATCAAAGAATTCTTCTTTTATAATCTTGAACGTATTTCTTTCGAGTTTTAGAAAGCTTTGAGCGTAGAAAATAGTGAAAATTTTCTTCAAGAATATCTCCGCTATACCAGTTGGAATACTCTTCTTTTCAAGGTAAGGGATGTTATTTTTGTTCAATATTCGCTTGAAATAATATTTTCTTCCATACTCTGTAGTATGTAAGTAATATTATTTCGTTTCAGATTTCGAATTCTATACTCGTTTTGTTAAAATTTTGGCTTCTATACTCCATGAAATTAGTAGAATATCCTTGATATTTGCGCTTCATCCAATATCTTTTCATGAAAATATTATTATGAGCATTCTTGATAAGTTTTTAACTTTTTCATATCAGAGTACTATTCACGGGGTTACTATTCTCGAAGTACTATTCACGGGATACTATTCACTCGAGTACTATTCACCCGGGGTACTGTTCATGATAAAAATTAATTCGTTTTCGGTCGAAATTATTTTTGGTACAATATTATTCTTGAATTTTACTCCACAAAGCAGTATCATGTTGACAATTTAGACATTATTGATTTCTGGATAAATTAAATTATAAATCTTTAAAAATTTATCCTTGAGCTTGTTTTATTGAATTCTTATATCATTGTCATCATCCTCATGTTTATATTCTGTTGAAAGTCATCTGTGACCTGTAGTGCATAGATGGACTTGGTATGATTATGACCAGGGATTATTCGGTATAATCATGACCGTAGTGCATGGATAATTTGTGGTTGTGATACTAATGAATATCCTTGGCCGTAGTGCAGGGATGATGTGTATTATTTTTTAAGCTGAGTCTCAGCGATAAAAGTGATGAAAAACCTTTTAAATCATAGAGGATTGTAGATTTTATTCTCTACTTGACTCTTCTAATGGATTGCTTGTTTTGCTGCAGTTAAACTCGATGTTTGTTATATTTTATCAGTTTAACACTGTTGAAGGCTAACGATAAATTATTCTGCATTATCTTAGTTATAATATTTCTTACTGGGCTAGTTGAGCTCACCCTTTTGCTTTCATTATCCTCTTCAGGAAATGAGAACGTAGCCGGGACTAGCCGGGAAACGGAGTGACGGTCCAGATGATAGCATTAGTAGTCCTCGCTATTCTATGAAATAGTGTGATAATAATTGTATTGAGGACACCATTTGAGTTGAATACTGTCTAGAAGACAATATTCATTTTAAAACTCTCAGTTTATGTTTTGTCGTATTTTACACGACAGTTGTATTATTAAGTTATATTTGAATTTTGTACCATGTATTTGGTGACTCAAGATGGGTGATGTATACCTATTTTGGGGGCGTCACACTACAAGCCCCGTTGTTTACTTTTTTGAGTTCTTCTCCTTTCTTTCTGAATTTGTGCATGAACCATGCATGACATCGGGGAACACAAAGTTCAGTCCCTATAAAATGGCTTCATGTATATCTGAAACAATGCATTGGCCTTCCCTAACTCCACAAGCATTTCTCAAATTGACGAAAAACCATCTCCAAGATAATTCATTTTCACTGTCAACCATTGCAAAAGCAATAGGAATAATGTTTCTGTTTGCATCCTGGGTGGTTTCTATTAGGAGTGTCCCCCCATAGGTTAATTGTATGAATGAGCCATCAATTACAATGATTGGGAAGCAATGATGCCATACATTAATGGATGCTCCCATGGCAAAGAAGAGATACTTGAAACGACCATTTCTTTCCAACTCCAGGGTTGTGATGGAACCTGAAATGAAAATTCAGTACTGTCAATATAAATCTATGTAACAGATAATGTCCAAACTTGTAGTCGATTATAACCATTTATATGGTTACTGGTATCCAATTAATTAGCATTTAATTTTTTCCCTATAGTTCAGATTTTGTCCAAAATGCCATTTAAGAGTAACCTTTTATGTAGATATTGATTACATGCAAAAAACCATTTTTATAGATTTTTTTCATAGTGCAGTTGGTAGCCAAACCTTCATACAAAGGTAACCAATTCAATTTTATTGGGTTAACGACTAATTATAAAAAATTTAAGAACAATTTTCAAGTATTACCTGGATTTGTTTTCTTCAAGACGTGCAACCATGAAGGGATCAGAGAGTAGTCATGTAGATTTCTTCTTATTTTTTCCAATGATTTCTCCTTTGATCTCCATGCTTTTTGGTAAGAGATAGACACATTATACGTTGTCATCATGTCTTCCATAATATCTGTTGGTGTGTATAGTTTCTTCAAATTTGTTAATCTATGCATTATGCATTCACTAACCAACTCACTATTTGTTTGTCTGTGATTTCCCAGCAGTATGTCGGGTGAACAAGTGTGGAAATCATTGAATTCTCTCACCATGAGCATACTGGTTTTCTAAAACTTTGATGCTCTTAATTTCCATTTGCAATTTTCATTCTCTATGCATACTAGCACAAAGTCTCTACCACTTGTTATTTCAACCTTGTGTTGTCGATTTTGCCTTATTGAATGTAGTCTTATTGCTTGTGCTATGATTTTTTGTCTTCGTAAGTTTGATGTATTTTCACTTCAAATTCATTCGGATCTAGTATGACCTCATCATATTGTTCTTCAGTGTATGCTATGCCTTGTTGTCTGTCTTGTTCTTGATTAATAGCTTCGATGGTAAGCTGCTCAGCATATTGTGATCTAATTTGGTAATCTTGTGTTGCAAACGGTAAAAGTTTAGATTTCCATTGTGTCAATCTGATTGGCTTTACAACTTTCATCCTATTTTCTTCTACATTTCTCAAGTTCTGTAAGATTGTAGTGCCTCCATTGATGTATACATTATCTATAATTAGTGGAAACATGCCATGTTCATCTAATTTTCTACTGACTTCCATAAAGAATCTGAAGGTTGCTTCATTTGACACACTGATCGGCGGAATGTTGCTTCTAATATGAAATTCGATTGACAATTCTGTTGTGTTGGTGTCTAACCTTATTTCATTTCATACCAAGTTATGTATTTCTGTGAATGAACAAGTTGAAGGGACTAGTAGGCTGGTAACTTCAAAATTATGATATTGGTTACTGTCAAACCACGTTCCGTTGAAATAAAGTACAACTGGAATCATCTCCATTGTCTGACAACTAAAACATTAAAATTAATACAATATTGTAAATGGTGACCAAATCAACATTATATAGTAACCAAAATATATATTATTAGTAACTACACATCTTCAACACATTGTTTGCATTCAGTTTATAATCAAATCACTGGCTATCATTACGTGGTGACCAATTAAAGACTGGATAATTAAACCAAGGTGACCAAACCCTTATATGAAGGTAACCAAACTATGAATGTGTATTAACTACGGGTCAGAACATGTATTGAACCTGGAAAGACCCATTCCAAAGTTTCAGTCTACAATTCTTCTTTATACAAATTTGGAATCCATCAATAAACAACTACTAATCCTTCTATTAGTTTTGTTTCTGGTTACTAATTGAAAATCAAAATCTTATACTTAGTGTCCGATTCCAAGTTAAATTAAGAGATTTCAATATCTAGATTTAGATTATGGTTTACTTACCTTCGTAATTATGTTCCAGTTTCGGTTCTAATATCTGAAGCAGAATGACGGTTTCGAAATCCTTCGATCTTCTCGAGAATGCCGGTTTTGGATCTCCTCTTTGCAAAATTCAACTAATCCGACTTCTTCTTTGTTCGTGACTACTCCGGCTTCTTCTTTGCTTCTTCTTTGTTACTAATTTTGAATGATCTCCGGTTTGGATTAATCAGACTTCTTATGTCGATTATGGATTTCCCTTTTACAAATTTCGACAACTCTGGTTTCTTCTTTGTTCGTGAGTTAGAATGCTTTTCAGTTTGGATAAATCCGGCTTCTACTTTTTCTCGTGATTTTGAATGATTGATTTGATTGGTAACTGCCGCATACGACAGGAGAAGATTTCTCCTCGATTTCAGGTTTTCTTTATTTATGTGATATTGAATAATATGATGTGGTTATTGTGTTGTACTTGTTTTGTAATTATTTTGTTGATGCAGTAATTTTGTAATTATTTTCTAATTATTGTATATTAGTATAAAGAACCCTAAATTTTAATGCATGGCTAGTAAAATTTGATGCATGGACCATACGACATAAGGTTAAAGAAAAATTATAATTGCTTAGATGAACTTATGGTAAGAAATTCATGTTTGTATGATTGTACCACAAGTAACATTACGTCATAACTTTGAAGTTCATTTGTGACAAATAACTTTACTTTCCAGGCTACTAATAAAAATATATTATATATAAAAAATGCCACAAAATGACAAGAAGCAAGGACTATTCCCAAGTTCATACATATTATGCCAAAAGGGAAAGAAAACAAGTGCAAAGCAGCTGTTTCAAATTCTTAAAAACCATTTCCAAATTTTATAGTAGATAAATAAGGAAAATTTAGTTCTATCTAATTATGTATGCAATGATACAAGAACCTTTTCTTATAATGCAATTGAATATGTTTATTCTTGATTTTCTCTATTTTATTTTATTTTGAGGGAAGATATGTTGCTGTTCAAAATGTTAGGGGAATTCTGAAACTCAACAAACTCAAACTTTAACTAAGAGCAGACAGTGTAAGCAGCTGTTTCATACCAATGTTTCTAGATCTGTTCGCACCAAGACATACTCCAGAAAGTATGTATTTCCATGAACTAGTGAGTAAAGCAGAAGAACAACACCTTCATCAGCCAAAGGCCTGAGAAGATGTAACCAAATAGATCAAACTTCAAAATCTTAACCAAAATGAGAACAATATTACTATGATGAACAGGTTTGCGTGTGCATGAGAGAGAGAGAGAGATTTAATAGCAGGTTTGTACATTTTTCATACGATACATGTATATAACTAAGGTAAGGATACAAATGTTTCACACTGAAAAGTAAAAAAAATAAATGTATATATATAGGCCACACACTCCTCTTAGAAAGCCTTTAGCAAGTAATTTTAATTGGTTTTTCCTTTTCCATGAAGTTTAATTTCCGCTAAACCAATTATGGAGCTATATATACAGTTGTTGCCTTACAACTGTTTAGTTTAAAGCATCACTACACTGCAGACTTGCACATGAAAATTGAAATAAAGACATGAGAATTATGAGAGTATGAGATAATAGCAAAAACATACAGATTCGGAATGCAAGGCAAAGAAGATTAGGATTTTACATGAATTGTTTTGTATTATAATCAGGATGAAGCTATGTTTACTTATGTAATTTTAGTATATATATTAGTGTTGGGCCATGATTATTTGGGACTATTGGACCACCCTTATTTGGGCCTTTGGAGTGTTGGGCCATTATGGAGATATTTTTGGGCTTAGGCCATTGGCTGATGAAGTGGATCAGTACTGAACTTTGGATCCATATACTTAGTTAAAGGATGTTAAACATAATCCTGAGTTAGTGGGAAACAGTGATTTGATATGGATAGAGATTGCATGCAATTAGATGAGGTCATAGAAGGCGTTGCATGCAAGGCGGTGAGACGAATATAAAAGTACAGAGCACTACATGAGAAAGGTAATATGCAATTTATCTTATAGACACTAGAACACACAACCTCCATTGTTAACCTTACTTCCGGCTTGTACTGATTCTCACACTGGAGCTATCCCCCGGCGGCCCAAGCCGTCAAGCTCTTGGTGCTGACTCGTTTTCTGTGCATGATTGAACGCACTTTTTTGGTGATTGAGGCGCGTGAAAATATCTTGGCGTTAACATAGGCGCTAGAATGATGGTCTTTTCTAGTGTTTCTGGTTTTCAATCACATTGGTTGTACATCCTACATCGGAAGTTATGGTGAAAAGTAGGACAATCACAGCTGAAGGGCAGCCAACAACGGCGAGTTCTTCTCAACAGAGAGTTTCTGTTAAAGACATGCTGGGACCGTCGAAGAGCATCCATGACAGACTTGGATCTCAGGACACCCCTGCAGGGTCTCATGCAAAAGACCATGATGATGTCAGAAAGAAGTTATTTTTCACTGCCAGTAAATAGCCTAACAAGGATCAGAAAAGGGTAGAAGGCACACTGCCTAGAACCCAACACCGAGAAGGTCAGGCAGACAAGGCATCTAGCTTGGCCAAGATGGCACAAGAAACTGAAAAAGCTTTAAAAGTGATTCTGCAACAACGGGAAGAGATTGCCGAACAGATGGTTTATATGGCTAGAATGGAAGATGAGGCCTCTAGTTATGCTCGACCTAAAGAATGTGGCAGGTCCCTGGAGAGGCGAACAGGGAGAAATGAGGAGCCCATGCAGTCTGAAAGCACATCTCGGAATCGTTCTCGAGACCGAAGAAGAGTAAGGGGTCATACTCCCGAAGATCCAAAGAGGGCACCTTGCCCTGAGGATTCTCGGGGTAATGACAAGAGCAGGCGAAGAAGTAGATCGAGAGGACGAACGCCCGAGAGTTCAAAGAAGGCACCTCGCCTTGAGTATTCTTGACATAGCAAGAAGGGTAGACGCCAAAACAGATCTAGGGATAGTACTCCTGAGAATCCAAAGACGATGCACTGCCCTAAGGATACTCGCTACAGCAGAAGTCATAGACGAAGCCCTTCTAGGGTAGCCAGTTCGGATAGAAAGGGCCAATCTGATCAGAAGAAGAGAAGCTCCTCGAAGAAGGAAATCTCTTCGCAGCCAGAAGGAGTTAAACTCTTAGCTAAAGAGGTGAAGGAGCTTCGGAGGTAACTGGCGAAAGTGCAGCAGGTGAATGAAAGGTTGAGTAAAAAGGCATCCCTTTTCTCTTCGAATATTCTTCGGGAGAAGGCGGATCCTAATAAAAAGCTTCCTTATATGGAGATTTACGATGGCTTAGGAGATCCGTATGACCACATCCAGGCGTCTGATAGGCTGATGGACTATTATGATTATTCGGATGCAGCTAAGTGTCAAACTTTTGTGACGACGTTAAGAAAAGATGTAAGGCAGTGGATGGGAATTTTGACTCCGGACTCAATTTCATCTTGGGCTAACTTGTGTGACAAGTTCCATGCTCGGTTCGGGAGCAATAAGAGGAGAGGAAAGCCCACAGGGTCGTTGGCACATATTAGACAGTATCCGAATGAGACTCTGGGCCAATACATGAAGAGGTTCAGAGAAGCAGTGGGTTATGTAACAGATCTCAATGATCTTCAGGCTGTAGGTCTATTTTAGAACGGGTTGGACTTGGTGAAGTCAGAGAAGTTGGTGAAGAAGCTGATGTTCAACCATCCAAAGAGCTTGACTGAAGCATTTGAGAAGGCAGAAGGCTTCATCATGGTAGAGGAAGCAATGACTAGCCTGAAGTAAGGGCCTTCGAAAAAGACAAAAGAGAAAGACAAGGATAAATCCGATGGTAATCATAAGAAGAGTGGTGGCAATAATAATCGATATGATGGGAATCAGAAGATGTATAACAACAATTGGGGGTCGAAAGGAGGTCGACCACCTTTTCCGAGTCAGAAAGTGAATAAGGTATTTACCCAACTTAATACGGATCGAGCTACCATTCTAGAGCAGATAAAGGACCAACCCTACTTCGAGCCTCCTCGTTATAATCTTAAACCAGGGTCATGAAATCCTTACAAATATTGTGATTACCATCAGGTAGCTGGGCATGATACGAACTCATGTTAGAATTTAAGAGAGTTCATTAAAAGAAAAGTCTAAAGTGGTGCTTTGGTTTAATATGTAGCAGGGTGGCTGCCCCCGAAGGAATAACTAAGGGATAGAGGGCCTGTTCAGGCTGCCCAACCTGCACAACAAGGTCCAAATGAACCGGCAAGACATGTTGTGGATGTAATTACAAGAGGAAACATTGGTAAAGTTGCTGGAAAGAAGCGTAGAGGGTATTTGGATTCGGTAATGTCAGTGGCGGGTAAACCTCTGAAGGTGGAAAGGTCGTACCCAGGTTCGGTGATCTCTTTCACAGATGATGACTTCCCTTTCGAGCCCATTGAATCCTATAAATGAGCTTTGGTAATTGCTGCACAAGTGGGTTCAGTAGACATGAAGCGAATGATGATAGATAATGGGTCTTCGGTGGATATCTTGTATGCACATGCTTATCAGAGGATGCATCTAGATGGAAGAAAGATGGAGATCGGGCAAGAAGATCTTCTATATGGGTTTAGCAACGATCCAGTCAAAGTGGACGGGACGATCGAGTTGTCGGTTATCTTTGGGACAGCTCCTCAGCTGGTGGAGATTATGTGTAAGTTTTACGTAGTACATTTGGACTCGACATACAACGCCATTTTGGGTAGGCCCACTTTAACAGCTCTTCAGGCAGTTACATCGATTCCCCATTTCAAGATTAAATTTCTGACACCACATGGAGTTGGGGAAGTTGCTAGAGATCTGGACTTGGCGAGGAAATGCTATCAGAATGCGTTGATTACTTCAGGTGTAGGGGTCAATAGGCAGAAGCAAACCATGGCTATTGAGATTGAGCCATTTATAAAAAGCAGTACAGAGCCATTAGTTATGCCAGCAGAAGAGATCGAAGAGTTTGAACTGATTCCGGGAAAGAAGGAAAAGACTGTGAAGATAGGTTCAGGTCTACCGGAACCTTTTCGGACGAACCTGGTGGAATTACTTCGTCGTTATGCTGATATCTTTGCTTGGATTCAAAGTGACATGCCTGGGGTAAGTCGAAAGGTTGTTGAACATAGGCTACACGTAGATCTAGTAAAGAAATCAGTTTGACAGAAATGTCAGATTTTTGCGCCAGAGAGACAGAAGATAATCAACGAGGAGATTGCAAAGTTGTTGGCAACAAATTTTATATTTGAGATCGATTATCTAGAGTGGATGGCGAACGTGGTTCTGGTGCAGAAGCAAAATGGAAAGTGGTGAGTTTGTATAGATTATACTGATCTGAACAAAGCATGCCCGAAGGATTTTTATCCTCTGCTTCATATCGATCAGCTTATTGATGCGACTTCGGGGTATGCCCTGCTTAGTTTTATGGATGCTTTTTTAGGTTATCATCAGATTTCTGTGTGTAAGGAAGACATCCCAAAGATAGCATTCATCACTCATCGGTCGGTATATGCTTATAAGAAGATGACGTTTGGCTTATTGAACGCGGGAGCTACTTATCAGAGGATGATGAATTGCGTGGTCACAAGGTAGTTGGGGAAAAACATGGAGGTTTATATTGATGACATGATTGTCAAGAGTATATCAATTCAGGGTCATTTGGACGATTTGGAGGAGTGTTTTCAAACTGTTCGTCATTATAATTTGAAGTTGAATCCAACCAAGTGCACCTTCGGGCTTGGAACGGGTAAATTTCTGGGTTATCTGGTTAGCAAAAGAGGTATAGAGGCAAATCTAGAAAAGATCCAGGCTATTCTGAACATGAAATCTCCACAGTCTTATAAAGATGTTCAGCGTCTGAAGGGTCGGATAACAACTCTGAAGAGATTCGTGTCTAAATCGACAGAAAGGTGTCTGCCATTCTTTGATACGTTGAAAGGACCGAAGAATACTAAGACATTTTAGTGAACTTTGGAGTGTGAAGATGCTTTTCAGGGAATAAAGAGGTATTTGTCTTCGGCGCCTTTGTTAGTGAAGTCAGTTCCTACTGAACCTTTGTATTTGTATTTGGCGGCAAGTTCATTGGTAGTAGGAGCAATTTTGGTGCAGGAGACTGGGGGTAAGCAGCACCCGGTTTACAATGTGAGCCATGCCCTAAGGGATACAGAGACAAGGTATCCGAACCTTGATAAGTTTGCCTTTGCTTTGATAATAGCTAGTCAAAGCTTCGGCAATACTTCCAAGGTCGGTTAATAGTGGTGTACACAGATCAGCCACTGAAGAAGGTGCTGGGTAAACCAGAAGTTTGGGGAGACTTGTAACGACCCCAAAATTCATACAATTTAATTATCAACTTTGGTCGTTAATAATACATCTAACTTCTAATTTTACATCATTATTCAATGTTAAACTTAATAAAATGCGGAATAATTTAAACTTGTATGTCTTCTTACTTTAATTTCCTGAATCAAAACCTTTATCATCTACATGTCTTTGAATCAATCTTATTTTATGATTCACTTTATCACTGTTATTATATAAAATTTTACATTTCAATCCGATAACCTTTACATATCAGATAACTCTAACTTTAGCTTTACAACTCAACAAAAAATTATACATCATAAAACATTTAGTACATCTCATGAATCTTAATCGTGGTATAAAGAAATAACAACTTTAGTTAAAATATTAATCTCTGTGTATTATTTCTGATCCACGTCATTCAAGTAGCACATAGTGTTACCTTCAATCCTTGACCTGCAAAAATGGTTATTTGCAAGGTTGAGCTCGACAGACCAACAAAATCTAACAGTTTTCATGCATCACGTAGCACATAATAACATGCTCAACATATAAGAATAATCATAAAATAAACATAGCATACATGTTGTAGCTCACATAACAACTATAAAGATTGAGTTCCATACTCAATCATCATTCATAGCTCAATCATCATAGTCATAGATTGACTTTCACATTTCATACTTTTGACATATACAATACATCATACACTAAAATTTTAAAGCAGTTCATCATCAAGTTCACATAGCAAAAAGGAACTGAAAGACTTGTCTTTACCGGCGTTTTACCAACACGCTAATACTTCGCGTCCTTGCACAACCTACATTGTATGTGAGATTGTTAATAAATAAAATCAATACTCAATCTCATGGTCAAATTTATTCTAAGACCTTACTTTATCTTATTATCCTTTATAATGTCTTTATAGACATCTAACTGTGTTTTATATGCAACTCGGTTTTATTTTCATTTTCATCACCACATATGCTAAACTATCGCACTTGTAGTTTAATGTGCGTATATCACACCATTTTATTTTACCACTTTGGTTTCAAAAATGCATATTCAACACATTGTTTACATCTTTAATTTTCTTTCAAAAATCAAAAATTACCCTTTTCGATATTCCATTATTATTCTTGTATTACCATCTTTTCATACTTAGATATCCAATATTAGCCATTAGTTAGACACTTTGTATACCAAAGTTTAGAAACACTATTACTTTTAAGCATTTTATCGAGCACGTTATGTGCACACATTAACATATCTCAACTCTTGATCTTAAATGGTTAATTATGCATAGAATATGATAACACATATCTATATTCATTACATATGTCAAAACATATTTTTAATCATCAAAATATACCATTACCCAAAATCTTAATTCAAACATAATTATAAAACTCATCTTCACAATTTTTTTAACAAAACGTTGCTTTCGTTTTTAACGTATCTCCTTCGTTACATGTCCGTTTTTGTTTCTTCTTATATAGAATTAACCCTTACTCAGTGTACTACAACCTCATCTAGGCCTTAAAGTCAGACCCTTATCCATCTAAACCAGATTCTGCAATTCATCAACTAGTGTAGAAAATTTCATTTTCTAGACATCCTTACTAAACAATTTATTTCGGACATGATCCAGTCCATAAAATGGCTCAATCTCATGAGTCTAGCTAGTAAACTTCCATATCTACAACTTTACAGTTTTAAGTTTCTTCAGATTCAAAACACACGAATTTATATGAATTTTTCAAAGTCAGAAACCGTAACAGTTTTGATTTTCTGGATAGATTATTTTCCCTTCGGACCAGCCTTACTAAAACAGACATTGCAAGAAATCTACAAAGAGTTTTCATGTGATTCCACTTTCAGAATATAGCTTACTTCCATATCTTCGATTTGATATAAGACTCACTTTCTAACTCATTATACCCAAAGAGATATGAATTTCACAAGATATGTCCACAATTACTCAAAGCCTACGAATTTTGTTCTTCAAATTTTCTTTCCATTTCATTTTCTTTCTTGAATCCTCTTGTTTGATTCTTGATAATCCAAGATTAAACCAATACAAACAAGATTAAGCATGATCTATTACCCTAGAACATAAATCTACCCAAAAATCAAAGATTAAATAAGAGTTTAGAAGTTACCTTCTTCTAGCTTTTTCTTCTTCTTCTTCTAGCTCATCTCAATTCCTCTATTTCTCTCTATCTCTCTCAATTTCTCAATACAACTTCTATATAACCATTATCCTACATTATGAAGAACATAAAAATATAATTAAAACAAGAAATTTAGATTATAGCCTTATTAGTATGAATTTAAGAGAGAGATGAAGATGATGATGATGGGGCTTGTTTTGTCTTCTCAAAGCTTTCCCTTCTTCTTTTTCTTCCTCTTCTTCTTCTCCTACAACTCTCTCTAACTCCCTTCTTCTTTCTTTTGTTTGTTTTCTAAAACTAACTTACTAACTTGTAATATATACATATAATATACAATACTAGTAATATATAATATATGTAACTCCTAGTAATTATTAGATATACTAATTACTAGTTAATACATAGGTTATACCAACTTGAACTTGAAAAGCCTAAGACCATGTTTGGCAAATACTCATTATTTTAATTAATCAATAGCTTAACATCAATCAATCTAATCAAATTGTCACATAATTATATTTACTTGTTAATTATAATTTCGTGTAACAATCATCACATAACTCATCTAATTTAATTATCTCAATTAAATTAGAACTATAACATAAAATTATTATATTAATTAAATTAAATATTAAATATTCATTTAATTAATCCACTACACTTAATTACCTTACTCTATAATCAAAACAAAATTTATTTATTTAACTCAATAAATAATTCAATTAAATATTTATATATATTAAAATTAATATATAACATTCTCTTCACATCAATTCACATATTCTACAATATATGACACACACATACTCACACCCATCATATCTCATAAATAATACTTTTATTTATAAAATTCTCATTTATAATTTCTAAAAATCTGGGATGTCACAAGACTCGCTGCATGGAATATGGAGTTGTCTCAGCTCTTTATAGAGTATCATCCTTAGACAGCTATTAAAGGACAAGCCTTAGCTAATTTTGTGGTCTAATGTTTGTTCTCTGAAGCTGACGATAGTTTGGGGAAAGTTGAAGGGTCTGAGAAGGCAGTCGCAGTGCTTCAGCAGTTGCAGAATTCATGGACGTTATATGCTGATGGGTCTTCTACTTTGGATGTTAGTCGAGCTGAGATCATCTTGACGAGTCCGGAGGGATTCAAAGTACAGCAGGCCATCAGGTTTGGGTTTAGGGCAACGAATAAAGAGGCTGAATACGAAGCAGTATTAGCAGGGTTGCAGTTGGCGAAGAGTCTAGAGGTTCAAAGGTTGATCATCTATAGCGAGCCTCAGTTGGTCATCAAGCAAGTTTCAGGGGAGTATGAAGCTCGGGGTTTGAGAATGGTTAAATATCTAACAGAGTTGAAGGATCAAATTCAATATTTTGATTCTTACGAGTTTCAGGGGGTCGATCAAACTGATAATTCAATTGCAGATGCATTGTCAAAGTTGGCTACTACTGAACGCTACTACTGAAGCGAGTACCTTTGATGGGTCAATGTATTTAGAGCCTTTGAAACAGCCCAACATTCAGCATGAGGAAGTGATGTGTGTAGAGCGATCTAATTGTTGGATGACCCCATATCTAGAATATTTGGCAGATGGCGTATTGCCTTCGGATCAGATGTTGGCTAAGAAAGTAAAGTATAAAAGCTCGAACTTCATATTTATTGATGGAGATCTTTATCGAAGGGCTTACTCTTCTCCCTTGCTGAAGTGTTTGATTCCCTCTAAAGCTGAGTATGTCTTTCGAGAGGTTTATGAGGGTATTTGTGGCGATCACATAGTTGCAAAGTCATTGGCATAGAAGGTGCTTCGATAGGGATATTATTGGCCAACAATTTTTAAAGAGGCCACTGATTATGTGAAGAAGTGTTAGATGTGACGCCCCTAAAATAGGTCCACACAACCCATTCTGAGCCGCCAAATACATGGTACAGAAAACAACTACAACTTCATTATTACAATTGTCGTGCAAAATACGACAACACATATGCTGTGAGTTTAAATACAAATATTATCTTCTAGACAATATCCAAACTCAAATAAGTCCTCATTACAATTATTGATACATTATTTTACAAAATAGTGAGGATTGCTAAAACGACTGTCTTGAAACATCACTCCACACCCCGACTAGTTCCCGTTATATTCTCGCCTCCTAAGAAGAAAATTGGAACAAAAAAGAAAAGGGTGAACTCAACTAGCCTAGTAAAGATTATTATGACTAAGATAATGAAAATAAATTATCGTTAGCCTTCAATAAATTAGATAAAATATAATGGACAACAAGTTTTAGATCAATATTCTCAGCGAAAATAACAATTTATTAGAAGAGTTATGTAGAGAATGAAGTCTACTATCTTTTATGATTTAAAAGTTCATCATCAATATTTTATCCCTGTAACATCAATCAATATACATCTTGAATCAAATATTCATCTTTGCACTACAGGCCAAAGATATTCATTCGTATCACCAGTTGGTCATGTTCATCTCAACACCTGTCCATCTTTGCACTACGGGCCAAAGATATTCATCAGGTAATCATTCATCTTTGCACTACAGGCCAAAGATATTCAATTATATCACCATTTAGGACTGAGGATGATAAAAAAAATTTCAAGAAAATGAATCCAGAGAGATAAAAGGACAAAGATTAGGGATTCATACTTTAGTTTATCTAAATTCAAAAATACTCCATAACAAACAATTGTGGAGCAAAATTTAAGAATGAAGATCAAAACATGGATACAATCAAAGATAGTAACCATAATAGACAACTTGGACAAAGAAAAGAAAATTTAATTTTTCTGTGAATAGTGTCGTATTCGTGAATAGTGCCGTATACGTGAATAGTAATCTCGACACAAAAAGGTAAAAATTTCATATGAAAAATCATACTTCGTGAATAGTACTCATGAATAGTACTGTATTCGTGAATAGTGTCGTATACATGAATAGTAACCTCGACATAAAAAGGTAAGAATTTTATAATAAAATTCATACCAAAATTTCGGTATAATGATATTGAAAGAAATAACATCATTTACAGAAAAATAACATCTCTTATCTCAAAAGAATAGCACTTCTGGCTGAAATATCGGATATAATGCTGAAGAAAACTTGCACTGCTTATCAACTCTCAAAGTATCTAAATACTCATAAAAATACACTCGATATTATAGAGAGAGAAAACTTTTGATTCTGGTGTGATTTTCAATTCTAACCTAAGCACCCTATTTATAGAAAAATACTTAGAACGCCAAAGTAGAAAATTTAATAAAATATTAATATTTTTTAAAAAAATTCCTACGCACACCACATCACTCTCATCAGCACACACAAGTGGGTCCCACCCACATTAAAGACATTTTTTGTGAAAAAATTAATTATAACCCCAAAAATTAATTATTTCAAAACTTCAATAATCCATAATAAATAGCCCTTTTATAAGAAAAATTTGAATCTTATATCCATTCCATAGGAAATTTAATTCTCTACAACTTTGTAGAAGAAATATTTTTCAAATTCTAAACAGAAAATAACCGAAATCCACATACGGATGATTTCCAACACCTCTATTCCGACAAAATACTGATAAAACACCTCAGCATTAATTCTTTCATTTATATCCACATAAAATAAATATTTTCTTATTATTTTTTATTAATAATTAATTATTCACAAATAATATTACAGAATCACAATAATGACAACCAGGTCGTTCCCAAGAAAGAGGGGGCTTTTCGATAAGGATTTCTTCTTACTGGCGCGCAATTAGGTGACCAAATTCTTTTGCTAGACAGAACTTTCTTAGACATTACCAATAATGTTATCTAATAATATTGTTCAAATAATATGAATTATTGATCTGATAATGGAAAATATTGTGCAGTGATAATTATTGAATTAACAATAATATAAAATATCAATGTAGCAATTATTGAATCAATAAAATAAAATATTAAATAATAATTACTGTAACAATTATTGAGTAGTGACTTCTTACGTAAGAATCCATAATTAGAATTATTGTGCAATACCGTGTGTGACGCCCCCAAAATAGGTCCACACAACCCATTCTGAGTTGTCAAATACATGGTACAGAAAATAACTACAACTTCATTATTATAATTGTCGTGCAAAATACGACAACACATATGCTGTGAGTTTAAATATAAATATTGTCTTCTAGACAATATTTAAACTCAAATAAAGTCCTTATTACAATTATTGAGACACTATTTTACAAAATAGTGAGGACTACTAAAACAACTGTCATGAACCATCACTACACACCCCGATTAGTTCCCGTAATATTCTCACCTCTTGAGAAGAAAAATGGAACAAAAAGGAAAATGGTGAGCTCAACTAGCCCAGTAAAGAATATTATGATTAAGATAATGAAAAATAAATTATCGTTAGCCTTCAATAAATCAGATAAAATATAATGGACAACAAGTTTTAGATCAATATTTGCAGCTGAAATAACAATTCATTAGAAGAGTTAAGTAGAGAATGAAGTCTACTATTGTAATATCCAAGGTTAGTATGTAATTTACTAATTATCACTAAATGAATTTATGTTAAACTCTTGTGTGATTTCTATTATTAGATGTATATGTGTTATTCATAATGTTTAATTTTAAGTTATGTAATGAGGTATGTGTAAATAGTTGGTTTAGATTAATTTAACTATTTGAGTTAGTTATGTAATTAAATTGATTAATTGCGTGGGAGGGGATTAAAACATGAGTTTGATTTCAGAGCGGAATTTAGAGACGTGGACTGCGTATTTGAGTACGGACTATCGAAATTAATCAAGATAGACTGTAACCACAAAATGTGTCGCGGTTGACTTTTTGGTCAAAGTCAACTGGTTGACTTTTTCGGGTAAAAAGTCAACCACGAATTTCGGAGGCTAATTTAACGAAACGGATAGTCCCATGACGTCCGGAACGTTGATTTAGTAGGAATTGATATTAGTATCGAAACGTTTGTCTACGGAGGGCAAAATGGTCAAAATAGTTTATTAAGTGATTAAATTGATTCTATTAATATTTTAATAAAGAAGTGCAGCAGCTGTGGGGGCCCACGTGATAACTAAATTGGGACAAGAGAGGAAGTATACATATTATAAGGTAATGAGGGGGAACGGAGTTACAACTCTTTACAAACCAAGACTCTTCCTTTCTCTAACCCCCACCCCATATTAAATTGATTTGATGCAACACACTTAATGTATAACTGATGTTGAAGATGGAAAGGCTGAAGAAATCATTGGAGATCATGTTCTATATATATATACTTCCAATCCAAGCCTCTTCTTCCTTTTTGTAGTGAGGTTGAGAATGAGAGAGGAAAAAGCTTGAGAGAGTAGCGAATTCTGAAGTTTGCAGAGACTAATCAAGCAAGGAGAGTCATTGGAGGAATTCGAGCAAGAAGAATTCATCAAAGAGGTAAGCCATGAACTCTTTTTTCCATGTTCTTAAGTAAAAATGAGAGAATATGCATATGAGACCTTTGCAAACGATTTGTTTTGGACTTTGTGATGCCATGCTACTACTAGTTGATGCTATGTGGATGTAAGAACGAAAGTTCTAGTTTAATCATGCATCAATATTGTAGAGATTCAAGGAATTTTGTCATGCATGCCAAGTGTTTGATAATATGACTCAAGGATACTAATTTGATCAAATCATGGAAATTTAGTGAGTTCAATTGTTGTAACATGTTTATTTATATGAGTATATATGATTTGGACAGTAGGAACTAATTTCTTGCATGCTAGAATCGAAATCATGAATTTTGTCAAAGTTGGTTAAACTTGAAATCTTTGACTTTTTAGGTTTTTCGGAGCCTTGGAATCATGGTTTCTGTGACCCAATTATGGTAGGTAATAATTTTGTAAAATACTATTTAGTATGACATATAACCTGACCAAATTTCATAAGAAACGGAGTTAAATTGAGTAAAATATGAAATTCGGTAACAAACATGTTCATAGGGAAAAATTTACAGATTTTGAGATTTCCAGAAATTTTTCTAAATCCTAAATTAGTCCAGGCATGCTTATCTATGCAGTTGATTTGTGGTCTTAACATGCTAGTATGATGTATGTTATATTTTTGTAAAATACTATGCTATATGAAGTATATCATGTCCATGTTTCATGGTCAGATGTTCTGTAGTTCGGTAGGAATTAATTCGGAAAGTGGGCTGCTCGAAGCAGAAAAAAAATTTTAGGCATGATGAGCAGCGCAGCTGCGCCACTCATAAGGCTTAGACGTATGCAGTTGCACCGGTCCGAGTCTGGTCGGGTCGGGCCGGGTCAGAAAAATGTCAGAAATTTATTTTTTCCCAGATTCTATTATTGAACCACTTGGCCTATACGGAACAAAATGTTATGTAATTGAATTGTATTTGAATATGTGTGAGTTTAATAATTTTATTAAAATAAAAAGAAACCATTACACTTGGAAGTGGTGTTCGAGAACTTAATTGCTTAACGTGACACATGTGAATAGGTTACGTGAAGGGCTAGTAGATAGCGTTAATTGTAGGAGACGTATCAGGCAAGTTTCCTAACCCTAAGTTTCTATTGAGCAATTATTCAATCTTTAGTCATTGTTATTGCAGTGAGGGTTAGTATCGGACTTGTGCTATTTACTTTTTCGTACAAGTTCCTTTGTCATAAAGTTATATAACTGCAATTTCTTTGTAAGCGTTATTGATGATTACTCAGCTAGTATTACAACTGCTATACTTTAAAGTTCTATTTCTTTAACAAACTGTTTCCAAGTATGCTTTCTGACTTTTTGTTTTGACTAGATATTATTGATGATAAATGATATAACATTTGAACAATTTAAATCCTTTGAAGCTATTTAATGTTTACCAATCCAAATTGCTTTGGTGCGGTCTCGCATGAATACTAAGATGAACAACCCGAATAATCGGGCAAACAGATGACGGGCATATAGTCCCATTTATGCTTATGCAGTTAAATTTCATACTTGTGCACAATTTAGAGTACAATAGGCTGATCACTTGGAGTACTTACAGAGACTGGTTACAATCTATTTGATTGTTAAATCGTCTGATGATTTTCGATGAAACAAAGTAATGTTCAGGGTATCTAACACCCCTTAGTATGCTATTGAGAATTCCAGAACTCTTATCTTGATATTCCTATTTATTTCTTGATAATTAGTTCAATTGTTGAGAAATATTCATATAAATGCTTTTACTCCTGATGCATGTTTTCAAACTACATTATAAACTTGCTAGGCAATTTGTGCTCATTCTTGCTTAAACCTTTCAGTTAAGGCTGAGAACACTGAGGGCTCGGGCAAGGACAAGGGGAAGTCTAAGATAAAATGATGAGAGTTATTTATGTAATAAGTTATATTTCCGAATATGATGTAATGCAGCGATAAACACTAAGTTTAAGTTTAAGTTTAAGTTTATTTAAGGTTGTAAAGACTTGGGATTTGATTTGAATATGTATGTAATAGTTATTATTATTATTATTTCTGGAGTTTATGTAGTTAGATGATTATGTATGTTGTATCGTGAACACCATGTCCTGTAATCGATGTTATACGGATTTGGGGGCGTCACAGGTTGGTATCAAAGCTGTAGGTTATAAATCTTAGGTGGGGAACCTTAAACTATAACTTTAGGGAATTTAGTGGAGGAAATAAGGAGATGAACTCACGTAGAGTTCTAGGGGTTGTGTCAAATCTATTTTTTTTCTAAAAACAAAAACATCTATTTTAAACTACTAACCGAATTATTTTGTCGTGATTGAAGGATGTCAGGAGAAGAGGAGGTTAAAGATATCCACGTTGTGAGTGAGCAGTTGGTGACAGCTGTACCTGAGCCTATAGCAGAGGCAACAGCTGACTCAGACCCAGAGGAGTATCGTAAAGAGGAAGAGGAACCCGAGGAGGACTCCGAAGAAGCACCTGAGGATACTATGTTGGAAGAGTTGATGGATAGGATTACAGAGTTAGACGACAGAGTGCATGAGTTGGAGGAGATGTATCAGGGGGGAGCAGCAGGCTGCAGCATTGCTTGAGGCATTGGTGTATCACCTGGTAATTAGGAATGGGGATCTGGCTGACAAGCTGCGGGCATCAGACCAGAAGGCAGATAGGCTGGAGGATGAGAAAAAAGCTATTAGGACCCATTTGGGACATACCATTAATGGGTTAGATTCGAGGATACAGAGTCTCCAAACTGACAAGCAGATTATTACTACATTCTGGGGATATGAGAGGAGAGGCTGTGCTCAGGCTGAGAAGCTAACAGGCGAGTTAGAAGGTGAAGTGAGAGATAAGAAGATTAGGATGGACAAGATGAAGTACGCATTTAAGTCAGCACATGGGAGGTTCCAATATAGGGTGTTTTACTTTCCACGTGAGGAGTATCGGTCTAGACATGCCATAAGCTATGGGCTGGTGCTGGAGATGGCGGATGAAGAACATGAAGACGCTGTAAGACCCCAAATTATTACTAAATGAAATTTAATTTCCTCTATTTATTATTCTGAAATAGTAAGAGTTGATTTGATTAATGTGGTTAGTTATGGGTAAAATGCGCAAATATTTTAGTGGTTATAAAATATTCATTGTTGTCGGGGAATATTTGTTTGGTCGTGGAATATTCTTGTTGTCGGGAAATATTCGTACGACGGCGCAGCCTTGTGTGGGCCCCATAACGGAAAACGATTGGATGAAGAAAACGACAAAAATAAGTTGTTTATAAATAACGGCGTAGTTGTTACCGTTAATACTGTTGGAATACCCGGTGGTTAAAACACGGTAATACGCGTAGCACACGGTATTGCACCAATTATTGATTCTTACGTAAGAAGGCACTACTCAATAATTGTTACAGTAATTACTGTTCAATATTATATTTTATTGATTCAATAATTGCTGCGTTGATATTTTATATTACTGTTGTTTCAATAATTGTCACTACGCAGTATTTTTTATTATCGGAGCAATAATTCATATTATCTGAATAATATTATTAGATAACATTATTGGCAATGTCTAGAAAGTTCTGTCTAAGGAGAGGTTTGGTCATCTAATTGCGCGCCAGTAAGGAGAAATCCTTATTGGAAAGCCCCCTCTTTCCTAGGAACGGCCTGGTTGCCAGTACTGTGGTTCTGTAATATTATTTGTGTATAATTAATTATTGATTTATATGATGAGAAAAATATTAATTTTATGTGGATATAGATGGAAAAAAATTTTAATGTGACAATTGTTGAAAATTAATATTTTATCTTTTTCTGATAAAATAATTCATTTAAATATATTATTTTAATAATATATTGATGGTGGTATTTTTACAATGAATGTGGGATATATGAGTATATGAGGAGGAAGAATATTTTTGTGGCATTAAATGATTAACACATGTTTTGTGTGTTGGTGGACATAATTCTTGACCGAAAATTTATTATTGACTGTAAAATCGCCCGTTTGTGAATTTTGGTCAATTTCTGTTTAGAATTTGGAAAAACTTTCTTCTGCAAAGTTGTAGAGAATTGAATTTCCTATAAAAACTCGCAAGATTCGAATTTTCTGACAAAAGGGCTATTTATTATGAATTATTGAAGTTCTGAAGTTCCGAAATAATTGATTTTTGGAAGTTTTAATTATTATTTTTAAGAAAAACGTTTTTTTCAATTGAGGGGCATGTGTTAAATGGTTGAAATCAGCTGGTGGTGTGCTTAGGAATTTTGTTTATAAATAATATTATTATATTAAATTTTCTGCTTTGGTGTTCTAAGCATTTTCCTATAAATAGGGTGCTTAGGTTAGAATTGAAAATCACACCAGAAACACAAGTTTCTCTCTATTTCTCTCTCTATATCGAGCGTATTCTTGTGAGTATTTGATACTTTGAGTGTTGCTATACGGTGCAAGTTTCCTTCAGCACTATATCTAGTATTCCAGTCAGAAGTACCGTATTTCCGAGGTAAGGGATGTTATTTCTTCTTAAATGATATTATTTTCTTCAATATCATTATGCCGAAGTATTGATCTGAATTTTTATCAAATTTGGAACTTTTCATGTCGGGGTTACTATTCATGAGTTACTATTCACGAGTTACTATTCACCGAAAAATGAAATTTCCTTCTTTTCGTCCAAATATCTATTCTGAATACTAGCTTTGATTGTATCCATGTTTTGATCATTCTTGAATTTTACTTCACTACGATAAGGTATTTTTGGACATGAATAAATCGAAATACGAATCCTTAATATTTGTTATTTTGCTTCACTGGATTCGTTTTCTTTAAAATATTTTTCATCATCCTCAGTCTTAAATGATGATATAACTAAATATCTTTGGCCTGTAGTGCAAAGATGAATAATTTCTGATGAATATCTTTGGCCCGTAGTGCAAAGATGAACAGGTGTTGAGGTGAACATGACCAATTGATGGATATCTTTGGCCTGTAGTGCAAAGATGACTATTTGATTCAAGATATTTATTGATTGTTGTTACAGGGATAAAATGTTGATGATGGGCTTTTAAATTCATAGATAATCGTGGATTTCATTCTCTACGTAACTTCTCTATGAATTATTATTTTTCGCTGCGAATATTGAATTAAAACTTGTTGTCTATTGTATTCTATTAAATTTTTCCCTGTTGAAGACTAACGATAATTTGTTGTATATTATCTTAGTCATAATATTCTTTAGTGGGCTAGTTGAGCTCACCCTTTTCCTTGTTGTTCCATTTTCTTCTCAGGAGGCGAGAATGTAGCAGGTACTAGTCGGGGTATGGAATGAAGGTTCTAGGAAGTTGTTTTAGTAGTCCTCACTATTTTGTAAAATAGTGTATCAATAAGTATAATGAGTTCTTAATTGAGTATGAATACTGTCTAGATGACAATATTTGTATTTAAACTCACAGTATATGTGTTGTCGTATTTTGCACGACAATTGTAATAATAAAGTTGTAGCTATTTTCTGTACCATGTATTTGGCGACTCAGAATAGGTGTTGTATACCTGTTTTGGGGGCGTCACAGTTGGTATCAGAGCTTAGGGATATGATCTCTGGCGGAGATCGGGGAATAGGACTAGGAGGAGAGAGACGAGTAAATCCTTCGCTAGTGTGTCCTACCTAAGCTTATTTGTTGGTCGGTCATAATATAGGGATATTATGTGATTTGTTAATTTGTTAAATTAACCCTTGTTTTATGGCAGTATTTGAGAATGTCGACTGAGAATGTTAACAGTGGAGTAAATGAAACCGTGGAGACACCTGTACTCACCAACGAGGAGAACGTGCAACAGGCTGGCAATGTTCCTCCTGTGAACAACACCACTGAGCAGACGGTGAACGATGAGATGTTTAGGAGCTTTTTGCGATTCATGCAAAACCAGACGAAGGAGATTCCTGTTCAAAATATAGGAAGAAACAATGGCAACGCACAGCTGGTCACAGCCAAGCAGTTCAAAGAGTTGGGACCACCAGAATTCTGGGGAAAGCCAGATCCGATTAAGGCGGAGACATGGGTCAAGCAGATTACCAAGATATTTGATGTCTTGGGATGCACGGAGGAACAGAAGGTTCCATTCGCCACCTTTATGTTCCGTGGCGAGGCAGACTACTGGTGGGAATCTGTGAAGCGTACCCATCCAGCCGCACTCAGCATGTCTTGGGAGACATTTCAAAAACTATTCAATGACAAGTACTTTCCTGAAAGTATTCGTCATATGAAGGAGGTAGAGTTTATTAGACTGGAGCAGAATAACATGACGGTGTCCCAGTACGAGGCGAAGTTTGCAGAGTTGTCCAGGTTTGCACCTCATTTGGTAGAGAATGAGGAACGTATGACGCGGATGTTTCTGAGAGGTTTGAAAACCGGCATACGTCAATATCTCATTTCTCATAAATTTTCTCTCTATTCAGATGTTGTCAACAGGGCTCAATTATTAGAGCGAGATAACGAGTACGGTCAACCGAGGGACCACAACCAGGATTATACCGGTGACAGCAGTCATCAGAACAATGATAACCAGCGGAGAAAGAAAAATACGGACAAGAGCGGCAACCACTCTGGTGGTAATCGTGGCCATAAAAATAGAAGAAGCGAGTCGGGAGGAGATTTTAAAAAGAGGAGATTCAACAATGAAAATACGAAGACGTCAGCACCAGCAGCAACTGGTTCCAAGGGAGGAGAACGACCACCGGTCATATGCTATAAATGTGGAAAAGAAGGACATATCAGCCCAAACTGCCCCCAACAGTTTAAGGTATGTTATAACTGTGGAAAGGAAGGACATATCGCTCGAGATTGCACTGTAGCGAAACCAAGTCCAACGGGGGTGGTGACTCAAAAAGTTGTCCCAGAAAAGTCAAAGTCAACGGTTCCTGGAAGAGCGTTTTTCGTGACTGGTCAGAATGCGAGGAACCCGAACGAAGTTAACACGGGTTAGTTAATTATAAATTTTTGCGAAGTCTATATCTTATTAGATACCGGTTCTACCCATTCATTTATCTCTTGCTTACGTTCAACGTTTAAACTTGACTCCGGAGAAATTAGACTTTGACTTATCTGTTGAAACTCTGTTAGGAGAAATTTTCATCACATCCATTGTTTATAAATCTTGTTTGATCCAAGTTGGCACCATCACATTACCTGTTGACCTTATCTCTTTAAAGATACTTGCTTTTGATGTGATTTTAGAAATTGATTGGTTAACTACTCATAATGCCAAAATTGATTGCTTTCGTAAGGTTGTTAGTCTTCATATTCCTAAGCAACCTGTTATTCAAATTCAAGCAACCAAACCATTGAAGTCAAACTCTTTCATATCAAGCCGTAAAGTCATTCGTTTATTGAAAAACGGATGTCAATCTTTCTTAGCTATATTATGGACTTGAACAAAATACGTCAGATTTGAATGATATTTCTATTGTTAGTAAATCCCTGACGTATTTCCTGAAGAATCTCTTGGCCTACGTGTGATATTGAATTTTGTATCATTTTTGAATCTGGTACAAAACTCACTTCTAAAATCTCATATCGAATGGCTCCTATTTAACTTCAGGAGTTAAAAACCCAACTATAGAAGTTGATAACCGAGCCTTTATCTGGTGACTTCCTTTGTGGAATGCACTGAATCCAGACTCTCCGTAGGGGACGCCATATTCGTGCTGTAGTAAACTGATAGGTGTCATTATGACGTGCTATCCAAGATTGGGATATGAGTCACAATTGAGAGCAACCTAAGTCAGTAATCGAAATACATAGCTTTCTAGTTATTATCGGAGATTCGTAAAAGGATTTTCTCGAATCGCTACTCCATTAACTCAGCTGACTCGAAAAGATACAAACTTCGAATGGACCGAGGAATGCGAGAAGAGCTTTCAAGAATTCAACATGCGACACCGACGTTGGCTCGAGCTGTTGAAAGATTTCGATCACACTATCCAATTCCATCCTAGAAAAGTAAACGTGGTAGCTGACGCATTGAGTAGAAGATCGTATGCGAGTACGAGTGCGATATTGTTGAACACAAAGACCTATTTTGTATAATTTATAAATGATAGAGATAGAGTTAATGACTCTAGGGAACCACGTGATGATATACGAGTAAAATCGACTTTAATCGATAACGTTAAAGCCGCTCAAGCTACAGACCTAGAGCTGATGAATATAAAGAAGAAGGTGCAAGAATGTGTTATTCTAGAAGTAAGAGTCGATGAAGAGAAAAAAGCTCAAGCCTTCAATTTATTTGAAATCCTCGATCGAGTAGGAACTGTGGCCTATAAACTCGCCTTAACACTAAGTATGTCACGTGTTCATAACGTTATTTACGTATCGATGTTACGTAAATATGTGGACGACCCGAACCACGTTATTGAGTTAGAACCAAACGAGATAGCTGAAGACTTAACGTACGAAGAGGTAACTGTCAAAATCTTGGATAGGAAGGAGCATGTCCTACGCACGAAGGTCTTACCACAAGTTAAAGTTTTGTGGAGAAACCATGCTATTGAGGAAATGACCTGGGAGTTGGAAACGAAAATGAAAGCAAGGTATCCTCATCTTTTCGAAACACCAGGTATGTATGTCAATTTCGAGGACGAAATTTCATAAGGAGGGGAGGTTGTAAGACCCCAAATTATTAATAAATGAAATTTAATTTTCTCTATTTATTATTCTGAAATAGTAAGAGTTGATTTGATTAATGTGGTTAGTTATGGATAAAATACGCAAATATTTTAGTGGTTATAAAATATTCATTGTTGTCGGGGAATATTTGTTTGGTCGTGGAATATTCTTGTTGTCAGGGAATATTCGTACGACGGCGCAGCCTTGTGTGGGCCCCATAACAGAAAACGATTGGATGAAGAAAACGACAAAAATAAGTTGTTTATAAATAACGGCGTAGTTGTTAGCGTTAATACTGTTGGAATACCCGGTGGTTAAAACACGGTAATACGCGTAGCACACGGTATTGCACCAATTATTGATTCTTACGTAAGAAGGCACTACTCAATAATTGTTACAGTAATTACTGTTCAATATTATATTTTATTGATTCAATAATTGCTGCGTTGATATTTTATATTACTGTTGTTTCAATAATTGTCACTACGCAATATTTTTTATTATCGGAGCAATAATTCATATTATCTGAATAATATTATTAGATAACATTATTGGCAATGTCTAGAAAGTTCTGTCTAAGGAGAGGTTTGGTCATCTAATTGCGCGCCAGTAAGGAGAAATCCTTATTGGAAAGCCCCCTCTTTCCTAGGAACGGCCTGGTTGCCAATACTGTGGTTCTGTAATATTATTTGTGTATAATTAATTATTGATTTATATGATGAGAAAAATATTGATTTTATGTGGATATAGATGGAGAAAATTTTTAATGTGACAATTGTTGAAAATTAATATTTTATCTTTTTCTGATAAAATAATTCATTTAAATATATTATTTTAATAATATATTGATGGTGGTATTTTTACAATGAATGTGGGATATATGAGTATATGAGGAGGAAGAGTATTTTTGTGGCATTAAATGATTAACACATGTTTTGTGTGTTGGTGGACATAATTCTTGACCGAAAATTTATTATTGACTGTAAAATCGCCCGTTTGTGAATTTCGGTCAATTTCTGTTTAGAATTTAGAAAAACTTTCTTCTGCAAAGTTGTAGAGAATTGAATTTCCTATAAAAACTCGCGAGATTCAAATTTTCTGACAAAAGGGCTATTTATTATGAATTATTGAAGTTATGAAGTTCCGAAATAATTGATTTTTGGAAGTTTTAATTATTATTTTTAAGAAAACGTTTTTTTCAATTGAGGGGCATGTGTTAAATGGTTGAAATCAGCTGGTGGTGTGCTTAGGAATTTTGTTTATAAATAATATTATTATATTAAATTTTCTGCTTTGGTGTTCTAAGCATTTTCCTATAAATAGGGTGCTTAGGTTAGAATTGAAAATCACACCAGAAACACAAGTTTCTCTCTATTTCTCTCTCTATATCGAGCGTATTCTTGTGAGTATTTGATACTTTGAGTGTTGCTATACGGTACAAGTTTCCTTCAGCACTATATCTAGTATTTCAGTCAGAAGTACCGTATTTCCGAGGTAAGGGATGTTATTTCTTCTTAAATGATATTATTTTCTTCAATATCATTATGCCGAAGTATTGATCTGAATTTTTATCAAATTTGGAACTTTTCATGTCGGGGTTACTATTCATGAGTTACTATTCACGAGTTATTATTCACGAGTTACTATTCACCGAAAAATGAAATTTCCTTCTTTTCGTCCAAATATCTATTCTGAATACTAGCTTTGATTGTATCCATGTTTTAATCATTCTTGAATTTTACTTCACTATGATAAGGTATTTTTGGACATGGATAAATCGAAATACGAATCCTTAATATTTGTTATTTTGCTTCACTGGATTCGTTTTCTTTAAAATATTTTTCATCATCCTCAGTCTTAAATGATGATATAACTGAATATCTTTGGCCTGTAGTGCAAAGATGAATAATTTCTGATGAATATCTTTGGCCCGTAGTGCAAAGATGAACAGGTGTTGAGGTGAACATGACCAACTGATGGATATCTTTGGCCTGTAGTGCAAAGATGACTATTTGATTCAAGATATTTATTGATTGTTGTTACAGGGATAAAATGTTGATGATGGGCTTTTAAATTCATAGATAATCGTAGATTTCATTCTCTACGTAACTTCTCTATGAATTATTATTTTCCGCTGCGAATATTGAATTAAAACTTGTTGTCTATTGTATTCTATTAAATTTTTCCCTGTTGAAGACTAACGATAATTTGTTGTATATTATCTTAGTCATAATATTCTTTACTGGGCTAGTTGAGCTCACCCTTTTCCTTGTTGTTCCATTTTCTTCTCAGGAGGCGAGAATGTAGCAGGTACTAGTCGGGGTATGGAATGAAGGTTCTAGGAAGTTGTTTTAGTAGTCCTCACTATTTTGTAAAATAGTGTATCAATAAGTATAATGAGTTCTTAATTGAGTATGAATACTGTCTAGATGACAATATTTGTATTTAAACTCACAGTATATGTGTTGTCGTATTTTGCACGACAATTGTAATAATAAAGTTGTAGCTATTTTCTGTACCATGTATTTGGCGACTCAGAATGGGTTGGATGGATTGGACCTATTTTGGGGGCGTCACAGACGCCATTAGGCGGGGTCTTTAGTTTATTCGTGATGAACTTTTACTATTAGCGTTTAGAACGCTTAGCTATGAAATAAAACTTGGTTTCGATTTTTACCAAGTACTTTGGTTTAAAGTGATGTAAATGGCTTAATGCCATAAGATGATGAGATACTTTGTTATTAAAGTTTGTAAATAAATATGCTTTTATTTAAATATGTGATGTGATGATTAAGTTTTATATGAGTTATAAATGCTGTAGAGAAAGTTATAAGACGATAACATTAAATTTATTTAAACAGAAAGATGGCTAGAGGAAGACGTCGTCAAACACCAGAGGGGTCAGGCGTTAATGTTGGGGGTCCACCGAACCCCATGCAACAATTTGTAGACATGTTAGTGGGGGAACTTCAGAATCGAACCTCGAATACCAATAACCCTCCAGCGGCCCAAGTGGCACACTTTAAGCACGCACACCACACTTTGAAATTTCAGTATTTTTCCACACAAAAAAAGTGGGGCCCACCCATGTTTTTAATAAAAATATTTATTTTCGAAACTTCAATAATTCATAATAAATAATCATTTTATCAGAAAAATATGAACCTTATGTCCATCCCATATAAAATTTAATTCTCTACAACTTTGTAGAAGAAAGTTTTTCCAAATTTCGAACGAAAAATGACCGAAATCCACATACGGATGATTTTCAACACCTCTATTCAGATAAAATACTTCAGCATTAATTCCTTCAGTTATATCCACATAAAATTAATATTTCCTTATCATTTTTTTTATCAATAATTAGTTATTCACAAATAATATTACAGAATCACAATAATGACAACCAGGTCGTTCCCAAGAAAGAGGGGGTTTTTCGATAAGGATTTCTCCTTACTGACGCGCAATTAGGTGACCAAAACCCTTTTCTAGACAGAACTTCCTTAGACATTGCCAATAATGCTATCTAATAATATTATTCAAATAATATGAATTATTAATCTTATAATGAAAAATATTGCGCAGTGACAATTATTAAAATAATAATAATATAAAATATAAACGTAGCAATTATTGAATCAATAAAATAAAATATTAAACAGTAATTACTGTAACAATTATTGAGTAGTGACTTCTTACGTAAGAATTAATAATTAGAATTATTATGCAATACTGTGTGTTACTGTGCAACAACGCGTATTACTTTACTTTAATCATCAGGTATTTTAACAGTGTTAACGGTAATAACTACGTCATTATTTATAAAAAAACTCATACTTGTCATTTTTTTCATCCGACACTTTTCGTTATGGGGCCCATAAATGGCTACGCCATCATACGAATATTCTCCGACATCAAGAATATTCCACGACCAAACGAATATTCCTCGACAACAATGAATATTTTATAACCACTTGCTTATTTAAAATATTTGCGCATTTTACCCATAACTAACAACATTATTCAAATCAACCCCTTACTATTTCAAAATAATAAATAAAGAAAATTTAATTTTATTTATAAAAAGTTGGGGTCTTACAACCTCCCCTCCTTATGAAATTTCATCTTCGAAATTGATATACGTACCTGGTGTTTCGAAAAGGTGAGGATACCTCGCTTTCATTTCCGATTTCAACTCCCAGTTCATTTCCTCAATAGCATGGTTCCTCCACAAAACTTTGACTTGTGGTATAACCTTTGCGCGTAGGACATGCTCCTTCCTATCCAAGATCTTGACAGGTAACTCCTCGTACGTTAAATCTTTGGCTATCTCATATGGTTCTAACTCAATAATGTGGTTTGGGTCTTTTACATATTTACGAAGCACAGATATATAAAAAATATTATGAACACGAGACATGCTTGGTGGTAATGCGAGTCTATAGGCCACATTTCTTACTCGGTCAAAAATCTCAAATAGACCAACAAATTGTGGATTGAGCTTTCCTCTCTTCCCGAATTTTGTAACTCCCTTCTATGGAGCAACACGTAACAATACATGATCCCCAATATTAAATTCCACGTTCGTGCCATTTGTATACGTTATCGGATCATTTGGATCTTTTTGGTAGTTATACGTACCAACTCTGGTCCCAACAATGTTGCTTCACCCACCTTATCCCAACATACTGGAGAGCAACATTTTCGTTCATAAAATGTTTCGAATTGAGCCACACCTATACTTGCCTGATAACTGTTGTTGTAGGAGAATTCCACCAATGGTAAGTACTTATCCCAACTCCCTTTAAAGTCTAGAATACAAAGTCTCAATAGATCTTCAAGAGTTTGAATAGTCCTTTCCAATTGTCCGTTCGTTTGAGAATGGTATGCCGAACTGAATCGTAAATCTGTACCCATAGCTTTTTGTAAGCTAACCCAAAATCGTGAAGTGAATCTTGGGTCTCGATCAAAAACTATAGCTACTGGCATACCATGCAATCTCATAATTTCATTTATGTACATACGAGCAAGACGTTCAAGTAAATAAGTTTCTCGTATAGGCAAGAAAAATGAGCAAACTTGGTTAATCTATCGACAATGACCCAAATTGCATCTATGCCTTGAGAAACCTTAGGAAGACTAGTATCGAAATCCATGTTAATGTGCTCCCACTTCCATTCTTGTTAATCTTGGTTAATCTAATGACCTTTTGGTACTTGATGCTCTGGCTTGACAAGTTGACAAGTTAAACATCTTGAGATAAACTCCGTGATCTCCTCTTCATATTTCTCCACCAAAATGTATGTTAAAGATCACGATACATTTTGTTACTTCCAGGATGGATTGCAAACGGTGTGTTGTGTGCCTCCATCATGATTTTATACTTCAAATCAGAGTCGTTAGGAACACAAAGTCTGGAGTTGACTCGAAGTGTTCCTTCTTCATCGATTCTTGCTTCTGGAATAACACCTTCTTATACTTTCTTCTTTATACGCATCAGCTCTGGGTCTGTGGCTTGAGCAGCTTTAACTTTATCGATTAAAGTCGGTTCTACTCGTATATTTGATTCCATCACTTGGGTACTTAGAGCCTTTAACTCTATCTCCATCCTTTGTAAGTCGTACAAAATAGGTCTTTGTGTTAACAACATCGCACTCGTACCCGCTTACAATCTTCTACTCAATGCGTCACCTACCATGTTTGCTTTTCCAGGATGATATTGAATGGTATGGTCATAATCTTTCAACAGCTCGAGCCAACTTTGTTGCCGCATGTTGAGTTTGGGTGAAAAAATATTTGAGACTTTTATGATCTGTATAGATCTCCACTTTCTCCCCATACAGGTAGTGCCTCCAGATCTTTAGCGCGAAAACGACTGCTGCCAACTCTAGATCATGAGTAGGATAATTCCTCTCATATTCTTTGAGTTATCTTGAGGCATAGGCTATGACTTTCCCATGTTGCATGAGAACACATCCTAAGCCTTTGCCTGAAGCATCGCTGTAAATGATAAATCCCTCCGAACCTGATGGTATTGTCAGAACAGGTGCCGAAATGAGTCTCATCTTAAGTTATTGGAAGCTCTTCTCACATTCCTCGCTCTATTTAAATTTTGTATCTTTTCGAGTTAGCTGAGTTAATGGAGTAGCGATTCGAGAAAATCCTTACACGAATCTCCGATAAGAACCAGCTAAGCCTAGAAAGCTACGTACTTCGGTTACTGACTTAGGTTTCTCCCAACTTTTTATTTCTTCAATCTTTGTCGGGTCAACTGATATTCTATACTTCGATACCACGTGCCCAAGGAATGCTACTTCTTTAAGCCAGAACTCGCATTTCTTCAACTTGGCATATAGCTTGTTTTCACGAAGCTTTTGGAGTATCAGCCTCTAGTGTTGCTCATGATCTTCATGACTTTTGGAATAGATGAGGATGTCATCAATAAAGACAACCACAAAATGATCCAAATATTCCTTGAATACTCGGTTCATCATATCCATAAAGGCCGCAGGAGCATTAGTCAATCCAAAAGACATGACTAGGAATTCGTAATGCCCGTACCGAGTTCTGAAAGCAGTCTTTGGAATGTCATCAATTTTAATCTTTAACTGATGATATCCGTAACGAAGATTGATCTTTGAGAAATATTTAGCACTTTGCAACTGGTCAAACAGGTCATCAATACGAGGTAACGGGTACCTATTTTTGATGGTAACATGGTTCAACTCTCGATAGTCAATGCAAAGTCGCATACACCCATCTTTCTTCTTTACGAATAAAATAGGAGCACCCCAAGGAGATGTACTAGGACGAATGAAACAAATATTTAACAACTCCTGTAGTTGGGTTTTTAACTCCTGAAGTTCAATAGGAGCCATTCGATATGGGATTTTGGAAATAGATTTTGTAATGGGTTTAAGGTTAATACAAAATTCAATATCACACTCTGGGGGTAGGCCAGGAAGTTCTTCAGGAAATATGTCAGGAAATTCACTAACAACAGAAATATTATTCAAATCTGACGTATTTTTGTTCAAGTCCACAACATGGGCTAAGAAAGCTTAACATTCGTTTTTTAATAAACGAATGGCTTTACGGCTTGATATGACAGTGATTGACTTTAGTGGTTTGGTTGCTTGAATTCGCGTAACAGGTTGGTTAGGAATATAAAAACTAACGACCTTACGAAAATAATCAATTTTAGCATGATGAGTGGTTAATCAATCAATCCCTAAAATTACATCAAATGCAAGTATCTTTAAAGAGATGAGATCAACAGGTTATGTGATGGTGCCAACTTGAATCAAGCAAGATTTATAAATAGTGGATGTAATGAAGATTTCTCCTAACGGAGTTTCAACAGATAAGTCAAAGTCTAATTTCTCAGGAGTCAAGTTCAAACGTTGAGCACAAGAATGAGAGATAAAAGAATGGGTAGAACCGATATTTAATAAGGTATAAACTTTGCAAGAGTTTATGATTAGCTTACCCGTGATCACCTTGTTCGGGTTTCTCGCGTTTTGGACAGTCACGACAAACGCTTTTCCAGGAACCACCAACTTTGACTTGTCCGGGACAGCCTTTGGAGTCACCATCCCCGCTGGACTTGGTTTCGCTACAGTACAATCTCGAGCTATATGACCTTCCTTTCCACAGTTATAACACACCTTCAATTGTTGTGGGCAGTTTGGGTTGATGTGTCCCTCTTTCCCGTATTTATAACATACGACTGATGGTCGTTCTCCTCCCTTAGAAACAGTTGATGTTGGTACTGACGTCTTCACGTTGTCATTGTTGTACCTTCTCTTTTTGAAATCTCACACTTACTCGCTTCTTCTACTATCATGGCCACGATTACCACCAGAGTGGTTACCGCTTTTGTCCGGATATTTTCCTCCCCGCTGGTTGTCATTTCTCTGATGACTATTGCCACCGGTATGACCCTAGTTGTGGTCTCTCGGTTGAACAGACTCATTATCTTGCTCTAATAATTGAGTCATGTTCACAACATCTGAATATAGAGAAAATTTATGAGAAATGAGGTATTGATGAATTTCAAATTTCAGACCTCTTAGAAACATATGCGTCATACGTTCCTCATTCTCTTCCAAATGAGGTGCAAACCTGGATAACTCCGTGAACTTAGCCTCGTACTGGAACACAGTCATGTTAATCTGTTCCAGTCTGATAAACTCTACTTCCTTCATATGACGAATACTTTCAGGAAAGTACTTGTCATTGAACAGTTTCTGGAATACTTCCCAAGACATATTGAGTGCGGCTGGCTGGGTACGCTTCACAGATTCCCACCAGTAATCTGCCAAATGCATGGTACAGAAAATAACTACAAACTTCACTATTACACTATTAACGTATACGGCGCTAATCACGAGTACTATTCATGAAGTATGATTTTTCTTATGAAATTTTACCTTTTTGTTGGGGTTACTATTTACGTATACGGCACTATTCACGTAGACAGCACTATTCATGATTACGATACTATTCACAGAAAAATTTAAATTTTCTTTTCTTGATCCAAGTTGTCTATTATGGTTAATATCTTTGATTGTATCTATGTTTTGATCTTCATTCTTGAATTTTGCTTCATAATTAATTATTATGGAGTACTTTTGAACTTGAATAAACGGAAGTATGAATCCCTAATCTTTGTCCTTTTATCTCACTAGATTCATTTTCTTTAAAATATTTTCATCATCCTCGGTCCTAAATGGTGATATAACTGAATATCTTTGGCCTGTAGTGCAAAGATGAATGATTACTTGATGAATATCTTTGGCCCGTAGTGCAAAATAGACAGGTGTTGAGATGAACATGACCAGCTGGTGATACAAACGAATATCTTTGGCCCGTAGTGTAAAGATGAATATTTGATTCAGGATGTATATTGATTGATGTTACAGGGATAAAATATTGATGATGGACTTTTAAATCATAGAAGATAGTAGACTTCATTCTCTACTTAACTCTTCTAATGAATTGTTATTTTTGCTGCGAATATTAATCTAAAACTTGTTGTCCATTATATTTTATCTGATTTATTGAAGGTTAACGATAATTTATTTTACATTATCTTATTCATAATATTCTTTACTGGGCTAGTTGAGGTCACCCTTTTCCTCTTTGTTATATTTTTCTTCTCAGGAGGCGAGAATATAGTGGGAACTACTCGGGGTGTGGAGTGATGTTTCAAGGCAGTTGTTTTAATAGTCCTCACTATTTGGTAAAATAGTGTATCAATAATTATAATGAGGACTTATTTGAGTTTGGATATTATCTAAAAGGCAATATTTATATTTAAACTCACAGCATATGTGTTGTCGTATGTTGCACGATAATTGTAATAATGAAGTTGTAGTTATTTTCTGTACCATGTATTTGGCGACTCAGAATGGGTTATGTGGACCTATTTTGGGGGCGTCATAAATATTGTGCAGTGATAATTATTGAATTAACAATAATATAGAATATCAACGTAGCAATTATTGAATCAATAAAATAAAATATTGAACAGTAATTACTGTAACAATTATTGAATAGTGACTTTTTACGTAAGAATCAATAATTAGAATTATTGTGCAATACCATGTGCTACTGTGCAACAATGCGTATTACTTTACTTTAACCACTAGGTATTCCTACAGTGTTAACGGTAACAACTATTTTATTATTTATAAAAAAAACTCGTACTTGTCGTTTTCTTCATCTGACAGTTTTCTGTTATGGGGCCCACAAATGACTGCGCCATCGTACAAATATTTTCCATCAGCAAGAATATTCCATGACCAAACGAATATTTTCCGACAACAATGAATATTTTATAACCACTTGCTTATTTAAAATATTTGCGTATTTTACCCATAACTAACCATATTAATCAAATCAACCCCTTACTATTTCAAAATAATAAATAGAGAAAATTCAATTTTATTTATAAAAAGTTGGGATCTTACACCATGTGCTACTGTGCAACAACGCGTATTACTTTACTTTAACCACCAGGTATTTCAACAGTGTTAACGGTAACAACTACGCCGTTATTTATAAAAAAAAAACTCATACTTGTCGTTTTCTTTATTCGACGGTTTTTCGTTATGGGGTCCACAAATAGCTGCGCAATCCTACGAATATTCCTTGACAGCAAGAATATTCCACGACTAAACTAATATTCCCTGACAACAATGAATATTTTATAACCACTTGCTTATTTAAAATATTTGTTCATTTTACCCATAATTAACAACATTAATCAAATCAAACCCTTACTATTTCAAAATAATAAATAGAGAAAAATCAATTTTATTTATAAAAAGTTGGGGTTTTACATCAGAAGTGCCAGTTGAACAGTTCGATCCCACATCAGCCACCAGAAGAGCTATACTCGGTTTTATCTCCTATACCTTTTGTTGTCTGGGGGGTGGATATACTGGGTCCATTGCCGAAGTCAAAAGGGCATGTCAGCTTTGTAATAGTGGCGATTAATTATATGACTAAGTGGGTGGAAGCGAAACCACTTATGGCGATCACGAAGCAAGAATGCTTGAAGTTTCTGAAGGAGTATGTGGTGTTTCGTTTTGGTATTCCTATGGTGGTAGTTTCAGATAATGGACGCCAGTTTGTGGGTTCGAAGTTTGAAGCATTCTTAAAGGAGTTGGGGATTCAGCATCGAAAGACTTCGGTTGCTCATCCACAGTCTAATGGGCAAGTTGAGGTAACTAACAGAACACTCCTGAATGGAATTAAGAGAAGACTGGATGAAGCAAAAGGTAGATGGCCTGAGGAATTGCTTAGCGTGTTATGGGCCTATCAAACTACACCGATGACTACAATGGGGGACTCGCCTTTTAGACTCGCTTATGGTTCAGATGCATTGGTTCTTGTAGAGATTGGGTCTACAAGTCTTAGGGTCAGTCAGTATCAGGAGGTGTATAATGACGAGGGACTTAAAGTCAACCTAGATTTGCTTGAAGAGGTCAGGGAAGCAGCCTTGGTAAAATTGGTAGTATATCAGCATCATGTAGCTAAGCATTATAATAAAGGGGTAAAGCTTCGAAGATTGGAAGTGGGAGATCTTGTCCTTCGGGAAGTAGAAGCTTCTACACCTCAGAATGTAGGAAAGCTGATGCCGAATTGGGAAGGTCCTTATAAAGTTGTTAATGTACCGAAGCTAGGAACTTATCGGTTACAAATGTTGCATGGGACTTAAGGTCAACCTAGATGTACCGAAGCATTATACGTGGCATGCAGGAAGGCTTCAAAAATATTTTCAGCAGGGCCAATGTCAGAGTATAATATTATGTAATTATGCCAACATTTATCATCAATAAAAGAAGCTTGTTTCTCCAATAATGTTTTATTTACTGGTTATTTGGGGGTTTAGTGGCATATTCATCCTAAAGATGGTCAACAGGGTCCTGATTCGTCCTAAAGATGGTGAACTGGATTTTCTGGAGGTTCGGTGGTTTGTTCATCCTAAAGATGGTGAACAAAACTTGCTCCCCCTAAAGATGGTGAGTAGGATCCTGATTCGTCCTCAAGATGGAGAACTGAATTTTCTGGAGGTTCGGTGGTCTGTTTATCCTAAAGATGGTGAATATAACCTGCTCATCCTAAAGATGGTGAGTAGGGTCCTGATTCATCCTAAAGATGGCGAACTGGATTTTCTGGAGGTTCAGTGGTCTGTTCAACCTAAAGATGGTGAACAGAACCTGTTCATCCTATAGATGGTGAACAGGACATGTTCGTCCTCAAGATAGCGAACATGCTTGCTGGGAGGTTCAGTTGGATCTGTTCATCCTAAAGATGATGAACATGATTTGTTTATCCTAAAAATGGTAAACATAATCTATTCGTCCTAAATATGGAAATTCATACTTTGATAATGAATAAATGTTACTTTACATTATTACTTAATTTTATTTGAAGTATTGAGTTCAGATTGTTTATTGGTTGAATAGAAGTATAAGCTAAATTTAAAAGGAGTATAAAGGGAGAAGCTGATTATATTTCATTAAATATAAAAAAGCAATTACAAAATATTGTTAAATTTTAACAAGTTTAAAGTTATGTTGGTGGAGGGTCGTCTTCGGCATTATCCTTGTATTCGTCTTTAGAAGAATCAAGGAGTAATGGGTTCAATGAGGCAGCAGCTAGTTTGCTCTTGCCTTTGCTTCGGGCTGCTTCGTAACCTTCAGCATACATCTGAACTATCTCGTTGGTTAGTTCAGGAGATCGACGATATTCAGTTTGAATTTCTTGACAGAGTTCTTCGGTGAGTGGGGAGCCAAGGGCTTTGAGCTCGCGAAGTTCCTTTTTGACTTTGCACTAAAGTTCAAGATGTCGTTCTTCAGAGATTTTGGTTTCGTTGATTTCTTTGGTTAGGCATCGGTTGTTTCATGTCAGTATTTCGTTTGCCAGTTGTAATTCTCGGTTCTGTTCGGCGGTGGTTTGTTGGAGGGCTTTAGCTGAGGCTAGTTGGTCTTTCAGTTTGGCGAGATCTTTCTGAGGCATTCGGAGTTAAAGAGGGTGTTCCCATGCAAACTTCTTTCCCTCGCCAGAGCAGACTTCAGGATGCATGTTGTTTTCTCTTTGGGCAGCATCCTCTTCGACTTCAATATCTTTGTACTTTTGGTGGAGTCGCCCGAAGATTCCATTTGCATGCAGTTATTCGGAGTTAAGCAAAAAGTTTCAAGAAGATATTTGTGAATAAAAGTGGTTAAGTAATAGTCAACTTACTCTGGCATGGTGAGTCATGCCAGCCTGGATTAGGTCATAGATGGAGTTGTTGCCAAAGCGATGGCCGTCAGTGTCAAGAACGAAGGCATTGTAAAGGTGCAAAGGGAAGTCTTCATTGTTGTCAGGCCATAGAGTGGGCGACCCTATGGCTTCGGCCATGGTGGAAGAAGATGGTGGTCATTGTGGAGAAAGTCTTTATTGATCAAGTGGGGGTAGGGTGTGAGTTGTTGTAGGAGGTTCTGTTGATGAGGTTGGTATTCTATCTGAAGAGAGTTTTCTTTTTCTAACGAGGGGAGAATTGGGCTCGACATGTTCTTTGGGTTCGTTGATTTCTACAGGAATGACTGGTGGTTGGTTGGCTTCAATGGAAGGTACTCTAAGCTCTTCGACGGAAAGAGGGGTTATTTTGGCTCGTTTCTTTTTGGTTCGAAGTATTTGGGTGCGTTTGGCGATGGGCATATCCAGAAGGCTTTCTTTAAGTGTGGGTATAGGGACGTGTTTTGGTTTTCTGGCAGCTCTTTTCTTTCGACGAGGTTGGCTTGTCTCTTTGGTAAGGGTTGGTTCGGTAGTTTGGGGTTCGGAGGATTCAGGTTCAGTGGATTGGGGTTCAGTGTTTTGGGGTTCGGCAAGAGTTTGGGTTGGGTTGGCAGAAAGAAATTTTTCTAGTTCTTTTCGATCGATGGAAGTAGGTTTGATGAAGGATACCACAAAAAATGAAGAAGGATGTTTCAGAACAATTACTAAAGAAAATTTGAGAAATTACATAAGTATTGAGTTCGACACTTACATTTGTGGTCATACAACCATGCTTGCTTGCTCAAAAGTCCGAAGCTCCATTCCTTCATAGGAAGTTTCTCCAGAAGCTTCGTCATCTCTACCACGTGTTCATCTGAGATGTAACCAAAGTCTGCAGAGAGGCGTTTGGCAGTAGTCCAGTCAGGGACGGAAGAGATTTTGGGTCCTTTGACAAAAAACCAATCCATATACCACCCTTTATTGCTTGAAGGAGTGTCCATCAGGGGGCGCTTCTCGAATTTGGCATTGGGTTTTGGGGAATGCTTGCTTAGCATCTTGAAACCCCGTTCACGAGATTTGTCGGCTGTGAAGAGAGAGAAGAAGAAATCAATAAAGGATGGAATTCCTATCTCGTGGCAGAAGGCGATGAAGGCGAGGATGTGGATATAGGAATTAAGGACTAACTGGGCAAATCCAACACCCACAAACCCTAGAAGGGTAATGATGAAGGCATGGAGAGGAAAATGAACCCCTTTCTCTAGGAGGGTGAGGTGCATAGCAGTCCAGCCTTCGGGACGGTGGTACATACAATCGGTGGGGGTGGGCACTCTCAGATGGTGAGTATCTGGGATCTGGTATCGTTCTCGAATGATACAGATATCATCCTCTGTAAGTTCAGAGAGGGTATTGGCATAGGGATATTATTCTTCGTTCTGGTATTCAATAGAAGGGTTTTGAGTGGCGGTAGGTGGAGGATTTTTACATGAGGAAGGGGTGGATTTGGGGTTTGCCTCTGGTATGACGTTGGTGGGGGTTTGAGCAGCCAGAATGGAAGCTAGTGGGGTTACAGAAATAGGAGTGGTGTTATCTGGGTTCTAAGAAGCCATTGTTGACAGATTACAGAGAGAGAGATTTGGACGTAGGAGAAAGCAAGAGCACTTTGAAATTCAAATGAGCAGGTAAAACCGTCTGATTTGGGGAATTGGGTTTTTATAGTGTTGTCCTTTCAGTTATTTCCGAAACACGAGGGCAGCACATTTAATGAAGGTAATGATGATGAATTTGAAGGGGTAACGTTTGGACTTGGGTTTTCTACTGATTGGGCCTTGTTCAGATTCATTTGGACTCCTTTATTATTTGGGCCACTTTTTGTATACTCTTTCACCAAACATTCTGTTTGATAAAAGAATGGGGGGGCAATGTTGGGCCATGATTATTTGGGCCTATTGGACCACCCTTATTTTGGCCTTTGGAGTGTTGGGCCATTATGGGGATATTTTTGGGCTTGGGCCATTGGCTGATGAAGTGGATCAATACTGGACTTTGGATCCATATACTTAATTAAAGGATGTTAAACATAATCCTGAGTTAGTGGGAAACAGTATAGAGATTGCATGCAATTAGATGAGGTCATAGAAGGCGTTGCATGCAAGGCGGTGAGACGAATATAAAAGTACAGATCATTACATGAGAAAGGTAACATGCAATTTTTCTTACAGACACTAGAGCACACAACCTTCATTGTTAACCTTACTTCTGGCCTATACTGATTCTCACACTAAAGCTATCCCCCGGCGGCCCAAGCCATCAAGCTCTCGGTGCTGACTCGTTTTCTGTGCAGGATTGAACGTGCTTTTTGGTGATTGAGGAGCGTGAAAAGATCTTGGCGTTAACAATTAGGATGGGAGTCTAAATTATTTTGGTACTTTATATTTAATTGATTAGTTTATATTAGTTTATGTATCTAAAGTTTTACCTTATTTATGTTACTTTTATTTAGAGTTATTTTGTGACGCCCCCAAAATAGGTATACAACACCCATTCTGAGTCGTCAATAACATGGTACAGAAACAACTACAACTTTATTAATACAACATAAAAACTGTGAGTGTAAATACAAATATTGTCATCTAGACAATATCCACACTCAAATAAGTCATCATTACAATTATTGGAACAATATTTTACAAAAAAAATGGTGAGGACTACTAAAACAACTTCCTAGAACCTTCATTCCATACCCCGACTAGTACTTGCTACATTCTCGCCTCCTAAGAAGAAAATGGAACAACAAGGAAAATGGTGAGCTCAACTAGCCCAGTAAAGAATATTATGACTAAGATAATATACAACAAATTATCGTTAGTCTTCAACAGGAAAAAAATTTAATAGAATACAATAGACAACAAGTTTTAAATCAATATTCGCAGCGGAAAATAATAATTCATAGAAGAGTTACGTAGGGAATAAAATCTACGATTATCTATGAATTTAAAAGCCCATCATCAACATTTTATCCCTGTAACATCAATCAATAAATATCTTGAATCAAATAGTCATCTTTGCACTACAGGCCAAAGATATCCATCAGTTGGTCATATTCACCTCAACACCTGTTCATCTTTGCACTACGGGCCAAAGATATTTATCAGAAATTATTCATCTTTGCACTACAGGCCAAAGATATTCAGTTATATCATCATTTAAGACTGAGGATGATGAAAAATATTTTAAAGAAAACGAATCCAGTGAAGCAAAATAACAAATATTAAGGATTCGTATTTCGATTTATCCATGTCCAAAAATACCTTATCATAGTGAAGTAAAATTCAAGAATGATCAAAACATGGATACAATCAAAGCTAGTATCCAGAATAGATATTTGGACGAAAAGAAGGAAATTTTATTTTTTGGTGAATAGTAACTCGTGAATAGTAACTCATGAATAGTAACTCATGAATAGTAACCCCGACATGAAAAGTTCTAAATTTGATAAAAAGTTCAGATCAATACTTCGGCATAATGATATTGAAGAAAATAATATCATTTAAAAAGAAATAACATCCCTTACCTCAGCAAAAACAGTACTTCTAGTTGAAACACCGGATATAGGCTATGACTTAAACTTGCACCGTATAGCAATACTCAAAGTATTAGAATACTCACAAGAATATGCTCACTAATATAGAGAGAGAAAGAGAGAGAAGTTTTCAGTTTCTGGTGTGATTTTCAATTCTAACCTAAGCACCCTATTTATAGGAAAATGCTTAGAACACCAAAGCAGAAAATTTAATATAATAATAATATATTTATCAAATTTTCCTTAGCCCACCTCTAGACATCTGATCTCAGCCCATTTATATCACATGTTAGCCCACTTAAATGCCAAAAAACATTTTTCTTCAAAATAATAAATAAAACTTCCAAAAATCAATTATTTCGGAACTTCAGAACTTCAATAATCCATAATAAATAGCCATTTTATCAGAAAATTCGAATCTCGCGAGTTTTTATAGGAAATTCAATTCTCTACAACTTTGCAGAAGAAAGTTTTCCAAAATTCCAAACAGAAATTGACCGAAATTCACAAACGGGCGATTTTACAGTCAATAATAAATTTTCGGTCAAGAATTATGTCCACCAACACACAAAACATGTGTTAATCATTTAATGCCACAAAAATACTCTTCCTCCTCATATACTCATATATCCCACATTCATTGTAAAAATACAACCATCAATATATTATTAAAATAATATATTTAAATGAATTATTTTATCAGAAAAAGATAAAATATTAATTTTCAACAATTGTCACATTAAAAATTTTCTCCATCTATATCCACATAAAATCAATATTTTTCTCATCATATAAATCAATAATTAATTATACACAAATAATATTACAGAATCACAGTACTAGCAACCAGGTCGTTCCCAAGAAAGAGGGGGCTTTCCAATAAGGATCTATCCTTACTGGCGCACAATTAGATGACCAAACCTCTCCTTAGACAGAACTTTTTAGACATTGCCAATAATGTTATCTAATAATATTATTCAGATAATATGAATTATTATTCCGATAATAGAAAATACTGTGTAGTGACAATTATTAAAACAATAATAATATAAAATATCAACGCAGCAATTATTGAATCAATAAAATACAATATTGAACAGTAATTACTGTAACAATTATTGAGTAGTGCCTTCTTACGTAAGAATCAATAATTGGTGCAATACCGTGTGCTAGTGTGCAACAACGCGTATTACTGTGTTTTAACCACCGGGTATTCCAACAGTATTAACGGTAACAACTACGCCGTTATTTATAAACAACTTATTTTTGTCATTTTCTTCATTCAATCGCTTTCCGTTATGAGGCCCACACAAGGCTGCGCCGTCGTACGAATATTCCCCGACAACAAGAATATTCCACGACCAAACAAATATTCCCCGACAACAATGAATATTTTAGGACCACTTGCTTATTTGAAACATTTGCGCATTTTACCCATAACTAACCACATTAATCAAATCAACCCTTACTATTTCAAAATAATAAATAGAGGAATTTAAATTTTATTTATTAATAATTTGGGGTCTTACAACCTCCCCTCCTTATGAAATTTCGTCCTTGAAATTGACATACGTACCTGGTATTTCGAAAAGGTGAGGATACCTCGCTTTCATTTTTGATTCCAACTCTCAGGTCATTTCTTCAATAGCATGGTTTCTCCACAAAACCTTAACTTGTGGTATAACCTTCGTGCGTAGGACATGCTCTTTCCTATCCAAGATCTTAACAGGTACCTCCTCGTACGTTAAGTCTTTGGCTATCTCATCCGGTTCTAACTCAATAACGTGGTTCGGGTCTTTCACATATTTACGAAGCACAGATATATGAAAAATATTATGAACACGAGACATACTTGGAGGTAATGCGAGTCTATAGGCCACATTTCCTGCTCGGTCAAGAATCTGAAATGGACCAATAAATCGTGGATTGAGCTTTCCTCTCTTCCCAAATCTTGTAACTCCTTTCCATGGAGCTACACGTAATAATTCATGATCCCCAATGTCAAATTCCACGTCCTTTCGATGAAGATCCACATAACTCTTTTGTCGATCCTGTGCCGTTTGTATACGTTGTCGAATCGTTTGGATCTTCTCGGTAGTCATTCGTACCAACTCTGGTCCCAACAACGTTGCTTCTCCCACCTCATCCCAATATACTAGAGAGCGACACTTTCGTCCATACAATGCTTCAAAGGGAGCCACACCTATACTTGCCTGATAACTGTTGTTGTAGGAGAATTCCACCAATGGTAGGTACTTATCCCAACTTCCTTTGAAATCTAGGACACAAAGTCTTAATAGATCTTCAAGAGTTTGAATAGTCCTCTCTGATTTCCCGTCCGTTTGAGGATGGTAAGCTGAACTAAATCGTAAATCCGTGCCCATAGCTTTTTGCAAGCTAACCCAAAATCTTGAAGTGAATCTTGGGTCACGATCCGAAACTATGGATACTGGCATGCCATGCAACCTTACAATCTCATTCACGTACATACTAGCAAGATGTTCAAGGGAATAAGTCTCCCGTATCGGCAAAAAATGAGCAGACTTGGTTAATCTATCAACTATAACCCAAATAGCATTTATACCTTGAGAAACCGTGGGAAGACCCGTAACGAAATCCATGGTAATGTGTTTTCACTTCCATTTCGGAATCTCAAGTGGTTGCAATGGACCCTTTGGTACTTGATGCTCCGCCTTTACACGTTGACAAGTTAAACACCTCGAGATAAACTTTGCAATCTCTCTCTTCATATTGTTCCACCAAAATGTATGTCGAAGATCACGATACATTTTAGTACTTCCAGGATGGATTGCAAATGGTGTATTGTGTGCCTCCATCATGATCTTGTACTTTAAATCAGAATCGTTAAGAACACAAAGTCTGGAGTGGACTCGAAGTATTCCTTCTTCATCGATTCTTGCTTCTGGAATAGCACCTTCTTGCACTTTCTTCTTCATACGCATCAGCTCCGGGTCTGTAGCTTGAGCAACTTTAACTTTATCGATTAAAGTTGGTTCTACGCGTATACTTGACATCATCGCACTCGTTCCTGCATATGATCTTCTACTCAACGTGTCAGCTACCACGTTTGCTTTTCCAGGATGGTATTGAATAGTGTGGTCGTAATCTTTTAACAGCTCGAGCCAACGTCGTTGCCGCATGTTGAGTTCTTTTTGAGTGAAGAAATATTTGAGGCTTTTATGGTCTGAATATATCTCCACCTTCTCCCCATATAGATAGTGCCTCCAGATCTTTAGCGCGAAAACGACTGCTGCCAACTCTAGATCATGAGTAGGACAATTCCTCTCATATTCTTTAAGTTGTCGCGAGGCATAGGCTATGACTTTCCCACGTTGCATGAGAACACATCCTAACCCTTTGCCTGAAGCATCGCTGTAGATAACAAATCCATCCGAACCAGATGGTATTGTCAGAACAGGTGCCGAAATGAGTCTCCTCTTAAGCTCTTGGAAACTCTTCTCGCATTCTTCGCTCCATACGAATTTGATATCCTTCCGAGTCAGCTGAGTTAACGGGATAGCGATTCGAGAAAACCCTTCTACGAATCTCCGATAATAACCAGTTAAGCCCAGTAAGCTATGTATTTCGATTACTGACTTAGGTTGCTCTCAACTGTGACTCATATCCCAATCTTGGATATCACGTCACAATGACACCTATCAGTTTACTACTGCACGAATATGGCATTTCCTACGGAGAGTCTGGATTCAGTGCATTCCACAAAGGAAGTCACCAGATAAAGGCTCGGGTACAAACTTCTACAGTTAGGTTTTTAACTCCTGAAGTTCAATAGGAGCCATTCGATATGAGATTTTAGAAGTGAGTTTTGTACCAAATTCAAAGATGATACAAAATTCAATATCACGCGTAGGCCAAGAAATTCTTCAGGAAATACGTCAGGAATTTACTAACAATAGAAATATCATTCAAATCTGACGTATTTTTGTTCAAGTCCATGACATGGCTAAGAAAGCTTGACATCCGTTTTTCAATAAACGAATGACTTTTCGTCTTGATGTGAAAGAGTTTGACTTCAATGGTTTGGTTGCTTGAATTTGAATAACAGGTTGCTTAGGAATATGAAAACTAACAACCTTACGAAAGCAATCAATTTTGGCATGATGAGTAGTTAACCAATCAATTCCTAAAATCACATCAAAAGCAAGTATCTTTAAAGAGATAAGATCAACAGGTAATGTGATGGTGCCAACTTGGATCAAACAAGATTTATAAACAGTGGATGTGATGAAAGTTTCCCCTAACGGAGTCTCCACAGATAAATCAAAGTCTAATTTCTCCGGAGTCAAGTTTAAACGTTGAGCACAAGCAGGAGAAATAAATGAATGGGTAGCACCGATATCTAGTAAGATATAAACTTTACATGAATTTATGATTAGCTTACCCGTGATCACCTCGTTTGGGTTCCTCGCATGTTGACCAGTCACGAGAAACGCTCTTCCAGGAACCGTTGACTTTGACTTTTCTGGGGCAGCCTTTTGAGTCACCGTCCCCGCTAAACTTGGTTTCGCTATCGTACAATCTCGAGCGATATGTCCTTCCTTTCCATAATTATAGCATACCTTGAACTGTTGTGGACAGTTTGGGCTGATATGTCCCTCTTTTCCACATTTATAGCATATGACAGGTGGTCGTTCTCCTCCCTTGGAACCAGTTGCTGCTGGTACTGACGTCTTCGTATTGTCATTGTTGAATCTCCTCTTTTTAAAATCTCCTCCCGACTCGCTTCTTCTATTTTCATAGCCACGATTACCACTAGAGTGGTTGCCGTTCTTGTCTGTATTTTTCTTTCTCCGCTGGTTATCATTATTCTGATGACTGTTGTCACCGATATGATCCTGGTTGTGGTCCCTCGGTTGACCGTATTCGTTATGTCGCTCTAATAATTGAGCCCTGTTGACAACATCTGAATAGAGAGAAAATTTATGAGAAATGAGATATTGACGTATGCCGGGTTTCAATCCTCTCAGAAACATCCGTGTCATACGTTCCTCGTTCTCCACCAAATGAGGTGCAAACCTGGACAACTCTACAAACTTCACCTCGTACTGGGACACCGTCATGTTATTATGCTCCAGTCTAATAAACTCTACCTCCTTCATATGACGAATACTTTCAGGAAAGTACTTGTCATTGAATAGTTTCTGAAATGTCTCCCAAGACATGCTGAGTGCGGCTGGATGGGTACGCTTCACAGATTCCCACCAGTAGTCTGCCTCGCCACGGAACATAAAGGTGGCGAATGGAACCTTCTGTTCCTCCGTGCATCCCAAGACATCGAATATCTTGGTAATTTGCTTGACCCACGTTTCCGCCATGATCGGATCCGGCTTTCCCTTAAATTCTGGTGGTCCCAACTCTTTGAACTGCTTGGCTGTGACCAGCTGTGCGTTGCCATTGTTTCTTCCTATATTTTGAACAGGAATCTCCTTCGTCTGGTTTTGCATGAACCGTAAAAAACTTCTAAACATCTCATCGTTCATCGTCTGCTCATTGGTGTTGTTCACAGGAGGAACATTGCCAGCCTGTTGCACGTTCTCCTCGTTGGTGAGTACAGGTGTCTCCACGGTTTCATTTACTCCACTGTTAACATTCTCAGTCGACATTCTCAAATACTGCCACAAAACAAGGGTTAATTTAACAAATTAACAAATCACATAATATCCCTATATTATGACCAACCAACAAATAAGCTTAGGTAGGACACACTAGCGAAGGATTTACTCGTCTCTCCCCTCCTAGTTCTATTCCCCGATCTCCGCCAGAGATCATATCCCTAAGCTCTGATACCAACTGTGACTCCCCCAAAATAGGTATACAACACCCATTCTGAGTCGTCAATAACATGGTACAGAAACAACTACAACTTTATTAATACAACATAAAAACTGTGAGTGTAAATACAAATATTGTCATCTAGACAATATCCACACTCAAATAAGTCATCATTACAATTATTGGAACAATATTTTATAAAAAAAATGGTGAGGACTACTAAAACAACTTCCTAGAACCTTCATTTCATACCCCGACTAGTACTTGCTACATTCTCGCCTCCTAAGAAGAAAATGGAACAACAAGGAAAAGGGTGAGCTCAACTAGCCCAGTAAAGAATATTATGACTAAGATAATATACAACAAATTATCGTTAGTCTTCAACAGGAAAAAAATTTAATAGAATACAATAGACAACAAGTTTTAAATCAATATTCGCAGCGGAAAATAATAATTCATAGAAGAGTTACGTAGAGAATGAAATCTACGATTATCTATGAATTTAAAAGTCCATCATCAATATTTTATCCCTGTAACATCAATCAATAAATATCTTGAATCAAATAGTCATCTTTGCACTACAGGCCAAAGATATCCATCAGTTGGTCATGTTCACCTCAACACCTGTTCATCTTTGCACTACGGGCCAAAGATATTCATCATAAATTATTCATCTTTGCACTACAGGCCAAAGATATTCAGTTATATCATTATTTAAGACTGAGGATGATGAAAAATATTTTAAAGAAAACGAATCCAGTGAAGCAAAATAACAAATATTAAGGATTCGTATTTCGATTTATCCATGTCCAAAAATACCTTATCATAGTGAAGTAAAATTCAAGAATGATCAAAACATGGATACAATCAAAGCTAGTATCCAGAATAGATATTTGGACGAAAAGAAGGAAATTTTATTTTTTGGTGAATAGTAACTCGTGAATAGTAACTCGTGAATAGTAACTCATGAATAGTAACTCATGAATAGTAACCCCGACATGAAAAGTTCCAAATTTGATAAAAAGTTCAGATCAATACTTCGGCATAATGATATTGAAGAAAATAATATCATTTAAAAAGAAATAACATCCCTTACCTCAGCAAAAACAGTACTTCTAGTTGAAACACCGGATATAGGCTATGACTTGAACTTGCACCGTATAGCAATACTCAAAGTATTAGAATACTCACAAGAATACGCTCACTAATATAGAGAGAGAAAGAGAGAGAAGTTTTCAGTTTCTGGTGTGATTTTCAATTCAAAACTAAGCACCCTATTTATAGGAAAATGCTTAGAACACCAAAGCAGAAAATTTAATATAATAATAATATATTTATCAAATTTTCCTTAGCCCACCTCTAGACATCTGATCTCAGCCCATTTATATCACATGTTAGCCCACTTAAATGCCAAAAAACGTTTTTCTTCAAAATAATAAATAAAACTTCCAAAAATCAATTATTTCGGAACTTCAGAACTTCAATAATTCATAATAAATAGCTCTTTTATCAGAAAATTCGAATCTCGCGAGTTTTTATAGGAAATTCAATTCTCTACAACTTTACAGAAGAAAGTTTTTCCAAATTCTAAACAAAAATTGACCGAAATTCACAAACGGGCAATTTTACAGTCAATAATAAATTTTCGGTCAAGAATTATGTCCACCAACACACAAAACATGTGTTAATCATTTAATGCCACAAAAATACTCTTCCTCCTCATATACTCATATATCCCACATTCATTGTAAAAATACCACCATCAATATATTATTAAAATAATATATTTAAATGAATTATTTTATCAGAAAAAGATAAAATATTAATTTTCAACAATTGTCACATTAAAAATTTTCTCCATCTATATCCACATAAAATCAATATTTTTCTCATCATATAAATCAATAATTAATTATACACAAATAATATTACAGAATCACAGTACTAGCAACCAGGTCGTTCCCAAGAAAGAGGGGGCTTTCCAATAAGGATCTATCCTTACTGTCGCACAATTAGATGACCAAACCTCTCCTTAGACAGAACTTTCTAGACATTGCCAATAATGTTATCTAATAATATTATTCAGATAATATGAATTATTATTCCGATAATAGAAAATACTGTGTAGTGACAATTATTAAAACAACAGTAATATAAAATATCAACGCAGCAATTATTGAATCAATAAAATACAATATTGAACAGTAATTACTGTAACAATTATTGAGTAGTGCCTTCTTACGTAAGAATCAATAATTGGTGCAATACCGTGTGCTAGTGTGCAACAACGCGTATTACTGTGTTTTAACCACCGGGTATTCCAACAGTATTAACGGTAACAACTACGCCGTTATTTATAAACAACTTATTTTTATCGTTTTCTTCATTCAATCGCTTTCCGTTATGAGGCCCACACAAGGCTGCGCCGTCGTACGAATATTCCCCGACAACAAGAATATTCCACGACCAAACAAATATTCCCCGACAACAATGAATATTTTAGGACCACTTGCTTATTTGAAACATTTGCGCATTTTACCCATAACTAACCACATTAATCAAATCAACCCTTACTATTTCAAAATAATAAATAGAGGAATTTAAATTTCATTTATTAATAATTTGGGTTCTTACATATTTCTTTTACACGAACTAAGTTTCTTGAGGTCATTAAATATATTGTAATCTCTATTATTTAAATTAGAGTTGAGTTATTTGAGAAAAGTTGTAAGCTTTTGGCTTTGTGCCTTGGCCTACAGGCATTGTGGATCCCTTGTGAGGGTGAAACACTCATATCCACCTCCCACCCCCCACCCACACTTAAAAAAAACCAACCACACACTAAATCTGCCCTCTTGTTCTACATCACATACACCAAGAAATTTCATCATCTCTAACAATTAATTTATTAAACAAATATAGCAAAAAATCAGAAAAGGAAAAAGAAGACAATTCAATTATTCACAATAACTAGTATGGTCTTAAATATCAGAGAGATCCACAAGAACTTTTTATTTATTTATTAATAGAAGGATATACTAGAATGTTAATCTTACAAAGTAGAGCAAGTACATTCAGCATTAATACATTTTATTTATCAAAGAAGATGAAGAACTGGTAAATGTTAACGATGCCAACCAGATGATGGAAGGCAAACTTCCACTGATGACTTATGATTTTCAATGCAATTATGACAAAATTAAAAAGTAATAAAAAACTCACATGCCAAGAGTATCAAAGAGAGAAGCAAAAGGTAATCTCACAAGAGGACCACCATGTGCATTTCCCTCAATATCCGCACGATCAACTGCAAGCAGGTAAATGACTAAATAAGCATAAAATGAACATTTTATGGAGATTGGAATATTCAAGATAGAGTGTCTCACATTCAATATCCCTAGCATTTTCCAAGGCCTTGCAGAAAGGTTTTTTTGAGAAATAGGTTTCTTTTTTTAGGAGGGAATCTGAGTTTGCTATATCATCACTCATATATTTCACAGGTTTCAGCAGAAGACATTTACGATAATGAATAAGAGTAAGTAAAATATTAAGACTGATGTCAACCAACGAAGTTCCTGAAGCTTCACCACTTGAACTGATGAAGAAAGTTAATGGAAACAACACAAATTAAATATCACAATTTAATTTGTTAATTCCTTTGTTAAATCCAAACCAAAGCCCAATTCCTTTGTTAAATCCAAACCCAGGGCCTACTTATCGATGGGCAACTGGTGGCGAGGACAATGGACAACTGAAGTCTACTGAGGGAATTAGTGAAAATGCCTACTTATCGACTCCCCAAACCTTTCAAAGTTAAATTTGATAACACTATTTTTTGAATGGTGTCCAAATACATACAAGAATATTGCAATTTGTTCGATTACATCCATGTGCTTAGCTGAACTTAAGCAGCCTTTTGTCTAGAACATGAATCACAATTTGTGAAAGGTACTCATATTCATCCAAAGTTGATCAAATCATTCTGGTAGAATTATCGGGTCAATTTTAATAACAGCAGATGGTCTAACATTGATGATATTGAGAGTCTCAGCTTTTGCAAGGTTGTAATTTTTTCTTTTCAATACAAAATCATTGATGTTATCTCGCGTTTGATTGCAAGCAGCACTCTGCTCCAAATAATCAAAAACCTAAAGAAGAAACAAAATCAACTAGCTGACCAAAGATAAATACTACTTTTACTCAAGAAATACATGAGAAACATGTTTGCAAATGAAAATATCCAACCTTGAACTCTGATGGTGCTATGGGAGCAATAACACGTGTGAGGTCCTTTCTAGCCCCTCTAGATCGCAGAAAATCAAGTACTTAAAAATTGGTGAGTGGGCCATCATTGGCTTTTAATATGCAAAATGTCCAAATTGAGTCAACTTAATCACCAGAAGAACAAAAACATGACTACTAACTTTCAGTCTCAAAAGTAACAAAAGGGTAAATGATGAGTAAGATCGTAAAATTACTTGCATCTTCGTCAGCACAAAACCGAGATTTAAGTCCTATTAGTCACTTTATTACTTTGAATATGCACAAGCTAGAGAACTGTACCAGAACAAAATGGACATACCACAAATTTCACACAATAACAATCCTCCAATTGGGAGTTAACTTTTCAAGATTAACGACTCTAGGGACTAGAGTTTTTCTAAACAGAAACAAGCCAAATTAAATACACTCCAAGAAAAAAGAAAATAAGATAAAACTCCCCAAATATTTTAAGCATTGCATATCCAACATTTATCTTCGAAAGAAAAATAAAACTCAACAAGGCTTTTCTACTTAGTTGTTCAAAGATAATGACTGATGAATATACACAATACTCTTAAACACATGACACTAAAATATAAACAAGAACAAAGCTACAAGCCCTAATAGTAGAGCAAAGTGTTAATCTCTTATAGTAAAAAAACCTTCTAACTACACAGTATTTTAAAAATCCTTTAGACACCCACCTAGGTGGAATCAGCCAAAAGAATTGTCTAAAGAAATGACTAGCAATGGTATTTAATGAAGGATGAAGCTCTACAATGATTGAAATGAGTTGGTTATGCCATTTTAAGTGAGCTTCTGATATCAATTCGTAATAAGCATAGTAAAAACAATAGTTTTAGTACAATTTTCTGCATAAACATATATAGAGTAAAAAATAGGTATAATCATAGTTCTTATCCAATTTTTGTAAGGACGGGGAATTTTATACGATTATATATGTATATTTTTACGAATATTTTTTTTAAGCATACAAGTGAATATGAAATTAAGTCAGATAGTTAATTTAATTATTGTAAGTTAACTAAGATGAATACTTAATCAATTTGATTAAGAAAGAGTAAGATAAGTTATGTTGAGAATTAACATAACTTGAATGTTAACCTTGAATGGTAAATTAAAAAGATTTATAATCTTTAAGTAATTAAATTGATATGACTAATATAAAGTGATTATATGATTATGTAATAACTTATTAAGTCAATTAGGGCTAATTAAGTTTATGAATTAATGGAACAAAAAGGAAAGCCAAGAAATAAGAATATTAAATTATTTATCAATATATTAAACATTTTGTGGCATATATTGAATAAATATGTGAGTAAATAAATATAATAATTATTTATCAATGATGATAAATATGGTATGACATATGTAGGAGATGTATGTGACTAAATAAATATATATTTATGTATTATATATAGTGAATTAAAAAGTAAGCTTTATAACCTAATATTATATATTAGGAATACAGATTAAATAACCCAATGGTTGTAGTATTGAAGAATTTTAGCATTTAAAATATATACTAACCTAAGATATTTATTTTATTATCTTAATTTATTATTTATTTTAAACCTAATTAAAGAAAGTCTAATTGGGTTATATAATTAAATGTACAAGAGTAACCATTTAAATCCCAAATAAATGGTATGAAAACCCTAATTAAATAATTAGGGTAAGATAAAATTTTAGTATTGGACCCATTGTATTTTACATGGCCCTATTATTTTAATTAGAAAGCCCAAACATTAAAGTAACTAGCCCAAAACTTGGTCCATTGAATGAGGGACTTTTAGGTCATTTTCTTAAGTAAAATTTGGCAATAAAAATAAATCAAAAAAGGGGGATTATAGGTGTCCATTTTCGGTAATGAGAGGGAGAAAACAGAGCACATGTGAGTTATCATTTTCTCCAAATTTGCTACTAACTCTTACTAACTCCAACTAAGGTGTTGTAAGACCCCAATTTTTTTATGAATAAAAATTTAATTTTCTCTAATTATTATTTTGAATAATAAGGTATGGATTTGATATGATGGTATAGTTATGGGTGATATGTGTAAATTTTGTAAAATAAGCAAGTTGTCATAAAATATTCGTTTGGTCGGGGAATATTCTTTTTTTCGAGAATATTCGTACGATAGTACAATCATTGGTGGACCCCACATAACAGAATAATTTTCGGATATAAAAAGCGACAGAAATAACCTTTTTATAAAAAATAACGGCAAAACTTTTATTGCTAAACTGTTGAAATACCCGGTGATAAAAGTACAGTAATACACGTGGTTGCACAGTAGCACACGGTATTGTACAGTATCTTTGATTATTGATGCTTACGTAAGAAGTCACTTAGTTTTATTCAATTATTGCAACAGTAGTTGCTGTATAGTATCTCATATTATTGATTTAATTATTGTCACAGTATCATCTGCATATTAATTTATATTATTAAATCAATAATTGAGATGACACAGTTATTCATATTATTATTTGCATTATTGACAATGTCTAGAAAGTTCTGTCGAGGAAAGGGGTTAGGTTATTTAATTTCACGCCAATAAGGAGAAATTCTTATCGAAAAGTCCCATCTTTTCTGAGAATGGTTTGGTTTTCAATATTGTGAGTTATAATATTAATGATAAATAAGTGTTAAAAAATTCAAAATGGGTTAATTGAAGATAAGTGATTTGTGGTAGATATTTATGAAGCATTTGTTGTAAGTTTGGCTTATTACATGGACATCCACTTACTCATTTTTTAAAATCACCGGTAGAAAATTGTCTCAGTTTTGTTTTATTATTATTATAATAGTAATAAAATAGAAAACTTTTTATATAAAACAAAAAACTTTTTATAATATATATAAAGTTATTTATTTTATTAGATTATAATTAGAATATATTATTTTCATGTGCGTCCGTGATTATATTTAAATAGTGTCATTCCTTTCTCTTATAAATAGGATGGTTAGTTAAGAAATGAAAATCACACAAGAATTATAGAATTCTTCTTCTATAATATTATGTGTATTTCTTTCTAGTATAAGAATACTTTGAGTGTTGCTAATAGTGAAAGATTTTCTCAAGAATACCTCCGCTATTCCAGTCAAATTTAGTCTCCTACTGAGGTAAGGGATATTATTTTCATTCAATATTCGTAAGGAATATTATTTTCTTCCATACTCTATAGTATGTAAGTGATATTATTTCGTTTCATATTCTTAAATTTACACTTATTTTGATAAGTATTACTTCTATAATCCTTGAATTTAGTAGAATATCCTTGAATTTTGCACTTTATCTAGTATCGTTTCATTAGAATATTGGTATGAACTTTCTTATTAAATTTTAATATTTTCATTCAGGTTACTATTCACGGGGTACTATTCACTCGGGTACTATTCACGGGGTACTATTCACGACAAAATTGGTTTCTTTTCTGTCCAAATTATTTTTGATACATGAATACCATTCTTGAATTTTACTCCACAATTAGTTATCATGTTAAAAATTTGGACATTCTTGAACTCTAGATAAATTAAATTATAAATCTCTAATATTTATCATTGATCTCACTTGATTGATTCTTTATATCATTATCATCATCATCATGTTTATATTGTGATGAAAGTCATCTTTGGCCGTAGCGTAAAGATGGACTGTTGATTGGTATAATTATGACCATGAATTATGTATTGGTATAATCATGACCTGTAATGTTACGGATAAATATTGTGGTGAAAGTCCTCTTTGGCCCGTAGTGCATAGATGGACAGGTGTTTGGCATGATCATGACCACTGGTGATACAAACGAATATCATTGGCCCGTAGTGCATGGATAATTTGCTGATTTGAAACATTTATTTATTGGTGTTACGGAGATAAGATATTGATGATGGATTTTTAAATCATAGAAGATAGTAGACATCATGCTCTACTTGACTCTTCTAATGGATTACTTGTTCCGCTATAATTGTTGATCTAAAATTTGTTGTCTATTGTATTCTAATAGATTTTTCACTGTTGAGGACTAAGGATAATTTGTTCTACATTATCTTAGTCATAATATTCTTTACTGGGCTAGTTGAGCTCACCCTTTTTTTTTTTGTTCCATTTTTCTTCTCAGGAGGCGAGAATGTAGCTGGGACTAGTCGTGGAGTGGAGTAATGGTCCAAGATGTTATTATAATAGTCCTCACTATTTTATACAATTGTGTGACAATAATTGTAATGAGGACTTTATTTGAGTTTGGATATTATCTGTGAGACAATATTTGTATTGAAACTCACAACTTATGTTTTGTCGTATTTCACACGACAATTAATAGTTGTATAAATAAAGTTTGTATTTGAATTTTGTACCATGTATTTGGCGACTCAAAATGGGTTATGTAGACCTATTTTGGTAGCGTCTTAGGTGTCATCTTAAGAATTAGCCACATACTTTTGCAAAGCTTACAAGCAACCCTTAGATGATTAAAGGAGACAAGTGTCGGCAATTTGTATACTTACAAATATTATATCTATACAACTTTCTCAACAAGTAAAAGAAAAAAAATCAATTTCATTTCCCTTTCATCTCCCTTCCAAACTTTGTTAACAAAAAAAATAAAATAGAAAGAGAAAAACAAAGAAATAGAGAGTGTGAAAAGGTAGGTTCGGATAAACCATAAATTAGGAGAAAGTGTGATTTTGTTTAAGCTTCATAACTCTTGGGGAGAAGAAGAAGGATAGCATAAATCAAAGGTAGAAAAACCTAACTATAAATTAATTTATTCCTTTTGTTTTGTTTGGTTTTGATGAAATAAAGGGTTAGTGTTTTTGACGTTTAAAACCTTAAATCTACATGTTAATAAATATTTTATATTTGAATCTAACCATTTTGGGTGTTTTAATGTTGATCAAAAGGTAGGAAAGAAAATTAGGTTTTCTAGTTTAGAAAACCCTAATAATCTACTTTGAAAATCCACCATTTGAAATCTACACCTTCTTTTTGTGATCCTTCAAAGAAGAGTGCTAGATATGTAAGTTAACTGTAAACCCAAGTGTTAGCACTCAAAACTGATGATTTTACAAGCCTTGGCTGTGACGAACGAGATTTTTTGTAATTTAATTTTAATATTTATTGAATTAAATAAATATTTTCGATGAATTAATTATTAGATTAAATAATTAATTGATGAATTTGTGGTAGATTAATTTAATTATATGTGTCATATTTATTAAATTAATGTGGAGAATTATTATTATTCTAAGTATGTAATTATGTGAGCTTGTTGAATTAAAAAGAAATATTTATTGAGCCTAATGTTATTTTAATTAATTTAATAATTAATTAGAGATTTAATAATTTGACATTATTAATTAATGAGAAAATTAATTATATGACTATGTTAATAAAAGAGAAATTATTATATTTTATTCAAATTAAATTAAATAATATATTTGATTTATTTTATAATTGGATGTGACATTATTAACGAATGCTCCGGCAGCATTTATGGGACTAATGAATGGTGTGTTCAAGCCGTTTTTGGACAAGTTCGTAGTGGTATTTATAGATGATATTTTGGTAGATTCAAAAACCAAGGAAGAACATAAAGAGCATTTGAGATTAATGTTGAAAGTGTTGAGAAAAGAGAAGTTGTATGCTAAGTTTTCGAAATGTGAATTCTGGATCGAGCGGGTACAATTTCTTGGGCATGTGATCGATAAAGACGAAATTTTGGTAGATCCATTCAAAGTCGAAGCCGTGATTAACTGGGATCAGCCGAAGACGCCGTCGGAAGTACGAAGTTTTCTTGGATTGGCAGGATATTACAGAAGATTCATTCAAGATTTTTCCAAGATCGCAACTCCGTTAACGAATTTGACTCGAAAAGCTGTGAAGTTTGTTTGGACGGAGAAGTGTGAGGAAAGCTTTCAAGAATTGAAGAAGAGGTTGAGTACAACACTTGTGTTGTCTCTTCCGGATGATACAGGAAATTTTGTTGTTTATAGTGATGCGTCGAATAAAGGACTTGGTTGTGTGCTAATGCAAAACGGCAGAGTCATTGCGTATGCATCACGGCAATTGAAAGATTACGAGAAGGGGTATCCGACCCACGACTTGGAGTTAGCTGCAGTGGTTTTCACTTTGAAAATTTGGAGGCACTATCTCTACGGGGAGAAGTGTGAAATATATACAGACCACAAGAGTCTGAAATATTTTTACACAGAAAGAATTGATTATGCGCCAAAGAAGGTGGTTGGAATTAATTAAGGACTACGATTGTGAGATTTTATACCATCCAGGTAAGGCAAATGTCGTTGCCGACGTCTTAAGTAGAAAGGGTCGGGAGAAGTTGATGATGTTGACCGCTCAGAAGGAGCTAATTTCAGAAATGGAGAAACTGGAGTTGGAAGTGAAGTATCCTATGGAAATTGATGAGAAGCTATTTCAGATGCAATCTGGTACAACCATACTGGATACAGTTAAGGAGGCTCAACTTCAGGACGATGAATGCAAAAAGGTAATAAGGAAGATATTTGAAGGAACAGAACCGAAATTTAAGATGGACGAGGAAGGAATACTAAGATTTGAGGGTAAAATTTGGGTACTGCCAGTACCAAAGATTAAGGAAGACATTTTGAGCGAGGCTCATAGCTCACGATATTCGATTCACCCTGGTAGTACCAAGATCTTCGACAACATTTCTGGTGGCCTAATCTGAAATGTGATGTTGCAGAATGTGTTGCCAAGTGTCTGACCTGTCAGAAAGTGAAAGCAGAACATCAGAGACCAAGTGGATTGCTACAACCGTTGGAGATCCCAGAATGGAAATGAGAACATATTACAATGGACTTCGTGGTTGGCCTTTCGACGACTCAGAAAGGCTACGACGCAGTATGGGTTATCGTTGACCGACTGACGAAATCCGCACACTTCCTTTCGATCAAAATCAGATTCAACTTAGATCAGTTAGCAAGGTTATATGTGAAAGAGATTGTTTCCCGACACGGAGTTCTGGTGTCAATTGTTTCCGATAGGGATCCGCGCTTTACATCGAACTTCAAAAAACGTCTACAGGAATGCATGGGTACGCAGCTGAGAATGAGTACAGCATATCACCCTCAAACAGATGGACAGAGCGAAAGAACGATTCAGACATTAGAAGATATTTTAAGAGCTTGTGTAACGGATTTTAAAGGAAATTGGGACGATCACCTACCGCTTGTAGAATTCGGCTACAACAACAGTTACCACGCTAGTATTGGCATGCCGCCTTATGAAGCGTTATACGGTAGAAAGTGCAGAACTCCGCTTTACTGGGATGAAGTTGGCGAAAGACAATTACTAGGCCCAGAATTAGTGCAACAAACAGCAGAAATTGTCAAAGTAATCTGAACATGACTGGTAACAGCTTAAGATAGACTGAAGAAATACGCCAACTCACATCGTAAAAATGTTGAATTTGAATCGGGTAGCTATGTATTTTTGAAGGTCTCTCCCTGGAAAGGAAAGATCAGGTTCGGATAGAAAGGAAAATTAAGCCCAAGATTCATTGGACCATTTGAAGTACTGCGAAGAATTGGAGAAGTCGCGTACGAGGTAGCCTTACCTCCAGCACTCGAGAATATCCACAACGTCTTCCATGTTTCTATTTTACAACCCTACAAACCCGATTACAAGCATGTAATTGAATATGAACCCCTACATTTTGAAAAAGACTTATCTCACGAAGAAATTCATGTTCAAATTGTCGACAGAAAAGAACAAATTCTCAGAAATAAAGTAATACCTTCTGTTAAGGTAATTTGGAGGAAACACAAAGCTGAAGAAGTTACGTGGGAATTCGAAGAGAATATGATGAAGAATTATCCTCATTTATTTACTTAATTGTGTGTAAGCGATTCTGAGGACAGAATCTTTGTAAGGAGGTGAGAATGTAACGGGTTGAATTAATTGATTCGTGATTCTGGGGACAGAATCCTTTTAAGGGGGGGAAGATGTGACGAACGAGATTTTTTATAATTTAATTTTAATATTTATTGAATTAAATAAATATTTTTGATGAATTAATTATTAGATTAAATAATTAATTGATGAATTTGTGGTAGATTAAATTAATTATATGTGTCATATTTATTAAATTAATGTGGAGAATTATTATTATTCGAAGTATGTAATTATGTGAGCTTATTGAATTAAATAGAAATATTTATTGAGCCTAATGTTATTTTAATTAATTTAATAATTAATTAGAGATTTAATAATTTGACATTATTAATTAATGAAAAAATTAATTATATGACTATGTGAATTAATGAGAAATTATTATATTTTATTCAAATTAAATTAAATAATATATTTGATTTATTTTATAATTGGATGTGACATTATTAAACTATAGTATAGGAGATTGATTAAAATAATTAGAAGTGTTATTTATTGTTAGCCAAACATGGCCTTAGTGGGAGTTGAGGGCAGTTAACCCATGTTGGGTAACTGACCCCCACAACGCGTCCGTTCTTTTATTATGTCTTCTATGTTTTATTTTTTTTCTAAGTCTGAAAAATAGTTAGAGAGAATTAAAGAATTTTCAGAGAGAATTCAGAGGGTTTTTGTGAGAAACTCTGTGATTAAAAAAGCTTTTGAAAAAGGGTTTTTTTTATCTCTACTCATCTACGCTTTGGGTAATTTCTTTAACCCAATTTTTATTACGTCGTTTAAGTTTTTCAATAAAAATGGCTTTTATGTTCTGTAAAAGCTTTATAGTGGAAAAGAGAGTAACAATTATGTGTTGATTACATGATAAATGTTATCAAATCATATTTGATTATATATATTGCATAAACCATATCTTCAGTTTCATAAAACATGTCGTATGTTGCTACAAAATTTACAGAGTATAAAATATGGCCATATGGCCTTACGTACTAAATTTGATACGTCTATCATAGGTTATATCATAAATTAACACTTATATGTTATTATGCATGTTGATACGAAAAGAACAAACTTTAAATGAACGGATTCGGTGTTATAACGAACCCATAGTACTGATTTACATGTTTTGTTTTCAAAACCTTCAAGAACATCAAGAACAGTAAATTACTAGTGTTGATTTTTGTTAATTATGTGTTTTAACATGTTAAAATCATGCTAGAAGGGTTAAGTATTGATAATATGTATATTATAATGTTTGGGTATGTCAAATTTCATGTAAGAAATAAGAAAATTGGTAGAAATTAGCATGTTCTGCGATTTTTCGCGAACTGCAATTTCTGTGTCTGGTACGCCACGCCGCAGCACCGGCTGCAGGCTTAAGAGTCACGCCACAGCACGAGCCACGCCGCAGCGCCATTGACCAGGCCGCAGCGCGGGCCGCGCCGCAGCACCGAGAATCAGTACAACAGTGGCGCAGCTGCTCCACTCTCTAGAATGTTCAGAAACGAAAATTTAAAAGTGTTCAAGTCCATGAATGTGATGTTAATCTAACCTAATGAACATGAAAACATGTTAGACATATAGTGAGGTGTTAAAATAAATTCTTAACATGTCAATAACACATTTATGTGTAAAATGAATGATTGAATGCATAGTTAGCTTATTGCTCATGAAGTGTAAATTATGTGACAATGAGTGTAGTAGTTGACTAAGTCGAGTTTGACAAAAAGAATGAAATTGCAATGATTAGTTACGTTATAATTGACTGGTATTGTGAATGTAAATGGTATGTAGGATTAAATCAAGGAACGTGTATAAATTAACGTGTAATCTACGCACGAGGCAAGTTTCCTAACCCTACTCGTTATCATTATATGAGTTATAAGTTGTCTCTTTACATCGAGCAAATTCTCATTATTATTGATCAAGTCCAATTTGTTATATCAAAAATATATTATTCTTTCAAAGCATGATGTTGTTATACAATAATTATTCTATTGTATATCTCTTGGAATTGTTATTCGATTTAAATATCAGTTATTGTGAATCTTGTTAGACTAGCGAACTCTTAATGATTCGACTAGTCCATAGTTGATAAGCGTTCTAAATTTCAGAACTCTTGATGAATTATCCAAACCAAACTTCCTTTGGTGCGGACTCTAATGTCAAACTGAGATGAACAACCCTGTACAAGGGATTACTTATGCGTTAGCGTTAAGATATTGTGCACAGTATGGTACTAAGGGCTGATCCCCTTAAGTACGAGAAGAAGAGTCCATAGTCTTATGACTGTTAAAGGTTTCAAGTATAAACACTTGACAACCTAGGACATAGTTCAAGGTCTTGTGACCCTCAGAAGTTCTTTTGTTTCTTGTTATTCATTCTTGATTCAAAAACTGAGCTTTCATGTTTAAGAAGCCTTTAATTTATTCGCATGTTATTATATCTTTATTATATTGTTATACTTGTGGATCGTGCTCACTCTTGCGTAATAATAACATTGCAGTTAAGAACGAAAGATCAGACGGGCCTTCCACTAGTAAAGGCAAGGGCAAGGTTAACAAATGAAGAAGACTTGTTGTTATTAATTGTATTCAGACTTAATGTTGTTTAAGACTTATTATTTATTTATGTTTCCGCACAGATGTTTAAGGTTAGTATGACCTGGAATTGTATTTATTATTCAGATGTTGTAACCCCATAAGGGGAGGATTTATTTCTATCTATTGCATGGTTTGCATTTATTATGGGTAGATAGATATATGATGTTGTATAGTGAACACCAAATCATGTGGGAATGGAAGTATCCGGATTTGGGGGTGCCACAGGTTGGTTTCAGAGCTGTAGGTTATGAACCTTAGGTGGGGGAAAAACCTTAGGTAATAGCCTTATAGGAAGAACATAGTGAAGGAAAACTCTTACCGAGTTCTAAGAGATGAATTTCTTAATTCATTGAAGATAATAAAAGACTATGTGTTTATGTGTTTAATTATGTGCTCACTAGTACGACTTAGTAACTAAAACTTAAAACTATGTTGTTAGGATGTCAGATGTTGGAGGAGCTAGTCGAGCTGGGGAGGAGGAACCCCGTGTGCCTATTGAGGAGAAGCCCCGAGACATTCATGTTGTCAGGGAGCAGTCGATACAGAAGGAGCCATCTCCGTTGATCACTGTTGTTGGTCAGGAGCATGAGCCTGAGACCGATCCAGAGGAGGATCCTGAGGAGGAAGAGGAAAAGGAAGAAGAGGAGTTCCCACCGAACTCCATTGATGCTGAGATGTACGATGAACTATATGACCGTAACGTAGAGTTAAGTGACACTGTCCAAGATTTGACAGAGCGAACGATTATTCAGCAAATTACCATCGAGCAGAAGGATAGGGAGATTGTGACTCTTCACACACGTGTGGGAAACTTGGAGTGGGATTTGGTTCACAAGAAGGGTCAAACCGAGGAGAAGTCCAAAGAAATAGAGAAGTTAAAGAAGGAACTGAAGGAAAGGTCAGAGAGGCTGATCATAGCAGAGGAGGGCTGGGTAAGAGAATCACGTCGTGCTGATCTTGTAGAAAGGGATTGTCGTGTAAAGAAGGCTAAGCTTGGGGAGACATACTCTACACTTAATAATGCAATGGACGAAACCCAGGATCGAGTTTTGAGGTACCCAATCCAGTTTGAAGGTCTACCATCGTACATGCTGGATCGCAGAACGATATATCGCATCATAGAAGAGGAACGTAGCGAGGCTATTCGGCGCCTTAACAAGCAGTGATAGTATTTGTTTAATTATGTGAAAAATTTATCTGGTTTTTAGATGTAAATTCAGACGTGTTTATGAACGAATGAATATTTTAATATTTTAAATCCTGTAGATTCTTTATCTCTGGATAGTTGATGTAAATAGCAGTGATGCTATCGTTTGATGTTAAAACTTTTGATTTGAATAAATATATCAAGTTGTTTGAGATAATGTGTTAAGTGATTATGTTAAATTGTTGAGTTAAGCCTTTATTATTTAGAGAATTTAATAAAGATCTAATAAGCGTATATTTTAACAGAAATATGCCGCCGAGAAGAAGACAAAACCGTCAACTAGCTCAGGAAAAGTCAACGAATAATAACAATAACGCCAATGCTAATCCCGTCCAACAATTAGTGAACTTACTAGCTGGAGCAATGAATAATCAACCTCAATCTCCACCGAATACTTCATTCAAAGATTTCAAGACGGTGGGACCGCCAGAGTTTAAAGGCTCCATGAATTCGATCGAAGCTCAGACTTGGGTTATGGAGATGGAGAAGGTTTTTGAGGTCGCAAGAGTCAGAGAGGACCAGAAGACCTCTTTTGCAACGTTTATGCTGAAATCTGAAGCCAATTTTTGGTGGCAAGCAAATAAGGTCCGTGGAGGAGAAGGTATGATTACCTGGGAGAGATTCAAGGAGATGTTTTTCGAGATGTATTTCCCGACTACCTCGCAGAACCAATTGGAGGTTCAATTTTTGGAATTGAAGTAGGGGAATATGTCCGTACCAGATTATGCGGCTAGATTCAACGAGTTAGCAAGGTTCGCCATATATCAAGTGCACACGGACTAGAGAAAAGCAAGAAGGTTCGAACAAGGATTGAAGTCGTGGTTGTATAGTAAGGTGTCGATGTTTCAGTTGAAGACATTCGCCGGGGTACTAGAGAAAGCCATACTTGCTGAAGGTGGAAGCGATGCGGTAACCAAATACAATCAGGATCAGAAGAAGAAGAAGAATGAATGTGAAGGAAATAACAAGGCTAGTGGAAGTAATACAGTAGGAGGTAATAATAATCAGAAGAGAAGGTGGTCTGACAACACATCAACCGAAAACCAGCAAGGAGGTCAGAAGAAAAGGATTGAAGCGTGCCCAACCTACGAGAAAGCTCATTTGGGAGTGTGTATGAAGGGTAAACGTGTGTGCTACAATTGTGGTCAGGAAGGCCACATAGCACCTAACTGTCCTAATCCAAAGAAAGGTGCCTGCTTTACTTATGGTTCAAAGGATCATTTGGCAAGAGACTGTCCTAAGAAAGGATCTGGAGGGGTAGGATCAGGAGGAAACCGGGGAAATAGCAGTGGAAGCGCTCTAACCATCACAGGACCAACCGCAACCAATCGACCGACCGCTAGGACTTTCAATATGACGGTGCATGATGCAGTGCAGTTGCGTGATGTGGTGTCAGGTATTATTCCGATCAATAGAGTTAATACTTACGTATTATTTGATTCGAGTGCTACTTGTTCATTTATATCCGATGACTTTGTTAAGAATTTAGAATTGCCTAAGGATGAGTTAGAATATCCCATGAACATAGAAATCGCGAATAGAGAAATAATCCCTGTTAAGTACGTGCATAAGAACTATAGAGTGGATATTAAGGGTAATATCATGAACGTAGATCTTATTCCTATTCGACTTGGGAAATTTGATGTTATCTTAGGAACGGACTGGTTATTCAATTACGGGGCAGTAATTGATTGCCAAAAGAAGCGTATTAACCTTATGACTCCGTCAAAGGTTGTGTTTTATGGTAGCAAGTCACCTAGACAAGCGAGTTGTCTGACGATGATATAGGCCAGGAAGTCGTTACGACAAGGATGTGTAGGATATTTAGCTTACATAGTCGACAGTCGTAAAGAGAATCTTAAAGTAGAGGAGATACCAATAGTGAGAGACTTCGCCGACGTATTTCCAGATGATTTGCCAGGACTTTCGCCAGATAGAGAGGTCGAATTTGTGATCGATTTGGCTCCAGGAACGACTCCAATATCAAAGGCACCGTACCGAATGGCGCCGGTAGAAATAAAAGAATTGATGGTACAACTACAAGAATTACTGGATAAGAAGTACATTCAACCGAGCGTATCGCCGTGGGGAGCGCCGGTGTTATTTGTAAAGAAGAAGGACGGAACGATGCAGCTCTGCATTGATTACAGAGAACTGAATGAAGTCACGATTAAGAATAGATATCCATTACCGAGGATCGATGATCTGTTCGATCAATTGAAGGGAGCAAAATATTTTTCCAAGATAGATTTGAGGAGTGGTTATCATCAACTAAAGGTGAGACCAGAGGATGTACCGAAGACAGCGTTCAGAACACGATATGGTCACTACGAATTTTTAGTAATGTCGTTTGGTTTAACGAATGCTCCTGCAGCATTTATGGGACTAATGAATGGTGTGTTCAAGCCATTTTTGGACAAGTTCGTAGTGGTATTTATAGATGATATTTTGGTATATTCAAAAACCAAGAAAGAACATGAAGAGCATTTGAGATTAACGTTGGAAGTGTTGAGAAAAGAGAAGTTGTATGCAAAGTTTTTGAAATGCGAATTCTGGATCGAGCGGGTACAATTTCTTGGGCATGTGATCGATAAAGACAGAATTTCGGTAGATCCATCCAAAGTCGAAGCCGTGATTAACTGGGATCAGCCGAAGACGCCGTCGAAAGTACGAAGTTTTCTTGGATTAGCAGGATATTACAGAAGATTCATTCAAGATTTTTCCAAGATCGCAACTCCGTTAACGAATTTGACTCGAAAAGCTATGAAGTTTGTTTGGACGGAAAAGTGTGAGGAAAGCTTTCAAGAATTGAAAAATAGGTTGAGTACAACACCTGTGTTGTCTCTTCCGGACAATACAAGAAATTTTGTTGTTTATAGTGATGTGTCGCATAAAGGACTTGGCTGTGTGCTAAAGCAAAATGACAGAGTCATTGTGTATGCATCACGGCAATTGAAAGATTACGAGAAGGGGTATCCGACCCACGACTTGGGGTTAGTTACAGTGGTTTTCGCTTTAAAAATTTGGAGGCACTATCTCTACGAGGAGAAGTGTGAAATATATACAGACCACAAGAGTCTGAAATATATTTTTACACAGAAAGAATTGAATATGCGCCAAAGAAGGTGGTTAGAATTAATTAAGGACTACGATTGTGAGATTTTATACCATCCAGGTAAGGAAAATGTCGTTGCCGATGCCTTAAGTAGAAAGGGTCGGGAGAAGTTGATGATGTTGACTGCTCTGGAGGATCTAATTTCAGAAATGGAGAAACTAGAGTTGGAAGTGAAGTATCCTATGGAAAGTGATGAGAAGCTATTTCAGATGCAATCTGGTACAACCATACTGGATACAGTTAAGGAGGCTCAACTTCAGGACGATGAATGCAAAAAGGTAATAAGGAAGATATTTGAAGGAACAGAACCGAAATTTAAGATGGACGAGGAAGGAATACTAAGATTTGAGGGTAAAATTTGGGTACTGCCAGTACCAAAGATTAAGGAAGACATTTTGAGCGAGGCTCATAGCTCACGATATTCGATTCACCCTGGTAGTACCAAGATGTACCAAGATCTTCGACAACATTTCTGGTGGCCTAATCTAAAACGTGATGTTGCAGAATGTGTTGCCAAGTGTCTGACCTGTCAGAAAGTGAAAGTAGAACATCAGAGACCAAGTGCGTTGCTACAACCGTTGGAGATCCCAGAATGGAAATGGAAACATATTACAATGGACTTCGTGGTTGGCCTTCCGACGACTCAGAAAAGCTACGACGCAGTATGGGTTATCATTGACTAACTGACGAAATCTGCACACTTTCTTCTGATCAAATTCAGATTCAACTTAGATCAGTTAGCAAGGTTATATGTGAAAGAGATTGTTTCGCGACACGGAGTTCTGGTGTTAATTGTTTCCGATAGGGATCCGCGCTTTACATCGAACTTCTAAAAACGTCTACAGGAATGTATGGGTACGCAGCTGAGGATGAGTACGGCATATCACCCTCAAACAAATGGACAGAGCGAAAGAACGATTCAGACATTAGAAGATATGTTAAGAGCTTGTGTAACGGATTTTAAAGGAAATTGGGACGATCACCTACCGCTTGTAGAATTTGGCTACAACAACAGTTACCACGCTAGTATTGGCACGCCGCCTTATGAAGCGTTATACGGTAGAAAGTGCAGAACTCCGCTTTACTGGGATGAAGTTGGCGAAAGACAATTACTAGGCCCAGAATTGGTACAACAAACAACAGAAATAGTCAAAGTAATCTGAACACGACTGGTAACAGCTCAAGATAGACAGAAGAAATACGCCGACCCACATCATAAAAATGTTGAGTTTGAATCGGGTAGCTATGTATTTTTGAAGGTCTCTCCCTGGAAGGGAAAGATCAGGTTCGAAAAGAAAGGAAAATTAAGCCCAAGATTCATTGGACCATTTGAAGTACTGCGAAGAATTGGAGAAGTCGCGTACGAGGTAGCCTTACCTCCAGAACTCGAGAATGTCCACAACGTCTTTCATGTTTCTGTTTTACGACCCTACAAACCCGATTACAAGCATATAATTGAATATGAACCCCTACATTTTGAAAAAGACTTATCTTACGAAGAAATTCATGTTCAAATTGTCGACAGAAAAGAACAAATTCTCAGAAATAAAGTAATACCTTCTGTTAAGGTAATTTGGAGGAACCACAATGCTGAAGAAGCTACGTGGGAACTTGAAGAGAATATGATGAAGAATTACCCTCATTTATTTACTTAATTGTGTGTAAGCGATACTGAGGACAGAATCTTTGTAAAGAGAGGAGAATGTAACGGGTTGAATTAATTGATTCGTAATTCTGGGGACAGGATCCTTTTAAGGGGGAAAAGATGTGACGAACGAGATTTTTTGTAATTTAATTTTAATATTTATTGAATTAAATAAATATTTTCAATGAATTAATTATTAGATTAAATAATTAATTGATGAATTTGTGGTAGATTATTTTAATTATATATGTCATATTTATTAAATTAATGTGGAGAATTATTATTATTCGAAGTATGTAATTATGTGAGCTTATTGAATTAAAAAGAAATATTTATTGAGTCTAATGTTATTTTAATTAATTTAATAATTAATTAGAGATTTAATAATTTGATATTATTAATTAATGAGAAAATTAATTGTATGACTATGTGAATTAATGAGAAATTATTATATTTTATTCAAATTAAATTAAATAATATATTTGATTTATTTTATAATTGGATGTGACATTATTAAACTATAGTATATGAGATTGATTAAAATAATTAGAAGTGTTATTTATTGTTAGCCAAACATGGCCTTACTGGGAGTTGAGGGCAGTTAACCCATGTTGGGTAATTGACCCCCACAACGCGTCCGTTCTTTTATTATGTCTTCTTTGTTTCTTTTTTTTCTAAGTCTGAAAAATAGTTAGAGAGAATTAAAGAATTTTCAGAGAGAATTCAGAGGGTTTTTGTGAGAAATTCTGTGATTGAAGAAGCTTTTGAAAAAGGGTTTTTTTATCTCTACTCATCTACGCTTTGGGTAATTTTTTTAACCCAATTTTTATTACGTCGTTTAAGTTTTTCAATAAAAATGGCTTTTATGTTCTATAAAAGCTTTGTAGTGGAAAAAGGAGTAACAATTATGTGTTGATTACATGATAAATATTATCAAATCGTATTTGAATATATATATATATATATATATATATATATATATAAACCATATATTCAGTTTCATAAAACATGTTGTATATTGTTGCTACAAAATTTACAGAGTATAAAATATGGTCATATGACCTTACGTACTACATTTGATACGTCTATCATAGGTTATGTCATAAATTTACACTTATATGTTATTATGCATGTTGATACGAAAAGACCAAATTTTAAATGAACGGATTCGGTGTTATAACGAACCCATAGTACTGATTTACATGTTTTGTTTTCAAAACCTTCAAGAACATCAAGAACAGTAAATTACTTGTGTTAATTTTTGTTAATTATGTGTTTTAACATGTTAAAATCATGCTAGAAGGGTTAAGTATTGATAATATGTATATTATAATGTTTGGGTATGTCAAATTTCATGTAAGAAATAAGAAAATTGGTAGAAATTGGCATGTTCTGCGATTTTTTGCGAACTGCAATTTCTGTGTCTGGTACGCAGCGCCGCAGCTCTAGCTGTAGGCCTAAGAGTTGCGCTGCAGCGCGAGCCACGCCGCAGCGCCATTGACCAGGCCGCAGCGCGGGTCGCGCCGCAACACCGAGAATCAGTACAACAGTGGTGTCGCAGCGCCACTCTCCAAAAAGTTCAAAAACGAAAATTTTAAAGTGTTCATGTCCATGAATGTGATGTTAACCTAACCTAATGAACATGAAAACATGTTAGACATATAGTGAGGTGTTAAAATAAATTCTTAACATGTCAATAGCACATTTATGTGTAAAACGAATGATTGAATGCATAGTTAGCTTATTGTTCATGAAGTGTAAATTATGTGACAATGAGTGTAGTAGTTAACTAAGTCGAGTTAAACAAAAAGAATGAAATTGCAATGATTAGTTACGTTATAATTGACTGGTATTGTGAATGTAAATGGTATGTGGGATTAAATCAAGGAACGTGTATAAATTAACGTGTACTCTACGCACGAGGCAAGTTTCCTAACCCTACTCGTTATCATTATATGAGTTAAAAGTTGTCTCTTTACATCGACCAAATTCTCATTATTATTAATCAAGTCCATTTTGTTATATCAAAAATATATTATTCTTTCAAAGCATGATGTTGTTATACAATAATTATTCTATTGTATATCTCTTGGAATTGTTATTCGATTTAAATATCAGTTATTGTGAATCTTGTTAGACTAGCGAACTCTTAATGATTCGACTAGTCCATAGTTGATAAGCGTTCTAAATTTCAGAACCCTTGATGAATTATCCAAACCAAACTTCCTTTGGTGCGGACTCTAATGTCAAACTGAGATGAACAACCCTGTATAGGGGATTACTTATGCGTTAGCGTTAAGATATTGTGAACAGTATGGTACTAAGGGCTGATCCCCCTAAGTACGAGAAGAAGAGTCCATAGTCTTATGACTGTTAAAGGTTTCAAGTATAAACACTTGACAACCTAGGACATAGTTCAAGGTCTTGTGACCCTCAGAGTTCTTTTGTTTCTTGTTATTCATTCTTGATTCAAAAGCTGAGCTTTCATGTTTAAGAAGCCTTTAATTTATTCGCATATTATTATATATTTATTATATTGTTATACTTGTGGGCAATCGTGTTCACTCTTGCGTAATAATAACATTGCAGTTAAGAACGAAAGATCAGACGAGCCTTCCACTAGTAAAGGAAAGGGCAAGGTTAACAAATGAAGAAGACTTGTTGTTATTAATTGTATTCAGACTTGATATTGTTTAAGACTTATTATTTATTTATGTTTCCGCACAGATGTTTAAGGTTATTATGACCTGGAATTGTATTTATTATTCAGATGTTGTAACCCCATAAGGGGAGGATTTATTTATATCTATTGCATGGTTTGCATTTATTATGGCCTTATGAGTAGATAGATATATGATGTTGTATAGTGAACACCAAATCATGTGGGAATGGAAGTACCCGAATTTGTGGGTGTAACATTGGCAGCCATTTTACTACAAACAGTCCAGCTGAAAGAAAAAATGTTAAAGGGCAGTTTCTGGCCTAGTCTTACAGGGGCAGTTTTCTCCATTTTTTGTACTTTAAAAATTCTGAGAAAATTTGGTATGTTAATATGATGAGTTATCCAGATATTGTCCAAAGATGGCTATTTTTGGATGTGTAGAATGAGAGTTATAGAGTTTACAAGAAATGACTATTTTAAAAGTGAACCAAGATAACTTTTTTCGTGCAACTCCAAAACTTATGAAATTTTAATTGGAAGTACACATACATAACAGGAACATCTCCTGAAAATTTCGTAATTTTTGGACTTAAAAACTATTCATGATAATTGTTGCAAGATCTGGCTACTTTGGTCATTTTAAAAATAGTAAATGAGATCCAAAACTTTTAGAAAAATTATATGTTCATCATGATAACATATAATAATATTTTCCAGAAAATAAATATTTTTGAAGTTGATTTGGTATTTTTAATGTAAATGATTGAGTTATGAATAAATGAATAAAATAAGTAATGTGATGTTATAAATGGTAAAAATATAATTTTATTGATCAAAGACCCTTGATATAAGGTAATCAAATTTATAGAGGGTAGTTTGGTCATTTTTGATAAAAATTTATAATTATAGCATTTTAGGTTTATTAAATGAATGAATTAGCAAAGGGTAAACAATTAGAATTAATTATTTATTAGTATAATAAATTATTAAAATATTATTAAGAACTTAATAATATTAGTTTAAGATATTATTAAGTAATTAATAATATTTAGATTAAAATTTAATTAAAATATTATTAAATGATTAATAATATTAGTTTAGTGTTAAATTAAAATATTATTAAATGATTAATAATATTATATTAGAGTTAAATTAAAATATTATTAAATGATTAATAATATTAGATAATGATTTAAAATATTATTAAATAATTAATAATATTATATTAAAGTTAAATAATAATATTAGTAATTGTTTAAGATGTGATTAATATATGGAATATTATTAAGTGATTAATAATATTATCAAGTGACTAAAATATGATTAAATGATTAATAATATTAATAAGGGATTAAAATATTATTAAATGGTTAATAATATTAGAAAGTGAATAAAATATTATTAAAGGAATAATAATATTAGACAAGAGTTTAAGACAATGGTTATATGATAATAATATTATCAAAGAATGATAATATTCCTAATGAGTAAGGTATTATTGAATGTTTGATTTCATAATTACATGTTAGATAATTTATTACAAAAATAGTATTGTTATGAGTTATAATATGTTATGCTAAATGAGAGATCAATATTATTAATGATAGGTCTTTCAAATGAAGTTAAATAAAATTGTGTAGCAGTAGTCAACGACCAAGACAAGTTTCCTAACTGAACTTGAGTTATTAATTTCAAAGCATGATTAGTGGATATTTATTGTTGGTTATTCACATCTATAATGATTATTGTTATTCGCACATAGTGCATTTGATTTCATGTTCTATTATTTGAACTCTGAAATAAATTTAAAGTTCTTTTATTCATGAACTATTTATAAGCCATGTCTCAGCTATTCATTTCGGCTAGACTAACAATTAATTAATCGTTCTATTATTTGAACTAAGTTGTTATTGAAAGATTTATGTCATTTATTTCAACTAGATCAATATTGATATTATATGTTAAAATCATAACAGTTCTTTGTAAGCAATCCAAACCATATTGTTATGATACGGACTCATGATGTAAGACTGAAATGAACAACCCTTATAAAAAGAGGAATTTTTTTGTCAAACATTCGACCCTTGTGCTATTTTTGAGTATTATGCATAATATAGGGTACAATGAGACTGATCACTTCATGTGCTTGCAGAAGAATTTTATGGTTAACTGATACTCTTGAGGTAATTCAGTATTAATTAACTGAAAATTCCTCTACTAGTTCTTGATCCATTTGTGATCGCTCAGCATGAAATCTGGGAATATCCCACTTTATTGAATATTGTTGCATTATTGTTAATTGTTCCTAATCAATTGAATATTATTGAATCTTCGAACGAATTTAATTCTTTCATTCTTGAAATGTTATTTATTTGGGAATTCAAGAAAATTTTTGTTATTGAAAATGATTTATTATTCAGCTACTTCGAAATCTTTTGAACATTGTTGACATTCTAGAAAGTTAGATTCTTCTATATCTTTTATTGTACGCTTTAACTTGCTGAGCAAACTCGTTGCTCACCCTTGCTTAAATAAAATATTTCAGCTAAAGACGAGGTAGCCGAGAGGTCAAAGAAAGACAAGGGCAAATGCAAAGTTCAAGAGTAGTTATTGTGAACTTTACTTATTATGTTACTATATATAAATTAATTATGTAAACCTTTTGAGTATCTAAAGGTATGTAAGTTATTTTAAGGTTAGTTAACCTGAGATGATGATGATATAATTATGTTTTAAGTTAAGTTTTTATTAAGGACATGTAATAAATGATGTATTTTATCAATGAATGGGTAGTTAGATGTGATATGTATAATGGATCGTGAGCACCAAACACGAGGTTAGGGAACTCGGATTTGGGGGCGTCACAATTCCAGCTAGCTTTACATACACTAAACGTAATCTATCTTTGTAATTCATCGATATTGAAGAGTCCGCCTTCATAAGTAAAGCCCTAAATACTAAATTTTTATTAGGAAAAAAAACAAAAAACCTTGGGCCTTTTATATACTAGAGAAAAGATACAACTGTGTGGATAGAGAGAGGATGATTACCTGGGAAAATGGAAGATGGGGAAAAGCAATGAGAAAATATAAGAACTGCTAGTATTTGCGTTGGTATTGGAGAAAACTCCCAAAAAAATGATAAGGGAAAGAAATTAATGTTGTTCGTATTTTAGAGTCGAACTCGAACCCGAACCCTAACCCAACACCAAAGCCCAATTCTTTTGTTAAATCCAAACCCACGGCCTACTTATCGATGGGTAACTTGTGGCGAGGACAATGGACAATTGGAGTGTAGTGAGGGAATTGGTGAAAATGCCTACTTATAGACTCCCCAAACCTTTCAAAGTTAAATTTGATAACATGATTTTTTGAATGATGTCCCAATATATACAAGAATATTGCAACTTGTTCGATTACATCCATTTGCTTAGTTGAACTTAAGTAGCCTTTTGTCTAGAACATGAATCGGAATTTGCAAAAAGATACTCATATTCATCCTAAGTTGATCAAACCATTCTGGTAGAATTATCGAGTCAATTTCAACAATAGAAGAAGGTCTAACGTTGATGATATTGAGAGTCTCAGCTTTTGCAAGGTTGTAAATTTTACTTTTCATTAGTACAAAATCATTGATGTTCTCTCGTGTTTGATTGCAAGTAACACTCTGCTCCAAATAATTAAAAACCTAAAGAAAAAACAAAATCAACTAGCTGACTAAAGATAAATATTGCCTTTACCCAGGAAATACATGAGAAACATGTTTGCAAGTGAATATATCCAACCTTACTCTGATGGTTCTATGGGAGCAATAACGTGTGTGGGGTCCTTTCCAGCCCCTCTAAATCGCAAAAAATCAAATACTTCAAAATTGGTGAGTGGGCCAGCATTGGCTTTTAAACTGCAAAATATCCAAATTGAGCCAACTTAATCACCAAAAGAACAAAAACCTGACTACTAACTTTCAGGCTCAAAACTAACAAAAGGGTAAATGATGAGTAAGATGGTAGAATTACTTGCATCTTCATCAGCACAAAACCGAGATTTGAGTCCTATTAGCCACTATATTAATTTAAATATGCACAAGCTAGAGAACTGTACCAGAACAAAATGGACATACCACAAATTTCAATTTCCATATGGATAAATTAAAAACTACACCATTACACATAAAAATATTAAAGTTACACACAATAACGATCCTCCAATTGAGAGTTAACTTTTCAAGATTAACAACTCTAGGGACAAGATTTTTTCTAAACAGAAAAAAGCCAAATTAAATACACTCCAAGGAAAAAGAAAATAAGATAAAACTCCCCAAATATTTTAAGCATGGCATATCCCACATTTATCTATGGAAGAAAAAAAAGACTCAACAAGGCTTTTATGCTTAGTTGTTGAAAGATAATGACTGATGAATATACACAATACTCTTAAGCACATTACACTAAAATATAAACAAGAACAAAGCTACAAGCCCTAATAGTAGAGCACAGTGTTAATCTCTTATAGTCAGAAACCTTCTAACTACACAGTATTTTAAAAATCCTTTAGACACCCACCTAGGTGGAATCAGCCAAAAGAATTGTTTAAAGAAATGACTAGCAATGGTATTTAATGAAGGTTGAAGCTCTACAATGATTGAAATGAGTTGGTTGTGCCATTTTAAGTGAGCTTCCGATATCAATTAGTAATAAGCACAATAAAAACAATAGTTTTAGTACAATTTTCTACATAAACATATATAGAGTAAAACATAGGTATAATCATAGTTCTTACCCAATTCCAGCTAGCTTTACATACACTAAACGTAATCAATATTATCCATATACTGTAATTCATCGAAATTGAAGAGTCCGCCTCCATAAGTAAAGCCCTAAATACTAAATTTTTACTAGGAAAAAAAAATAAAAACCTTTGGCCTTTTATATTCTAGAGAAAAGATATACACAACTGTATGGATAGAGAGAGGATGATAACATGGGAAAATAGAAGATGGGGAAAATCTATGAGAAAATATAAGAATTGTTGGTATTTGCATTGGCGGTGGGGAAAACTCCCAAGAAAATGATAAGGGAAAGAAATTAATATTTTTCGTATTTTAGAGTCGAATTCGAACTCGAACTCAAACCCGAACTCGAACCCAACACCAAAGTTGCCTACTTATCGACTAGAGTCTAGTGAGAGAATTGGTAAAAATGCCTAGTTATCGACTCCCCAAACCTTTCAAAGTTAAATTTGATAACACGATTTTTTGAATGGTGTCCCAATATATACAAGAATATTGCAACTTGTTTGATTACATCCATGTGCTTAGTTGAACTTAAGTAGCCTTTCGTCTAGAACATGAATCATAATTTGTGAAAGGTACTCATATTCATCCAAAGTTGATCAAACAATTCTGGTAGAATTATCGGGCCAATTTACACCAACAGAAGAAGGTTTAACTTTGATGATATTGAGAGTCTCAACTTTTGCAAGGTTGTACTTTTTACTTTTCAGTACAAAATCATTGATGTTCTCTCGCGTTTGATTGCAAGCAGCACTCTGCTCCAAATAATCAAAAACCTAAAGAAGAAACAAATTCAACTAGCTGGCCAAAGATAAATATTGCCTTTACCCAAGAAATACATGAGAAACATGTTTGCAAGTGAACATATCCAACCTTGAACTTTGATGGTGTGGGGTCCTTTTCAGCCCCTCTAAATCACATAAAATCAAATACTTCAAAATTAGTGAGTGGGCCAGCATTGGCTTTTAATCTGCAAAATGTCCAAATTGAGCCAACTTAATCACCAGAAGAACAAAAACCTGACTACTAACTTTCAGGCACAAAAGTAACAAAAGGGTAAATGATGGTAGAATTACTTGCATCTTCATCAGCACAAAATCGAGATTTGAGTCCTATTAGCCACTATATTGATTTGAATATGCACAAGCTAGAGAACTGTACCAGAACAAAATGGACATACCACAAATTTCAATTTCCATCTAGATAAATTAAAATCAACACCATTTCACATAAAAATGTTAAAGTTACACACAATAACGATCCTCCAATTGAGAGTTAACTTTTCAAAATTAACGACTCTAGTGACTAAATTTTTTTTAAACAGAAACAAACCAAATTAAATACAATCCAAGGAAAAAGAAAATAAGATTAAACTCCCCAAATATTTTAAGCGTTGCATATCCAACATTTATCTGTGGAAGAAAAACAAAACTCAATAAGGCTTTTCTACTTAATTGTTGAAAGATAATGACTGATGAATATACACAATACTCTTAAGCACATGACACTAAAATATAAACAAGAACAAAGCTACAAGCCCTAATAGTAGAGCAAAGTGTTAATCTCTTATAGTCAGAAACCTTCTAACTACACAGTATTTTAAAAATCCTTTAGACACCCACCTAGGTGGAATCAGCCAAAAGAATTGTCTAAAGATATGACTAGCAATGGTATCTAATGAAGGCTGAAGCTCTACAATGATTGAAATGAGTTGGTTATGCCATTTTAAGTGAGCTTCCAATATCAATTCGCAATAAGCACAGTAAAAACAATAGTTTTAGTACAATTTTCTGCATAAACATATATAGAGTAAAACATAGGTATAATCATAGTTCTTACCCAATTCCAGCTAGCTTTAGATACACTAAACGTAATCTATCTTATCCATATACTATAATTCATCGAAATTGAAGAGTCCGCCTTCATAAGTAAAGCCCTAAATACTAAATTTTTACTATAAAAAAAAAACAAAAAACCTTGGGCCTTTTATATACTAGAGAAAAGATATACACAACTGTATGGATAGAGAGAGGATGATTACTTGGGAAAATAGAAGATGAGGAAAATCTATGAGAAAATATAAGAACAGCTGGTATTTGCATTGGTGGTGGGGAAAACTCCCAAAAAATGATAAAGGAAAGAAACTAATATTGTTCGTATTTTAGAGTCGAACTCGAACCCGAGCCCGAACCCGAACCCAACACCAAAGCCTAATTCCTTTGTTAAATCCAAACCCACGGCCTACTTATCGATGGGAAACTGGTGGCGAGGACAATGGGCAACTTGAGTCTATTGAGGGAATTTAATTTAACAACATGATTTTTTGAATGGTGTCCCAATATATACAAGAATATTGCAACTAGTTCGATTACATCCATATGCTTAGTTGGGCTTAAGTAGCCTTTAGTCTAGAATATGAATCACAATTTGTTAAAGGTACTCATATTCATCCTAAGTTGATCAAACCATTCTGGTAGAATTACCGGGTCAATTTACACCAACAGAAGAAGGTCTAACTTCGATGGTATTAAGAGTCTCAACTTTTGCAAGGTTGTACTTTTTACTTTTCAGTATAAAATCATTGATGTTCTCTCGCCTTTGATTGCAAGCAGCACTCTGCTCCAAATAATCAAAAACCTAAAGAAGAAACAAAATCAACTAGCTGGCCAAAGATAAATATTGCCTTTACCCAAGAAATACATGAGAAACATGTTTGCAAGTGAATATATCCAACATTGAACTCTGATGGTGCTATGGGAGCAATAACGTGTGTGGGGTCCTTTCCAGCCCCTCTAGATCGCAGAAAATCAAATACTTTAAATTTGGTGAGTGGGCCAGCATTGGCTTTTAATCTGCAAAATGTCCAAATTGAGCCATCTTAATCACCAGAAGAAAATAAACCTGACTACTAACATTCAAGCTCAAAAGTAACAAAAGGGTAAATGATGAGTAAGATGGTAGAATTACTTGCATCTTCATCAGCACAAACCGAGATTTGAGTCCTATTAGCCACTATATTACTTTGAATATGCACAAGCTAGAGAATTGTACTAGAACAAAATGGACATACAACAAATTTCAATTTTCATCTAGATAAATTAAAAACTACACCATTACACATAAAATGTTAAAGTTACACACAATAACGATCCTCCAATTGAGAGTTAACTTTTCAAGATTAACGACTCTATGGACTAGAGTTTTTCTAAACAGAAACAAGCCAAATTAAATACACTCGAAGGAAAAAGAAAATAAGATAAAACCCCCCAAATATTTTATGCGTTGCATATCCCACATTTATCTGCGGAAGAAAAACAAAACTCAACAAGGCTTTTCTAATTAGTTGTTGAAAGATAATGATTGATGAATATACACAATACTCTTAAGCATTTGACACTAAAATATAAACAAGAACAAAGCTACAAGCCCTACTAGTAGAGCAAAGTGTTAATCTCTTATAGTCAGAAACCTTTAAAAATCCTTTAGACACCCACCTAGGTGGAATCAGCCAAAAGAATTGTCTAAAGATATGACTAGCAATGGTATTTAATGAAGGATGAAGCTCTACAATGATTGAAATGAGTTGGTTATGCCATTTTAAGTGAGCTTCCGATATCAATTCGTAATAAGCACAGTAAAAACAATAGTTGAAGTACAATTTTCTGCATAAACATATATAGAGTAAAACATAGGTATAATCATAGTTCTTACCCAATTCCAGCTAGCTTTACATACACTAAACGTAATCCATCTTATCCTTATACTGTAATTCATCGAAATTGAAGAGTCCGCCTTCATAAGTAAAGCCCTAAATACTAAACTTTTTATTAGGAAAAAAACAAAAAACCTTGGGCCTTTTATATACTAGGGAAAAGATATACACAACTGTATGGATAAAGAGAGGACGACTACCTGGGAAAATAGAAGATGGAGAAAATCTGTGAGAAAATATAAGAACTACAAGTATTTGCGTTGGCGATGGGGAAAACTCCCAAAAAAATGATAAAGGAAAGAAATTAATATTGTTCGTAGTTTAGAGTCAAACCCGAACCCAAACCCAACACCAAAGCCCAATTCCTTTGTTAAATCCAAACCCATGGCCTACTTATCAATGGGCAACTGGTGGCGAGGACAATGGGCAGCTGGAGTTTAGTGAGGGAATTGGTGTAAATGCCTACTTATCGACTCCCCAAACCTTTCAAAGTTAAATTTGATAACACGATTTTTTGAATGGTGTCCCAATATATACAAGAATTTTGCAACTTATTCGATTACATCCATGTGTTTAGTTGAACTTAAGTAGCCTTTTGTCTAGAACATGAATCACAATTTGTGAAAGGTACTCATATTCATCCTAAGTTGATCAAACCATTCTGTAGAACTACCGGGTCAATTTCAACAACAGAAGAGGGTCTAACGTTGATGATATTGAGCGTATCAACTTTTGCAAGGTTGTACTTTTTGCTTTTCTGTTCAAACTCATTGATGTTCTCTCGCGTTTGATTGCAAGCAGCACTCTGCTCCAAATAATCAAAAACCTAAAGAAGAAACAAAATCAACAAGCTGACCAAAGAAAAACATTGCCTTTACCCAAGAAATACATGAGAAACATGTTTGTAAGTGAATATATCCAACCTTGAACTCTGATGGTGCTATGGGAGCAATAACGCATATGGGGTCATTTCCAGCCCCTCTAGATCGCAGAAAATTAAATACCTCAAAATTGGTGAGTGGGCCAGCATTGGCTTTTAATCTGTAAAATGTCCAAATTGAGCCCACTTAATCACCAGAAGAACAAAAACATTACTACTAACTTTTAGGCTCAAAAGTAACAAAAGGTGAAATGATGAGTAAGTTGGCAGAATTACTTGCATCTTCGTCAGCACAAAACCGAGATTTTAGTCCTATTAGCCACTATATTACATTGAATATGCACAAGCTAGAGAACTGTACCAGAACAAATGGACATACCACAAATTTTAATTTCCATCTGGATAAATTAAAAACTACACCATTACACATAAAATGTTAAAGTTACACACAATAACGATCCTTCAATTGAGAGTTAACTTTTCAAGATTAACGACTCTAGGGACTAGAGTTTTTCTAAACAGAAACAAGCCAAATTAAATACACTCCAAGGAAAAAGAAAATAAAATAAAACTCCCCAAATATTTTAAGCATTTCATATCCCACATTTATCTGTGGAAGAAAAATAAAATTCAACAAGGCTTTTCTGCTTAGTTGTTGAAAGATAATGACTGATGAATATACACAATATTCTTAAGCATATGACACTAAAATATAAACAAGAAAAAAGCTACATGCCCTAATAGTAGAGCAAAATGCTAATCTCTTATAGTCAGAAACCTTCTAACTACACAGTATTTTAAAAATCCTTTAGACACCCACCTAGGTGGAATCAGCCAAAAGAATTGTCTAAAGAAATGACTAGCAATGGTATTTAATGAAGGTTGAAGCTCTACAATGATTGAAGTGAGTTGGTTATGCCATTTTAAGTGAGCTTCCGATATTAATTCGTAATAAGCACAGTAAAAACAATAGTTTTAGTAAAAATTTCTGCATAAATATATAAAGAGGAAAACATAGGTATAATCATAGTTCTTATCCATTTCCAGCTAGCTTTACATACACTAAACGTAATCTATCTTGTCCATATACTGTAATTCATTGAAATTGAAGAGTCCGCCTTCATAAGTAAAACCCTAAATACTAAATTTTTACTAGAAAATAAAACAAAAAACCTTGGGCCTTTTATATACTAGAGAAAAGATATACACAACTGTATGGATAGAGAAAGGATGATTACCTGGGAAAATAGAAGATGGGGAAAATCTATGATAAAATATAAGAATTGTTGGTATTTGCGTTGGTGGTGGGGAAAACTCCCAAAAAATGATAAGGGAAAGAAATTAATACTGTTCGTATTTTAGAGTCGAACTCGAACTCAAACCCGAACCCGTACCCGAACTGAACACCAAAGCCCAATTCCTTTGTTAAATCCAAACTCATGGCCTACTAATCGATGGGCAATTGGTGGCGAGGACAATGGGCAACTGGAGTCTAGTAAGGGAATTAGTGAAAATGCCTACTTATCGACTCACCAAACCTTTCAAAGATAAATTTGATTTTCAAAGTTAAAGTTAACCAATCTTTCCCCATTCTTATAGTTAGACACTAAAAACTACAATGATTCTTAAAACAATGTCGGTTGCTAGGAATTGATGATTTATTCCATGAACCCAACTACGAATTTAGTAAATTGCATGGCAAAAACTAGGAAAAAAACAGTGTAAAGAGGTGGGTGTTAGGGGAAAGAAAACTTACGAGAAACACAAGCAGAAATCACTTGATCAGAGAAGATGAGAGGGAAAAAATTTAATGGAGAAGAAGAAGAAGAAGAATGAAGAAAGTGCAGAAAAAGTGAGGAATTAATACAAGATGCTGACACTCTCTCATGTTCTAGAGTTCGCCAGAGACTTTAGTTTTTTTGTTTCTCTCTCTACAAATAACAAAATAAATAAATTCTTGTTTCAATACTTTACTCAATGAATACCTAAACGGTTGACACCTGTAAATTTCATGCTAAATAAATTTTTTTATTTATTTTGGTTAAAAGTAATTCCCCATGGTATATCATAAACAATTGTACATATTAATTATCTTATGTTATTATTATTGTTATATATTTAAGCTTTATTTTAAGAATACTTCTATCCGGGAAAGTGCGGAGTTATAGCCTTTCATAAGTAGCCTTTCGTCTAGAACATGAATCACAATTTGTGAAAGGTACTCATATTCATCTTAAGTTGATCAATACAATTATTATCACCTCCATTGACTAACCTATCAATGTAATGTGTATCTCCACAACTTACAATGGAATATTGTTGCCTTAAAGCTTTCCGCCTAATCAAAAATCATAATTTGAAAAAACCAATTCACCATTGTAATCATGTGCAACCACATTGTAAATAGTAAAGCAATTCTCTTCTTCGACATATTTTTCCTTGTAG